>CM060951.1:193645904-194290904 GCA_030765055.1 Mantis religiosa
TCGCGTACTCATTAACAATATAAAAAGAAATAGCAATAATAATAATTGTCGGTACTGAGAATAAGCTATCTTAAAATTTATTTCACTATAAAATGTATTAAGAGACGGTCCAAATATAAAACAAAAGTTAGTTACTGTACTTTCCCTTAAAATTGAACTCCCATTTGTTGATTATGAAGCTGAACTCTGACAAGAAGAGCATTGAGGTACTTTATTGATTTAAAGAAAAAGATTTAATTATAATTTATAATACTTTACTTTATAATACTTAAAGTGCTCTTAGCGATTCAATTTGTATGCAGTTTTGTTGAAATATTCACAATTAGCGTTGTAGTGGTGCAAGACTAATTTGGGTTTTTGGTATACATTAAAAGATGTTGTTGGATGGAATATTTGCGGTGTTATCAGAGAAAATGTTCTGACGCTGCATGCTTTATGTAAAACTTTAGGAATATTCTTTAAAAATATTCAAGGCCGATTATTTAAACTGTCCTTAAAACCTTAAAATTACATTTTCTGACCGAGCTATCTAGTGGCTATCCACAACATACAGGAATCAGAACCTTTTTCACCAAGCTACATGTGTCAACGTTAAATCTGTCATGTTGGGGTTTCCGAATGTGCAGTATCAGATGTAAATAAACTAGTACAGTATTGTTTACTGTCACGTTCTGTATGTTCTGAACCCTAATTGAATCATACGTAATTCCGTTTTTGTTCAGCATGTACTCGCTAGATTCTCATTGTATGCCAGGACATATGCACTTGAATTGTGTAAGTTGTGTTTCATTTTGACTAGCAAGTGAAGATGTTTTAAAAATATATACGACGGCTGTTCAATAAAGAATGATCACAACTTTTGTTTGACAACATACCTTTACTCATCCTCATAATTTTGATGCTCCTTCTCAAAATAGTCTTCCCTGAATGCGATGTACTTGTCCAGCGTTTCTGCCTGTCTTCAAAAACATGCTGGAAACCTTTTTTGAGAGATCCTTCAAAATCGCCTCCACAGCATTCACCACTGCTTCTGATGACGGATAATGCCTCCCACGAAGGCGTTACTTCAAGTTAGGGAATAGACAAAAGTCACATGGGGCTAAATCCGGACTATAGGGAGGGTGAGGAATGCACTTCACGCTGATTTTTGCAAGATATTCAGCAACAACATTGGCAATATGCGGCCGCGCATTATCGTGGTGTAGCATCCAGCCTGCTTTACGGAAATGTGGTCTTTTGCGCCTGATATGGACTTGAAATGTTTTCAGGACATATCTGTAGTATTGTCCAGTTATTGATGTGCGTGCAGGTACAACATACTGATAAACAATTCCATGAATATCAAAGAATGAGATCACTATACCTTTCCCTGCAGAAGCAAACACTTTTGCTTTTTTGGGGGTTGGTGATGAAGGAGATTTCCACACTGAGCTTTTCTGTTTGCTCTCAGGATCAAAATGATGTAACCAAGTTTCATCAGCAGTGACTACATTTGAAAGATACTCCGGATCTTCCTCTAACATCAACTTTAACTGCATGTAGACCTGCATGCGAATGTCCTTTTGTTCGGGAATCAACAGTCCTGGAACTCATCGCGCCCAAACGCGTCTCCTTTGTAATATTTCTGTCACCAACGTGTGGGTGGCACCCAATGAAATGTTCAGTATTTCAGAAAGTGATCTTAAGATAATTCGTAGATCCTCTCTCACAATGGCGGCAGCAGTGTTGATGTTTTCTTTCGTAAGAGCAGTAGCTAGAGTACCGGGTCCACCTTCCTTTGAAATTGATTGTCTCCCCACTTTAAACATTTTAAGTCACCTTCGAGCTGTGCTGTAGGGAAGAACAGACTCTCCATAGACCTCCTGTAACATTGTATAGGCCTCAACCGAAGATTTCTTGAGACAAAAGCAGAATTTCAAAGCCGCATATTGTTCCTCGCGTGTTACCTCCATTGCAGCGGTTGGCGATACTGAACATATCTGAACTTGTCTGGTTCTCACAGGCGGGAACCAGGAGCACCAACAATGAAACTAATACAGCGTGTTTGCTTCACGTTAAGCTAACAGAATATAATAAGAATGAATTTTAGTGCACAAAACTGTGACCGCAAAAATTATGATCATTCCTTATTGAACAGCCCTGGTATATTTCTCAAATGTGCCAGGATCAATAGAGCTTAGAGTTACCAGATATTCATTTTTCAGAATAAGGGGAAACCTTGGAGAAACTTTACCCAGATAACTCACCCTGACCGAGACTGAATTCGGGACTTCCTTCCTGAATGTGAATCACTCTACCATCTGCGCTACCGAGGTAAGCATTCACATTTCACTGATTTTTATTGTATCTTTGACTCCTGCTGCTAACCTCCAAGTACGTAATTTGACATTGCCTTTCTGCTCTACAATTTTGAGATATTCTTGGGAAACAAACCAGGTGAAAAGACGATCAGAAATGGAGTTTGGGCAGCGTAATCTCTCCCATCATCAGGATACTTTAATAAATGTTATAACCACAAATGTGTAGTTTATAACTAATTTATATCCAGTTATACGCTGTAGTTATAACATTTATTAAATTATCATTATGATGGGAGAGGTGTACGCTTCCAAAACGTCGATTTATGATCGTCTTTTCTCCTGGCTTGCTTCTCGAGAAAATTTTGAACATATTCAGGAAATGTTTAGTTTGATTTATGAGTTACTTTGCTTACACTCAAACTTTACTTACTTGTTTTAGTGTAATTGAAACGTTTGCAAGATCACTCGATCTCATCCTCAGCTGTTTGGTGACTAAATGAACATTCTTCTTCCTCCACTACTATGGTGCTCCGATCCCTCTGTCATCTGGTGTTAGGGATACTACGTTTTAATACTTAATTTAATGCCACGATTTCAAAATTTATAACTTTATCACGGTTTTTGGTTATGAATATTTTTCCCAAATATCCAATTCTATGGATGTACTTAAAGATTTTAACAGTTTTATGTTATGGCCAATGTTGTGGTTTTCTGTCCAAAAATGGAGAAATACTGCACATTTTTCATTTCAGATTTTTCATTTCAGATTTTTCATTCAGGAAAGCTTCAGGTCCTATTTTGCTGTACAATTATCTATCACATCACGTTTCTATATTCTATACAATATACTCAATGTATTTATTGCATTAAATATTATTAAAAAGAGTTCGCATTTTGAACTTTGCCTCCTGGTTTAACATCCGCATCATATTAACACAGAATGACTCCAAAATAACAGACAAGATAAAGAATTGAGAAAAAAGTAACAATAGGACGTACACTACAGGAAGTTAATACATCCTGAAACATCCTTGGGGTTCCAGTCAGGTGAAGTTATGTAACATTAACGTTTCGTGAGCCTGTATTTCTCTCATCTTCAGGATGCTAAATACTTTAATGTGGTTACATGATCGTTATGTATACATATTCACCGCGTTGATTAGACGTAAATGTTGTATTCATAATTTGATACAGATATTTCGTCAGAAATACATGTTTTGGACACCTCTGAATCCAAAAAAGAGGTGTATGTGTATTTGTGTGTCCAGCTTTGAACAGTACGACTCAAAAACAAAATGTCGATAAAATATCAGACCCTGCATTTAAGTTCAGCAACTTCCAAATTGGAGTACGAAGACAAAAAAAAAAAAAAAAAAAAAAAAAAAAATAGTTCTACCAAAGACATGGAACATTTAAAGAAATAGTATATGGATCACCAAGAACTGTAAGTGATACTTATCAGGTCAGGAATACGGATTGGGAATAAGAGCCCCAGAAGGATAACTTAGGGTTTGTATTTCGTTTTAAAATACCTGAAAAGAACCATAAAAAGCAAAAATAAATCAAAATTGTTTTCCATGTTTTATTAGACATTAACAAAAACAATGAATTAAAACTAAATTATATGGGCAAGGCTTTCTTATCCACTATTTTGTTAAAGAATTAATTGAAGTAAAACATGTCTTGGTTGTTAAACTATTTGTTTATGTAGCGAATTTAGCCTTCGAATTTTTGATGGCTATTACAAAGCAGTATAGTTTTATATCATCTAAAATCTTAGTTCCTTCTCATGATTTACTGAAGAAATGAAAATAATTGAATAGATTTTTCTAATTTAACAATTGCAAATTTAATACTTTAATCAATAAATAATTCATACGTTTGTATATTTTGCTAAGGATTCATTAATAGCTTATCGTTTAGGTTATTATGCTAATGATTATTACGTCATTATCTCTTGTTACAATAGGCATTGATGACCTGTTTCATGCTTGTTGCCATGACAATTGACAAATGAACAGTAAATTTAACTTGCACGACCAAAAACTGTTAATGATGGACTTACAAATCAAGTATTGAAAAAAGATGTTTTTATAACAAAAAAAAATTATATTTTTGATCTTCTGGGGTCAGCCTCTGAAGTCCTCTTCATTTTGAGGGCCTCTACAAAACTGGAAAACCATTAGAGATGGACAGAATAAAAGGTACAATTTTTTTGATACAGTTAACTCTACTTAAAACTTTTTCAAAGGGAATGTCGTTATTAATTTTTTCAACGCATCAGATGTTTTTACATCGACTTTATCCCATTTTAAACGTATTGAGCAACATTTTGCAAAATCCTGACCCCCTCACATACTTCAGTGACGTATGGCATTCAGATGTTTGAGGTTGGTTGCTTTGTTCAGTCTTTGTACACAATGAACTTGTAGAGGTATGGGGCGTATATCTTTGCCGCTATTGAAGTTTCCAGAACTCTGTTGTTCATTCTGCAGCATTTTTCCTTGGTTCATGAATATAGTCTTTCACATTTTTTGCAATGTTATTATTCTAGTCTCAATTGCTTTCTCCTTTTTGCTTGTCAGATTCATCATTAAAAACGCGAGACTGTTCTCTGTTTACTTTTGTTTAGAATCGATTCTGTTATTTGATCCAGTAATGAAGGAGAACAGCGTTTGACACATTCCTATTATAACGAGTTAGTTTTCCTGCAGTTTTCTATATAGCTTCTTGTTTTGTTTTTATTTTACCTGCTCCTAGATTTTCTTATGTCCTTTTTGTGTCGCCAAAACACGGAAAAAAGTATTAAGTTTCTTTTTAATTAGTCATTGTTCTCTGTTTTTGTGGACCTTAATTTTCAAAATGTTATAGAAAAAACCTATAATTTTCTTCCTCCACGCGCTCTTTCCTCTTTCTCCATTTTCATTCTCCTTCTTCCTCTACGTTTTACATTCCCCTCTTAGTCACGTGTATCTCTATTCTCAGGCCCACACTTGTACTTGAATATCATTCTATGTTTTCAAAAACAGCAGTAATCTGTGTTGTAAGGTGTCAGTAAATATTAATACAAAAATGAGTATCTTAATTTCTCAACTCAGATCCCTTGGGTTCGATTCCTGCCTCTAAACATATGCTTCAAAGAATCTAGAAGTATGATTACAGGAGTATATGAGTATAGAGTTAATATATTTTTATATGGGACTGTAGTTTTAATAAACAAGGAAAGTTGCAACAAACGTTTGTGTACTTTTGGTAACCATCTCTGAGATAAAAACAAAGAAAAGTGGAAAGGAAACTAGAAGGAAACACTTTGAAGTATTTGAGACGATGCTTGCAAAATGTCTAAATGTTTAAAATGTTTAAAAATTGAATTTTCAGAAAAAGCTACTTCAAACAACGTATATTCACGAATTTTTCACTTTTCCCTTAATTAATTTTTGACTACCTTTTTAGGTTTTCAGGTATACAAATCTACAAAAAAGAAAAGAAAATTCATAGAATATTAATAGAAAATTAAATATCAAAAATGATTTTTTCATGTAAATTATTGCATACGTTTCTAAAAAAGAGAACACTGAATTAAAGTATAAAAAGAAAAGGAAAAACGGGTCATTTACATTTAATGTATAATTTTAGGAGAGAGAATATAGTTTAAAAATCTTAGTTCGAGTTTTTTAAATACGTTGAACTTAAAAGGCACCTGTGCACAGACTTCCATGGCACCTTTTGGTAAAAGGTGTTGTCATTTTCGAGAAAATTTTGCTGTATAACATTTTTGCGAAATACAAGTAACCTCAGTACCTCTTTAATCTGAAAATCCGGTTTATTTGGATTGATTCTTTTCGTTCCTTTAAAGCACCCCAAAAATGAGACGAAAGGAACAAGCTATTTGACAGAAAAAGCGCGAGTAAGGTTTTTTTGTGTAATTTACGTCTTGTAATTTAAGTCATATCGGACGATGAATGAAATGGGTGAAATGATGCTCAAATGAGTCCGGAGTCCATAGAGCTTAGGGTTACCCAACATTCGTCTTTCAGGATAAGGGAAAACTCCGGTAAAAACCTTACCCAGGTAACTCACCCTAACCGAGATTCAAACTCGGGACCTCTTGAACGTGAGACAGGCACGCTACCATCTACGCTATCGAGGCGGGCCATTTGCATTTCAAGTGTACTTTTAATAGAGAGAATATTTTTTAAAAATCTTTTCTCATATTCTTGAAATATGTTGAACTTAAATACAGTGCGATCCATATAAACTTGAACCATTCCAATAGGCCATAACTTCTGAACCAATAATAGGACACACGTGCAACTTTGGGAGAATATAATACACAATTGGGGGATTACATTACACTATTTACATCTCGGAGAAAATATTGGAAGTGTCCTCCACCAGCATCTATACATTTTTGCACTCGGCTCACCATATTCTCTGAAGTTTTACGGAGAGCATCCTCGCCAATGTTACTTATTTCTGTTAGAATGGATTCCTTGATAACTCCAATTGTCCGTGGCCTATTCTGGTAAACTTTATTTTTAGATACCTCCACAGGAGTAAATCCGGTGAGGTTAGGTCAGGGGATCTGGGGACCACAGACCTTTTGAGATTATTCGATTATCACAGAAACTGGTTACAAGTTCCATGGTGTCATTAGAGGTATGGGATGTAGCTCCATATTGCTGGAAATAACCTTCTCTCAGTTCGGTATCATCCAGCTGCTGCACAAATGTCTTAAGATGCCCATATAAACTTCAGTGTTTACAGCCGTATCAAGAGAAAATTAAGACATTTAGGACTGTCAACTGTCAGCAATTGTCAGTGTTGTCCATTCTCCTAGAGTAGCTGAGATTATTAGAGCAAATTTCTACATTCTACGAGCTTTCAAAGGGAAATTATGGCCTATTGAAATGGTTCAGATTTATATGGATCGCAGTATAGTACCTGTGCTCAGACATTTATGGTACTTTTCGTAAAAATGTTGCCATTTTCGAGTATATTTTGTTATATAATCTTTTTGTGGAGTACAAGTAACCTCAGCACCTCTTTATTCTGGATTTCCGGTTTATTTGGATTGATTCGTTTTGTTTCTTTAAAGCACCTTAATATGAGATAAAAGGAACAACTACTTTATAGAATAAGCGTGAGTACAGTATTGAATTTAAGTGTCAAAATTTCTTGTTTCTTATTTTGTTAATCACTTTTTTGTATGGATAAGTAGATTATGTTTAATTAATAGTTCATATCCGTTCAAACTAGTCCAGATAAACGGGGTCTTGTGCAGATTTAGGGGAGGAATCCGTGAAATTTCATCAAAAATAACAAAAAAACTACATTTTCCGTTTTTTGCCGTAAAATTATGTTTAAACATCGTAGTTTAAGAATCTTCTGTCAGTTAGGCCCTATCGCCATTTAAAGAGCCACTACGTCATTATTTAAATGCCCATGTGCGGGTGGACGTCGCCATTTATATTGCCTTTGCTAGTGTGTCGAAATTCTCACGTTTAAACTACGCGGTCTGATTCTGTAAATGTGGTAATGTGCAGAGACATTTGGAAGCTACCAAACCTGTCTGCTGCCATTTTTAATATTATTTCCCACTTGCTACTTTTGAAAGTAAACAAACATTTCCACTGACATGTAGTGTTTGTGAAAAATGGTTTACATGCAAGTGAAAGCTGTGGATAGCAGTTTATATTAAATTACTATTGTTTAGAATAGGAATAAAGTCTGACTTAACATTTTATTGCTCTCTTGTTGCAACAGCAGGTATATAATTCATACCAGGGTAGGTTAGGAGTACAGTGGCTATTTCGAAGCAAAATATAACGAAACTTTAAGGTTTTCTAGCCATAATGATACTAGAATGCTCTGATGAGGTAGATGTTAAGTGAAACCATATTATAGCTTAAAACAGTGTTTCTAGTAGGTCACCTTTTGATGCAAATAGAAGAATGGTTGATGTATTTCTGGGCATTGGTAAGGGCCATATTTTTATGCAGAAGTTTTGTATGACAATTGGTATAAATTTCATGAACTACTCTACTCACAATTTCCATCTCATAGACAAAAATAAAGAGATTAGTTAGTACTATTCTACTAGAGAGTTGCATCAAAGGAGAAGCACAGAACGCTAATGAAAGTTTGCATGGAGTAAATGTCACAAAGAAGTTTGCGTATTAATAAAAAATTGCAAGTTGCAGTGATTGCAGCTGTTAGTGAATTTAGTATGGGTTATAAATATAGACTAAATGTTAAGTCAAAAGTTCCAACAACCAAAGTAAGTCCTGTTAGCAAGAAAATTAGCAGTATTACGGATAGGTGAAACAAAAAAAGTGCTCAAAGTTCATTGAGAAAATATAAATATGCCAGGAAGCAGTTAAAAATGACTAAATTAAAAGAAGAAGAGGATAATAAACTAGCTGAGTGGTCTTCATATAGTGCAGGCGGGTTTTGAAACATAGAAAAAAACATCTTTAATACTCCTTATAGTCCAGACACTAAAGTTATCCATGAATTTCTTTAAGTTTTGGATATATGTATATTCCTGGATAAGTTTTCAGTAACAATTGAGATCACTATGACTGCATAACAAAAAGTTAATAATGATTGGTATTGAAAACAGAAAATTGAGAAAATTCAAGACAATTCTATCTTTTTCCTTAAATTTTCTCCTCCAGAACCCTTAGACATGGGTAAATGAGTATGTGCAGTTTTGTAACTATTATCTAAAGGAACCAGAATCCAAAGTTCCAATCATTTATAACAGAAATTGCAGAGAATGTAATATGTTTCCTAATGTAAAGAAATTGCAGCAAAAAATTAAATTACCATTTTTTGGTAAAAACTATTGTAGATAGAAAAATTATAAAAAAGAGCCAAAGGTAACCACATTAAAGAGAAAGAAGGTAATAAGGTAGTTGTAGGGCCAAATATGATGCATAGAGTTTTCAAAGTAAAGAAAGTAGTGTAATTTCTAACTAAATATTTAAATTCATTTTTCTCCATTTTTAATTTTTGAACATTTTTGTATGTTCAAAGTTCTCCACTTTCTGCAATTCTCAACGAATTTGTATGAAACTTTGCATACATATTCCTAAATAAATGTTTAATAAATGTGGATGTTTGTGTTGATTTAAATTAAATAGTTTATTTCTTATTGAATTTTAAATCTCAAAATTGCACAAAACAAAATTAAGAAAAATTTAATATATTCACACATGAAATTGTTTCTCCAAAAATATTTGACAAACATTTTAAAAGTATAGAAACTTTTGTAACAGATTTACATAGAAAACTGAGTCTAAAATTTCAAGTTTCTAAAAGAAAAACTGTATGACCTGGGACTTTTTATATAATCATACCATGAAAAGCACTAAATAATTTTTTGAAAAAAATTATATAAGCAAGAAAGATGAATTTTGAAAGCTTAACTAGATTCCCTATACCCCACCTAATGACAAAATTTCAAGCAGTTCTGATGTAAACTCTGGATTTTAGCATTTTTAACAGATGCCTCCCCTTAATGTTGGTAGGTTTAGAGACTGTTATAGACCAACAATATCATTATTGAAACTGCCGCAAATCTCAATATTAATTGTGATCAGCGGAGAAACCGAGAGGTTCATGTTTATAAAACAGTTGAATGTGCCATAGCAGAATTCCATTTGAGCGTAGAGGTTATGGCTTCCAGGTACACACGTTATGTTTACGGACTGTCAAGAGGCAGAAAGTTTTAGAGAGGCTGTGAAAACAAGAAGCACACGTGCGTAATCGGTTTCCGGAGAAACCACACGCGGGGGAAACATAAACCTGGGCTTTGTGTTCCCATTAACCTCCTACGGTAATGTTATGTCGATCCTGTTATCTCTCTTCAGAAGTAATGCCATACGATTGAAAACCTTTGCAGAGTAAACGTATAACCATTGGAATAATTTTATACCTCATCTCATTTTATGATTCCCTCCTTTCCCCTGCTTATTGACAGGGCAAATGTGAAGAAAGTTCCACAAAAAGTTTTGCAATGTCACTGTATACGCTTTATTACGTATTACAAATTTACATAATCCAGTCTTTGTTGATGTTTTCGATTAGTGTTTGGCTAAAAGTAATATACATTTTTTTGTGGTGCTTAATGCCAGCTTTTACTACATGTGGCACCACAGTCGGTAACACTGAATGATATATGAAATGAAGATGGAGTTGCGGTGTAATCAAATGGCATGGGCACCTGGAGGAAACCCGCCCTGACGTCGTTTTGTCCACCAAGCTCTCAAATGCGGTCGCCCTGGTCATCCCGGATCGCTCTAGTGAGAGTCGAGTGGTCTAATCACTCAAGCAGGAGCGGCAACAATGGTATATGCGAAATACTGCAGTTTTATATACAAAATATTGTTGAGTTACTCGATACAAATTTTCTTAATTGAACCTAGTGTTTTTGTTTTTTTGTTTTTTAATTTACGTCCTCCAACGGCAAGTCATATCGGACGATGAATGAAATGGGTGAAATTGTGCCCAAATGAGCTCAGAGTCCATAGAGCTTAGAGCTACCCGACATTCGTCTTTCATGATAAGGGAATACCCTGGAAAAAATTACCCAGGTAACTCACTCTGACCGAGATTTGAACTCGGTATCTCTTGAACGTGAGGCAGACACGCTACCATCCACACTACCGAGACGGACGAACCGAGTATGGGCTCAGGCGGTTTCGTCTGTGCCCCGAATTCGGGAGGTCTGGGTTCGATTCCTATAGCCATCCTATGGGTTTTTCCGGGGTTTCCCGGGACACCAGGTGAATGCTGATTTCCATTATCATTTCACATCATCTCTCATCTGGTGGTCTCTTTCAGGGTAGAAGTGTCGGTGGGAGTCTCGGCGGTGCATAACGGGATCTAATGCTCCTGTTTCCAATCTCCAAAACGGTCTCGTGGTAGGGCTGTTTTCGAACCACAGTTGGACGGGATATCTGTTGTCCTGTCCTGCCTCCCGTAGGGGGGGGGATCCGTCCCCTTCAGCTGCCGTGGTGCGAGCGCTGTGGACTCTTAGCACTCGGGTACCTCTGACGTTACTAGAGCAACCTCGGGCCGAACATTCGAGCCCCTCCCTGAATGGGAGTTGTTCGGATTGGGTAGGACTGGAGGGGGCCGTGTGTTTCTGTTACCCGCGGGAGATGGGGTACCTCCGGCCACGCCTCGGTCACTCGGAGGGGGCAGAGAGTTGTCTTAAAGGTCCCGGGTACTAGACTGCAGAGCTAATAGAAGGTGTGCTAGATCACGAGGTTGCCCCACCGAGGTTTTCGTTAGTCTTCCCTGCGGGGCTGACGCGCGTAAGTGGCGTATCCACTTCCACCAGTCTTGACGTTGTCGAGGGGGGGGGGCTCTTTAGACCCGACTCAAGGTATTGCCCCAAGGAAAGAACGCCGGAGTTTTCCATTGCTCCTGGGCTTACAGAGGTCAGTCTTCGGTCTTTCGGGTAGACCTCGTGATCATATTGTCCTGTCCTGCTAGGGGAGTTTCCATCAAGTAGGGATCCTCCCCTTTTTGCCGTCGTGGTTCCTTGGGACAGCCACTCTCTGGCTTCTCTCTCTTCATCCTTCATCCCCGGTTAGGTACAATAGATTGCATTTGAGCCTCCGTGTCGAATCTACTCCGTTAGGTAGTCTAGTACAGTGCATTCCATCTTTAATCCAGACGTACTTCAGGCTTGGACTCATTGTGCTAACTAGATCGCATTAAAGCCAATTCATTACACCTGCAGTGTCATCATAACATTACGGTTTCAAATTGTTCTGGTTCTAAAAGCAGTATAACATGTGCTGGCCTGTTTCTGTCTCATTCTTGTACAATCTGCAATCTAAGTTACCTTAAAACACTCCCAAAGAGTAAAATGGAGTTCTCAGCTGAAGTCAGTTACATTTAAGTAAGCTTTCACATCTTTAGCCACACGAAGAAGAAAGCACATGAATGCAGTGAATTTAATATCAGATTACGTATATAACAACACATTATAAACTTGTCAAATGAATACATGAATTTGAATCCTAATATTCAGTATTTCATGTGGCCTCCATGTGCTGCAATTTGATCTGCTATACCCATGGCATTGTGTCAAAAAGGTTCTGAATAAGTTCGTGAGGTATTTCCGTCCGCACCATGTGCATTTGAGCCCTCAAATCCGTGACACTGGTGACAGGGTGATCCTGACGCAGCAGGTGCCGAGCAACCATATTAAAGACGTGTCAGGTGAACGTACACGCCAGGGAAGCAATGGGACCCGTCACTCTTAAGGCCTGCTCGTAATATGTAGCCCGGTATTGTCCTGCAAAAATGTGGCTTGAAGCAGGGGAGGTTCCTCGGGTTCCACAACCCCCTTTAGCTAACGGTTGTTGTTCAAAGTGCTCCCAATTCGTAGGAGGTTAGATTCCACTGTACCGTCGACACGTATGGCATTACTGTAGGACATGTTGAAGCGGTCCTCGTTCGAAAAGACTACATTTTGCCATTCAGCACTGGTGATGGTGTTCACCTGGCCCATTGCAGTCGGAGGAGCTTGTGGTTTTGGACAATGAGAGCCAATGTAATGGTTTGTATGCAACCAGTCCAACCTGCAGCAGACGACCAACAGTTGATTTAGACATGTTCAGACCTGTTGCAGTACTCCAGCGTTGAGCCAAACTGTGGATAAAGCTGTACGGTTCGTTATGGCCATGCAGTCAAGATGGTGGGTCCAGTACCCGCTCTTTTCTACGTACAACCTTCAACTATCACCTACTTCCACACACGCATCACTGTCGTAGCAGCGTGCACTGTACGAACCGAAATGTCACGGCATGACAAACCCGCTTCCTGGAGACGACAATTCTGGCCCGCTCAAACTCACTCACATGCCGATATGGCTCCCTTTGACGTCGATGAGGCATACTGGCACTCACTTTATTGTTTACACTTTGTTTGACAGCTCTGCACTGACACACTGGGTGCAACACTGACCATGACAGACCGACATGACAGGACTCTGCTAGGCCAAAGTGTGCCCCATGTCTCTGCAAACTTAATTACTTATTGCGTACATACTCTTCTACACTTCCATTCAGTTTGGAGATATTCAGGAAATTCTTTCTTGGTGGTGCGATTCTCACAAAGGATGGTGTAGTTTACCATCTGCTTTAAGCCAGGTTTTGTAATGTCAATTCTTTTGACGCATTTATGTAAAATACAGCGAAAAATTTATTATAATTAAGTTGCTTAGTTTATAAAACGAAATACTGAAATAAAATGTCCATGCTGAGCAATCATTTAGGAATTATCTAAAAAAAAAACAACCTCAAAATGTACCTACATTTTAATTATTACGCAAATATCAGACATATGTAACATAATCAGAAGCACTAAAGGCTCTGGAACAGAATAATTAGAGCTACTTTTGAAAAATAAAAACTTTGAACTATTTTACTGAAATGACGTCAGGCTTAGAGTTTATATTTTATAATCTATCACCAGTTTTCCTTTCTGATTTATGCCATTTACGCACACTCCCATTCCAAACTTTGTTTTAAGTTCCCTCATGGTGTGCAAGTACACTGTACTTCATTGTTAGCCCAACTGAGCTTTTCAAAAGGCAGTTTTAAAAAATATATTTATTTTGATCTGGGGCTATATTTTAGAGCCTTAGAATTATATAAATTTATGAAGCAACTTTCACGATTGCCGACTCAAATTATTAGATGCAGCTAATATTTCTCCATTCCTCAAATAATACCTTTAAATTAATTATTTTCTCCTTTTTTCTATTATATTTAAGTCCTTGTGCAGTTATTCTAATTTAGTTATGGAATCAAAACTAAATTGTCAATATATCATGATTTTATAGCTCCTGTTTGTTATAATTAGGCCTTTTAGGCGTAAAACCATGAAATATGTACATTGGGGAAAAATATGCCCCTTTAGGAACAATAAAACTTTCATAGAAGCTGTAATTTTATGTGAACTTTTAACATATATGACTGGATTTTGATTATTTCTTCAGGAGAAAAACGTAAACCTAAATCGGAGGTCTATTAATCTATATAACTAAATTATGCTTAAACTATAGCCGTAAACCCTGATAAATCAACATTTAAAAATATTAACATTAATAAAATGACAAATCCTGTGCAGATTAAAATCGAGATATTTCCTTAATTTAGGTGCCAATATTTTAAACTGAAAACAACTATTTTTTGGTGAAACTGTACGGATAATACGTACTCGTAAAAGCTGAAGCTAATAAAAGTATGGGAATACAAATATTAAAATAATATATACATTGTTAGAAACTCCAGTGATCCTTTCAAGAAATAATTAATTCCTCGCTGTTATCAGGACTGTCGCGAGGCATCGTTTGTGACGGGCCAAAGCCAGCTGGCAGGAAAAGAGACAGATAGCGTCCAAGCCACGCCCACTCGTGTGACTGGTTGGCACTTGCTGAAGGAGTGACAGAGGTAGAAAGATAGAGATGGTTTGGACGATTCTGACGATTCTCGCTCCACCGCTAGGGTCCATGAGGCTTCGTTTGGCTTCGTGTGACGTCGTCAGGTTTCGCGAAACTTCCAGAAATGGCGGACCGTGTATAAAAGCGACTGGTCTGGTGCAGACGAGACTACCCAGCGACTAATGCAAGCCCTCGGCCATGCATGAATCCCTGGATATACCCTTGACGCGCTCGCATCCTTTGGTTGCCAGCAATCACACAACCGTTACTAACCGGGGTGCTTCTGCGGAACCCGAACACACCTAGCATGAAACTAACGAAATATATCCCCTGCATGCTGCACGCTTAGCTTCACTAACTACATGTGCATGGGGAGACGCTGTAGCCCCAGAGGGGCAGCGGGTGTGGGGCCGCCCCTACAAAAAAGAAAGTAAAAAAAAAAAGAAAAAGAAAAAAAAAGAAGGAAAAACAGATGAGAGAGCCTTCTCTACGGCATGGCATGCCGGACTCCTTTACAAACTGATCTACCTGTGGCTCCCAACACAAATTATCAGCATCTTACACAGCTTCTTGCGACACCGCATATTCAGAGTCACAGTCGCGGGGAAAACATCAACACTCAGACCAGTGAGAGGCGGAGTTCTCTCTGTACTATTTCCCACCTTATTCAACGTCTTTATGGCAGATTTCTCAACAGAGCCACGAGTCGAAATGGCACAATACGCTGACGGCGTGCTTCTGTTCTGCAAAGACAAACACATCCTCAGAGCCTTCAACCCCTTACAAAGACATCTCCGTCTAACACAACAGTGGTATAGGCGTTGGCGGATGTCCGTTAATCCGGACAAAAGCCACGCCATACTTTTCACAAATCGCCACACCCCCGTAGACTGCCTCAACTTCAGCTACCGAGGTCGAAGGATAGAGTGGACCAACTCCGTCCAGTACCTAGGTGTCAACTTGGACAGAGGTCTAACTTTTTGCCAGCACATCAGGGACCTATCGGCGAAGGTACAGAGAGCTATTGCTTCCATTGCTTCCCTGTATCCAATGCTAGGGTCAACCTCGATACCAGTTGGCCTGTAGTTATAGCTCTTCCGAGCGATGGTAATCCCGGCGATGCTATATGCCTGCGAGATCTGAGGCATGCCCGCAAACAGCTGGCTAGCATGGTTTAACGTGCACAGAATAGAGGACTCAGGTCTATATATTCTGTGGGACATTATTTTCCTACCAGGTTGCTTCACGAAGCCTCAAGTCTTCCATACGTGAAGGATGAAATAAGGCGCCAGGCATCAAAATTAAACGACAATTTACGAAATCATAGAAGCGCCCTTGTCAGATCTTTGGGAGATTATGACCCCACTAGACGTCGCTCTAGACAGCACCGGTTACCTCGCAATGGCTTGCGGGCACCCGAGATAACCCAGGAGTTAATCCGAACAGCACCTAAAGCTGAGCTCCACCTAATTTTTCCAAGCTGTTTGGCATAATTTTCCCCCCCAAATTAAATCAAATTTAAAACACCAGGGTGCAAGGAATTGCATCCTATCCTTCAACCCTAGGTACAAAACGGTAACCTTATAAAATAACACAAATCTAGAAACCTACATCTCACCCTACAACATCCCAAATTCAATACGTTACCTGCGGTAAAACCCTTAAGGGATGGGCACGCAGAAAAAACCTTCTGGCTAAATACAGCCAGCCAGCACGACATGGCATGGCATAGACGAGACAGTGCATAGAAGCAGTGAGCTGCAATTGTCCAGTGTGGGCGTGTGGCAGATGGACTTGAAGGTCTCGTGCGTGGGTGTTATTTCATTCTGCTGATATCAGAGTTGTACAAGTGTCTTTCTACGGATATAAAGAGAACTTTTGAATTTCAGCAAACTGCACTTTTAATTCTACGAACCCACAAGGTCACAGCGAGGTTTTCGCAAATTTATTAATGGCAGTTTATTTCTGAGAGTTTCGCAAATATATTAATTGCATCTTCAGCAAAGGAATAATATCAAATATCAAATAAAGAAAAATATGCTGTGAAAATTTATAAACCTGTTTCTTTTAGAATTTATGCTGTTTCCCCTGAAAATAAAATGAGACCCATTGTAAATTGTATGAATTCACCGACTTACAATCCATCTGAAAGATTGCATAAAAATTTTGCACTTTTGATAAACTTAAGAGTTTCAGTAGTTAAAATTCTTTTGAGCTAGTAAAAGATAAAGGCAATAATCCGAAAACTATAAACTTGTATTGATATAACTACTTTATTTCCTTATATTCATAGAGAAAATCGTTTGTAGATTTCTAAGAAATGGCGGAGTTCTATAGATTTGCATGAAGACTTAATAGTTGATTTTATTAAACTTACTAATCTTTATTTGGATCAATTTTTTTTGCAATTTTAATTGTAATTTTTTTTCAATAATCTTCTGGTTTAGCAATGGGTAATCTACTCTCACCTTTTCACTAGAACTTTCCCTTTAATTTTTAAAACTTGGTAAAGACACATAGATGATATTTTTGCTATTGTTCCTGGTAAACATATAAATGATGCTTTAAAACTTTTAAATCTACAAGATAAAGTTATAAAGTTCACATTAGAAATTGAAAAGAATGGCTGTATTCCTTTTCTAGATTTAAAGATAATAAAAAATAACAATGACATTTATAGGACATTAACTCATATTGATAATTACATACAAACACAAGTTTTAATTCTTTTTCACATGAATTTGCTGTTTTTAGTAGTTTAATTTATAGGTTAAAAGTATAACCCTAAATAAAGAGCAACTTAATAGGGAATATATACACATAATACTACTTTCATCACCAGCTTTAATAAAGGTTTCATGCATACAACATTTAAGTATTTAAATATATACATATAAAGAAAATGAAAATTGTGTTTTTATCCTTAAAAACATAAAAGATGATCATACTCAAGTTCTGCTCGAGAAGCAAGCCATGTGAAAAGACGATTAGATATCGACGTTTCGGGAGTATGCATCTCTCCCAGCATCAGGATGTTTATTAAAAGTTAAAACCACAAATGAATCTCTGGATATAACACAAATATAAACAAAGACATAACACTATCAATATTCGCATTACTGAACAAAAGACTGTTTCCAGTAAATTAAGTGGCACGTCAAGAGATGGCGTAGGTCATAACATTAATTGCGTCAAAGAAACGTAACTACTTAACTTGATTATCAAGCTGCATTGCTCTGTGCTTCTTAAGTCGACTAATTTCCATTTAACGCCGATTTCCAAGAGGAGCTGAACTGAAATCCAGCATCACGATTAAGCGTGCGCCTCTCGGAGGAAATGACCAAAGCCTCCTTAATTCTCCGCTCCCAGTTACTGTTGCATTTTGCCAAGATGGTCGTCTCCCGAAAATTGGCTCTATGGTCGTTATCAAAACAATACTCTGCCAGCCCAAACTTATCAGGTTTCATTAAACGAATGCTCCGTTCATGTTCGTTTATTCTGGTAGCGATGGTCCTTCTGGTTTGTCCTGTATACGGTGTCCTACATTCACAGGGAATGCGGTGCACTCCCGGAACTTGGAAGTCCAGTTTGTCTTTCACTGGTTTCAAGAGATGTTTAATCTTTGGAGGTGGCTTGTGGATGGTCCTAATGTTGTATTTTGTGAGAATTCTGCTGATTCTGCCGGATAGATTACTAGTAAACGGGATGCAGGCTATAGCGGTAGTCTTATCTGACGGTTGCTGTATTACAGGTTTCCCTTTCCTAGCTTTGGTGATCGAGGCTTCAACGTCATATTCGGAGTAGCCGTTTTGACGGAAAGTGAGTTTCAGGTTCTGTAATTCCTTTTTTAAGTGGCTGGGATCAGTGACAGGCAAAGCTCTATGGGCCAGTGTATTGAGAACTCCCAGTCGTTGAGACTTATGATAGAAACTATGAGCGTTAAGAGAGAGATCGGCGTGTGTAGGCTTGCGATATACAGCATGGCACAGTGTATCGTTGCTGTTTTTTGAAACAAGAATGTCCAGGAATGGCGGAGTTCTTTCCTTCTCCACGTCTATGGTAAACTGTATTTGAGGTAGAAGTCTGTTGAGATGTTTTCTTTTTTCTAAAAAAGATATAATTTCGATAGCAAAATCGGATAATAATGTACTGTGGCAAATCATTTTTGGTCATTTAATCATGAAGTAAATCAAAATATTAAATTATTAAAAAAAGTAACTGAACCAATAGATTTAATTGCTTTGAGAGAGAATATTTATCTTAAAAATAGAACTCGGGCATTGTTTTCTGAAATATCACCAATCAATTCAGCAAGTAAATTTATCTTACTTTCAGAGGTTGATACAAAACATAATCCCGCTTCAATAACGATGACAACATAAGTAACTTTCTTTGCTAAAGATGCAAATTATATATTTACGTAACTACTCCAGAGCACTGCGAGAAATTTATAATTTCTTGAAGTGATAATGGAAGCTTGTATGTTATAGTAATATATAATAGTGTTTGTGTCAGAAAAAACAAACTGGATTATCCCAAATTACTTTGTTTAACTTATCTATAGTATGTTACATGTGTTTGTTGGGAGATTGTCCTCAGGTGTTCCTTGATGACCTCCAGTCTGGGTAGGGAGGTAATTATTTACGAGCTCCAAGGTGAGACGGTAAATAAATAAAGGGAAGGATTGTTCCGAACTACCGGGAGGGATTTAGTAATTACGTTCAGATCGATACATTGTTGCTACGATGAGCTCTTTAATTAGCACTTAGAAATTGGGTGTGTATTGCTTTTCATCTCACTGCTTGCTTCCAAAGTTAATTAATGAAAAACACACGGCTGTGATCAAATTGAAAATAAAACACAGTTTTGTAGATTAACAGTACTATTGCATTCACATGGCGTTCTCTACCCTCTTATTGTTTATTATTGGTTATATAACTATTCTTACCTTTACGACGTATAGTAATTAGTGGTAGTATTGTACGCCACCCAAAAGTTCGATGTACATATTTTGGGACCCCCTGAATATACAAG
This sequence comes from Mantis religiosa, assembly GCA_030765055.1. Classification (NCBI taxonomy): domain Eukaryota; kingdom Metazoa; phylum Arthropoda; class Insecta; order Mantodea; family Mantidae; genus Mantis; species Mantis religiosa. The sequence goes on from CM060951.1 coordinate 193,665,708, forward strand.
GATTGTCTGAAAATTTTCCGACCTAATAAAGATACAAGATATTTTTACAGAAATTTTTCCTTTTTTACCCAACATAGTCTCCTTGTAACTGTACACACTGCTTCCAGCTATTGCTCCTATCTCTGTAACCCGTCCAAATAGTACTCGGCGTTTTCCTCTGCAAAATAATTGTTCACGAAGTTGATTGCCTCTTCATTTGACGAAAAACTCTATCCCCTGAGCGCAATTTTCAGATGAGGAAACAAGCAGAAGTCGCTTGGGGCTAGATGTGGTGAGTAAGGCGGATGGTCAAGCAGTTCAAACTGTAATTCGTGGATTTTTGCCATTGCAACCGCTGAGGTGTGAGACGGTGCGTTGTCTTGGTGAAACAGGATTTTCTTTTTCTGCAAATGTGGCCGTTCCTCCACAAGTTCTCTCTTTAGCTTGTCAAGTTATGATGCGTATTGTGCTCCTGTAATGGTTTTTTCTTTTTGAATATAATCGATTAAAGTAACTTCATAAATATCACAAAAACTGTCGCCATCACTTTTCAAACTGAAAAATAAAAACAATTTTTTGGAGCCGGTTTCCACTTCGCAGTCCACTATTTGGACTGCATTTTTGTTTCGGGCGTATAATGGTATATCCAAGTTTCATTTACAGTTATTAATCGGCACCAAAATTCAGATATACTTCGCCTAAACTGCACCAACAGAGCGTTGGAAATGTTCATTCGAACACGTTTATGGTCTAACGTGAGTAAACGTGGCACCCAACGCGCGCACAGCTTTCTCATGTCTAAATGTTGTTTTAATATGTGAAAAACACGTTCCTTTGACACGTTCACAGCCTCTACTATCTCTCTCACTTTAATTCGGCGGTTCTCTAGTACCATTTGCCGAACTTTGGCGATGTTTGCCGTCCGTAGCTGTAGTTTTTGGACGTCCCGAACGTTCGTCATCTTCCAAGTTCTTACGGCCACGTTTAAATTCAGATGCCCAAAATTTCACTGTAGTAAATGATGGTGCAGAGTCTCCATACCCAGAATCCAACTTATATTTGATTTGCATAGGCGTATTGCCTTTCAAAATAAATATTTAATGACAGCTCGATACTGGATGTTGTCCACTTTTATAAAAACACTCATATCAACTCACTCAAACGACTGTTACTTCGTCCAAAATGGCTGAAACTTCGGTGAGTAACTGTCAACAGATGAACACGAAATTCACTAGCTTTTATTTACGAGTGCTGCCATCTTCATGTTGAAGTCGGAAATTTTTTCAGAACACCCTCGTAAAATAAGAAATCCTCCCCACACGTGAACAGTTATGTAACTCAAAAATTCAGGAAATACCAAAATTGACATTGTGTTCAAGCAACTTCCAAGGATAGGAATTGACGTATAAGAAGATAAGGTCCACCCCACCCCAGACTAGTTTTTACATGGACCATTTTTGTAATTTTTGAATTTAACAGAAATGATTCGTGGTAATTTTGATTAAAATACCATATATTTAACACATTTTCATGACAAATAAAATATATATCTTCAATTTTCTGTTAATTTCCACTGAGGTGCTCCTCATTTCTTTTGCATAGCTGGCGGAATGTAAAAAGTATGCAAACTCCTACCACACAAAAATATAGATTTTAAAACACTCAATTAATATCTGACATTTTGTTGTTATAATTAACTATTTCGGATATATTCCTTATTGAATGTCTAAACGTATATTTTTCTCAAATAGAAAGTCGTTATTAATGTTTTTATCTATTGGAGATAAAGAACAGAATTTGAAAGCCCCAAAATTGGCTGTAACAAATTTCATTGAAACAGCGTGTCTTAAATATATTTTCATGACAAAGTATGCTTAATTTTGTGGAAACCATTTATGAATCCATACTGAATGAATTTGCTGCATATAATTAGTAATCGCTAACATGGCTGAAATCTTATTCCACAAAAGAGGTAGATTCTGTTAAAGTGCAGCTTTATACCACGTCAGTTATTTAAGCGTTAATCTTTTGCAAGATATTTTGTTGTTGTTTGGTTACAGTTTGGTTTTACAAGGTGTACGTCGCCGTTGCTATTTGTCTTTTTGTTATCGTTTTCAAAGAGGAAGAAATTTCAGAGGCATCCCATAGCGACTAGCTCTTAAAATTTCATTAGGGTTTAAGCCTATTGAGTTACGCTAATCTGGTTTTACCTATAAAGGAGTATGCAGTAATTAAATTTTGCACATATTTATATCAATTAAGATGAATTAGAAGATGCACTTGTGTTATAATTTTTCTGTTCAAGTGAATAGAGAAAGTTATAGTGGATCTAACAAATTAGTTCTTTTTCACTCCATGTGAATCCAGATAAGCACTACGTGAAACTTCACTACACTGTCACGAGAGCCACGCCCAGAGAGATAGAGAGAGAGCAAGAGAGGGAGAAAGAGACAGATGGTTGCATGGTGTTCTCGCTACTTCACGAAAGATCGGTAGGTTTCTTGTGGCTTCGTGTGGCTTCGTCAGGTTTCGAGAAACCTCGAGAACAGCTGCTCGTGTATAAATAATATTCGGAGGAGGCCGAAAGTGTTGCAAAGACAAAACACATCCTCAGAGCCTTCAACCCCTTACAAAGACACCTCCGTCTCACACAACAGTGGTGTAGGCGTTGGCGGAGGTCCGTTAATCCGGACAAAAGCCACGCCATACATTTTACAAAGCGCCACATCTCCGCAGACTGCCACAAATTCAGCTAGCGAGGTTGAAGGATAGAGTGGAGCAACTCCGTCCAGTACCTAGGTGTTAACTTAGACAGGGGTCTAACTTTTCGCCAACACATCAGGGACCGATCGGCGAAGGTACAGGGAACAACTGCTTCCCTGTATCCAATGCTGGGGCCAACCTCGATGCCATTTGGCATGAAGTTATACCTCTTCCGAGCGCTGGTAATCCCGGAAGAGATTTCCGCTTTATGCCTGCGAGATCTGGGGCATGGCCGCAGACAGCTTGCTAGCATGGCTCCAACGTGCACAGAATAGAGGTCTCAGGTCTATATATTCTGTGAGACGTTATTTTCCTACCAGGTTGCTTCACGAAACCTCGAGTCTTCCATAAGTGGAGGATGAAATTAGGCGCCGGGCTTCAAAATTATACGCCAGTTTAACCAATCACAGAAGCGCCCTTGTCAGATCCTTGGGAGATTATGACCCCAATAGACGCCGTTCTAAACAGCACCAGTTACACCACATGGCTTGCGGGCACCCGAGATAACACAGGAGCTAATCCAAACAGCAGCTAAAGCTGAGGTCCACATAATTCTTCCAAGCTGCTTGGCATCAAAATTTTTCCCTAAATTAAAATCAAACTATTACACAAGCGTGCAAGGCATTGCATCCTGTCCTACAACACCTAGGTACAAATCTGTAACCTTATAAGAAACATAACTCCAAAAACCTACATCTCACCCTAAAACATCCCAAATTTAATACCTTACCTGCGGTAAAACCCAAAACGGTTGGGCACGCAGCAAAAACCTTGTGGCTAAATACAGCCAGCTACCATCACATGGCATGGCATGGAAAGGCCGAGAGTGTGCAGAGAAGCAGTCAGTCGAGAGTTGTTAATGGTGTAGAGTGCAGTTGTGTCAGACGGACTTGAAGGTTTCATAGTGTGTGTTACGTCATTATGCTGATACCAGAGTTGTACAAGTGTCCTTATAGGGAAATAAAGAACATTTTGAATTTCTGCGACCAGATTTTTAATTTTACAAACCCATAAAGTCAAAATACATTTCGTTTTAGAAACAAAAGAGATCTGTTGTCATATTATTATCATCATTGTTATAAAGCATCAGAATTATTTTATTCACTTTGCTTTTGTAGTTCAAGAGGTATAGAGAGACCCAAAAGCTTCCGAACCGGCTGCGTGCGTTTTGCCTGTCCTCGGCACTCATTGCCGGCAAAGCGCGAATGAAACCATTCAAAATTTTAAAACTACTTTTAATGATTTTATTTATGATGCTATTAAAGGCCACCGCGGTTGTCCATTACTGTTTGGCACCTCTTTATGAAACTATCCATGACTCGCCGTTGTTCACGTTGAGAATTGCTTCAATCTCATGGAGGATATTTTGTTTTAATTCGTCCAGGTTGTATGGGTTTGTCCTTTACATTTTATGCTTTAACCCCAGAGATGAAATCGCAGGGGTTAGATTGGGGGACCTGGGAGTCCACAAATCTCTATTAATAATTCTGTCCTGAAACATATTTTCAATTGTTCTGAGCAGAAGTTTGGCTAAATGAGCTGTTACACGGTTTTGTTGCAAAAAAGCAAAATCACGGTCCCTGTCTGTCAATTCTCTAAAAATGTTGGGGACAAAATTGGATTCACATACTTACGGGTGTCAACTGTTCGCTGGGAAAAAAATGAGCCTATAACACTTTCTCCACTAACGAGAAACGCTAAGATTTCTCAACGTGATCTACGGTGAGTGATTAATAGATTTCTAACGGCGGTGTCCAGTTTCAGCACTTCTTTTGATATGGGTAAGTAAAACTTTTAAAAGTTGTCATAAAAATATTGTATGGTTTCCTCTCCGCTTGTCTATGTTATCAGCAGACGGCAACGAGCGCCGAGGACGCGGGCAGGCAAAATACTGCGCTGCCGGTTAGGATGTCTTTGGGTCTCTTCGCATATCTTCATTTATTTGATGTTTTATACTTTATGATAATTATGATGTGTAATATGAATTCCAGCACCTGTCCAACAAAGATCCAGGTAATACTATAATCGGTTATTAAATAAATGAAACACACATACATACAAACTCACACGTTAACTGTGAGCTCTTAAAAAGTGCTACTCGAAACCTGCTCTAGGTTTAGGATTAGAATTTCATTACGGAGGGGGTTCGGTACGTAGGCCACCATGCTGGGCCCATTGTTCCCATGCGCCCAAGTGGGGGCACCTCCGGGAGGAAGCATGAGATGAAGGAGACAGAGGGCGGCCGACCCAAGGAGCCACAACAGTACAGAGGGCAGGGTCCCTACAGTTTACTTGGATAGAGACTTCTCCCGACAGGCCAGGACAACGAACTCGCTCCCCAACAGCGGGATGGCGAGCCCAGCAGACCCGCCTCGGTAGCGTAGATGGTAGCATATCTGCCTAAAGTTCAAGAGGTGCCGAGTTCGAATATCGATTAGGGTGAGTTACCTGGATAAGGATTTTATTTCCGGGATTTTCCCTTATCCTGAAAGACGAATGTTGGGTAACTCTAAGCTCCGTGGAACCCGGATTCATCTGATCGTCATGTTACCCATTTCATTAAACGTCTGATATGGCTTTGCGTTGGAGGACATAAACTAAAAAAAAAAAAAAAGAGCCAAGCAGCTGAGCCCTAAAAGTCCCGGCCTGGCGGTCTCGAAATGGCCCTAGCAGAGGAGTGGAGACCGGCAACCGATCTACCGGAGTAGGAAGTAGTTTTCCTCAGAGCATATCATCCCACCATGCACCGCCGAGACTCCCACCGACACTTCTACACTAAAGAGACCACCAAATAAAAGATGATATGAAATGAGTTTTTTTTTTTTTTTTTTTTTTTTTTTTTTTTAATTTTACATCCTCTCAACATTAAGTCATATCGGACGGTGATTGAAATGGGTGAAATGACGCTCAAATATGTCCAGGGTTCATGAAGCTTAGAGTTACCCGACATTCGTCTGTAAGGATAAGGGAAAACCCCGGAAAAACCTTATCTAGGTAGCTCAACCTGACCGAGATTCGAACTCGGGACCTCTTGAACGTGAGGCAGATATGCTACCATCTACGCTACCGAGGCGGGCTATGAAATGAGAATGAAGATGAAATGGATGCTGAGGAAATTCGGGGGATGTAATTAACCTACCCAGCATTCGCCTAGAGACCCGGGAAAACCCCTGAAGAAACATGGGTCAGGTAGGTCGGCCACGGGAATAGAACCCGAGCATCCACAGACGAAACCTCTCGGTATACCAGCTCTAAGTCGAACTGTAGACCGTTGAAAAAATAAATACTTTTTCTACCAATCAGTCATGAGGGTAGTCATTTAAATATTTTATCATCCTTGTAAGAGTTCCAAAAAAATATCTTCATGTAACTTTTCTTGATTAGCTTCAAAGCTACCTCCAGTGCGAGAGAGAAGCATATTTTCTACCTGACTCCTGCACCAAACGTGACTTGCTAACTTGTGTAACCAAGGAGCAATAATCCCATATTTGGCTAATTTAGTGGAAATTCGGAGTGGAAACAGTCTGCCGTTTCATTTCTGCTCAATTTACTTCCACTTCAGCATTCTTCCCCTTTTAATATAGCTTATTTTTATTCCGGAATTCTCTACTTTTCAGCTCCACCTGATGGTTTGAAGAGCTCTGGTTCGGATTAACATTTTGTGAGCGTTTATAATATGCTCAAACAAAAAAATTTACAAAAGTAATTTAACGTTTCTATAAATGACAAAATAAAGCTAGACGATTATTTTAAAATTTATATCATTGCGAGGTACAACTTAGAATTTTAATAGAAACATTTTTCATTAGGGATTTGCATTTTTTAAAAGAAACATTTAATAGATATTAAAGTATACTTGATTTTAAATAAGGGCTCTTTTGCTCCATCAAACTTCTCCATTTCCTCACTTCTATAGCGTAAGTGGTAGCGTGTCTACCCCACCCTTAAGAGGTGTGGAGTTTGAATCTCGGCTAGGGTGAGTTATCATGATAAGGGGTTTTTCTAGCGTTTTCCTTTATCTTCAAGAATGAATGTCTGGTAACTCCAAGCTCTATGGACCCTGGTCTCATTTGAAATTCTTTTCATTCATCATCCAGCATGAGTTAAGTTGGAGAACCTAAATTTAACCAATGCACAAAAACACATATAAGCATTACTGCTTGTTGCAGTCTACATAAATTGACTTTGTGGGTTCCTGAAATTAAAAGTCCAATTTCACATTCTCAAAATGTTCTTTATTTACACCGAATTACAGTTGATACACTTGCCGATTACACAGAATTACGTAGCGCACGCAATTACAATTCGCCAGTTCGCCTGTCACAGGTCCACGCTACACTCACAGTTACGTACAACTCCTCTGATAGACGTACAAAGTCTTCCGGTCCGTTCACTCACACGGCGCTCCTCACGGCTGCTCGCCAAGAACTGAACTCTCTCCAACCCGGCGCGTCGCTTATGTAAGACCAGCTAACCTATCTAGAAGGTTCCGGGTAAGATGAAATATCCCGACTGTTCCAGACTCCGGGGGAGGGGAAAGAGATGGCTAGTGATGTTTTTCCCCTCGTTACCGCTACAAGATAAATGGGTAGGCGTGGCCTCAATGCCTCCTGCCGCCCACTCGGCTGCTAGCTGGCCGCACCTTCCGATAATTAGGTAACAATAATTTACGAGGTCTGTTCAATTAAGAATGATCATAATTTTTTACGGTCATAATGTTTAGCACTAAAATTCAAACTTATTATATTCTGTTAGCTTAACCTGAAGCAAACTCGTCGTAGTAGTTTCATTGTTGGTACTCCACGTTCCCGCCTGTGAGAACCAGGCAAGTTCAGACATGTTCAGTATCGCGTACCACTGCAATGGAGGTAATACGTCAGGAAAAATATGCGGCTTTGAAATTCTGATTTCGTCTCAACAAATCTTCAGTTGAGGCCTATACAATGTTACAGGAGGCCTATGGAGAGTCTATTCTTCCCTACAGCGCATCTCGAAGGTTTAAAGGGGGGAGGCAATCAATTTCAAAGGAAGGTGGACCCGGTGCTCTAGTTACTGCTCTTACGGAAGAAAACATCAACACTGCTGCTGCTATTGTGAGAGAGGATTGACGAATTACCTTAAGGACAGAGGGATGTGTGGAAAGCACAATGTTTGCATTTAACAACACACTTTTGAAAAATCAAAATTCATGGGTTTGCTTTGTCACAGGGCTATGAAATTCATACCATTTAACAAGCAACTATTTCTTAATATGATGATAAAGCAAAAACTGTAATATAAATTCATAGCTTTTCTCAGATGCTTTCTTAGATGACGTCAACAAATTAAATTTTCTAAACACATGTTATTATTTAGTTACACATAACCGCCATAATTGTTTTCACAAGGAATCCAATTTTTAGGAGAAATAAAGTACTCAGTGATGCATAAAAGTCCGTGTTAGATTTTTTATATAGTGAAGTATATAGAAAAAAATGTTGAATTTGATACCATTATTCTTTCCCTTAAAATGAACAGATTTTAAATTTTTAAAAATTCAAAATGTTTTACCTGAAAATATCTTTACCGTCATTTTATTAAGCATAATGATTTATGACACTACAAAAAGTTTCAGACCTGTAACATAAGTGGTTTCTGAGAAATGTGTAACCAAACATGTAAAATTGCAACTTGTGGGAAAATGCAAGAAACTAAAACAACAGGCTTTTCAGCTTACTCACCAACAGTTACAACATTCCTGCACCATAATCCTGTACTTTTCTGCACCAGTTTGGATAACAATGATAGCTCTACAGTTACAAAACTCTTCTGAGCTCCACTGTTATCTACGCAAAAGCTGTTGTCATCATGTGGTTGAATGTTAGACAACTTTTTTCTAGAAGCTGAAAATTTACTGCAACTAGGAAGGTTAGATAAACTTTCAATGTTACTGTTTTTTGTGTTTTACGACAAAACACTGCCTTTCTCCAACCACAACGCTTTACTCTGCCCATATTTATAGCAAAGCTTCAAATACCTTGAATAAATAACACTCAAGTCAATAATTTGAACTGTAAACAAACCTGCAACTATAATCCACATGTACTTCAAATGTAAACAATTCGCCATATTGTGAGAGCCTTCTGCAAATACACATGCAGCCACATCTGCAGCAGAGATACCAACAAAAAGTATAAAATTTACCGCATAGCTCTGCTGCCAAAAATCACAAAGTCTTCACGTATATCTTCATTTCGTTTGTGGTCAGTTTTTCTATATCCCGCAATGCTTCTTAGAAGTTTCATTTCATTTGCTTGAATTTTTTATTATCTTTTTCAGTTATGACCCATACTTCGCTGCCATGTAGTATTTTAGGTACTGACATTACTATGTAAAATTTTAGAATGGTATATTTACTTGCTTTATGTTTTTAGACTTCCTTTTATTGCTACGTTTATACAATTAAATATTTATGACTTTTTAATAATGTCTGATTCTTTGTTATATGACATGTAGTAGCCCAAGTATTTGAGCTCATCTAGCTGTTCTATTACAATTTTGGATCTAATACTCTCTTTACCTTTAGAAGCCACTATTTTCCTTTTACTTGGAGATATATTCATTATTATGTAGACTTTCAGTAATAATGAAATCCCCTGGCCATTTACGAGGGCTACGCAGGTTAAACTGGTGAGGGGCTGTCCTTTCTGCCTCCAGCTGGCAGGTACTTTCTTCGAACCTAGATTCATTGCTTCCACCACAGCTGACGAGTCGCATCTCCCCGTTGTGGGTCAATCTTAGTTTCCCCTCACCTCTTACCATTCAGCAATCCAGCTTAGATGGACCTCCCTGATGTGGTCGTCTGGATCACTGGGTACTCAGCCTCCCCTACCGCGTCAAGTTGAGACCCTCAGGGGGGAATAAATAACGTTTTAAAAGCTTACGTAAGTAGTTGAGCCCTTGGCCATTCAAGTGACCACAACTGGTTTGTAATCAGGGTCATATTGGAGGACACCACGTCTTCTACATTTTTTGAGGTGAACGCCGTTCCCCTGCTCCTTTATATGGAGAACGCTTTCTTACTAATTACTTTCACCATCTTGCTTAATTGAAATATTTTCCATGCTAAGGTATTACTCGGAGAACATATTTTTGAAGCCAGCTGAGCATTGGGGAATAGGGGCACAAAAAACGCAGTTAAAAAAAAAAGAACCTGTGGCAAGTGGGAATGGGCGTCCGCGAAGGATTTGGATTGTTTTTGGATTATTAAGTTGTGTATAATCTTCGTAAAAGTTAAAAGACATGTGGAGGTGGGCCGTACTGCAGATCCCAGTCAAGTTTAAGCTTGCGCCGCCTAACAGCGCTGCCGAAAGTGGTACACGCATCTCACGCACCTGAACTGAAAATATTAGATTAATTAATTACGCTTGGATAAATGTTTGAAAAATGACAGATGCCAATCTTATAATAAGAAAGAATGCTATTTTCTGATCTTGACCGTACAAAAATTCTGTCTCTACGATGCTTAGAACACAAGCGATACACTTTTCATCTTTCACATGGTTATGGCTAAATGTTGTAGCGATATAACAGGTCGTCTCGTTTCTCGATGGTTAATCAGCCCCAAAGTTGGGAGCGAAATTTGTGGCGTTATTCCTCCACTCGCAGAAAACTGTTTGGAAGATCCAGGCTGAGATTTGATTAAATAAGAGTCATGAGATCTGTTTTCAGGATTAGATTTTTGGTGACAGAAATAAAATGTTAAATGACTCCCATTTCGTAATATATTATTCAATTGTATAACCTGGATTACAATTCACTCGAACTTTCTTTCTTAATCAGTCACTGTAGAGTACCTCCAACACATTGATAAATCCTTATTTGTAAGTTAATATTTGTGGGGATATAACAGGTCGTCAGGTTTCTCGATGATTAATCAGCCCCAAAGATGGGAATGATCTTTGTGACCATCCCTCTTAATCATTGCAGGTCGAATTGTTTCTTCATGATTGAGTTTGATTAACTGTATAATTTGATTATATAATCTAACGTCCACTCGTCACTATTACGAATACAGAATAACTCTTTTTGAAGGTTATTAGCTTTCCGTTACAAAGCTTTTATATTCACTTCGACATTTTTCCATCGTCATGAAACAAGACTAAAGAATATATATATATATATATATATATATATATATATATCTCAAGATTATTGATTTTCCGTAACTATCGTTACTCCTCTATTAATTTTATGATTGGCCGATGTACTTCTACGTCACCGCATTACGTAATACAATTATTACTACGGCCAATCACAAAATTACACATATATTGGTTTTTAATATTGTCATTACATGGCCTACTAAGTCATATCAGAAAACAATATTCATATAAAAAGTTCCAACTAAAACATATCGTTACAATGTTACGGATAAATATTTGAATATTACAGATGCCAATCTTATAATAAAAAAGAATCTTATTTTATGATCATGGCCGTACAAAAACCCTGCCTCTACGATACTTAAAACATGAGGGATACACGTTTCATCTTTCATATGGTTATGGTTAAATGTTAGGATAAATATTTGAATGTTACAGATGCCCTTGTTATAATGAAAAAGAACGTTATTTTGTGATCATGACCGTACAAAAATCCTGTCTCTACGATACTTATAACACGAGCGATGCATGTTTTATCTTCACATGGTTATGGTTAAATGTTACGGATAAATATTTGAATATTTCAGATGCCAATGAAAGAATACTATTTTCTGATCATGGCTGTACAAAAATCCAGTCTCTACGATACTTAGAACACGAGCAATGCACTTTTTATCTTCACATGGTTATGGTTACACCCAACATCCGTCCATTCAACACAGAGAAGCCTGAAAAACAACAACATTCTGTAATCATAACATTTATCTCAAACATAAATAAATAATGTACCTACTATTAAAACAGAAGTCACGCAGTTTGAAACAGAGTTAATTTTCAGTTCGTTTGCAGAGTAGAGGTGTCGTTTTGTTAAAGTGAATGGCATCGTTAAGTCGTGTGTTGAACTCGATCTGAAATATTGTTAATATTACATTAAATTATTGCAACACATATCTGTTTTCCAGTGTTTGTGATCCGAGTGTGTGAACTTGTCCCTTGAAGCTGCGACAAGTGTTCTTTCGATCAACAAACGTGAAGTGATGCATTCTCCGGAAAATTATATTTAATATGAACAAGTTTTTATGAAAGCTCTCTGATCCAGGATATAGGACAAACGTAGATTTTTCATAATCCCAGCAATAAGTCTGTAACCTTGTGGTGTAGGTAGTGTACACACAGTGTCACGAATTCTTAGTGAAACAGGTTCATCCTTAGAAAAAGGGAGCGTACCTGTGTTTCAATCTCCGGGAAAGATCCATGAAGTCGGAAAGCGAGTTACTGGATTGAGAACCGTGTTTGCTGTTCCACTGCTGTGACGTGTGTCAAGGTAAGATCTTAATGTTTTAGGAATATTTAATATATTGTTTAATTACAGGAAGAATAGCCAAAACCTTAGCTGTCGGGTAAAACTGCTCTTATGTACATTAAACCGCTGCAGGTGCACGTACTACGCTTGGCAACAGCGCTGCGCTTGAGGATTGGCCAGCGATCATATGTCTTTAACTTTTGCGAGCGGTATAACACGTTCCATTACAAAGTCAAGAAATGCCCTTAGTATAAAGCAAGCCCTCAGGATCACTGTTCAAAGTCCCCCCAGGGGCCTACTTCGGTAGCTACGGGTTTGGCGCACCCGGGGTCCCGAGCCAAGAGTCTCCCTCGTGTGGGCTCCTCTTCGTGGTTGAGGGAGACGGTCAACAGGCCCACCCACGTGTAGGCCGTGCGTGGAGACCCGTGGAGAAGGTTTTTAGATTCTTGTCTAGTTTAGAGTTTAGGATTTAGTGAACGAAATTTTTAGTAGGTTTTGATTGATGTTTTTATGTACGTGTATTTTTAATTGGTTTTGATACACTTGTATAGTTTTTAGAAAGTTTTATATCTGGCTTTTGCCATGACTAGTTTCTTAAAGGGCGCTGATGACCGCCGTAGTTGAGCGCCCTTATATATATCCCTACTGTTCAAAGTGTAACTTAATTCTGCAGACATACATTACTTTAAGCGCCTTTAAGTTGTTGGATATGGGCTGAGCATGCGATAATGCAATACATTATTATCATATTGCCATAATTCCGTTCTTCCTTTCGCTTTTGACGTTGCATTGTGCGACCAAACTTGACTCCTATCTGAGACCTAAACTCAGACAAGTTCTTCCTTCTCCCGATATTGCTTTCTTAGCTTAATCAACAATGCCTTATGTTGCCTCCTTAGCCTCTGAAACGATAAATTGTATTATTGTTCATCAATATATTTTTGTCATAATATTGTGTTTTTTTTTTGACTTTACGGTCTGACTGTTAATACCTTCACGGAACAGTTATTTGATTCTGTTTTCTATTAAAGACGTTGTAGAGGACAGTTCTGTTTTGTTTTTGTCTGACAGCCTTGGTAGCACAGGTGGTCGTGCATCTGCCTCACTTTTAAGAGCTCCCAAGTTCGAACCTTGGTCTAGGTTAGTTAACTGGATAGGGGGTTCCCCCTTATCTTTAAAGATGAGTGTCGGGTAACTCTAAGCTCTATGGATCATATGCTCATTTCACCCATTTCATTCCTTGTCCCATATGAATTAATACTGATGCACATACAGCTTCTTTTAAAGAAAGATCTGCCATGGTTTTATATACTACTTTTCTGTCTTAGAGCTCTACATATTATTTTTTTAGAGTTATAATTTGATAAATTGCGTTATTAGTTCAAGAGTGTAATATTTGTAGATGAAATGCAGTATAGTGGATTATTTCAATAAATCAAGTTCAGTGGCTTCAAGTCTTTACTACTGAAGATGGCTGGTGTGCTTCGAAAGAACGAGGAGCATTTTGGCTATCTATATTATATGTGAATAATAACACTAGAACGGGAGTTGTTGAAGATAAAAGCTAATCATTTAATGTAAGTCCTTGTTACTTGTGTTGACTAAGTATATCTGATTACTCAGTTTGATGGAGTAACAATGCATGAAAATAATTCAACATGAATTACGTCTGGTTAGTATATCAGATTCATAAACATAGAAATTGTGACAAAGTTTTAAAATACCTTAGAGATGATCGGCAGAAATACATTTTTGAAAGCACAAGGAAAGTACTTTACACGATATTTTGTAGCAAAATATAACTAACCGCGTTTGGACATCCATCAACTTGTGAATTCCTAAATTAAAAAAACAATGTTTGCAAGCAAATGTTAGGGAACCCAGCGTTTTTGGGGGTTTTGTCTGTAGCCCGCATTCGGCAGGCTCGGGTTCGATCCCAATGGCCGATCTAACTGTCCCATGAGTTTTTTTCGTTGTTTTCCGGGGTTGCCAGGTGAATGATGGGTAGGCTAATTACATCCCCCAATTTCTGTCCCTCCATTTCATTTCACATCAACTCTCATCTGGTAGTCTCTTACAGGGTAAAGTCTCTTTAGTTAATGCGTGTGCAGTTCGGCCGCCTCTTTGACAAACCCTTATATTTGTTTTACAACACCGGCCCTCCTTCTCCCAGCCCTTTCCACAAGGTTGCCACATTTCTCGGTACGTCATGGGTATCGTACGAGGTTTCGTCTAAATAAATTATCTTATGCCCATTACTGCGAAACTTCCTTAGTTTCGACAAATAACTACAATTCCACTGGACTCCATAATAACCCTTATCTTATTCAAAGTGCGGTATTTGTAACCCAGCTCCTTTAGGAGGCCGCGCAAAGTGCAGTTCCCATAAGGAAAATCACAAATTTCTTGCAAATGTGCAGCCAATACGTCTAAGGTGGGCGCTTTCACTTTTGCATGGAATCTATAAATTTCTGGGCGAATCAATTCCGAAATTGTCGAAGCGTTAGAGAAAGGTTTTGTTTTGTTTTCACACTTGATCGGCGTCTTTGTTATTCCCTTCGTCACATTTTTTCTTACTGTATTTCTGTGTATACCCAGAATTTATTATCAGGTTCATTGCACGACCCCTTACCAAGATTATTTTTCAGCACATATTTATATATGTTCAAAACAAGCGCTCGAATTTTCTTAGAAAGAGTTCCCGTTATAACTTTGATTTTTTGAGGCTTCTCCAGTAACATAACTCGGCCCAGCAACACTTTCCAGTTCATTCACTTTGATTATTTTCACTTGACTGTAAGTTATCTACTACTTCATTTGTATTTAGCACTGAATTTCCCTCCCACGTTCTCCACATCGTGGTACACAACGAATTTCTGCACGTAATGAAACAGTTGAACTGGAAGTTGGAACTTTAGCAACCGAGACTCCACGTGGAGTAAACATGCGACTGTCATTTCCAGAAAATGATGGTTGCTATTGGTCCTCAACGACAGTGTTCCATTTCTGAAGTGTGGAGATAAATTTATGACGGCCACTAGTGGTCGGTAGGGTCCGTTTCCTTCGTGGAGCAACTGCACTCACGTTGACTAGAAAGACTTTAGAACTGTCGGCGGGAGTCGCGGCAGTGCATGGCAGGATGATATGCTCTGAGTGAACCACTTACTCCTCCGTTGTGTGGTTTATCGGTTTCCGAGCCGGCTGCTGGGACCGTCTCTGAACCACATTGAGGGAGGTTGTCCTTTGACCTGGCCAACAGAGGGAGAGGTCTTCTTCTAAATAAAATATAGAGACCCTGCTCTCTGCACTGTCGTCTCTCCTTGGGACGACCAACCCCTGTCTGCTCTCGCCTCATTCTTCCTCCGGGGATGCCCCACTTGGGGGCCTAGGTACAATGGATCAAGACTGGTCACAGTGCCAAATCCCTTCCATAGTAATCCTAATCCTAAATGTTGGGGAAGTCTGCACGTCTCTGCCGCTTACATCATCCTTTCATGAAGACCATACCTTTACTCAAATCATTGATGTGGGAAATATTACGATCAGCACTGTATATCTAGATATTATCCAATTTCTCAGTGAATATTTAAAACAACAATGCATCTTTTTTAAATATTAAATATGCAGTAGAAAGGAGACTTAAAGGCAGTTCGTTTAAAAGGGAGAAAGAGAAAAAGTTTAGCAGAAGCGGATAATTATGTCTGATATTCCTCAGAAAGGCTCCCATCCGTCCGTATCTGCAAATTTCCATTCACACAGGTAAACATTTGACGGAAATCTACCAGCGCAGTTCCCAAGCCTCAGGGTTGCTTTTTGTATCATTTAACAAAGCAGAATAATCACGTGCATCTGAGTTTTTAACAATATGAGTCTTGTAAGACGCGAGACACTTCTTTTGAACTGAAAACTGTAATGACGAGTACACAAAAGTTGATTATATCGAAGAGGAGGATGCAAAAATATCGGTAGTAAACAAAATCATCGGGCAGTTTCTTGCTCAGTAATAGAAAACAAAGGCACACAGAGAGATGAGAATGGAAACCTCTAATGGGACTAATTGTATGTACGCTTCCACACGAGGGTCCTTCACTCTCTCCTTTTTTTCTCTCTCCCTTCTCCTGGTTATAATTGCACGTAGATGAGCGAAACGGTGCAGCAATCATTTCTGATCTTGATAGCTTCTGAATTTGTTATAATTACGCCAAACTATTTTTACCCTCCCATCTTCAAGCCTTTGTCAGCAATCAACTACAAAATAGAATTATATCGTATGAAAGGAGTTTTAAAGGAAATGTATTCCGATATTCCTTTCCTAACTATGTCAGAGAACTCGGCACAAAGCAACATCGGGTTGCAAGCATCGATTCTGCTTTTTATATTATCTGAGGCTTCTTTTTTTTTTAACCGCAGAAATGACATCGCATCCTTTATCTTCCTCTTTTCAAACGTCTTTTGGCGTGTTTTCTATTCCTGTAGCTATGGCAACCACGAGCGTCGACTGTACTGTCATTTCTTGAATAAAAACATTCACTATCCATAGCATTCTTTACTTGCCCTACAGATTGTCTATAGAGGTAGAGGGATTTGTAAAATCGAGCCAAATATCTGGTAACGAGAATAAGACAGAAGTACTCTTTTAAATTCAGAAAGACTGTATGGTATACTTTATTTTCATGAAATTCTCTGATTGATAAGGATGGTTCAGGTAGTTTCGTCTGTGGCCCACATTCGGGAGGTTTGGGTTCAATTCCCGTGGCCGAACTACCTGACCCATGAGTTTCTCGGGGTTTCCCCGGTACGTAAGGCGAATGCTGGGCAAATTAATTGCATGCTCTGAATTTCCTGACCCTTCATTATTATTTCACATTATCTCTCATGTGGTGATCTCTATCAGGGTAGAAATGTCGGCGGGAGTCTCGTGTTGCATGGCGGGATGATATGCTCCTGGTAAACACTTCCTCCTTGGGTTTCTGATCTTCGGGCCGACCTGGTGGGCCCTTTCTGGACCATGGTGTGTGGGATGCTGGTTATAATGGCCTGATGGAGAGTTTTCAACTGGTCAACTGTGGGGAACCTGCCTTCTGCATTGTCGTGACTCCTCGGGTGGCCATCATAACGAGTTTACAATGTCGGGATTGCGTAGAAATCATTCTGACTTACTCCAATTTTAACTTTTACTTAATAATTCAGATCAGTTTTCCTCGAGACTTGCTTAGCTCACTCTGTGCTAAACTTATATGAAGCAGTTCCACCCTTTACTTAACTTTACCCTATTTTCAGAATCACTTGACGTATTTCAACGACGTAACGAAATACTCCATTCCTGGGCAGTTCATTCACTGGGGAGTCGAATGCAAGACTTCTCTAATCCCTTACCGTAAAGCACTTGCTGCACTTCACCGCAGTCGTCACAACTTCGCTTAGAAAACAGCTCTTTTTGTCACCGCAGAAACGTGTGCCCTAACTCCTTCTATCACTAAATCCGCTACATTGACTGAAGTTGCGAGATCGCTGTCTTATATGGCTGTTAGAAACTTCCAGAACGTTCGAGATGGAGAAACTTCCAGAGTATTCTAGTTATTTGGCGATAGGCCTACAGTGTTGGGTGTGCTTCTTATCCCTTTACCTTTTGGACTGCTCAGTGACGTACTTTAAGGACAATAACGCTACGTCACATTATTTTCAGGCCTTACGATGTATCTAAAGATGTACTTGGAAATGGAGTGCTTCAGTCATATCTGCGGATGTATAAGCAGAAATTACTCAAAACAGATAACATAAGGTTGCCATTATAAGCATTCCTTATTTTTCAAATGTTTTACAGTACACAGGAGAGCTGGTATTTATGCACGTGTAATAAAAACAATGCAGCTTACTTTGGCAGCACCTGGAACGCGCTCCAGATTTAATATCCTGTCATGGGAAGTGAGAAAACGGCCCATTAAAACCGGGAGCGTGGCGTAATTATTATATCACGGCAAATACCTTTTCCTTGTCGCGTAGCATAACAAACGCCTCTTATTGTTTACAGACCCGCCAACATTACATTTGCAAGATTGGGTTCATTGCGTGCGGAGGAAGTTAATTTGTAGGCTTTTCGTCTGGATTAGTACCGGGAAATAAAATGAAATATGCTCTCTTAAATTTGAGTGCCTCGTGAATGGAATACGTTTGTTTCATTAGGTAAATACGTAGCATGGGTCTTCTGGGAACTTGCCTCGTTAGGTTCCACATGTGTTACCTTCACACAGTCTCGCCTACGTGTTCAAACATCGCGAGCCAAAGTCACAAGGGAAACTAATTGCATTAGCACTTTACTACTTCGACGAGAACTGACTTATTTCACTAGAGATCAGAGAGAACTTTAAAGGTGAACCATTGGCGGTAAATGTTTACGAATGTATTCCATACATTAAATGTAACCGTAATTGAAATTATGAATATTTCAGTCTTTGGAAATTAGGGGAGATGCGCCCAGTTTCGCACACCTAAGCTTTTTTTTTTTTTTTTTTTTTTTTTTTTCAAAATTCAAAGAAAATGCAATGGAGAACAAGTAACGTGTTACTAATATGAAGCAAATAACATACAGAAACAGCATTAGTAATGAACATTCATAAACGCGAGTCATGTTGACTGTTAAAACCTAAAGTAAATATTAGTGATAACTGCGCATCTCAGAAAGTGTTTTCCAGTACCGGACAGACGTAAATAAATACATATTTCTAAATAAAGGAAAAGGAGATGCATAATAAATCACTAGATAATTAATCTTATCATAATTATTATATTTTTGAGATAAAAACAGAACACGGTAACATGATAACATATTTTCAAAACCTTCTCTAGAGATTGTCACAACAAAATAAAAATGTCTTAGAACCAATGAAATTTTTTTTTAAACACAGTGATCACATCTATAAAAATCAATGTTCTTTTGCGCTGTACGTTCAATATGTACCCAACCCTTGCATGATACACACTGAACCCAAGCCTCGTCTGTGATTTCTAAGCAAATGATACACTCTGTTAGATCACTGGTTTTGGTTCCAAAATTTAATTGTCTTTTAGTCTTCTAAGACCCTTCACTATTTCCAGTTTCTGTTGGCATAGACTTAGAGCTAGGTCCTCTATTTATTAATGTTAGTCTTACGTCCCTTTGCTATTGGTTTGTTCTTCTGTTTTTGTGCCTTTTCCTGCAAAATCAACTTATACAGAGTCGATGTTAATGTTTCAGCAATATATATTGCTACTCCCAGGTTCATTGATCCTTCTATCACATTCTTTACTGCTTGTTTCATATTTTCTTTTAACAATTTTCCTTTCTTTTTAGCCTCCATGTTGACAGGAATGCCTATAAGCAAAAATTAATCTAATATCAGTGCAAGTTCAGGGGATAAAAATATACCTATGCGTACGGTACTGGGAAAATTGCTATCGTACGGTACTGAGGAACTCACACGTACGTATATATAACGTCATAGCACGGCCCGATTCTTTTAAACCGACACTGTATTTTGTGTTTGTGGAGTTTACTTAATACCAAATAATATGAGTACAAATACTTAATTAGTTCTTCACCAGACAAGGCAGCAGAAACCTAAGTAGGTTA
Source organism: Mantis religiosa (assembly GCA_030765055.1). NCBI lineage: Eukaryota > Metazoa > Arthropoda > Insecta > Mantodea > Mantidae > Mantis > Mantis religiosa. Next base: position 193,685,506 of record CM060951.1, read on the forward strand.
TGAACAGCACAGCTCCAGTCAACTACACGACTTATCTGAACAATAACTTCTGATTCAACTGTCAAAGAGGAGGGAAAACTTTCCGTTGGTAACAAAGAGAGTTCTTTGTCTAAATACACACCACGGGCTTTTACTATCTATCGGCAACTACGAGATACTGAACCCGTGCGGTACTGGGAACTGTGAGGTACTAGGCGCATCTCTCCTAATTGTTCTTTCACACTAGCCGTGTTGAGGACAACGTATGGAATAGTAGAATCAGACTGAAAAAATGCAGTAGCCGGGATTTGAACCACGGATCTTCTGGTCTCCGTCCGGTTGCTCTTAACCATTGAGCAACATACCAGCATGAAATTAAATTGTCCAATTGATTCGTGTTTTTCCCGGTGAACTACTAGGAGTTATCATAAACACATGAGTCAACTACCTTAATGGTGACTTACTGTGCTCTAAGTACTGTGACTTTGTGGGTTCGTCAAATTAAAACCCAAGTTTGCAGAAATTCAAAATTCTTTTTATTTCCGTAGAAAGAAACTGTTTTTACACCCCTTTGCAGCAACCTGATGTAACATAAACCAACGCAATCTCTCGTAGAGAGACAGAATGTTGGCAGTCTGAGGAACAGCCCGAAGGCGATCAAATCGTGTACCTGCTCTGGATAGAGCTTAACCATGTAGTGACGGGATGTGAATGTTGCAGGATGTCGGGTGAAAATTATGTAGAAAAAGGAGGTAGGATGTTGCGCAACGGGCGTTGTAGCATCGGGCGCTACGGCCATCGTGCACCGCTGGTGGATGAGTTAATCAACTAGGAAAAGGATAAGCAGAAATTTAAGTATCCAGACAAAAATCTTGGGTGATTGTAATTTTGTTTAATCAGGAATAGGGGCCTTATGGTTATCGGCAGTGTCCGCAAGCCATGCGGGGTAGCCGGTATCGCTTTAAGCGACGTTGGCGTGGTAAATAGTTCCCAAGAGATATAACTATGGCGCTCTGGAGTTGAGGTAAATTCTCGTAAAGTTCGGAGGCCCGACGCCTAATTTCATCCTCCAAATAACGGAGGGATGAAGCCTCGTGAAGTAACCTCACGGAGAACCTTCTGGTTCTCACTGGAGCAGTAGCAGATTGGAGCCTGTGGCTGTGCCCCAGACTTCACACGCGTAGAGCATGATAGGGAGGACTAGAGCCACAAAGAGGCGTAACTTCAGGGAAACAGACGTCACAGACCACCACACAGGGTATAGCGATGCCGAGGCACCGCACGACCGATGCGCTAACTCCCAGATGTGCTCCCGAAAAGTTAGGCCCTTATCTAGCTTGACTCCCAAGTATTTGATTGAATTCTTCCACCGAATCTTTTGAATGTGGGGAAGTCGGCGTGAAAACGGCGCTTGGTAAACAGGATCGATTGGCTTTTCTCCTTGTTGATGGACAATCGCCAAAGCGTGCACCATTCTTGGAGGAGGCTGAGGTGTCGTGGTATAGGGTTGAAGGCCCTGCGTGGATTTCTGTTTGTACAAAATAACAGCACGTCGTCGGCATACTGTGCTATATTGACGTGCTGTTCAGTGAGGACAGCCACATAAACGCTATAGAAAGTCGGGGATAACACAGAACCTCCGTGGACTCCGCCGCGGATAGATCTTCGTGTAGATGTTTTTCCCGCCACTGAGACTGTGAAGAAGATGTGTTATGTGAGTAGGTAGCTCCAGATAGATAATCTTGTGAAGGAGACCCGCATGCCAGGTCGTTGAGAAGGCCTTTTCCACGTCCAGAGAGACCGCTGCGGTGGATGCCTTGTCCTGGAAACCCAGGGCTGCAGCCTCCACCACACGCAGCAACTTCTGTGACGTAGAATGCCCAGGACGAAAATCAAACTGGTGAGGAGGTATGGCTTGAATGTCTCCCAATATGGGGGACAAGGAGGCTAAAAATCTCTCGTCGCTTCTGCACACGTAAATAAACAAAAGAGTTCACTTTCAAGTTACAGCTGCACGCGAACAATTATTGAGTCCCATTACGACTGAGTCAACTGGTGATCCACGGCTGCTTTTATAGCTCCACTCATTGTCCTAGAAATTTATGGAATGTTCTCTAACAACCAAGATGACACTAGAAAGAAGAAACTTTCAGTCATCTATCTTTATCTGTTTCGGCAAGCTTTTCATTCCCACTCTGCACTATCTGTTCCTTGTTTACACCGGTCGCGCCAGTGGCAACAGTGGATTGCGACACTACTTTACGGCCCGGCCTTCACAGTTCGGACCACTATTAGATCAATTAATGACTATGGCATTCAGTTGATCACTCCTAGTGGTTTACCGAAAAAACACGAGTCAGTAGGAGAATTTAAAACCATGCTGCCGTGTTGGCCATAACAGCTGAATGGTTAAGAGCAGCCGGATGGAAACCGGAAGATGTGTGGTTCAAATTCCGTGTATGGCATTGAAAGATTCAGTCTGACTACCATTCCATTTCAGTTTTTATCTGCTTTCCATTTTTTTTTCAATACAACTTTATCTCAATGTTAAGTGAGTTTTAAATTATATGCAGATATGTGTAATAGTTCTTGAAGAGAAATTATTCTAGTTTTATTGTACTATTAAATCAGATATCTCACAATGCAAGTCATAATTTTGAGAAAATAATTTAAATTTCAAAACAGAAAACTTACTGTTAGAAATATTTTCACTTTTCTGGTTGTCCAGGAAAAATATTTAAACACAATTTATGTAGCAGGTTATCGTAAGGGGTTGAATTAATTATGTTATACGTTCAGCAACATAAAGGTATCAAAAACTAATTGCCAGCTTAATAAGCTCTGGTTGTTTTAGCTTCAGGTAAAAATTTCAACAAGATTGGTTATACCGCATGGAACATTTTAATGTCCAAAAGCGGAGGAACTATCTTAGTCGAGTAAAAATAATTTGAAGTACGAGGAGGTGTCATAAAGCTTTAAAATGTGAAAGAGAGCTTTTGTTGATATGTGCTTGTTAATCCTTGTCTACCACGTCAACATCCACGTTTACACATTTTTCCAGGGTTTCCTGGCCTTCCGAGTACCTTGATTGTAGAACTCTGCAGAATTCGCTTTAAACCACTGTTCCACTTCATTAATGATGTCATTTGTGTTGTCAAATCGGTGATCACGCAACAGGGTCAAGAAAAAGTCACTTGGTGCGAGATCGGGCTGTAAGGTCTCAAAGCCACATTCTCTTGTTTTGTCAACTACTACTTGAGATGAATGAGCTGGTGCATTGTCAGCCAGAAGACGAACACCTTTGGAGAACATACCGCGTTATTTCTTAATCAGAGCTGCTCGTAACTTGTCCAGTACCTGCCAGTGATGGTTTGAGCCTTGGTAAGATAATCTGTAAGGATGACTCCACTACAGTCCCAGAAAACTGAAAGCATGACCTTGCTAGTTGACTTCAGCACCTTTGCCATTTTGGGAGAGGGGTAAACGACATGTTTCCATTCCATAATAATGGATTTTATCTCTGGATCGTACTGATAGATCCAGAATTCATCCATGGCTACCAGACGATAAGAAAGATCACCTCATCCAGTTCCTGCAGCATCAACATGTGTTGAAAGGTCACGCCGTCTTTGCTTTAGGAAAGGAATTAGCAAACGTGGAACCCATCGTGCAGACACCTTAGACATGTGCAGTTCGTCATGAATAATTTTCCGCACACTACCATCACTAAGATGTGTCTCATTCATGATCATTTGGATGGTTGCTCGTGTGTCTTCCAGTATTAAAAGCTCCACTTTCTTCACTGTGACAGCATCGTCTGTCATTGACGGTCTACCAGCTCTTGGCTCATCTGTCAGGGACATGTAACGAGTTTGAAAATACAGTGGGCAATAATGTTCATAAACAGCCGTCATTTATCATGGATTTCCTCGGCAGTTTTACCCTTCTAATGAAGGAACTTGATCACACTACGAGCCTCAATTTTCAGTCACTTCTGGCATTCACCGTAAAAAAAGGACTCAAATCGCTGAAAATACCAACATTATGTCCCGAGGAATCAATGATGAAGCTGAAAAATTTTCATCACTTTAGCATAAAAACTACAGCTTGATAATTAGAACTTTACGTCACCCCCTTGTACATGCAAGAAATGAAATGTGTAGTGTTTAACGCCCACTTTTACTACATGCGGCACCGCAGGCGGTGACAATGGTGATACATGAGATGAAGATGGAGCACCGGTGGAATGAGATGTGGGGGAAACCGGAGATCCCGGAGAAAACCCGCCCCAGCGCCGTGTTGTCCACCAAATATCTCACTTTGCGGTCGCCTGGGAACGAACCGGGCCACCTTGGTGAGAGCCAAGGAGTCTAACCACTGAGCCACGGCGCGGCCACTCGTACATGCAGGCCATTGCCTCTTGTTCACATGGTTACTTGTTGAAACTTTAAAATTCATTCACAGTTTACGTTTAGGTATACAATTCAATCTGAAGCTCAAAAGTATTATTTGGACATGAGCATTCATTTTTGAAACTTTTGATAATATTGTGCCGGCAGGTTGCTATGGTAGCTCAGCGTAGCGTCTAAATTCGGCTGCAGCATAGCGTTTTTCGGCTGTTATTTCAAATACAGTCAAACACGTTTAGTAATTGTGATTTAAAACAAGAGAATGATCCGATGTTCTCCACCATTTTCCAAATAAAATTCCCGGAGCCCGTGTTGCCTCGCTTTCCCTAAACACATCTTTGCTAGTTGGCGTTACATTTTCACAGTTTTGCTGCAGATATTTTCTGTCGAGTCAGGATGATACTCAGGCAAGTCAAGAAGCCAACGTAGCGATATGTTCATATAACTCTGCGCTGTTTGTGCCTCTAATTGGGAGATTCCAAGCGGAAAAAAATTGAAACTCCCGTCAGTGACACGCGAAAAAGCTGGTAGTTGCATTTCCAGACTGAAAGAAATTAAAATTAGAAGGCAATACGCTCAACACGCACAGCTGTATCATGCACATTTATATAACTTCTACTCTAAAACATATAAATTCACATATTTATAAAGGGAGACCAAGTAGCAACAATTGAACAAAAAAGGTCTGTGTTATATTTCCATCTAACATTCTCTACGTTTTAATATTTGTTAGGGATAGGTGTACAAGCTGTTCTTACGATATACAGCCCGCCTTGGTAGCGTGGTGGTAGCATGTCTGCCTCACGTTCAAGAGGTCCCGAGTTTGAATCTCGGTCAGGGTAAGTTACCTGGATAAGGTTTTTCCGGCGTTTTCCCTTATCCTGTAAGACGAATGTCGGGTAACTGTAAGCTCCATTGACCCCGGACTCATTTGAGTATCATTTCATCCATTCCATTCATCGTCCGATATGACTTAACGTTGGAGGACGTAAATTACAAAAAAGAAAAAAAAAATACCATATACTTATAGTAATTTGTAATTTATTTCTTATATTGTCTTTTGCATCAGCAAATGGAAATACAAAATCAAGATTACAATTATAAAATCCATACTGGAAAACGCCATATATTCCTAAATTCTGAAAATCCTACCATGTTGCTTGCCATTGAGTAATAATTTGGTCCCCATACATTAACCCTAGGTTTTTGTGTATTGCCCTCTACTCCTTTTTACACATTTTGCCATTTCACCTACAATCTACACTTTTTCTTAGCCATTTCTCTTTAACTTTCCCTAAATAATTTCCTATATTTCTCCTGTTCTTTTCCCCTTTTACTGACACAATTTTGATAATTACGACTTCGCCCTCCCCCCCCCCAAATTGTCCCATTTACGTGGCCAGGTCTGCTCTCTCCGTGTTTTTGCTTGACTACAATATAATATACTATGGAAGCCTGCATTCTCTTCTCCACACAATGGACATTTATCTAGTTCCCTCTCTTGACCTATACCTTTCAAATTTTGTCACTCCTGTTCTCGCCCAAACAAAACCTTCTCGCCCTAACTTATTACATATGTCTATATATATCCTTCCCTCCCCCAGGTTTTTTTATTTCTCTATATAACCTCAGTGAGCTTTTGTCTCTTGTACTGGCAAAAATGTCTTGTCTGTCAATATCTTCTAATCTTAACTTCTTTCAGGAAGCCTCTACTACTACTGCTACTACTACTACTACTACTACTACTACTACTACTACTACTACTACTACTACTACTACTACTAACTACTACTACTACTATTACTACTACTACTACTACTACTACTACTACTACTACTACTACTACTACTACTAGGGTTTTAGAATTATTTCGCCCGTGGGTTTATTTCACCCCGGCTTATTTCGCCCTATGGCTGCTTCAGGGGTGTACCCTCTTCAGCTTTGACTTTATTTGGGGTTGAGGGAGGACGGCCTTTATTTTTGCTTTATTTAGTTATATTTCCATGTGTTAACAATTTGTCATGTCTCGTTACTGGCTAATTGTAATAATGTTACTATTTGTCATATATATTTTTATTTATATATTTATTTTATTTTCATTCATGTTATGTGCCCAAGACTCTCCCCAGTTACTTCTCCTTTGAATATGAAAACATTCTTAAATCATACTGCAATCTTCCAAGTTGGCGATTCTGTATAAATATTTCATTGCCCTTAACAAGATTTTAATTTTAGTAGAATGCCTGCCCAGTTCCAATTGTACTACAAGAAATTCAAAATTATGTGCTACCAACTGTCATATTACCTTAAATATTTTGACAACTTGTAATAAAAGGTACAGAAAAAGCATATCTGGAAGACATTAAAACAGTTTCTTCCTAGTTAATGCAGCCTTGGGGTCTATAAAGACCTCAGACACCAAGCAAGGGTTAAAACGTGTACTTTAATGAAATGTCGGTTCCTTACAACAGCTAAGTATTACAGAAAATAGGAACTTAAAAACAATATTGCACATATATGACATATTTTAATATTTTCATCATATATAAAGGTATTTTTATGTGCTCACTCTTTCACAGCTGAAGTATGCTTGTTTGTTCTTGGTGCCCCGTGCTGCTTATGTAACCCGCATAACAAATCTGCTCTGCTTGCAGGAGACTTAACGGCGTTTGCAGTCGGAGTGCCGTTGATTTTTCAGCCCATTGGTTACACGGTTACTCTTGAGAAATGTCCTTCGTGGGCTCGTAAACTCAAGACATTTATCAGACGGCAGGCAACCTGCGAACAGTATGGCCTAGATACATCTACACTTGAAATAACCTTTTTGAAACGCACGAGATTTTCTGAAGAAATAAAGATTTGGGTAGAGATTTTTCCAAATGATAAGATGTATGTTTTTCTAAAGAAATAGAGGTATATGTAACATTACATGGCCTTCTTTGCCCATTATCGTTTACCGTACGGAACGGCTAAGGCGATTTCAAATATGGCCCGCATTCGGGAGGCACGGGTTCAATTCCTGTGGTCGACGTACTGACCCATGGTACTTTCGGGGGTTTCTCCTGGTTACCAGATGAATTCTGGGTATGTAAATTACATCCCCTTAATTGCCTGTTCCTCCACTTCATCTCTCATCTGGTGGTCTCTTTCAAGGTAGAAGTGTCGGTGGGTGTTTCGGCGGTGCATGGCAGGATGATATGCTTTGAGTAAAACTCCCTTGGATAGTACTGTGACTTTGTGGGTTCGTGAAATTAAAAGTCCGATTGCACCACTCTAAAATGTTCTTTATTTGCACCGAATTACAGTTGAACACTTGCCGATTACACAGAATTACGTAATGCACACAATTGCAATGCACCAGTTCGTCCGTTGCAGTTCCACTGTACGCTCACAATTACGTAAACTTTTCCGATGCACGTACAGTCTTCTCGTCTGTTCACTAGCACGGCGCTGCTACGCTGCTCACCAAGCACTGACTCTCCTCCAGCCCGACGTGTTGCTTATATAGGGCCAACTGGCCAATCTAGAAGGTTCTGGAGAACTCAGGTGGAGCTGAAAGAGCCGGCACAGTGATGTTTTTCCAACCAACCCTCGTTACCGATATAAGACAAATGAGTGGGCGTGACGAACGCCTACCGTCTCCTGCTGCTGCCGGCCGGTTCTATAGGGAGTTCCGACGTTCGGGTGACAGTACGGTCTACGATGTCAGAACCCTATCTCTTGGTGGGGCTGTGTTTGCACCACAGTAAGTTGGCATGCCCGTTATCCTGGCCTGCCGAGGAGTTTCTATCTAGTAAACATGCAAGAATCCTGTCGTGCACTGTCGTGGCTCCTTGGGATTGCTGCTCTCTGTCTCCTCTCGTCTCATCCTTCCTCCAGTGGTTTTACTTAATTTTATTCATTCTTTGATATTATAAACTATTATTGAAGTTGGTCCAAATTTTAATTCATTTCGATTCTATTCTTTTTTCCAAAGCATTGGCTTTACTCCTAACTGGCCCATAATTTCTGAAAAATTAATAATTTTAAGTTTTATTCTTACTTGAACTGTTAATTTTAACATTAATCTATAAGTACATTTTTGTGGCTTTAGATTTCTAAACGAAATTTAAATTGATATAAGCAATAGATAATTTTATTGACATTAGATTAATTTAGATTTGATAAATGTTATTTGGTTAGGTAAAAGCTGTGCCAGCATCCGCAGTTATACAGCAAAATCAAATGAACATTATTGGTTTTTAAGTAATTAATATTAATTTTAAAATAAGAATTACATTATTATAAGGTGAAATATTTATAATATCTTGGGGATATAGGTACAATAAACCGTGTCTGTACCTCCGTGCCGAACCTCTTCGTAAAGTAGTCCAGTACAGTGATTTATCGTTTATTTGTACTTGTTTCTGCAAATTAATATTGGGACAACCTACTTTTACATTTATAATGTCACCGATCCCATAGCTTCTTGCTGCGCAGGCCGCGGCCGATGCGTAGGCGAGCGCCGGGCGCTTGCCGAGACGGAGAGAGAGACAGAAGCGGGGATAGAAAGAGACAGAGTGATGTCTGAATATTTCTTTCTTGCTCTTGCCGCCGTGAAAGGCCTTGAAATGTCGGCGGCTTTCTAGAAAAAAAAGGCAGGTGTATAAAATGCGTCGCATGATATGAGTTGTATCAGTTGCGAGTTTCAATTGTTAATCGAGTGTGCAGCTGTGTGAACGTGTGGCAGACGACCTTGAGGACTGCGTTTGTGTATGGTACACCATTCTTCTGCTAGCAGGGTTGTACAAAACGTGTTCTTACTTTTAATAAAGAGCATTTTAAAGTTTTGCCAACAATACCCTTTAATTTTACGAAGCCACAAAGTGACAATATTATTCGGGACTACTGCTTTCAAATGTTTACACATTTAATTATCGATACAAGGGCAGTACAACGAACTGAATGTATAATCAGTGGTTTTAAAGTATTATAGTATACGCTGTCCTGAAATTCCGTAAAACAATTCAATAATGACAGCACTTTCAAAAAATGATAAAATATTGAACAGTTCAGACAAATAATAACGCACATTTCTGCAATGCCTAATGCCATAGGAAATGTTGCTTTATTGCTTTACTTTTGTTTTGTTGAGCACCTTTTGTCTGTTTCTTAAAGCTTTCCTATTATGAAACAGTACTGCATATGAAGGGCTATCCATAGAACATTTAAAATATTAAGTTAGAGTTATTATTTAAGTATCCTAAATGCACGTATAGGATTTTGTTTAAAGTACTCTTGTCACATCTTCAGAATCAATTGAATTTACATCCAAATTTGTTACTCATACCAGCTTTTGTTTGTAAAAATGTCTTGTTCATGCAAATGCATGAAAAATAAAAATGAAATGCTTTTATTCAGAAGGGCTGAAAACATTTATTTCCTGTGAAATATGGGTATGGAGTTCTGAGACGAGATATAAAAGGTAAAATGTTAATAGAATTTAGAATTTAAACTCACAGGTGTGTTTTGGAATATAATGGGGTAAGGTTTTAAGATTGACACTGTCATAGGATAAAACGACAAAGACACTGAAAGTCTGTACATAGCGTTCACTCAAATATCGATTCTACAGCAAAATTTGTTCGCTCTAAAGCCCGGTTGCATAAAAATCGCTAACTGCAGTTCATTTATAATCGAAGATAAAAATTGAACAACCCGCGTGGGTTGTAAACGGTCGATCTTTAGATCAGATGAACGCCGTTCAGTTCATATCTGAGATCACATAAACAAATGCGGCAACATCGCCAAACATGTTGCAAACTTTTGTGTTGTATCGAAAGGATTCGAGAATTTTCAGAATTACTCGACACTGTTTAATTCAAGTGCACAGAGTAGCCAATCTAGACATTACAAAAACTAAATAAATCTTTCGTTTTATGGTTATTTGTCTTAAAAATAGTGCTATTTTAAATAAACAGTATAAGAATTTACTCCATATAGAAGCAGTATTTATTAAAAGTTAATTATTTGGCTTACTTTATTTCCATTATATGCTCAATATACGTCTTTTTCATTTTCGGCTGTTTACAATACTGTGAGTTGGAAAACATAAACAAAAGAAATGGAATTTTAGTTAATTGATGGAAATTAATCATTTATCCACACTAGCCGTTTATAGGCTAAGGTTTTTATTTTTGGATGGATAGAGTCAACATGAAAAATTCAATGCCATGGCCGGGATTTGAACTACGGATCTCCTGGTTTTCGTCCAGTAGCTCTAACCCATTGAGCTACCATGGTCAACGTGCCGTCCTGACCTTAAATTCTTCATTTGATTCATATATTTCCCTGGTAGACCACTAGGGGCTCTCGCATCCGAGATACACCGTTTGTGGCGACTTACTATCGTAAGTACTTGAGTCCCAGGCTTCATCATTTAACTTTATTATTTTAGTTAATTGATGGAAATTAATCATTTCTTCACACTAACCGTATATAGGCTAAGTTAAATGATGAAGCCTGGGACTCAAGTACTTACAATATTAAGTCGCCACAAACGGTGTATCTCGGATGCCAGAGCCCCTAGTGGTCTACTGGGGAAAGATATGAGTGAAATGGAGAACTTAATGTCAGGACGGCACGTTGACCATGGTAGCTCAATTGGGTTAGAGCGACTGCACGGAAACCAGGAGATCCGTGATTCAAAACTCGGCCATGGCATTGAATTTTTCATGTTGACTCTATACATAAAAAAATGGAAGTTTAAGCAAAAGAGAAGATGCGTTCAGCTAACTTTAGATCTTGCATAATCATTATTTCACCCTTTTCCATAGGCATCCTGATGAAATCAGACCTTAAAGCTATGATCTCCCTTGTAATTTTGTGTATTGTTGTATTGTGTATTTATATTGAATATATTCCTAATCAGCATCTGGAAGATTTTAGTTGCATAGAACTGTAATGTGAGAAGGATCATAGATATTGGATTAAGTGCGTATTTCCTCAGGGTTTGTGTTCTTAACTGTGCATGTAGCCTATGCTCCAGTTCCTCAACTACATGCTTTGATAGTCGAAATCTCATTTTGAATTTTCTGTCATTTAGTTATGAGTTGGTATTTCCTCTATGTTGGAAAACACGAGGAACACTTTCAAATTGAAAATGCTTATTTTTAGAGATATTAGAGTAATATGAAATCTGAAAATAATAAATGTTCAGGTTATGAACTCAAACAATGCATCTTTAACATATATTTGTGAATAAAAGAGGCTAATTATTTATGCAGGTAGCCACAAAAATACTTATTTCTTCTCAGAAACTATTGTGTAAATTCTGCAGTTCTGCTGATCTAAGTTCAATCAAGTTAACTAGAGAAAATTCACCAGTTAGATTTGATCTTAGATCAAGAGTCCATGAACTTAGATCAATGTTTATACAAACCAAAATTTTAAGTGCAGCTTGACTGAAGATCATTTTCATATGCTTGAACTTAGATTAGACTGGGCAACAAAAAACAATTTTTGAATGTTTCGAGTACTTCATGAGGCAACTCCTACTAATTTTGGTTTGAAAAAAAAAAAACAAAAAACAAATATGACAATGGAAACTTTTATTAGCTCTAGTTTCTATGATATACACAAGGTGTAAGTATTAAATATTAACGGATTGAGAGAAAGGATACATTTAATTACATATGTGCTAACAACAATGAAAGTGCATTTGATTTTTTAACTGGTAATTACATGCTAAGAGTTCGAAATTGCTGGAAAAATACTTCACAGATAGTCGTGTCTGAAGAGAATCATGTGTTGGCCTATTGACTACGTCGTCTTTCAGCTTGTATTTTGTGATGGTGTTCTGCAGAATTCCTATACAAAGACCAACAGTAATCTGCAAGCGTTACTTCATTCCGACGTCCCTGATATCTTTGTTCCATAACAGAAATGTCCTGATGGAATCTCTCCCCATGTTCATCACTAACAGCTCCACAACTAGGAGGGAAAAAGTCTAGGTGGGAGTGGAGAAAATGGATCTTAAGGGACATGTTGCATCCAAGGTTACGGTATTTCTGCAGGAGCACTGTCACCAAATGCTTATAGCTGTCATCTACGGTGTCTTGACAGGTGTGCCAACTGCAAAAAAATCCCCCAAATTTAAAATCTTCACTCTAAAAAATTAAATGTCAATTTTTCTTAAAAAAAGAGCTAATCTATCATTTTTATGGTGATTTTTGGATTCAGCAGATGGAAATACATGTAAATTAACTATTTTAAGCCCGAAACATTTTCATTGTTGCCAAGGGTTATCTGTTATGCAACCAGGCCTAAAAGATTTTTGCATAGCTGGAATGTGTTTTAAAGAGGAGTGATAAGAATAGGAACATTTAGGGTAAATCTTAGGGTAAAGTTTTTTTGAGACTAATATATCCCTAAGCAACTGACAACTGCACACATTAAACGCATATGACCGTTTTTGCAGCAACAAAATCTTGGAGATGTATTGCGCTTATGAACAATGCCCGACCGCAGTGCAGATGTGTACATGGGGGGATGCTCCAAAACGGAGCCAAATTAAGTCGATGCCAAGATTTTGACCCAATTCGTAAAAGCCGCTGCCTTCGCTTGTGCATAATATCGAGGGAGACATCCTATTAAAGGCCATTCGTTCGTTTCCAGACGCGGCATTTATGGAGCGGTTCCGGGGAAATTAAACTCGAGATTGTGAACCATGTGGAAACTCCGTTTAATTCCGTGCCACCGCCAGTCACTGGAATTGATTGTGAATTTACCTCTTGACAGCATAGAGCAGGCTGAGTAATTTGGTCTTACCTGACAGTTGGATCTAACGAGATAGCGGGGGCAGGCAACCCCCTCAAATATTCAACACCAGCAACTTGTACAGTTCTGATAATATGATAACAGCATTAACGTCGACGTAGGTGCCAGATATAGGGCAGTTTAAACCCTTTCTACCGTATGTATGTCTCGTCGTTCTAATTTCTGTAGTTACAAGCGCACCTCGAAATATATGCAACTGTTGCATCGAGGTAAATGCAATCTTTTAATTTTTTTTCCCTATCTCTACCTAAGACAGAAATACTATGTCCCACGCAGAAGCTCAGCATCGATATAACTTTCGATAGCTTAAATAAAAAAGGGAAATAAAGAATCATATTATTGAAATTACGTGGTTAATCTATTCTGACTGCTTAATTTTTACTTTTGCTGCCTTTTTCCTCTAGACATAGCGACTCAATGAGACAGAATGAAATACTTTCCTTCACTGGGACGTCAAACACCAACCTTCTCTAAACGCTCGCAGTATACGTTACAACTGCCCTCACAAACACAGTGTGATCCATATAAATCTGAACCATTTCAATAGAACATAACTTTTGAACCTGTAATAGCACACGCGTGCAACTTTAGGAAAATATAATACACAACTGGAAGATTACGTTACACTATTTACATCTCAGAGAAAATGTTGGAAGTGTCCTCCACCAGCATCTATACATGTTTGCACTCATCTCACCATATTCTCTGAAGTTTTAGGGAGAGTATACTCGCCAATGTTACTTATTTCGGTTCGAATGGATTCTTTGAGAACATCAATTGTCCGTGACCTATTCTTGTACACTCTATTGTTTATATACCCCCACAAGAAAAAATCGGTGAAGTTAGGTCAGAGGATCTGGGGGGCCACAGACCTTTTGAGATTATTATGGTTTTGTGCCTCCACACATCTCTAACACCTTTTAAGAAATGTTCAAGTTCTTTTATGGAAGCAAGACCATCATAAGGATATTTATAAAATGTTATAACCAAAAATGAATCACTGGATATAACAGAAATATAGACAAAGACAAAACACTATCAAAATTTGCATAACTGAACAAAAGACTGTTTTCAGTAAATTAAATGCCAGGCCAGGAGATGGCGTCAGTATAGAATATTAATTGGGTGAAAGAAACGTAACTACTTAACTTGATTATCAATCTGTATAGATCTGTGCTCCTTAAGTTGACGGAATTCTATTTTTAGGGACTGCTTCCAAGAGGAGTTGAACTGAAATCCAGCATCACGATTAAGCGTGCTCCTCTCGGAGGAAATGTCTAAAGCCTTCTTAACTCTCCGCTCCCAGTAACTGTTGCATTTTGCCAAGATGGTCGTCTCCCGAAAGTTGGCTCTATGGTCGTTATCAAAACAATGCTCTCCCAACACATCTATCGTCTTTTCACCTGGCTTTCTTCCCGAGAACAACTTGGGCGTAGGTATATCTGTTCTAACTGCTCAGTTTTTACGACTCAATGAGACAATGAAGTGGTCTTCTTCGCTGGGACCTCAAACACCAGACCTCTCTAAACGCTCGTAGCATACGTCACAACTGCCCTTACAAACACACTTGCTTTTCAGTACTTTATGTCGAATAAACAACAGCTCATATTTAATTCACTCTGAATACGTTTACGCAGAAGTGAGATATTTCTGGAAGCTTGTGAGAGTGGAGAAAGATACTCGATAGCACTCGAAAACTTATGTTGGGGGAACAGCATTCCTCCCTAATTTAACATCGGTGCCAATCACGTAATGGCCTTGACACATTCAGTGCGGTCGTTTTATAGCGAGGCCGCGAACTACGTAAATGCAAGATTCGTTTGCACTGCCGTGCATGGAGCATATATACACGAGGTTCAGGCCTTGCAATGAAACAACCTCAGTGTGTAACATGTTGTCGCCAAGGCATGTTGAATCGCCGAGACAAGTCAGTGCCCGGGCTCGTGCGAAAGAGATGGATAGAGCCCAAGCCACGTGGATGAATGCTTGGCTCTTGCCGAGAGATGAGGCGGGGAGAGAAAGAGCCAAAGAGATGTCTGGACAGTTCCGTCGCCTTCGCCTCCGCCTCGAAAGATCGTGTGGCTTCACCAACCTAAGAGAAACAGCGGCTCGTGTATAAATGCGGCTGAGCTGGAGCTGCTCGTGCGTGAGTTAGTCGTGCAGCGAAGTTGCTAGGAGTGAATGCAGTTGTCTGTGGACGTGTGGCAGACGGCCTTGAAGATTGCGTTCGTGTGTGTTACGACATTCTGCTGATATCAGAGTTGTAAAAATGTATTTCTACGGAAATAAAGAGAGTTTTGAATTTCTGCAAACTTGAGTTTTACTTTTACGAACCCACAAAGTCACAATATTGTTAGCGTTTGTTTGGCCTACTGATGGCCGTATTACTACGCTGTTTACAGTCGTTTTGTTCCGTCTCCATTTTGCCTCTTCTCCCTATCAAGCGTGTTCCTCTCGGAAGAAATGGCCAAAACCTCCTTAGCTCTCCGCTCCCAGTAACTTGCATTTTGCCAAGATGGTCGTCTGCCGAAGCTTGGCTTTATGGTCGTTATCAAAACTATGCTCTGCCAGTCCAGATTTCTCAGGTTGCATTAATTAAACGAATGCTACGTTCTGGTTTGTTTATTCTGATGCAACAGTTACTGGGAGCGGAGAGTTAAGGAGGCTTTGGACATTTCCTCCGAGAGGAGTACGCTTAACCTTGTTGCTGGATTTCAGTTCAGCTCCTCTTGGAAACGGCCTTAAAATGGAAATACGTCGACATAAGAAGCACAGATATATACAACTTGGTAATCAAGTTAAGTAGTTACGTTTCTTTGACCCAATTAATTTCTATACTCACGCCATGTCCTGACCTGCCATTTAATTCACTGAAAACAGTCTTATGTTCAGTAATGCGGATTTTGATCGTGTTTTGTCTTTGTTTATATTTGTGTTACATCCGGTGATTCATTTATGGCTATAAAAATAAATAACCTTATAATGGGAGAGATGTACGCTCCCGAAACTTTGATTTCTTATCGTCTTTTCACCTGGCTTGCTTCCCGAGGAAAACTTGTATATTTATTAAAAGGTGTTAGAGATGTGTGGAGTCACAAAATCATAATTTCAGACATCTACTAGGACTGTTTAATAAAGAATGATCACAAGTTTTCTTAACAACGTACCTTTACTCATTATAGTTTTGAGTGTCCTTCACAAAATAGTCTCCCCTGAATGCGATGCACTTGTCCCAGCGTTTCTGTCACTTTTCAAAGACATGCTGGAAACCATTTTGAGAGATCCTTCAAAATCGCCTCCGCAGCCTTCATCAGTGCTTCTGATGATGGATAATGCCTCCCACTAAGGCGTTTCTTCAAGTTAGGGAATAGAAGAAGGTCACGTGGGGCTAAATCCGGACTACAGGGAGGGTGAGGTATGCACTTCACGTTGATTTTTGCAAGGTATTCAGTAACAACATTGGCAATATGCGGCCGCGCATTATCGTGGTGCAGCATCCTGCCTGCTTCATTGAAATGTGGTCTTTTGCGCCTGATATGGACTTTCAATATTTTCAGGACATTTCTGTAGTATTGTCCAGTTACTGATGTGTGTGCAGGTACAGCATGCTGATTAACCATTCCATGAACATCAAAGAATGAGGTGACTAACTTTCCCAGCAGAAGCAAACACTTTTGCTTTTTGGGGGTTGTTGATGAAGGAGGTTTCCACACTGTGCTTTGCTGTTTCCTCTCAGGATCAAAGTGATGTTGCCAAGTTTCATCAGCAGTGATTTCGTTTGAAAGAAACTCCGTATCTTCCTATAACATCAACTTTAACTGCATGTTACCTCCATTGCAGCGGTAGGCGATACTGAAGATATCTGAACTTGTCTGGTTCTCACAGGCGGGAACCAGGAGTACTAACAATGAAACAACTACGGCGTGTTTGTTTCACATCAGCCCTCGTACTATGACGAAGGTATATGGTCATTTTAGCTTTAACTTGCATGCGAAAATTATGCGCTTTGCGTTAGAGGCTATGAATATCGACTCCACCGGCAAACAACTTCTTCCCGCTGACAAGAAAAGTATCGTTGGGCCGGCCACACATGCGAACGAAGGCTCTGTATCTAAAACGTGTATGTGTGAAATGTAAGCCAAAATGTCAATATATAGCAAGCCGAAAGAAAAGTTTTTATGTCTTACTGTCAATTAACTTTCTATATACATTCTTATTATTCATTTTTATGTCTATTCGGATAATTATTTTAAAAGAGGTCTCTTATATCTTGATTAAGAAAAACATTTGAAAAATTAGTTAACTACGCGTATTTGTTGTGATTTTAGATAGTTTTGGGGTTAAACATACATTTATTCCTACAGTTGGTAGCGTTTGCTTTATTCACTGTAATACTTTTGACTTTGATCATGCCGTAATCTACCAGAAGATACAATTGTGTTATAATCTGAAACGATACAAGAACAAAGTAACTGTTAGCTATTCAATTGTTGCGTTTTATGTATGGAATACATTTAATAAATCATATTGTAGGTTTTGAGCATCATTAGATGAATTCTTTATCAGCCGTGGGAATTCCTATGATAAATTTATATTTTAAGATAGCTTTTGCACAGATGATTAAGGAGATCAGATACTACATTTGTTTCCATTTGATAAACACTAGGATGCAATAAAAACAAAATTCAGGTTCGTACTTTATCTTCCTGTTAAACAAAGCTCGTAAGCAACATCAGTTTCAGCTTATTGATTGGGGTTCATGTCTTCAGGTGATCAATTCAGCGCCATTTGCTTCTCTCGGCTCATGCATTTTCTTCTTACACGTCACTGAGGTTTTAACATTGGCAGCTCTCCCTTTTCTGCCAAATAACAGAAAACATGTTCTTGGGTTTATCTTATTGGGATATTCCCATTGCTTTCGAGGTGTATTGTTTATTTCTTTGGTTTAACTGTTCTCTCTCAGAAATTCAAACGTTTCTTGCAAAATATCTGTCAGTTTGTTGGTCCAGCTTACAAATACCAGAAGAATGGAAAATGGCTGTAATAAAGCCAATATTTAAAAAAGGAGACAGAAATGAATGTAAAAATTATAGAGGAACCAGTCTATTAAATACAAGCTATATAATATTAGCAAACATTTTAGCTAAAAGATTACATATAATAACTGAATCACTAATCAATAATAAACAACACAGATTCAAGCAAGGCAGATCCTGTGCTAATTGCGTCTTAACAATAAAACAAATAATACAAAAGAGAAGAGAATTTAATTTAGAGACCCATATATAATTTTTTGATTACGTAAAAGCATTTGACAAAGTTATACGACAAAAGCTATGGGATATAATGACTGAAAACAGATATCCTCGACATTTAATTTTACTGATAAAGAAAATGTACGAAGGGACTTGTATTAGCATGGATAATGGTTTTAAGACAGAAATTATCAACCTAGGTGTAAGACAGGGCTGCCCACTGTCGCCAACTCTTTTTAATATTTATTTCGACGCAGTAGTTGCCGAATGGCAAGCTCAGTTGAAAGTAGCTTTTAAGTTAGGTCGTACAATCTTAAATGAATTCTGGCAGATACCGAAGACAGATGACAAATAGCTTTGTACCAACTCGACAAAACAATGTCAAAGTATAATTTTATCATTTCAGCAGAGAAAACGAATGTGATCGCTTTTATTGGTAAATACCCAACATGGTCCAAAATGCTCCTCAAAAACAAAATACTACAACAAGTTATATATTTTAAATACTTAGGATGTGATATTTCCTATGAATGTGACAGAGATTTAAAACAAAAGATCTATAAATTTCAAAACATGTGGCACTATAAGACGAATATTGAAAAACAAACCAAGAAGAGATACCATATTAAAGTTTTATAAATCTATGGCAGTGCCTGTTATATCTGATGCGGCCGAGACCTGGACCTTGAACAGAACTGATAAAAGAATAATTGAAACGGCTGAAATGAAATTTTTGAGGTACGTAGCTGGCTGTAGTCTTAAAGATCACATTAAAAGTGAAACCATAAGAGAACAACTAAAAATATTTACTTTAAATGACAAACTCAGGGAGTACAAACTGAAATGGCAAGATCATCTCTCTCGAATGTCAGAAGAAAGACTCACCAAACAGGCCTTGCAGTATAAACCAGTTGGTATTAGAGATGTTGGAAGACCACGGAGACGCTGGGAAGATCCCTTCTGCGCCGAAACAGGCCTATCTGGCCTATCTTGAGGGTTGAGGTTGATGATAATAATATCTGTCAGTTCTTATTAGTTGTACAGATTTCTAAGTGTGCCCACAGATGAAACTTCCAAGGATTCAATTGAGAGTGATGTCTACCTTTTTCCTAAAATGTGCCCGTCCTCACTCGTCAACGCTATCGAAAGGACAAGCTTAAAATCGCTTTTGTCAGCTATGCAGGCTGTAGCTGCAGTACTGGGGTATCTGCATGTCCCTCTCAGACTTCACCCATGGTTATGGGGATCAACTGTCCTGTTGAGACCAACACAATCCAACTGGATGTTCATGCCCATATGAACCAACGTCGGATATGAGTTTCCATTAATTTCTTAAGTCAGTTTTCAGGTATGTTGTTCATATAAGCCCACTTTTGAAGTGGCAGCGCGTCTGCTTCACGTTCAAAAGTCCTCAAATTCAAATCTAGGTCAGGTAAGTTATTTGGATAAGTTTTTTTCTTTTTATCCTTATACTAAAAGATGAATTTCAGGTAGCAATAACCTCATTTGAGAATCATTTCATTCATCGTCATTGAAATATATGACTTACGCTGGAGGAAGTTATTTTAACAAATTTGAGAGCAAGTGGCAAACATATCTGGGAAGTATGCAGCCCACTCAGTAAATGTTAAATAATTATATTATTCTTGTTAAATCCCCAAATGAGAGCTAGCTGTAATTACCTGCAGTATAATTAAAAGTAAACTCAGGTTAATATGTTCATGTATCACTATATGCAAAAGCCATATAAAATATGAATCATTTACACGAGAACACAGGACTTTTATATTTAAAATGTCATTAATTCTATGAAATCCCTTTGTTATCCTCCGGCTGTGCGTAGGCTCATTTCTCCAGGTAATGGCGATGGACAGTAATTTGAAAATATTTACTGTAAAATAATACTAACAGACAAAGCTTACATACAAAACTTTTATTTAACATAACTTTTTGATAATTAAATCACGGACTTCCAATTTACACTATGATATATCACTAATGTTACAACGTTTTTTTTTTCTAGTGCCCTCGACAACGTAAAGTTTAACATTAGCTCATTTCGCTACACGACATTCGCTAACAACTCCTTTTGTTTGTACGAGGGCTATCCAGAAAGTAGATTACGTTTTCGTCTGTTTCCGCTAGGGGCGGGGCTAGCGCGGCCATCTTGTGGTCAGAGCGTTGCGCAGCTCAGTCGGCATCTAGCCGTGCTAGTGAGAGGTTCGTGTTGTGCTCCGTTCAGATACTGTGACGGTTTGAAATGTCTGCGTTAATTGAAAATCCCGCGAGGTGCGTGCAGTAATAATGTTTCTGACTGCAAAAAACTGTAAACCGATAGAAATCTATCGGCAGCTTTGTGAAGTGTATGGGGACAACATTATCACTGAAGGTGGAGTGCGTCAGTGGGTCATCAGATTTAAAAATGGCCGAACCAATGTTCACGACGAAGATCGAAGTGGGAGACCCAGCATAGTGACTGCCGAACTTGTCGAAAAAGTCGATGCTAAAGTCCGTGAAAATCGAAGGTTCACAATAACGGAACTTTCTTTGAGGTTTCCACAAATTTCGCGAAGTTTGTTGCACGAAATCATCAGCGAAAAGCTTGGTTACCACAAGTTTTGTGCAAGATGGATTCCAAAAATCTTGACAGAGGACCACAAAAATCAGCGAATGGCTGCAGCGTTGAACTTTTTGGACGTTTACCATAAGGATGGTGACTCTTTACTCGATCGCATCGTTACTGGTGATGAAACATGGGTGAAACACGTGAACTGTGAAACGAAATTGCAATCAATGCAGTGGGGTCACACAAGTTCTCCCCAAAAACCCAAGAAATGCATGCAAACAATGTCGGCAAGGAAGATGATGGCGACTGTTTTTTGGGACAGAAGAGGTGTGATTTTGGTGGACTTCCTGGAAAGAGGCACTACAATAAACTCTCAAAGGTATTGCCAAACTCTCCAAAAACTCAGAAGAGCCATTCAAAACAAGCGCAGAGGAATGTTGAGCTCTAAGATCTTGTTGATTCACGACAACGCCCGGCCCCACACGGCAAATGTCACTCGTGAAGTTCTTGAATCTTTTAAGTGGGAGTTGTTTCCTCATCCGCCGTACAGTCCCGACCTGGCACCGAGCGACTTCCACCTATTCCCAGCAATGAAGAAGTGGCTGGCTATGCAGCGTTTTGATGACGACGCACAGCTGCAAGAAGAGGTAACGAAGTGGTTGAAGGCGCAGGCGGCCGAATTTTTCGACGAAGGAATTTCCAAGCTCGTACATCGCTACGATAAATGCCTTAATTTGAATGGTGACTATGTCGAAAAGTAGTATTTGAGTGTGGCTTTCATCTGTATATAATAAAATTTGTTTCCTATACTTTGTTTACTTTTTATTCCAAAACGTAATCTACTTTCTGGATAGCCCTCGTAACTTGAATTTACAATTAACATCTTCAAAATACTTTATTGAACAGAAAAATTACACTATTCTCATTTTCATTCCAATAATTAATACGAATCTTCGCCATTTAATAAGAATTAAGCCTGACATCACTTTGGAGTTAAACATAAATATCTATTCCAATATCTCAATAAATAGAATCACTTCATTTCTGTCACAACCATAAATCAACTATTAATTTATGAAACTGGGTTTTGCTAAAGCAGGTAAAATAGAATCAGTTGGTGGTTCATTGCCAGATATCGAAGCCCGTACACCTTTAAACGGATATCAATGTAAAGGATAAAGCTATCCAGTTCACAATAGAAATTGAAAACAATGGTTACATCCCCTTTCTAGATCTAAAGATAATAAAAAATAACAATAAATTAAATTTTGACATCTATAGAAAGTGAACTCACACTGATAACTATGTAAAAAATAAAATCTTTAGCCCTATGTCACACAAATTTGCTGTTTTTAATAGTTTGATTTACAGATTGATAAATATACCTCTAAACGAAGAAAAATTTAATGCGGAATATAAACATATTATAAACACTGCTTTAATTAACGGCTTTAATAAAGATTTTATAATCAGAAGAATAGAAACATTTAAATATAAAAAAATGTTAATGATGCTTCCACTCTTAAAAAGTAAAAAATGATTATATTTTCAAAAAATTTAGTTATCATCCATGGGCAAATAAAAAAGTTCCAAAAATTTTCAAAGAAGTGGGTATAATACCAGCGCCTCGTAATAATTACGGTATAAAGAATTTACTACAGTTTTCTAAAAAAGACAAAATTTCAGACAACAAAAATTCTGGTATTTATCAAGTTAACTGTTTAGAATGCGACAAGATCTATATTGGTAGGACCAAGCGTAATTTAGAAACCAGAGCGAAGGAACATTTTAGAAATATTAAATATAGACAGACAGAGAAATCGGCAGTGGTTGGTCATTTTTGGTCATATAATCATGAAGTAAATCCAGAAGTTAAATTATTGAAACAATT
Source organism: Mantis religiosa (assembly GCA_030765055.1). Lineage (NCBI taxonomy): Eukaryota > Metazoa > Arthropoda > Insecta > Mantodea > Mantidae > Mantis > Mantis religiosa. The sequence goes on from CM060951.1 coordinate 193,708,423, forward strand.
GAAAGATTTAATAGTTTGGGAGAAGATATTTTGAAAAATTAGGATCGCGTAATGAATTTTGATATCCCTCCACTAGATGTCATCAATAAGTTTGTGTTGTCCCCGGTAGATGGCAGTTAGATAATGAGCTATTCTTCAAACTTCGGTAGTGGTCAAGGTCAGTCAGTCAGTTAGTTGGTGAGTGTCAAGCTGAGTGGTTGAGAAAGAAGCAGATGTTTTGCTTTGAAACCGGTCCCTGGATTTGAATAAGATAAGTAAATAGTGTGTTACTAGTGTTTAGTTATTATTGATAACGGATATGAAGTTTACGAGTCTTGCAGTATACAACTGCTGATGTCAGTCCCGGGTACAACACGCAGGTATAATCCGGTTCACAACGCGTAGTTTTAGTTTCATTACAACTACTGCTCACCACGCAGGTAGATCTGTCTTCCAGGGCGTACAAGCTGTTTGACATATTTTGTTAATAGCATTACTTTCGCAACAGTTATTGGACAATCTCCATGTTATAAATAAAAAGTTTTGGGTTTTATCAACAACCATTAAACAGCTTGAAGAATGTACTCTCGAGCTGTCTAAAAGCAGTCGAGGAGGTGTTTCAAAAATTAACAACATAGAGAATGCACCACCTACCAAACGAACAAAAAATAAATTGTCAAGTATCCAAAATAAAAATACTGGATTTTCAGTGCTGCGTAATAAAAGACAAGCACATGAAAATGATTTGTTCTACTCATTTTTACTACTAATGTACTATAAATAAAGAGTTGGGAGGTATTTCTGTGTATTTGTAACGAAGTACACTTGGTCGTTACCGAGGCCACAGCTCTGAAACGCAGGTGGAGGTGGGAGAGAATGTGAAATTGGTTGGCGTAGCAGTGATACCAGGATGACAGATTGGTCATAGGAGAGTGTGCCTAGCGTTGGTAGGGAACCCATTTTATCCTGTACTTTGTAGTGGCTATGACGAGCAGAGGTAAATTACGTGAACAGGTACTGCGACAGGGGAAATACGCCTACACATGTGACGAGCTTTCATAGGGTCGATAATTAACACTCTTCGTTTGGGATTAACTAAATCGGCTCTAAAGTTTGCATCTGTAAAAAATTACGTAACTTATATTATCTACTTTCATTGTGTAAAGTGGAACATTACAAAATCAAAGTAACTATTCTAACGGCGTACTTTACCACACTGGGTGCTGTAAAGTTAAAATTAATTTTATTTAAATATACAGCTGAAACTTCAAAGATAACACTGGGCAACAATAAAATTGTTCCGGGCTTAAAAATAGTGAGTTTAGATGTATTTCCATCTGCTGAATTAAAAAATGACCATAGAAATGATAGATTAGCTCTTGTTTTTAAGATAAAATGACATTTAATTTTTAGAGTGAAGATTTTAAATTTGGGGGAACATTTTTTGGGAGTTGGCACACCTGTCAAATACTTTGGAAATTATGTGATGCAAAAGTTAAGGAAAGCATTTTTGTTGGACCACAAATAAGAGAACTTGTAAAGGATCCTGCATTTGACCAAATTTTGGAGGGGAAAGAACAGGAAGCTTGGGAAGCCTTCAAGCGTGTTGTTCATGGATTTTTAGGCAACAAAAGGGATGACAACTACAAGCATTTGCTGACAGTGCTCCTGCAAATATACCATAACCTTGGATGCAACATGTCTCTTAAGATTCATTTTCTGCACTCCCACCTAGACTTTTTCCCTCCTAGTTGTGGAGCTGTTAGTGATGAAAATGGGGAGAGATTCCATCAGGACCTTTCCGTTATGGAACAAAGATATCAGGGCCGTTGGAATGAAGTAATGCTTGCGGATTACTTTTGGTCTTTCTATACGGATTCTGCGCAACTCCATCATAAGAGGCAAGCTAAAAGACGACGAAGGCAATAGGCCACCACATGATTCTCTTCAGACACGACCATCTGCGAAGTATTTTACCAGCAATTTAGAACTCTTAGTATGTAATTACCAGCTAAAAAATCAAATGCACTTTTATTGTTGTTAGCATGTATGTAATTTAAAAGTATTCTTTTCTCTCAATCTGTTAATAATTAATACTTCCACCTTGTGTATATCATAGAAACTAGAGCTAATAAAATGTTTCATTGTCATATTGGTTTTTCTCAACCCAAAATTAGTAGGAATTGGCTAATGAAGTGCTCGAAGTGTTCAAAATTTTTTTTTGTTACCCAGAGTAATCAGAAGTTAATTTGTTTATATATATTTTAGTATCATTCTTGGAATGTATCAAATGAATTCCTCCTGATGTTGAGGCTAAACAATTCATAGTATTGACATTTACCGTAAGAATGACTGAATTATAATGTGTGTTTCGTATGTTTCCCTAGATACCTTAGTTCTAAGCCTACACTAATGACCACGTTTCGTCCATGGCCTTCTGCGAGCTGCGTTCAAGTTACAACACCTAGAAGGTGTGTCCGTAAAATAACATCTCCAATTTTATTTAATATAGAAAGCATGGTTATTGTCAATGAATGTTACATTAATGGAAAGCCAGAACTTACAGCTATTTTTTAACGTAATCACCATTGCGATCGATGCACTTTTGCATGCGCTGTGGATGTTTTTGTATACCATTGTCATAGCACTCTCCCTCCAAGTTGCACAAACCATCGTCGGTCTGGAAATGTGTTCCACCTAGGTGTGACTTCAACTCGGCAAACAGATGATAATCACTTGATGCTAAGTCTGGACTGTAGGGGGGATGGGTGGGGATGTCCCATCCGAAGTGGGCCATATCAGCCGTTGCATGTGCAGTATAGGGACGAGCGTTGTCGTGATGAAAATTCACTTCCTTCGTCAGCATTCCCCTCCTTCGATTTCGAATGGCACGTCGCAATAGTCTCACAGTACCTAGCGGCGTTTATTGTTATGCCGGTAGGCATAGACTCGCACAACAATACAGCTTTTCTGCCCCAGAACACACTGACCACCACTTTGCCGGTAGAAAATGTCTGTTTGAACTGTCGCGGCTTCGGTGAATTCGAATCCCGCCACTGACGAGAACGTTCTTTAGTTTCTGGTGTTGAGTAGTGCACCCAGGTTTCATCGCAAGTGACAATTGAATCCAACAATTCCTCGTCCTGTTCTGCATAGCGCTCCAGGAATCGGTGGGCCTCTTCAACACGTTGCCGTTTATAGTCTTCGGTGAGCATTTTGGGACCCACCTCGACCAGACCTTGCGATAATGCAAATGTTCGGCCAAAATCTTGTCAATCGCAGTCTTACTGACTTCAGGGATAAGTTCGCACAGCTCACGAACTGTCACACGCCGATCTTTAAGCATTTCATGCTTCACTTTTGCAATTGTTTCGGCTGAAACCGAAGGCCGAGCAGAACACTGTTCGTCATGGACGTCCCTACGTCCGACTTTGAACTCTCTGGCCCACTTTCGCACGTTTTTGACGTCCATGCACTGTGGCTCATAGACTTCGCATAACTGACGATGAATTTCAGTGGGGGCAGTGCCCTTGGCACTCCAAAAAGGGATCACTGCACGCAACTCTCACTTGGTGGCGGAAGTGATAGGAAGCTCCATCGCAGACGGCTGCCCAGCCAAGACTAATGGTAGCAACGGGTTCGTTGTGGTGGGGATTTGAAGGGGTGAAACCAAGCTACACGCCAGTGTTGCCGGATCTCGCGTAATTGCGTTCTTCACGGCTCCAGCGCCTTGGAGACCTTATTTTACGGACACGCCTCGTAGTTTTTCAGAACTGGGACAAGATAGCAGCATCTGTTCTTTTTTAAACATACGTGGACTCTTTGTGAATGCGTGACAGAAATGGCAGCACTATACAATGCATAGAACTCTAGGGGCAGTGACGAGAGCTAGGACGTTAAATGGCGACGTTTACGTTGCAAGAACAACGTGTAATCATTCTGTTCCTCTATTTTCGTGGTGTGACAACTACTGAAGTTAATCTCCAGTTGAATGAGGCATGTGGTGATGATACCATGGATGTGTCTAATGTGTGTTCGTGAGTGCGACAGCTCAATGAAGGTAGAACATTGTGTGACAATAAACAAAGGCAGTCACGGCTCCTCACCAGCCGGTCTAATGACATGATCCAGCGAGTAGGAAACTTTGTTTTGGTGGATCGCCGCTCTGACTGCTCTAGCAAAGCAAGTTATTTAGTGGCGGAGTTATTGTTTTCTTTTAATTTTGATTAACATCCTTCCATGGTAAGTCATATTGGTCGAAAAATTAAATCTATGGAATGCTCTTCAAATGAACCCACGGTCCACAGAGCTTAGAGTTAACCGACATTCATCTTTCATTATAATAGGAAATCCGTGAAAAACCCTTACTCTGCCAACTTACCCTGGCGGAGGTACGAACGGAGGAGTGATCGAGCAAGTCAGGTAGTTTGTCGTTTGCTGTTGCACTGCGAATAGCGCTGATCTCCCAGTTAAGTTGACAACAGTGCAGTGCTATTAAGTACTGCGAGAGTTTAGAGACAGAGTGTTCAACACCCCGCGAATGATCCTTCCAAAAGAAGAGGCTACGTCGGGCTTACTTCTTTACACATATACTTTTTGGAAGAAAGTGAAGTGATTGTGACAACAGTCTGAACTAAAGCTGGACATTGAACTATTATGTGTTTCAAATGCGATGATTTTTGTCCTTGAGCGCTGCTAGGTGAGCAGCCAATCGGAGTCCTGCGGTGTTGTCGTATTGCATTCCCCCTAAGTGTGTATGACGAGCGCCAAACTAAGCAATCTCTAATAAATACTATTCGCGCTAAGATAAAAATTTAGATTTTGTAAAATCTGATCCATGAAGAAGGAGAGAGTAGTGCATTTAACATAGCCGTAAAAGTCCCATACGTTTAGCTCAAATATTTTTCTAATTCAAATAAATTACTATTGTATTATAACAATGCGCAGCGACGTAAGCACTGTAATGAATACCATTTTTGGTTGGCATATATGCGTGAACGTATATTTGAAATTACTCAGAACTGAAACATAAATGTTTGACATCACGTGATAAAAGAAATATTCTGTACTTTGAATAAGCCAAGGTGTTTGTTAAATTCGATGAGAGGAAACAATACACTTCCTGCTGGTCTGGCAGAACGTGTCTGGTTACATTATATCTTTGTTTATCAATGGTTCGTAATCTCTATTTACTCTAGAGTTCAAAGCAGGATTATCAAGTTACTCGTTGGTTTAAAAACCATGAAAAACTGTATCAGCTGGTTCAATGAGACACGATCCACCTTTCCCCTTACTACTGCCAGAACAAACCAAATGAGTTAATGTGGGCTGAAATTATGTTTCAAAGAGAAATAATATTTTTAAACTGACTGACGTTCAACGACTTATTCACGGGGAAATTGACCAGGAACACAACGAGACTGGGAAATCTGCGTGAGACGTCAGATAAACTACAAGTAGATGACTTTTGGAAAGAAATAGCACGTAACGAGATTTTGGAACCTGTCATCATAAATTTGCTCTGCTCAGACAATGAAGACAATGACAATGACGAATTATCTCTTAACGTACGGGACACTGGGACTGAAAAATAGCCCTAAAGTCTCAAACATTGCGGTTTTTAGATTCATACATACAAATGTTCTCCAAAACTTACGTTATTGTATTATGGTAATGGCTTTTTATTTGCGCTATTTTTAAAGGTCCAACGCAGGGTTTAAATTTTTAGTCCGCGGCCATTTAAACACCTCCTTTCTTTCTTATCCAGCATGATGCCCTGTTTTTGCCAATTCTGATCGTCTTTTGGCAGCTTTTTTTCTAAAACTGCGTTCAAATTTTGCGGCATAGTTTAGTGGTGCTATCTAGAGACAGTTTGATAAACTATTACTTGAAGTGTTTAATCAGAAACATTCAAACATAAATGCCTTATAAAACTTCGTCAGCACGTCTTGAGTGTTTAAGCATCTAAGAAAATACAAAACAGTTCATAATATCTGTGATTATTCTATGTTCTTTGCAATAAACTTAGCGAATACTTGTAGATGCATTTTTGTTTTGACTGTCTTTGTTTGCACCAATGTACAATGGCTACTTCCATGAGAGAAATGTGTTTTTGTTTACAATTCGTTTTAAATAAAGAAATAGGTGTATATGCAAGCTGTTTGCTTTTCCTGTAGTGCAGAGTTTCGTTAACTATATAAACAGCATAATGCATGTTGTTTAATTATGTTGGTCTAAGCCGGTGAGTAGAAGTAGCAAAAAGAAGGAAGCTGTAAGAAAACGTGGTGCAGCTAGATGGAGAAGCAAAAATGGGAGCAGATTTCCATCTCATATGTACAGTTGGACATAGAGTAACATCTAATATTTTAGCTTCACATTTGCAAATGGACATAGATGAACATGCTAATGCTATTCAAACTATATTTGTAAAGGCCAGAAGTAATTTTCAAGATTTGAAGAACTAGGTGAAAACTGTGTATAATGCATAGTGTAAATAGGAATTTAAATAGCAGACTATGCACTAGTGAAAATAATCATCAAATTTTGAATACCAGTGTACATAGCAATAGAGATGACAGTGTAAATAGTGTAAATAATGTGTAGGATTGTGTAATTACTATTTTTGGTGCATATCTCCACTTTACAGTTTTTAATACAATATCTGCTCCCACTGCTTTAGTTTTAGAGCTATGTCTCTGAATTTTTTTTGAGCATATGCTCCATATGTGAGTCTACAACATCAGTCTCAGGCTAAAAGATACAAGACTTTGTTTGGCTGTAATAAAATTTTAAATGCCAAAGAGGTACTGAAAAGTAAATTCAACACACCACGTATTTAAAAAAAATAATTTGGATAAAAGTAATGCGTCATTCTTCCACACAGAGACTGAAGTTGTTTATACGGTTAGTAGGAATGCAAAAATAACAGAGTTATTCCACTAGCATGGTTATTGATGCACATGCATTAACTTTAATATTGCTATGAACTTGAATTAAAATAAAACAAATTAATTTCATCAAAACTAATGATTAGAAATTACTAAAAATGGTATGTTATTTTCTAATATAAAACCCATTAGGCATGCAAAGTTTGAATTTTGTAGGTATAGAAATATATAAAATAGAAATTTCAGTCCCAGGGTCCCTTAAAGTAACATTTACTGCTATATACATGCACCGCTGTCATTTTCGTTGGATTAGAAACATAATTCATAAACTATAATTAATTCTTCTTCTTCTTCTTCTTCTTCTTCTTCTTCTTCTTCTTCTTCTTCTTCTTCTTCTTCTTCTTCTTCTTCTTCTTCTTCTTCTTCTTCTTCTTCTTCTTCTTCTTCTTCTTCTTCTTCTTCTTCTTCTTCTTCTTCTTCTTCTTCTTCTTCTTCTTCTTCTTCTTCTTCTTCTTCTTCTTCTTCTTCTTCTTCTTCTTCTTCTTCTTCTTCTTCTTCTTCTTCTTCTTCTTCTTCTTCTTCTTCTTCTTCTTCTTCTTCTTCTTCTTCTTCTTCTTCTTCTTCTTCTTCTTCTTCTTCTACCTCATGGCTTTGGATTGTTTAACCCGTTCCGGCTCCAAATTGGTCTGCCCATCTTTTCTTCGGTCTTCCCTTGTTTCTTCTTTCTATAGGTTTATAGTTTAAGGCTATTTTTGGTATTCTGTTATTATTGTCACCCAATTATTGGAAAGCACGACCAACTGACAGCTGAGTAGGGGACCGGAGGCATTTCAACTCCGCCTACCCATTTGTCTTGTAGCGGTAATGAGGGGGATGGTTGGAACAACATCGTTAGCCATCGCTTTCTTCCTCCTTGACGTCTAGAACCTGCAGGATGATTCACCGAATCGCGAGACTTCGAGAAGCAGCGATATTCCGATAAAAAGGGGTTGCAGTGGCGAGTGAGTTGAGTTCCTGTCGAGCAGTCGTGAGGAGCGCCCAGTGAGGGAACGGACTGTGTACGTGCATCGGAGGAGTGTACGTAACTGCGTGCACTGCGTGCAGTGGACCTGTGACAGACGAACTGGTGAATTGTAATTGTGTGCATTACGTAATTCTATGCAATCGGCAAGTGTTCCGATTGTAATTCGGTGGAAATAAAGAACATTTTTGAGTGGTGCAATTGGACTTTTAATTTCACGAACCCACAAAGTCACATTATTCATCCTCTGAACATGTTATTTCCATTGATTTCTATTTCTTTCAATAGTATGGTTTATTTCTTCTACTTTTAATTCTGTCCTAATATCCTGGCTACGTTTTTTTTATCAATTTTGATATATCCAGCTATTGCTATTATGGATTTCATTTCTGATGACTGTATTCTCGTACTATTTCTTTTTGTTAGTGTCCATGTTTCTGATCCATAGATCAGAGTTGGTATTGCCATTGTTTTGTATAGTTTTATTATAGAGTCATTTCTTGTTTATTTTTAATGTTCTATTTATTGTGCCTGTTATGTAGTTAAATTTATTTATTTTCTCTATTATATTAGCTTCCCCTTCGTACGAGACATTACATCATAAATACTTAAAATGTGGTTTCTGCTCAATTATTATGTTATCTGACACTATTTTTGATCTTACTGGATTAATTCCTTTAAATGCCATGGTTTTGGATTTATTTGCTGATATTTTCATTCCATATTCTGTAGCAATTTTATCTAGACTATACAGCATTCTCTGCAGGTCATTCTAGAATTAATTTGAAGCTAAATATTTAAACGATGTTCGTAATATACGAATATCCATGTGCTCAACAAATGCATTATAAAACTTTGGAAAATTCAGTTTGCATTCGCTTACGTATAGCGCCAAGAAGATTTGCAAGTGAGAGAGAGGGAAATATAAAATAGAGTGGGGGTAACAGGGTGGCAACACTGAAGGCTCTAACGCATCTGATTCACTACAGGCGAGAACTCTTCCCATGTGAAACACATTGAAGCAGGATTTCTATGTTGAAAGCACAATTCTTTAGCTTCTCGTGTGAGTTTTTGCGGCTATCAGTTTGTTCTGGTCACCAATTGTATCATATTTTAAATAAGAGTCATGAGATCTCTGGTTTTCAGGTGTGGTTCAGAGTGAAATAAATACAATTTTGGAGAAGTCCATTTTTGTAACAAATAATTTAATTAATAGGGAGTTCAACAAAGAAACGCATATGGCATTTGTTGACTTTGAAAAAGCCTTCGACAGGGTAAACCGATGCAAAATGTGGCAAATATTGGAAGAACGAGGATACCCACAACAATTAATAAAAATGACACAATGCTTCTACTTCCAAACAAAAATAAATGTGGGGAACAATGGTAAAATTTCTAAGAAAATTATTACAAATCAGGGTGTCACACAAGGGTGTACTTTATCAACTACACTTTTTAGTATTTATATTGACGACCTAGTGTGCAAATGGAAGCAGTTAGTGAATTCAGGTTTTAAGATTTCAAATAAAACCTTTTTAAATATTTTATTGTTTGCTGACGACTTAATTATTATACAAAATAGCAAGTATGCCCTGCGAAAAACCTATTTTTAAACTTAGTGAACTTTGTAAGCAATATAACATGAAAATTTCTTTTATAAAATCAAAGGTAATGGCATTCATTGTTCAATTAGAACAAAAATAGTTATAAATAATCTTTGTGTTGAACAGGTAAGCCATTTTAACTACTCGGGAACTTATGTTAGTTTTGACAAGGAATATGTCTACAGTAAAATATGCAATTTTCAAAGAGTGCGTGGAACAATACATAGAACATTTAGAAACAAAATACGTAAAGAAACAAAATTAAAGTTCTACAATGTTATGGCTGTACCTATACTGACACACGGAAGTGAGACTTGGAGGTTAACTAAAAAGAGTAAAATACAGGCTTCAGAAATCTCAAACCACAATGGAAGGAACATGTTGAAAGAATGCCAGATAATAGACTTACAAAACAAATATTACAGTATCATCCTAAAGGTAGGAGATCGGTGGGCAGACCCAGGAAACGATGGCTGGAGGACTTCGAAGGCGGAACAGGCACTTGATTGCCTGTGCCATGAAGTGAAGAAGAAGAAGACAATTGAATTGTATTATCAGGATTATATTTTACTTAAACTTTCTTTCCTAGGCAATCATTGCAGGTTACCCCCAGCATATTGATACATTCTTACTATTTAACAAAATGTTACCATTATTTGCATAAAACTCTTTATTCCTGCACGTATACTCATCACTAAGAAGATTACAGAACACATCTGTTGATGAAGATTATTGATTTTCCGTTAGTATTCCAAAACTTTTCCTCTTTTTCACATCCAGCAAGTTTATTGATTTTCGTTTCCCCTAGCAACCGTTCATAATTTTTTTATATTGTCCTTACATGGCCCACTTATACTCAGATCAGAAAACAAAGCGCATTTCAAACCAAAAATTCCCGTTACAACATAATAGTTCGCATTTATGAAGCGAATTTTACTCGAAGTGTCAGCAGAATATGAACTGTATCCTTAGGTGACAGCAAACACTGCAGTTGTAAATTGGCCAGTTACCATGTTTTTAATTCAGAGAAGCTCAGAAAGCCCTTTTCTGGTGACATCTTTATATAAAACTTTTGGGTAGAGTGTAATTTCTTTTCTACATGTGATCGATATTACAATAAAGGGCATTCATATATACGTATTCATATTGACGATGTTATTACTTTTGGTTAAAATCTAAGTCCCTTGATCCCTTAAGTACGAGTCCCATTTTCACTGTTGCTCCTAGCTTGGAAATAAGTAACTTTGGACAAGAGTGTGAGTAAGTTAAAGTCGCATGCCCATTTCACAGAAAGTTTTTACCTTGCTGCGAATGGCAACAGTTCCCCATGCGAGCAGCGCAAGTTAATACCTGGTCCCTTGTCCCCTAAGGCAGTCTGAAGTTACATATTATTACGTTTTCCAGGCAGGAACGGAGGCTGGCCACGTTATAAAACCTTTCTCCAGACTCCAGCTATGACGTCACTCTTTGCTTCGATTTTTTGGTACGGCGCACAGTATTTCAAAAAAGAGGCTTCTTTTTTTTCATTCCCATCTAGGTGGGATAAACTCAATATCATAACCAGGTCCCACTCCGGAGTGGAAAGTAATAATATAAAACAAGGGAGCAGTATCGGGCATACCAGCCGGACCTCGTGGCTGCGTGGCATAGTTTCATATCAACACTGGTTTTTTAATATTCCCTTCCTTCCTGTGGTCGCTGACTTTTTTTTTTTTTTGTTTCCGCTGGCGACACAGAGACAACTAATTTGATGTAACAATTGTGCTGGAAGGAACGAAGGAAGGAGAAAGCCGATTATAAGCTTAGAAGTGTAATAACATTACAAGCGAAACGCACCAACACGATAAAAGTCTCACAGGAGCTATAAAACTATTTGCGGATACCATTTGTTTCCACTTCTAGCCAATAAATGAACTGTAGCTTTGTGCTTACTTGTAAGCCCAAGCGTTTCTCTCTTAACAGAAACAAAGGACGGTAGCGTTTAATATCTCCCACGTTTTCTGTAGTTGGACATACTTTTGTGCTTTGTATTCCTTGCTTTAAGTCATTTATAAAACACTACCTGACTTTGCGCTCTTAGGCTTTTCAACCCGAATAGCCAATTAATTAATTCTATTATTATGATTATATTAACAGTGAAGAAAACAAATACAGGGTGTATATAAATGAATATTAGGGCTTTAACTCCCTATAAATTTTAATACATTAAAGTTACAGTAATAAATGATATCTCAAATGAAAGAAGCAACTCAAACAGTTTTGTTTGTTGGCACCAGTGCGTGAAATGTTTCTGCCGCAATCCGCTAGACAGTGGTAGTAGCAAAGATGCCGACTAATATCTGTTTCATATAACCTTGTCCCGCTGACATGTATCACTCCGAGTACAACTACCCTCCCCCTCACTCTAATTGGCTAATGCTTTCGCGTCATAGGCCATAGGCGATGCCTTACCGTCACATTTAAAACTGCAGTAAACGACATAATAATTGCCAGGAAGATAGATAAAATCATACAAGTAAGAATATGAAGGCATGCAAAAATAATGAAGTTTATAATGAAACTGAGCAAGTTGAAATTGAATGAATGAGCAATGAAACTAGAACAAGTTTATAAAGAAAGGCCTTCGGCCTTTTGCACTGGGATTTTTTAAAACAAGCACACATACCTAGCAAAAATGCTTGTCTCTCAGTCTTAAAAGTCGTGTCACGCCATTCTTGTCGTGTGTCCTTCATTTACCCAAATTTCGTCAAGGTAGTATATTTTTCGATTTGTATCTCGGTACAATCTGATTGTTCTTAAATAACGTCTTCGCCACACAGCAATATTGCCCCTGGAGTGGTAAGTTTTCCTGTTGTCTCAATGTCATGTCGCGATGTTCTTACGCACCTAAACGCAGTATAAAAGAAATGTATTGTGTCACAGACGGGTGTCTTGGACAGTGGTATATCTAGCCATGTGTGGGCGCAAGTGCCCCGGGGCTTTGTGTGCGCCCAGTGCTGGCTGCGCTCTTCCGCCTGCCTGAGACATCTCAGCACAGCCCGCTTGACAGGCTAGAGGAAAAGGAAGTAATGTTAGGGTATTGGTTTTACCAAGCCCATTTCTGAACTTGGAGGTACAAAGTCAGGGGAAAGTGGCCCTGCTCAGTCTAGTTGCCCAAAGCGTCTTTAGGCAGCCGATAACTTGGTCTTCGGTGAGGAACCCTATGGTCATATCGGCCTAAGGTATTCACCAGATTATTGGGGTGGGAGTCTAGCTTATTGTAGATGGTAGGGGATCTCTACCGCATCACGTCTACAACGTACGGGACTCCGGAGTAGGTGTGAAGGATATGGGACAGGAATCTACGTCCAGTATCGTAGATCATTCACAGCGCGCTATTCTGGACGCACTGCAGCCTGTGAATAGTGGTGGGAGCCGCTGATCCCCAGACTTCTCAGCCGTACAGAATCAGGGGCGGGATAATCGCCCGATACAGGTGTAGTTTAAGGTTTGTTGGCATTGTGGATTTAAAGATGGGGTACAACTGCCTAAGTGCTGCATGTCCTTGTCCGGCTTTGACCCGAACGTGATGGACGTGGGTGAGGCCGCGATCGAGGAGGACGCCAAGGTATTTGGCGGAGGGAACCCAGGGGATTAGCCTCTGACTCAACCTCAGCGACCAATCCGGTCACCTAACTCGGACCTTAGCCAGGAGCAGAGCGGAGCTCTTCCCATCCTCCACCTGTCACTCCAACGGCGAATAGCTCGGAGCTGGCGCTGCAGCGGAGGATAGCAATATCGTAGGTTCTTGTTACGTGCCATTATGAGGACGTCGTCGGCATATTGACACGGAAGAGTGTGGTTCCAGAGGGAAATCAGACATGTAGGCCGCAAAGAGTAGCGGGACAGAACACTGCCTTCCGGGACTCCTCGGCTATGGGTCTGTCCACTTTCACCCTGAAAGTGCGGTCCCTGAGGAAACCGCTAACTAGCAGCTTAGCCCTTTTATACCTCCACTCTTGAGACAGAGCGCATGACAATGCTTGAGCGCATTCTGTCTCTTTTATTCCTCGCTTCTCTCTCTCTCTCTCTCTCTCTCTCTCTCTCTCTCTCTCTCTCTCTCTCTCTCTCTCTCTCTCTCTCTCTCTCTCTCTCTCTCTCTCTCTCTCTCTCTTTCACAGCGTTCACATATGCGGAGGCCGCAGCCCACGAAACAACACCTCGCGACAATATCTTCCCTGTTGTGGATGACACTATCCAGTAAGGACTCGCCTTGGAATGGGTCCTATCAGGGGATGGGGTCGAGTGTCTTGAATGCTTTCGCTTTGGAAACATTAGGTCCCCGTCTATGCTTGCGCCCATTTCCTCTGGTTCGGTCGCCCTTGGTCCTCACATCCCACTGTCCTAGATACTAGGTAAGAAGCATAAGGATCTGGTAGCCTACGTGCTGTACTACTCTCCTATTCTAGGGGACCCTCCATTGCTCCGTGTTTTTACCCTGACACCCTCATTCTTAGTGAAGTTAGTGTGTAATTGTAATTTGGTATACAGTTCCGTTTATTCCTAATAATGGATGAAAAGCCGTTGTTGTTTATAAAAAAAGATACAAAACATCGTGTAATGCTTGGCACACTTGAGTTCTCCACAATTTCACATTTTGTAAACGCTGCATAACCTATAAGTAGATTAGAAGAATCCCGGTTGGGAATGCTCGAGTAATCTTAGGATAACTGTAAGAGGTTAAAATTAAAATATTAGTACCTTCACTTTAGTCCCATATTGTTTAACGACAAAAAAGCTGCATAGTTTTTACATAATACAGGAATTAAGCTCAAGGGTATATACCAGGTCAATCCACACAAAGTGAAGACTCACCCCCCTCTAACGACCAGGGAATGTGTAGTGTTTAACGCCCGCTTTTACTACATACGGCACCGCAGGTGATGACACTGATGATACATGAGATGAAGATGGAGCACCGGTGGAATGAGATGGCGGAGAAACCATAGGTCCCGGAGAAAACCCGCCCCAGCGCCGTGTTGTCCACCACAAATCTCACTTTGCGGTCGCCTGGGATCGAACCCGAGCCGCCTTGGTGAGAGCCAAGCGGTCTAACCACTGAGCCACGGCGCGGCCACTAACGACCAGGGAGTACCGAGCCGTCCCAAAAGGGCTTTCCATATTTATTTAGGTGCAGAGGATACTCCCATTAGTCCTGGACCCGTAGGACCAAGGACCCGGGCCTCCATCTACCCGGGAGTGATGGAAAACTCCGCGGGTGTTTGTACGGGGCAATACCTTAAGTCTAACCCCCCCCCAATCGACTACAACGTCAAGACGGGTGGAAATGAATACGCCACTTACGTGCGTCAACCCTGCAGGGAAGACCACCGGAAAACCTCGGTGGGGCCGCCTGGTGATTTTGCACACCTTCTACTAGCTCTGCAGGCTAGTACCCGGGACTTATGAGGCAACCCTCTACCCCCTCCGGACGGCCGTTGCCTGTCCGGAGGTAACCAATTTCCCGTGGGTGTCGAGAACACACTGACCCCTCGAGTCCAGCCCAATCCGAATAACTCCCCGACGGAAGGGGCTCGGCAGTTTGGCCCGAGGTTCCTCTAGTAACGTCAGAGGGCAAGACCTAGAGACTAACAAGGGGCCCCCCCCACATCTGGTCCTATGGACTTAATTTTGATGGACCTTCCCAAATAGTCTCCCTTGAATGTAATGCACTTGTCCCAATGTTTCTGCCAGTCTTCAAAGATATGCTGGAAACCATTTTTGAGGGATCCTTCAGAATCGCCTCCGCAGCCTTCACCACTGCTTCTGATGATGGATAATCCTCCCATGAAGGCATTTCTTCAAGTTAGGGAATAGGAAAATTCACATGGGGCTAAATCCGGACTATAAGGAGGATGAGGGATGCACTTCACGTTGATTTTTGCAAGATATTCAGCAACAACATTTGCAATATACGACCGCGCATTATCGTGGTGCAGCATCCAGCCTGCTTCACGGAAATGTGGTCTTTTGCGCCTGATATGGACTTGGAATGTTTTCAGGACATCCCTGTAGTATTGTCCAGTTACTGATGTGTGTGCAGGTATAACATGTTGATAAACCATTCCATGAATATCAAAGAAAGAGATGACCATAACTTTCACAGCAGAAGCAAGCACGTTTGCTTTTTTGAGGGTTGGTGATGAAGGAGATTTTCACACTGAGCTTTGCTGTTTGCTCTCAGGATCAAAATGATGTAGCCAAGTTTTATTGGCAGTGATTACATTTGAAAGAAACTCCGGATATTCCTCTAACATCAACATTGTCTGCATGTTACCTCCATTACAGCGGTAGGCGATACTGAACATGTCTGAACTTGCCTGGTTCTCACAGACGGCAACCAGGAGTACCAACAATGAAACTACTACGGCGCATTTGTTTCACATTAAGCTAAAAGTATATAATAAGATTGAATTTTGTGCGAACAATTATCACCGTAATAAATTATGGTCATTCTTTATTTAATAGCACTCGTAGATTTTAAAATGTCTATATTTTCCGTATGCCATATTATATTAGCAAGTAAAAAGCTGAAAGGATTTTCAAAACTAAAAATCAGAACATTCATTTTAACTTAAAGTGTACCTAATGTGTGCTTTATACACAAGTTACATTTCTGAAACCTTGGAATGTTCAGCTGTACATTTGCCTTAAGAAAGCTAGCAGTAACAGTTCTTTCAACAACTTTATTAACAACTAATAGTTGGCCCCCATGTTCCCACTTTTTTTTCTTCAAAATATTCACACAGCACACACAGTTCCTTTGCTTGTCCACGTAGTGCAGATACCTGTCCTACTTTTGAATATTTTTTATTGGGGGAGCGAGTTCTTAGCCTACCTCGTTTTTGAGTGCTGATGGTAGCTTGTCTAATAATAAACCTAAAGCACCAATGACCTATGAAATATTTATACACTAATGAAATGTCTAAATACCTAACGAAGTAACCGGCTTTTTTATAAGTTAAACTATAGCCAAACAAATACGCTTAGGTTACGCACGCTGAAGGGGAAACAAGCAACGCTTTACCTGACGCATGCGTCTACGTAACAACACCGCAACATTTTTTGCGATTTAACTTTTCATTTAATTTTTGATTCAAAATTACCTTGGAGACATCATATTGAAGCAGTAGTAAACAAATCAGCAAAAAAGGGTTTCAATTTTGAAAGAATCAAGTAGGGCAGTAATCGGGAGACACTGAACCTCACATACAAAATATTCATCAAGCCAATACTTCTTTATAATGCAGATGTAATAATTACAGCAAACAGTTCTAACATAAATCACCTAGAAGTATGCCAAAATCAGACCCTGTGACTAATAACCGGTGCAGCAAAATCAACTCCAATCACGGCAATGCAAGCCTTAACTCCGAACTATCCAATACTAATCCAATACTAATACAATATGAAAAAATGTTGCGGTTAGAAACGACAAAATGGGAGAAAATATTACTACAAACAATCAAGATGAAAACACAAACAAGATTCCTACACAAAGTTATGGAATTAAAAACAGATCTGAACCTTCCTAATTCTAAAGAAAACATTTTAATCAAAGAAAAGCCACGGACTTTTGAACCAATTAATATTCAATTCTGAAACTTCCAAACCTGTACTAAAAGCACTAGCATTAGAAACTGTGAACAATAGATACCCACCTGAACAATGGTTACATATCTACACAGATGGATCTAACATGGACAACAACTGAGGAGTAGGAATTAAGTGTGCACTGTTCTCATTCTATCAACCAGGAGGATACCACACAACAAATTTTGATGTAGAAGTAACGGCTATTCATATTTCACTCCAACACCTTCTATACAGAATAGATAAATTCAAAAATGCTGCTATACTTTCTGATGCTAAAGCAGCATTATGTGCAATAAGGTCATATAAAATGAGGTTAATCCAAATTAAAGAATGTTACAAAATGATGCAACAACTTCAAAAACTACATAAAAGAATTATATTACAGTGGATACCTGCACATTGTGGAATTTCTGGAAATGAATCAGCTGATTTTCTTTCCAAAAGAGATGCAAATTTAATTCAGCACAAAAGTGAAAGCTTACCCTTTACATACATAAAAATATTAATCAAAACAAATATAAAAACAAACAAACCCAATCAATATCTAACAAAGCCAAAAATAAAATATGGAACATTTGAATTAAAAATCCAGAAATTATTCCAGAAATCCCACGTAAAGCTGCGGTAGCAAATTTTAGATTACCTACGGAACATGATTATTTGGCCAAACACTTACACAGAACAGGAATTTATACAAGTCCAAATTGTCCTCTGTGCAACAAAGAAGCGGAAATGACTGAAGAACATCTTTTAACCTGTGAAGCCCTACCTGCCGGACCCACTACACAGAAATACTGGAGAGCAAGAGAGCTAATGGCTTCATTGCCAAAGTCTAGCATTTGAAAACAACAACAACATTTTTTGCGAAACTTAGAGAAGGGGCTGAAGGGGAGAGTCTCACCTAATTGGTTGAAGCTATGAACCCGGGCCTTCAAGATGTGTGGTCTCTGCCGTTGCCATACCAACTCTCCCTTCCATAACTTCCCCTCTAACTGTCAGAATACCAAAGTAATTTTAATTTCACCGTAATATATCTGCATGGCAAATAAATTTTGTATTCTTGAATTATTTAGAAATATCCTGAGCAAGATTTGTGTGACTACTTACTTAACCATCAAAGATGGTCAAGGTATAAATTATACAAAATATTTTGTAGAATTTTGATATTAGAGGGTAATTTAGTGTGGGGAGTTTTCTAGAAAAATTTTGCGTCATATTCTTAGAAGACCATAAACAAATTATCCAGTTAATATTGATTACAGACATCCATGCACATTAGATGTTTCTAAAAACGTTTTTCATTTTTCATTTAATGTCTCAAAACGTAGAAATTCAATAATTGCTTTTTGATTGGACTACTATATTAAAGTAAATATGCTTTG
Organism: Mantis religiosa; assembly: GCA_030765055.1. Lineage (NCBI taxonomy): Eukaryota > Metazoa > Arthropoda > Insecta > Mantodea > Mantidae > Mantis > Mantis religiosa. The sequence goes on from CM060951.1 coordinate 193,726,931, forward strand.
GTAACAATGATATATCATTATGCAGAGCTGGGAATTATGCAGTAATATGTATGCCATATGAAAAGTGCTTCTTTGACCTTATCAGAATATTGTTAGTGATCGATCCCCGGTTACAGAGGGAGTAACTACCGCAGTAACGCCAGTGATAGGTCCAGCTGTTTGAATTAAGTGGTTTGTACTCTGCCAATACCATAGTGCTTCGATATTTGCTCACAAAAGCAATAGATACAATGGAGACAGGGCCTGGTGATGTAATATTCAGCAGTTGGCTGCCCTGGGGCACTGCGCCTGACATCACATCCCATTGTGTCACGGGACATCTGGCCAACATCATCACTATCACATATCGTTATAGAATATCTTTTAAAACAGAGCAGACATATATTCTGTCAAAGGTTAGACTCAGGATATCAAACCATTCTGCATTTTATTTTACTTGTATAACATGGAAAGGAACACAGATAAGCTAACGTTATTTTGATAAGATTGAACTGTGCCAGAACTTTATCTACCTGGTGGTTTATAAATTTATGTACTGTTTACCTATAGTAAGCAGAGGAAGTACTGTGACCAAATTACAACATCCAGTGGTGCTAAATTCACTTTATACATCAGCTAATTGTTAACACAGCGCTTACCTACACATGATTTCGCTTTAACAAATGCATAAACTGACTTTTTGCTCCCCAGGATAGGTACCATCGCAAAATTGTTTCTAGAAATTTCTGGAGGTCGAAGACTCTAGAATTTTCCAAATCGAAAATTTTTGGTCCGTAGCGGCAGAAGTAAAAAGCATTGTATTTCCCGGCCCGAAACGGCAGCAGCGGCTGTTCTTGAACGAACATAATTGATATTCCTGATAGGCAAGCAAGAAAAGCGGTATAATGGAGCGAGATTTGGAATTCAGCAAGGAGGAGGTTCGGTACTTAGGCCACCATGCGGGGTATATTATTCCTATGCCCCCAAATGGGGGCACCCACGGAAGGAAAGATGAGGCAAAGGAGACAGAGGGTAGCTGACCTAAGGAGCCATGACTGTACCGAGGGCAGGAACCCTACAGTTTACTTGGATAGAGACTTCCCCTGACAGGCCAGGACAACAAACTCGCTCCCCTACAGCGGGACGGCAACGAGCCCAGCAGTCGAGCCGCAAAAGTCCCTTCCTGGTGGTCCCGAAATGGTCCCAGTAGAGGAGCTGAGTCCAGCAACCGACTTACCGGAGGAGGAAGTAGTTTTTCTTAGATCATATCATCCCGCCATGCACCGCCGAGACACCCGACGACACTTCTACCTTGAAAGAGACCACCAGATGAGAGATGACGTGGAATGTTAATGGAAATAAAACGGAGGGACAGGAAATTCGTGGGATGTAATTAACCTACCCAGCATTCACCTAGCGACCCTCGAAAACCCCCGAAAAGCACATGGGTCATGTAGGTCGGTGTATAATGGAGTGACCACACTTAAATCTCGCTTCAGCAGGCATTCTCTACCACTGCGACAGTATTGTAGTTCGCCCAAAAATTAGATTCGATGATTTCATAAGAAATACACGTTTTGAAGTTCCCTTAACAAAGAGAAAGGAAAGAAGAGGCTAGGAATATTTCGTTGCATCACTCCATAGCGAAATTGAGCTTGTTCACTCACATTCTGAAGCGATATGTGACTTAAGGGAAGTGACAATGAATAACTGAGTTAAGCAAGTGACAGTGTGAGTGTCAATCTTTGTTGAAAAACCCATAAAACAGTTCTTATCATTTTTAGTGCAATAAACTATTAATGCATCAATTATATATCACTTGCGTCCCATTTTTTGTTTTAAGTTTTACAAGTAAGAGGCGTGTCCGTAAAATAAGGCCTCGAAGAAGCTGGAGCCGTGAGGAACGCTATTACGCGAGATCCGGCAACACTGGCGTGTAACTTGGTTTCACCCCTTCAAATCCCCAGCACAACGAACCGTTGGTCTTGCCTTGGCAGACGTTTGCGATGGAGCTTCCTATCACTTCCGCTGCCAAGTGAGAGTTACGTGCAGTGATCCGCTTTTTGAGTACCAAGGGCACTACCCCCAACTGAAATTTATCGCCAGTTATGCGAAGTCTATGGGCTACAGTGTGGACATCATAAACGTGCGAAAGTGGGTCAGAGAGTTCAAAGACGGATGTAGAGACGTCTATTATGAACAGCGTTCTGGTCGGCCTTCGGTCTCAGCCGAAACAATTGCAAAAGTGGAGCAAGAAATACTTAAATATCGGCGTGTGACAGTTCGCGAGCTGTGCGAACTTATCCCTGAAGTCAGTAAGACTACGACTGACAAGATTTTGACCGAACATTTGCATTATCGCAAGGTGTGTGGAAGGTGGGTCCCCAAAGTGCTCTCCGAAGACCATAAACGGCAACGTGTTGAAGCGGCCCACCGATTCCTGGAGCGCTATGCAGAACAGGGCGAGGAATTGTTGGATTCAATTGTCACTGTCGATGAAACCTGGGTGCGCTACACAACACCAGAAACTAAAGAACGTTCTCGTCAGTTTCGGCATTCGAATTCACCGAAGCCGCGGAAGTTCAAACAGACATTTTCTGCCGGCGAAGTGATGGTCAGTGTGTTCTGGGGCAGAAAAGGTGTATTGTTGTGCGAGTTTATGCCTACCGGCACAAGAATAAACGCCGCTAGTTACTGAGAGACATAAAAAATTGCGACGTGACATTCAAAATCGAAAAGGGTGTGGAATGCTGACGAAGGAAGTGATTTTTCCTCACGAGAACGCTTGTCACCATACTGCAGATGCAACGGTTGATCTCCTAACCCAGTTCGGATGGGACATCCTCACCCATCCTCCCTACAGTCCAGACTTAGCACCTAGTGATTATCATCTGTTTCCTGAGTTGAAGTCACACCTGGGTGGAACACATTTCCAGAGCGACGATGATTTGAAAAACGAGGTTGTGCGCTACCTGCGCAACTTGGCGGGAGAGTGCTATGACAAGGGTATACAAAAACTGCCACAGCGCATACAAAAGTGCATAGATCGCAATGATGATTACGTTGAAAAATAGCTGTAAGTTCCGCCTTTCTGTCAATGTAACATTCATAGACAATAAACATGCCTTCTATATTAAATAAAATTGGAGACCTTATTTTAGGAACACGCCTCGTATTTTCATAGATATTGCAAGTTCACAAACTAACATTTCCAGGGCCACGTTGTAAATATGTGTGGCGCTAAGAGAACTCACAAAATGACTTTTAAATACGGTTTAAAGAGTGAGTATACATTTTTAAAAACAATTTGTTTATTTGAATAGTTAAAACAAAAAATATGTCTTTCTGTTTACAATCTATTTCTGTGCTGTGTTTATCAAATAACTTCAGTGGCTAGTCCTAAAATAATTTAACATATATGTGTACTACTCATTGGTCCTTAAAACGTATGTCATTTTGAAAACAAAAGCCCTTCCTGAGCAATTTTTAAGAAACTCAAAGTTACCGAAAACTACCCTATGTAAAGTGTAGTTTGCAGTGGAGAATTTTCATGAAAGCGAGTTAATATTGGATTGTCATCCAGTTGTGAGCTACATTTAAAGTTTCAACTGTCTATAACCAGAAATAAAATTACAACTCCAAATTGAATAATTTTTTTTAAATGCTTATTTTCCCCGTAGGGGAAGGGATCCGTCCCCTTCAGCTGCTGAGGTGCGGGTGGCCGTGATACCTCTGACGTTACTAGAGGAACCTCGGGTCGAACATGCCGAGCCCCTCCCGAATGGGAGTTGTTCGGATTGGGTTGGACTCGAGGGGGCAGTGTGTTCCCGACACCCACAGGGAATTGCATACCTCCGGCCAGGCTACGGCCGCCCGGAGGGGGTAGAGGGTTGCCTCATAAGTCCCGGGTACCAGCCTGCAGATCTAGTAGAAGGTGTGCTAGATCACCAGGTAGCCCCGCCGAGGTTTTCGGTAGTCTTCCCTGCAGGGTTAACGCGCGTAAGTGGCGTATCTACTTCCATCCCGTCTTGAGTTTGTGCTCAGCGGGGGGGCGGGCGGCTTTTTAGACTCCAGATATTGCCCTATGAAAAGAGCCCCGGAGTATTTATTGCTCCCGGGTAGAAGGAGGTCCGGGTCCAGAACTAATGGGAGTAGATCCTCTGGCTTAAATACATATAACTGCTTATTTTATTTGTTTATCTTTTCTTATAAAATAATACCAATGTTCCATTTTTTACTTAAGTTTGTTAATTATTTAAAAATTTTAAATCATTCGATTCTCATCAGGAAGTTGGTTAAAACTGATTGAAAATTTTGTACTGGACAGACAAACAATAGAGACCAAAAAAACAATTAATATAAGGGTTTTAGAAATATACTTCAGTAGAACAATACCTTTGAGTCAATACTGTATTTCTTTCGTGTCTGCTAAGGGGAAGAAAAATTAAGATTAACGTTGCATGCAAGGATAGCAAAGTAATTCCACTATTTCCAAAAATATGTTTCTAATACTTCTCGAGTTGTTAATTAATTTGAAACTAGAGTTATATTGTTCAAAGCGTAAGTATAGGATTATACATATGGAGGATCATCGTGAAATTTGGAGCACAGTACTGCAAGTGGCCGTAATAGCTCAAACGTGATCTCTGGTTCGGAGGGAGGCACGAGGGGTAGTTCGGACGACAGTGCACGCTACTAAGGACGAGATGGAGGAGGTGCAGCATATTTTGAGTCGTATCCTGGGTCCCAAATATCCGCCCAGCCCAACGAAGTAGTCAACCAAATCCTTGGAAGAAGCCTTTGCAAAACACACAAAGCGCTGTCCCACTTTTTTACTGACACCCTTTTACTGCCCTTTATTTCAGAGTCCCATTCTACAGTGCAATCCACATAAACCTTTGAACCAATAATAGGACACACGTGCAAATATGGGAGAATATAATACACAATTGGGAGATTACATTACACCTTTTACATCTCAGAGAAAATGTTGGAAGTGTCCTCCACCAGCATCTATACATGTTTGTACTCGTCTCACCATATTCTCTGAAGTTTTACGGAGAGTATCCTCGCCAATGTTACTTATTTCGGTTTGAATGGATTTCATGAAAACATCAACTGTCCTTGGTCTATTCCTGTACACTCCAGTTTTAGATACCCGCACAAGAAAAAATCCGGCAAGGTTAGGTCAGGGGATCTGGGGAGCCACAGACCTTTTGAGATAATTCGATTATCACAGAAAGTGGTTATAAGCTTCATGGTGTCATTAGATGTATAGCGCGTTGCTCCATCTTGCTGGAAATAACCTTCTCTCAATTCGAAAGCATCCAGCAGCTCCATATAAACTTCAGCGTATACAGTCATATCTAGGAAAATGGCACATTTAAGACTGTCAAATGTCAACAATTGTCACTGTTGTAAATTTTACCAGAGCCACTGAGATCATTAAAATACGTTTCTACATTCTACGAGTTTTCAAAGGGAAATTATGACCTATTTAAATGGTTCAGGTTTATATGGATCGCACTGTACGAGTAGAGTCTATACAGGCAGCAGTCGCTCACCTCCCTCTTGTACCAGGGAGTTACCGAGCTGTTCCCGAAGGACACCCGGCGCCTCCTTGGGACTTACCAGTAGGGCAAGTCATAAAGATTAACTGGCAACCCCATCTGGTCCGAAAACACATGACGGGTGGAGGTGGATACGCGCGCCAATTCCAAAAGGGGAAGGCTATCAGTGGGGCCACCTGGTGACCTAGCACACCCTCTACTAGCTATGTAGGCTAGTACGCGGGAGTATATGGCTTCCTCAACCCCGTCCCGAAACGTACCCGATCTCCCACGGGTATCGGGAACCACTTCCCCCTCGAGTCCAACCCAATCCGAACAACTCCCATTCAGGGAGCGGCTTGAATGTTCGGCCCGAGGTTCCTCTAGTAACGTCAGAGGTACCACGAGTGCTAAGGGTCCACAGCGCCCGCACCACGGCAGTGGAAGGGGACGGATCCTCCCGCTAGCCCCTTACGGGGAGATCTCACTATATATAAACAATTACTTTTGCTAAGATATAAGTCATGAGATTCTTTCACGTGCCGTAAATGTCGAAAGGAGGCCATTGACTTGCTGCCATTTTAAAGAAGTTCTGCTAAGGTTCTTACGCCACCATCTTCCTCCGCCGGGGTTTCAATCCGCGTTTTCGGGAACTAGAGCCCAGCGTGTTACCTCTAGACTATGTCTGCCATCATCCTGGAAAATATCGACTTTGAAAGGGTTGAAATAAAATAATGCGGCAGCTAATTCGTGATAGAACTATCCCAAAATTATTTTACCCACCCTTGAAAACCACAAACAAACCAAGGTACGTTCACTTTCTTCTCGGGCAGCCAGCCAGGTGAAAAGATGAGTAGATATCAACGTTTTGGGAGTGTGCATCTCTCCCACCATCAGGATATTTATAAAATGTTATAATGAAATACTGGATATAACACAACTCTAAACAAAGACAAAACACTGTCAAAATTTGCGTTACTGAACAAAAGTAAATTAAATTTCAGTAAATAATTAATGAATTCATTAATTAATAATGAATTAATTAATTCAGTTAATTTTTAGTAAATTAAATGCCAGGTCAGGAGATGGCGTGAGTATAGAAAATTGTGTAAAAGAAACTTAACTACTTAACTTGATTATCAAGCTGTATAGATCTGTGCTTTTTAATTCGACGGATTTCCATATTTAAGGCCGGTTTCCAAGAGGAGCTGAACTGAAATCCAGCATCATGATTAAACGTGCCCCTTTCAGAGGAAATGGCGAAAGCCTCCTTAAGTGTCCGCTCCCAGTAACTGTTGCATTTTGCCAAGATGGTCGTCTCCCGAAAACAGGCCCTATGGTCGTTATCAAAACAATGCTCTGCCAGCCCAGACTCTGTGAGAAGTTAGATTTTAGACTCTCCGAAATCTCCTGAGCTGGTACTTAATTTACTCAAAACAGTGTTTTTTCAGTAATGTGAATCTGGAAAGTGCTTTGTCTTTGTTTATAGTTGTGTTATATCCAGTATTTCATTTTTTGTTATAACATTTTATAAATATCCTGATAATGGGAGAGATGCGCACTCCCGAAACATGGATATCTAATCATCTTTTCAACTGGCTAGCTCCCGAGAAGAAAATGAGCGTATTCGTCGACAGGAAAGCTCCAGGTCTTATTTTTCAAGGTCAGAATAATTGTCTCGAAAATCAAACCCAGGACAACCCGAACGTTACCGTGGAGCCATTTCCTCGGTCGCAAAATGTAGTACAATCCCTCTTAAGCAGCAAGAACGTAAAAATGTAGGACATATCCGGACGTCTGGTAACTTCTAGAAGATCTGCAAATTGAAAGCTGTAGCGACCACATCGTTATTATCTTAGGAATATCATTACACGATACCGTCTATGTTATTATCTGATGAGAAAAGACAGTTGATGGATTATACCTTTCCGGTAGAGGCGCCATTGTCTACATGATATGTATGAGTAAGGAAGCAAGTGCCTCATTACGAATGCGATGTAGGAATGCCATTCGGCGCCCGTGGTATTACAAACAATCGATGAGTCTGAATATTGGAATTCTAAAACAGGGGCACCGTCATGGTAACCAACTTGTCGACCAGCAAATACGGGCTGTCATATATAAGTTGGATATTTATATTTGGGAATTAAACAGAATCCTTGGCGAAGAGGTGAACTGTTGAGGGTTAGATAACACCTGAGTTAATACACAAATATGTGGCAGTTCCAATATTTCCTTCGTAACAAAGCGTAACTAACGTATTTAAAACTCAAATCCGGCACTGAGGGTTTTAAATACGAGTTATAAACAAACTTACTTAGATATTCCGTGGTAAGCTTTTTTATGTATTTCGAAAGAGTCTTGGATGTAAAAACATCGCTATCATAATATAACATATACATATATAACATAATATATTAATACGGCTTGCTTTAATTAATGGTTTTAATAAAGACCTTGTACAAAAGAAGATTGAAGAATTTAAATATCAAAATACTGTTGGTTTAATAAACAATTTCAAAAAGTTTTTAAAGTGTTTGGTATAACTTTGGTTCCTCAAAACAAATATAGTATTAAAAATTTACTACATTTCCCTAAAAAAGATGAAATTCCTGATACTAAAAAATCTGGTATTTATCAATTTGATTGTTTAGATTGTGTTCGGGTTTACATTGGAAGGCCAAAACGTAATTTACAAACAAAAATAAAAGAACATTTTCGTAACATTAAGTATAAACATCTGATCAATCGGCCGTAGCATATCATATTTGGTCATTTAACCATGAAATAAATCCTGAAGTTAAATTATTAAAACAATTAAATGCCCCGATAGATTTAATTGGCTTCGGAAAATATATTCATTAAAAAAAAAAACATCGCGTAATGAATTTTGAAATACCAGCAGTTGATTCTGTTGTTAAGTTTGTTTCGTTTTCAGATTTTGGTAATACTGAAAAAAAAAAAAAAAAAAAAACAGAACAACATAGTAGCTTCCTTAACGAGGAATTTATTTTCTCCTGTGGCTTTCTTTGACTGAAGACGCGGACAAGAGTTCTTGAAATTGATTTCGATTATAAAGAAGAATTAACATCATTTTCTTAAGATAAGTGAAGTTTTTGTTACAAATTGTTATATTTGTACAATCGCTATCTTTGTTAGTAAATTTATTACTCTGTATAGGATCCTTAACTTATTTTTAAAATTTTAGTGACGTTTCTAGCCACTACATATTTTTAATTCCACAAATAAGCACAGTAAGTAGCGGAATTGTATTCTATTTGATTCGAAGCACACGTTTGAGCCTCCCTGAATCAAAATATACACTCTTACCAAACGTTTTCATGTATTTTGGGTTATGTAAACAGCATAACTCAAAACGATAAATCAGTTAAATCTTCTTTTAAATTAAAGTGAACTTTATTGTATAATAAATACTGTAACTTTGTGGGTTCGTAGAATGAAAAGTCCAATTACACAAACTCAAAATTTTCTTTATTTCCACCGAATTACAGTTGGAGCAATTGCCGATTACATAGAATTACGTAACGCACACAATTACAGTTCACCAGTTCGTCTGTCACAGGTTCACTCTGCACTCGCAATTACGTACAACTCCTCCGATGCACGTACACAGTCTTCCGGTCCGTTCACTAGCACGGCGCTCCTCCGGCTGCTTGCTAAGAACTCAACTGAACTCACTCGAAGAGAGCCAAGAGCGAGAACAAGTCGTCCGGGTGCTCCCGGACGGTGGGCAGAGCGCCACGGTACCTATCCGCTGAGCGGATTTACCCGTGCGGTCTTATAGGATTGGTCTTATCTCCAAAGCTTGGATGTCCTTGTTAACTGATTCGACCTCTGCTAGTGCTCCTGGCGGCGGGATGAGCTTCCAGGTAGGAGGCCAGTGCCCTAAGCCGCCACGCCAGGAGAGGCCTGCGTTGCAGAGTCTGTCCAGTGTGGCGGGGCCAGGAGCGAGAGGTCAGGTAGTTGGGGACCATTTAGTTTGTGGTTCGCATTTGGGTCACACAGGGGGACCTGACTGCCGGGGGTCAGCCGACAGGCCAAATAATCACCAACTGCAGCCCCTTTTTATAGGAAGACCACTGTTTCTGGAAGTCTCGCGGTTCAGTGAATCATCCTGAAGGTTCCAGACGTCAGGGAGGGGAAAGGGATGGGTAGTGATGTTTTTCCAACCATCCCCTCGTTAGCGCTACAAGATAAATGGGTAGGCGTGGCTGAATGCTTCCCGTCTTGTCCCTACCTGCCAGCTGGTCCTATCGGGAATTCCGATGTTCGGGTGACAATACATTGGACTTTTGAAAATACAAGCAGAATTACATTAATTTGAAACATACTCAGGAGGCCATCCAGCGATGGTCCTGAAGTTCTGATTAAAAGACTGACTTTCAAAGTTTTAGGTCGGTGTGTCTTTTCCTTTTCAGTCTTCTCATTGAAGCATTTGGAGGTTAATTAGCTGGAACTTTTTGAATTAGTAACAGTTGTTTTTGTTTGGCACTAAAATGAGTTTTGTTTATATACTTGGTAGTGTTATTTAGAATTTAAAAAGATGTTTAAAAACATTATGTTTATATTAAGTATGTGGATGTGAAATTCTAGAAAAAATAAACAAGACATGTACATCGGTCGGTGCAAGTGACGTCAGTATAAAGAAATGAACGGTTGTTATGGAGACAAAAATCAATAATCTTCCTGGTGAAAAAAATGACATGGAGAGGATGAAAGTGTTTTTCGAAGAGTGGACGTGCAGGAGTAAGCAATTTTATGTAATTAACGGAAACTTTATTAAGGAAGTAAGAATTTATCTATATGCTGCAGGTAACCTGCAATGATTGACTAGGAAAGAAATTTCGTGTAAAATGTAATCCAGACTATACAATTAAATTATATATTACAAAATTGAAATTATCTAAATTTTATTTCTTTCACTCGTAACCATCCTTGAAAAGAAGAGATCTTATGACTCATATATAAGCAGATACAATATTCAAGAAGCAGTTCAAACTACACCGAAGAAATCCTGTTCCACATGGCTTCCCAACCTGGGGCATCGAAATAGTCAACGTGCACTCCATCTTCAACGGGGGAGTCCTGATACAATTAGATGATTAAGATGTTTGTTTAAGGTGCTCTGTAGTCTACTATTGCTCTTGCGGAGGACTTCACTAACCTCCGTAATTTTTAAGTCGTCATGCACCATGCTGTTTCGCAAATAGCAAGGTGCAACAGTACAGAGCGGAATGGCTCAGGCGGTTTCATCTGTGGCCTGCATTCGGGAGGCCCGTGTTCAATTCCCCTGGCCGACCTACCTAACCCATGGGCTTCTCGGGGGTTTACCGGGTCACTAGGTGAATGCTAGGTACGTTAATTACGTCCCCGAATTCCTGTCCCTCAATTTCATCTCCATTATCATTTCATATCATCTCTCATCTGGTGGTCTCTTTTAGGATAGAAGTGTCGGCGGGTGCCTCGGCGGTGCATGGCGGGATGATATGCTTAAAGCAAAACTACTTCCTCCTCCGGTAGGTCGGTTGCCGGGCTCCACTCCTCTGCTGGACCATTTCGGCACCGCCAGACAGAGACCTTTGGGGCTCGGATCGCCTGCCTGGGACCTTTGGGGCTTGGCTGCTGGGCTCGTTGCCATCCCGCAGTAGGGGAGCGTGTCGGCGTAGTCCGCGATGAGCTAGAAATCAAGGAAGTACTAGTTGCTGAATGACAACTAGAATGGGACGCGAGCACAACCGGCCGGCGTACATACGACATCCTACCTAACATCGAGGAACGCCTTAAAATGAAGTACCTGCAACCATCCAGAGGTCTAATACATTACGTGACTGGCCATGGCCCATACTCCAGCTACCTCCACAGATTACACCTGAAAGACTCAGAAAATTGCCGATGTGGAACAAGTGAAACACCGGAACATGCTGTATGGAATGTCCACTCACCATACGCTATAGGACAACAGCGATGTCGTACGTACAGGACAAGACAATTTATGAAATTATTAGAAACAGACGACTCGACAAAGCGGCCAACATATTCTCAATAAAGGCAAGAGAAGGATTCATCAGCGGAAGACAACCTTAAGAATACTCCCGATCAAGACAAATTGCCGGAGATAACATTAGTATATAAGCAATTAGGTTCAGATAAAATTAGGAACTAGCGTTAGTTAATGTTAAATATTAGTTAATATATGTAAAAATAATTGTAAGTACTCCTAGGGTACCACACAAATACTGATTACTCTCAAATGTAATGTAAACCTGAATAAAGAGTGGAATAAAGTCTGGTTTATAAAATAGGCACCAGACTCCCAGAATTAAGGATGCTGAGGTCTTGCTGTAGAGCAAGATCTCGGCCTTTTTTTTCTTGTCCGTCTCCCTTAGCTGTTGTGGTGCAAGCTCTGCGGACCCATAGCACTCGTGTTTCCTCTGACGTTATTGGAGGAACCTCGGGCTGAAAATTCGATCCCCTCCCTGAATGGGAGTTGTTCGGATTGGGTTGGACTTGAGGGGGCAGTATGTTCCCGTTACCCGCCGGAGATCGGGTACCTCCGGCCAAGCTTTGCTCTCCCGGAGGGGGCAAGGCCAGTAGAAGGTGTGCTAGATCACCAGGTGGCCCCACCGAGGTTATTCGGTAGTCTTCCCTGCGGGGTTGTCGCGTGTAAGTGACGTATCCACTTCCACCCGTCTTGACGTTGTAGGCTTCGGCCTCCCGGAGGGGGCAGAGCCTGCAGAGCTAGTCGAAGGTGTGCTAGATCACCAGGTGGCCCCACCGAGGTTATTCGGTAGTCTTCCCTGCGGGGTTGACGCGTGTAAGTGACGTATCTACTTCCACCCTTCTTGACGTTGTTGTCGATAGGGGGTCTTTTGAGACTCAAGGTATTGCCCCAAGGAAAGAACCCCGGAGTTTTCCATCGCTTCCGGGTAGATAGAGGCCGGAGTCTTCGGAGTTTCGGGTGGACCTCGCTGCAGCTGCAACTGTCCGTTGTCCTGGTCTGTCGGAGGAAGTGTCTATCCAAGTAAACTGCAGAGAACCTGCCCTCAGTACTATCGTGGCTCCTTTGGTCAGCCATCCTCTGTCTCTTTCGCCTCATCCTTCCTCCCGTGGGGGCATAGGAACATAAGGCCCAGTATGGTGGCCTAGGTACCGAATCCCCTCCATAATGAAATCCTAAGGTGCACAGCATCAGTCTGAGATATATGTTTTGGATAACCTGTATGTTTCGTATTTGAGAATATGCAGCAGAACCCCATACTCCCTGCAGGTGTAATCAATGACAATCGTTCTCTTATTGCATACCTAATGGGAATTTTTGTGAAATGAGATGTTTTAATTGTCAACTGCGATGTTTGCAGCTCTTGGTAATTTAAGAAATGTGTTGGTTCTACGTTAATTTTGAATCCAAAGTTAAGCCAAGATACATACCTAACCGACTCTGTGAAAAATAAATCACTTGGACTTTCCATTATTCTTTGAACAAACAATAATGTAAAATTTGGATACACTTTCTTCAGTTTATATCAACGTGCCACGCCACTGTTGTTAATCTAGTATTAAAGTCCTTGTTCCATTTATACCCCGCCTTTAACTGCTATGGTCATATCGGTGGCCGTTCTCCTTTGGAACATACTGAGGGGGTTAACTCGTTATCTTTGGTTTTTTTTTAATCATTAGATCACGCACACATTCACACTCTCATTCATACTTCCAGACTCTGGGGAAGATGAAGAATTATCTTGCTCGGAGAAAAATCCCCACCCCACCGCAGGGAATCGAACCCGGGACCCCTAGCACAGCAGGCAGGTGCTCTACCGACTGAGCTACGGGGCCAGCCAGTATTGAAGTTTATTTTAACATACCTGGAAGGTCTTAGTTTACGTTTTGTTGTAGTTAAACCTTAGTGATTAGTAGAAACAAAGTTTGCTTGTGTGTTTCACAGAAGAATACTAATAAATCTGATTTAATCTCGTATTCTGCCACTTTTGAACAACATTTTATAAGTTCCAGTTGTTCTTTTTTTATTTATTCCGAGTTTGTGAAGTGTTTATTTTGTTGAGGAGAAAAGCGATGACATACGCCGTAAGTCAGGTACTTGAGAATCTTCCCCACATATTTACACGTCACTTCCGTTTTCAGCGTTTGGCGCTTGAATACTGAACAGACATCTCTCTCACCTTTTGCTTGACGAGAGGCGGAAAATCCGCAGTCGGCAATCGGAAGTAGGGCGTGAAAACAAACATGCTGACCACTGCAGCGAGAAGAGAACTGACTTAGGAAATCGAAAAGACAGTGAAGGGATAAGGCGGTTAAAATAGGAAACAAGTAAACACAAAAGTGGAATAAGAAGAAGTGGACGAGGACAGGAGGAGAAAAAGGAGTATCGCTAAGAGGAAAAGAAACATGAGTTACACAATACTGCGACAAAGACGACAAAAAGTTCACTTCAAAACTTCTTTATTTTTTATATTTAAGTTTGATTTATGAGTCACTATGTTTACACTCAAACTTCTCTTACTTGTATAAATTGAAACGTTTTCAAGATCATTCGATCTCATCCTCAGCTGTTTGGTGACTAAATGAACCTTCCTCTTCTTCCACTACTACGGAGCTCCGATCACTCTGCCACCTGGTGTTAGGGGCACTAAGTTTTAATACTTCATTTAATGCCGGGATTTCAAAATTTATTACTTTATCACGGTTTTTGCTTAGGAATATTTTTTCCCAAATATCCATAGTATACCCATAGAATTGGATATTTGGGAAAAAATATTCATAAACAAAAACCGTGATATAGTTATAAATTTTGAAATTCCGGCATTAAATGAAGTATTAAAACTTAGTGCTCCTAACACCAGATGGCAGAGTGATCGGAGCTCTGTAGTAGTGGAAGAAGAGGAAGGTTCATTTAGTCACCAAACAGCTGAGGATGAGATCGAATGATCTTGAAAACGTTTCAATTTATACAACAAGTAAGTGAAGTTTGAGTGTAAACATAGTGACTCATAAATCAAACTTAAATATGAAGAATACTTCACTGTTAATAATGCTTCTGCTTTTAATATTCTTTATTTTTACCAAAATGGTTAGCTCAGTTCAATGAAGAGCTGTGAGGACTATCTGTGAACTACAACTCACAGTAATCCACCTTTTATGCAATTAGGAATAGTTATTCCTACTGTTGTAATGTACATATTGGACTGCCTTTTATATACTAAATTTAAGTCATAGACAAATATTTAAGCAATAAAAGGGGAAGGGTTTATATGGCATTTATTGATTTAGAGAAAGCATTCGATACAATTAATAGAGAGGCATTGTGGGTAAAATTAAATAACAAAAGAGTAAGTTGTACATTTATTGAAATACTGCGCAAAATACATCACGATAATGAGTTCTGCATCAAGCTGCAGGGAAACAAAGTAACTGATTATATAGAGAGCAAGGTGGGTGTAAGACAAAGAAGTAAACTTAGTCCGGTGCTATTTAACCTTTTTATAGATGATTTTCTAGAGGAGATTGCTAAAAATAGGGTTCACTCACCAGTTATTAACAACAAAGAAATCCCAGGGTTGTTATTTGCAGATGGCTTAGTAGTTGGTTCTGTATCTGTTGGAGGGCTGAGAAGGGCAATTGAAGCAATAAGTAGTTATTGCCAAAAATGGGGGTTGAGAGTCAACGAAAAGAAAACTAAGATCATGGTTTTTAAGAAAGGTTATAGATTGCGTAAAGATGAGAAATGGGAGATAAATGGAAGAGAAATAGAGGTCATAAAGAGATTTTATTATTTGGGGATAAGATTGAGCTGTGATGGTAAATGGACTGAACAGAAAAAAACGACTCTAGCAAAAGGTAAAATGGCCATGAGTATTGTAAAAACATGTTTAAGGAAATTACCTGACATTAATGTCAAATGGCTGAAACGGATCTATACTGCCATAGTAGAAAATAAGATGTTGATGGGACAGAGATATGGGGAGTGGATGAAGCATGGGAAGAGGTGGATGTTAATAACAGATCTTTCTGTAAATATATTTTGGGCTTACCGGTAGCGTCACCCAATGGGGCAGCACAATTAGAGTTGGGAAGACATTCAACAAGGGTTAAAATTTTCTCAAGGGCATTGAAATATCTATACAGAGTTGCTAATTTGGAGGAAAACAATATTATCAAGGAATGTTTTCTTTTGCAGATTAGAAGCAAATGGGGAGAGTATTGGGCGCAAAAAGTAAGGGAACTGATGGAACAGATAGGTATGGGACATATTTGGAGAAACGAGGAGTATTATTATAGGGGCTTTTGGAAAGAAGTAGAATTAAGGCTGGAAGATTTAGATAGCCAAGTTATATGTACCAATGTAAGGGAGAAAAGATCATTGAGAATATATAGGGGAATAAAGACAGTGTGGGGGACGGAGAAGTACATAGATGTGTGTAATAAGTTAGGGCGAGAAGGATTTGCGTGGGCAAGGACAGGAGTTAGAAATTTGAAAGGTATTAGATATGAAAAGGATATAGGGAAATGCCCAATGTGTGGAGAAGAGGATACAGATTGGCTTAGTATACTTTATTGCAAACAAACAAAGATATGCAGATAACAAATTTGGCAACAAAAGTGGGACAGTTATAGGGATGGGGGGATGGTAAAAGGAGAAAAGAATGTAAGAAATATAGGGAATATCTGGGGAAAGTTAGAGAGAAATAGTTAAGATTGATGAAGAATAAATAACAATTAAGGGCTGGAAAACTAGAACGAGGTATACAAGGGAGAGGAGGGTCATCAATACACGGAAAACCAGGGGCTATGTGTATTGAGACCGAGACTTGAGGCAAGCAGGTAGAAAGGGTATGTTAAATGTGAATAAGCTATTTTGTTATTGTGTGAAAGAAATGTTATAAATGTCAATGTATCAATGCAATTGTGTGTAGAAGAAAGATGAGAAATAAATAAAAATACAAAAAATACTAAATTTAAATAATCTTGTTACATGTTCCAATGTACACGATCCCCTTACTAGAAATAGACGACGACGAAGTACTGGCAGGCTGTGTTCAACCTTAAGATTTTTACTGCGTGCCCACTCAAGATTGGGAAGGATTTTCGTTTATTAATGATTGGATAAGGATGGGTTTGAGGAATGTAGAAAATGTGAGGTAGTAAATTTACTCCTCTGAAGGAAGACAGGATACTATGCTTAATGCACTCTGTGATGAGGTGGTTTTAAATTTAATTTAATGTAATTCTTAAGCCAAATAGCGTTTGGTTTATGTAGGAATTCAGCTTTTGCTGCTGGTGGATTTGCTCCGTGGTTATCTCGGATGCTCGTAAGTCATGTGGAAGCCGACGTCTAGCTGGATCATAATTACCAAGAGACCTAACCAGGATACTTCTATGTAAAGGTAAAGTGGTGTAAAATTTTGTTGCCCGGCGCCTAATTTCATCCTCCACGTATGGAAGTGATGAGGCTTTATAAATTAACCTTACTGGGAAAGATCGGCCTACTAATTAGATGGACCTAATTTCTCTATTTTGAGCGCGTTGAAGCCATAACAGCCATCTGTCTGCGGCCATGCTACATATCTCGCAGGCGTATAGCATAGCCAAGAGCCAAGAGCAGGTCGCCCAGGTTCTCCCGGGCGGAGGGTAACACGCCACGGTACCTATCCGCTGTGCGGATTTACCAGCGCGAAATAAAAGGTATTGTCATTTGCGCGAGCTTGCGTGTCGTGTAAGACGGCGCGGTTGGTCTCTACTGATGCTTCTGGTGCCGGGGTGTACCTCCGATGAAGGGAACAGTGCCTATTCCACCTTGCTTTGGGCGGTCGCTACTGATCCGTCAAGTAGAGAGGGGAACCAGAAGCCAGGCCAGGCCAGATGGAATTTGGTTTGTAAGGTTAGGTTTGTCCAGGTCGGTCGCACGCTCTCGGGCGCAGCTGCAGGTGTCACACTTCCAGCTACGACCAAGGTGCGGCGTGTCCTAGTGGTGATTGGGGATGAAGGAGGAGAGGCAGACTTTACCACCGAAGGGCATCCTTGGGGAGACGGTAGCTCCTCCGTCTCCTGGGGAGACGGTGGTCATATTGACCCAGTGTGTTCACCAGCTGGTTTGGGTGAGGAGTGATCTTGGCATACAACGTGCGCGTTCGTTCACGCACGACGTCCTCAACGTAGGGTATGCCACACTGTGTGTGTGTGTGGCGTGTAGCATCAACGGGACTATGAGTTTTCAAAAGAGGTGTAACTTCACACGGACTGGCAATGGACCAGAACTGAGCATAGGGTACAAGGAAGCAATAGCTCCCTGAACCCTTACCGAGAAGTGGTATGTGTCGGGGAAAAGTCAAACCTCTGTCTAACTCAACTCTCAGGGATTTGAAGCAAGATACCCAATATAAACTTCGGTCCCTGAAGTTGAAGTTGGGGCAGTATCTGGGGGTGTGACGCTTACTGAATAGCATGACGTGCCTTTTGTCTGGGTTAACGGACATCCGTCAGCGCTGGCACCACTGTTGTTTGAGGCTGAGGTGTCTTTGAATCGGGTTGAAGGCTCTGAGACTATGGAAATTAACTATTCTTTCTCACTGGCCGTGTGTAGGCTAAAACATGGAAATATAGTCAGACTGAAAAACTCAATGCCATAGCCGGGATTTGAACCACGGATCTTCTTGTTGCCATCCAATCGCTCTATCCCTTGATCTACTATGGCCAACGTGCCGATATGACATTAAATTTACTAAATGACTCATTTTAGCCTAAAAGCATCAGTCATTTGGTAAATTTAATGTCATGTCGGCACGTTGGCCATAGTAGCTCTAGGGTTAGAGCGGTTGGATGGCAACAAGAAGATCCGTGGTTCAAATCCCGGCTATGGCATTGAATTTTTCAGTCTCACTCTATCTTTTCTCTGACACTATGTCTATGTTTGCAGAACAGCAGCACATCGTCAGCGCATTGTGCCATTTCGACGTTCGGCTAAGTTGCTAAGTAGGAATAGGCATAATATATATCCCCAGTTTCATTTGTATTTCATATATGTTGCATAATAGTCTACCCCGCAAAGTGAGATTTGTGGTGGACAACACGGCGCTGGGGCGGGTTTTCTCCGGGACCTCCGGTTTCCCCCGCCTTCTCATTCCACCGGTGCTCCATCTTCAACTCTTGCATCATCAGTGTCACCGCCTGCGGTGCCGTATGTAGTAAAAGCGGGCGTTAAACACTACATATTAATAGTCTACCATTGTATATTAGAAGACTAAGCTATTTTTTGTTTAAAAGATTTGTCAGGACTATACTGTTGGCGTAGTGTTAACATTTTTGTACACTTTTTACAAACCTCTGTTTACCTTGTATGGCAAAGATGCAATAAACAAATATCAAATATCTAATACTATAATGCAATCAGGCTTTGCTTTCTTCCTTTCTCTTCTAGCACTTCGACATGTCTGTAAAATGTTCCTTTAGGTCTCTATAGCAGACCTCTTCGTGCTGCTATAATCTTTCTGACCAAAACACAAGTTCACCTCTAACAAGAAGCTACACACCAATTCTGAACACAGATCTTATATTCACATGTAAACTTCTTCGCTGCCAGTTCTAAAGCTCGGTGATCTCTCACCCGGAGCCGCTCTTGCTGATTCCTGAGCTCTTGCCTGCTCGTTCCACGGCCTGCCGACTCCTTGTCTTGGAACTTGGAATGTACCAATTCAACTCAAGCACCCAACTGATTTCACTTCTACTCACTGCCTTACTGCCCGCCAGCTTTGCATCTCATTTTATATACTTGCCGAGTGCAGTAGATGTTTCTGGAATTGGATCCTGCTGGAGGGACGGTCTAGAAAGTGTAGTAGCAAAACAGTTCCACCCCAGCATCATGACGTCATCTATTAACTGGCTTTGAAGCCGTAGCAAACTTATTCCGCCAGCCAATAAACAACAAGATGATTTCTTTACTCGCGTGTCTTCACGATGGTGGCTAAGTTGTTCGAATCAACTCTCTCCCTCTAAAATATTCAGTAATGGCCACTTAATCTCTCGGCAGGCCATACAAATGTCAATGTGACAGTATTTTTGTTTTGGTAGGTCACCGATTGAAACCCCGGGTGGCATCCTGGCCAGTCTGGTGGGTGTTCACTTTCTCTACCACTTCTCTCCGTGCTCAAAATAGAAGATTTTGTATAAATGTTTCCTTGGTGCAGTTAAATTTTATGCTGATAGCTTAAGGATGTGATATTTAAAAATTGGTTAGTAACAAACATTTTTCGGAGTAAAACAGCAGTTTGAATTATCATAAAAGTCTTTCTGTTGCATCTTTGTTTTTTAATTTTCGTCCTACAACGTTGTCATACCGGATGGTGAATGAAATGGGTAAAATGCTGCTCAAAAGAGTCCGGGGTCCATGGAGCTTACAGCTACCCGACATTCGTCTTTCAGGATAAAGGAAAACACCAGAAAAACCTTATCCAGGTAACTCACCGAGGTTCGAACTCGGGACCTCTTAAACGTGAGGCAGACACGCTACCATCTACGCTACCGAAGCCGGCAAATGTTGCATCTTTGAATGTACTGAAATTAAGTTTATTATTTAAATCCCCCCGTCTCTATCTCTCTCACTCCCAAACACTCAAACATATGCTTAAGCAGAGTTTTTATTCAGGGTTCTTCAAAAGGTGTATTTAAAGTGATATATTACTATCTAATTTTGTTTACATTATATAGGAAAGCCAAAAAGTAAACACTAAATACTAAGGCATTTTAAGCAATATATCAGAATGGCATTCGTCTTTATAATATACCTAATTAGCCAGCGATTTCGGAAAACCTGCCTTTAAAGGCAGCTTCGTTAAATATTTGTCATTGTTCAGGCCGTTTTATTGTTCTGCCTCGTGCTTTGTAGCAGACCTTTTTCTCTCTAACAGAAGCTGTCCGCCTATGGGTTGCCGGTGTTTTATCATCTCAAAAATCCTTTCAATTTTACACGACAATTTGGGGAGGTATATATTGTTTTCCGTTGCTTTGCCTCTCTTTCGGAGAGTAATAAATTCATATGGCAGATCTCAAACGAGTTGTTTGAATAAAAGTTATAAAGAAAAAAGACACAGTTTATTATATTCAAAAGAAATGATCTGTTATACATACCTTTAGATCTATTGGGTAAACTTAAAGGAGCATTCAATAGCTTTGGGCATTTTTACTAAGGACTATTTACTTATATATTATAGTATAGGACAGGGCTTGTCAAACTAAGGACTAAGGACCAAATCCGGAATTTTAGATGATTCTTGTTTTTTAAATTATAAACTTATTAAATTGTATAAGTATTGCGAATTGTTGAATTTTCAATGTTGTAATTCTACTCATGTGGATTAGGTCTTTTACGAGGAGTTTCCGTAAAATAAGGTCTCCAATTTTATTTAATATAGAACACATGTTTATTGTAAATGAACGTTACATTGATGGAAAGGCGGAACTTGCAGCTATTTTTCAACGTAATCACCATTGCCATCGATGCACTTTTGCATGCGCTGTGGCAGTTTTTGTATACCCTTGTCATAGCACTCTCCCACCAAGTTGCGCAATTAGCGTTCAACCTCATTTTTCAAATTATCGTCGGTCTGGAAATGTGTTCCACCCAGGTGTGACTTCAACTCAGGAAACAGATGATAATCACTAGGTGCTTCTATCCGAACTGGGCCTGGAGATCAACCGATGCATGTGCAGTATGGGGATGAGCGTTGTCGTGATGAAAAATCTCTCCCTTCATCAACATTCCCTTCCTTCGACTTTGAAGGGCACATCTAAAATTTTTTAAAGTCTCACAGAGGCTAGTGACATTTATTGTTATGTCGGTAGGCATAAACTCGCACAACAACACACCTTTTCTGTCCTAGAACACACTGGCCATCACTTTGCCAAGAGACAATGTCTGTTTGCACTTTCACGGCTTCGGCGAATTCAAATGCCGCCGCTGACGGGAACGTTCTTTAGTTTCTCGTGTTGTGTAGTGCACCCAGGTTTCATCGCCAGTGACAATTGAATTCAACAATTCCTCGCCTTGTTCTGCATAGTGCTCCAGAAATCGGTGGACCGCTTCAACACGTTGCCGTTTATAGTCTTCGGTGAGCATTTTGGGGACCCACCTCGCACAAAGCTTATGATAATGCAAATGTTCGGTCAAAATCTTGTCAATCGCAGTCTTACTGACTTCAGGGATAAGTTCACACAGCTCGCGAACTGTCACACGCCGATCTTTAAGCATTTCTTGCTCCACTTTTGCAATTGTTTCGGCTGAAGCTGAAGGCCGACCAGAACGCTGTTCGTCATAGAGGTCTCTACGTCCGTCTTTGAACTCTCTGACCCACTTTTACACGTTTTTGCCGTCCATACACTGTGGCCCATACACATCGCATAACTGATGAATTTCAGTAGAGCCCTTGGCACTCAAAAAGCAGATCACTGCACGTAACTCACACTTAGCGGAGGAAGTGAAAGGAAACTCCATAGCAAACGGCTGCCCAGCCAAGACTAATGGTTGCAACGGGTTCGTTAAGGTAGGGATTTGAAGGGGTAAAACCAACCTACACGCTAGTGTAGTCGGATCTCGCGTAATAGCGTTCCTCACGGCTCCACCGCTTTGGAGACCTTATTTTGCCGACACGCCACATACATTGTCGCTCATTTCACAATATTCTTCAACGCAGTTGCCTAACGAAATACCCCCACCCATTGTAGCTTCTTTCAGACGGTTTACTCGCGGAGGAATTGAACACCAGACGTTCTAAGGCCGTGCAGTAATATCACACGCTGTACTTCACCACAGACTTCACAAACTCACTCGCAAAGCAGTGCTTCCCAGCGCAATCACCCACTCACTCAGTCACTCTCTCACTCACTCGATCCTCGAGAGCGCATGCTTATTTAAAACGTCCCAGAACGTTTGAGATATCGAAACATCTAGAAGGCTCTAGTTATCTAGTGATTGCCCTTATTGTGGGCGAACAAGACCTGCTTATCTAGTTTGCAGTACCAATGCCCGGCGCCGACCTCCCTGTAACCTTATTCCATCCTCGGTGGGTTACCAACAGAAAGTTGAGCTTCTATTAGAATTAGGATATCATTAAGGGGAATTCGGTATTTACAGTCTGATTTTTAAAAGAAAATGCGTGAAGGTAATCAAACAAGGGCCGCGAAGGGAAAGAGGGCAAGGTCGTTGCTATGGTAGCGTAAACAAAGGTTGCCAGATTGGTTACACTGGTGAATCACATACTCTGATATCTCGAACCCTTGTTTATGTTTCAAGTGTTGAGAGGATTAAGAAAGAGGATATCTCCATTACTTCCTGTCTGCTGTTGGGCAACATTGTGGCACCTCACTTGGAGAACCAGATGACCACGTATGTTCTTTTAAAAATCAGACTGTAGGCCACCATGCTGGGCCAATTGTTCCTATGACCATTGTTCCTACCATGGCTTTCCTGGTAACAACTGCAATATGGCCCATTGATTTGTTAATTAGGCTAAGGGGGGCAAAGTATTGGATACAATTGGAAATTGGGATAAAGTACATAAAATTTGTGGAATAAGAACCTATAAAGTATGGGAGTGGAATGAAAAAGTGGAGTGGAATGACAAATGGAGTGGAATGAAATTCCAGAAGGCAGAAGAACTTTTACTTTGTTTCCAAGTATACAAGAAAGATTAAGATTAAATTTCATCCAACCAACTAAAGGTTTCATTCATTATATAACTGGTCATGGACCATATAACACATATTGGAAAAATATTAATAAAACTGAAAATTATTTATGTAATTTATGTAATAAAGTAGGTGATCCCGAGAATGTCATTTTTGAATGCGAAAAATGTGGAATTTCGCAGTTAGAGGAAAGATATGTTTTAGGAGGATTGTATATTCATGACATATTAAGGGATTCTGAATTAGTAAAAAAGTTACAATTTCTAAGCAATTATGTAAGAAAAAAAGGTTGGGAGTCAGAAATTATAGAGGTAAGAAGACCTGAAAAATTATCAATTGAAAGACAAGAATTAAGAAGATCAGATAGAATACAAGAAAGAATTATAAGAGAAAATTTTAATGCAAATGGATCCTTAAACATAATAATATAAGAAGAGGAAATCCAACAAATTAGACAAGATATAGAAGAGGAAGAGAATTTATTAGATGAGAAACGAGAGTAGTTAAATAGAAAATATTATTTGCTTTCGACCGGCAGATAAGAATGGGCAGAAAGAAGAAGAATTAGACCAAAGAAATAATTAGTGGTATTTTATATTATTTATATGGATTTAGTGTATATTTGTAAAAATAAATATGAATTATTGTGTTTAGTTTCAGAATTTGGTAAAATGTATCTTAATAGTTAATATTAAAGGAATGTGTTGTTGTTTAAAATTATATTTAATCATCATCTAAATTAGAGATGTAATATATAAATTTCTTTTTGAATTATATGTTTAATTAAGAAGATTAAAATAAGAAAAGAAAAGAACAAATATATTTATTATTCTTGTGGTTAATTTATAAATAAGTGCTGGTTACCAGTACTTTTAAATATATGTTATAAATAAAATAAATTTAGCTGAGATTTTTCTCAGTTTAAATTAGAATTGCTGGCTTCCAGTAATTATCAGTAGTTTTTTTGTAGTTTTGTATAGTTTTTGTTATTTAAATTTATCTATAATGTTTGGTTAACTATTTAAAAGAATATTAGTATTGCGTTCAGTAGAGATTTGCTGGTTACCAGTAAATTTTATTGTATTATAAGTACTAGTATTTTTTGTTTTTGTTTTGTTTTTTTATTAATCTTGTTTTTGTAGTTTTTGTAGTCGTAGAAATCTGAAACAATTACGTACTATTAATAATGTAATTTTTATTAAGAAATAATAAATGTAAAGTTTGAATGTGTGCCGCGGTATAGTTTCAAGGAGCCGGGGTATGATATTCAGATTTTATTTTATTTATTTTGTTCCTATGACTCCAAGTAGGGTCACCCCCGGGAGGAAGGATGAGGTGAAGGAGACAGAGGGCGGCCAACCCAAGGAGCCACGACAGTACAGAGGGCAGGGTCCCTACAGTTTACTTGGATAGAGACTTCCCCCAACAGGCCAGGACAACGAACTCGCTCCCCTACAGCGGGACGGCAACGAGCCCAGCAGCCGAGCCCCAAGGTCCCTGGCTGGCGGCCCCGAATTGTCCCAGCAGAGGAGCGGAGACCGGCAACTGACCTACCGGAGGAGGAGGAAGTAGTTTTCCTCTGAGCCTCTCATCCTGCCAAGCACCGCCGAGACTCCCGCCGACACTTCTACGCTAAAAGAGACCACCAGATGAGAGATGATATAAAATGATAATGGAGATGTAATGGAGGGACTGGAAATTCGGAGTATATAATTAACTTACCGAACATTCGCCTAGCGACCCGGGAAAACCCGCGCAAAAAACCCATGTGTCAGGTAGGTCGACCACGGGAATCGAACCGGGCCTCCCGAATGCGGGCCACAGACGAAACAGCCTGTGCCATCCCGCGCGGTAGATCTTCTATTAGTGTAATTTATTCAACATTTCGAACGATTACCGTTGTTAGAGTGGAAGCCATAGATAAGAAACGCACATCGGAGAGGCATTGAAACCGGTTGGCCAGAGAAAAAATGACTTATGAGACATTCGTAAATGCACATCTATTTAGATGATTAGTTACAGCATACAAATTCTAATATAGTACATACCGCCTTGTCTCTGGCTGATTATTTAAGTAGGCACATTGTAGCAACACCCAAGTAATTATAACGTGGGTTGTAACATTTCCTGATCGAATCTAAAATAATATGCAAATAATAAAATTAATGTCTTAAATATCTGAAGAATCTTACCAGAAAAAATGCCAAAGCAGGAATTTTACTACATATTTATTCATCTGCGACCGTATTACTAAAAACAACAATGTAACTCGGAAGCCTATCAAAATGAAAAACTCATTCTATGTCCCGTCAAACAAGATTTAGTTGATTGATAATCTGTTGCAAATTCGTTAATGATTTCAGCTAACTTAGTTTCTCGATCTGGCTTCTCCTTTTTCAATGTTTGCTGAAGTATCCCACTGAAATGTAAATGTAAATAATGAAGTAAATAAGGACATGAATAAGTACACTTCTAGAAATCATACAATGGTTGTGCAGTAAATTTAGTTGCTCATCTTTGAAGCACAACAAGGATGTTATTCAAATGTCTTCCATCCTGCCAATGTGATATATGTCATGCAGTTACACCTGTTTTGCAGTAATGAGTTGCATTCTACGATGAACCTTGACCTTGCTAGTAGCGCTATGTTGTATAGCCATGCCTGGCTGCTCTTACACTGCTAAAGGAAATCGGTACGAACTTCCTAGCTCTGTGTCATGCAGTTACACCTGTTTTGCAGTAATGAGTTGCATTCTATATTGAACCTTGACCTTGCTAGTACCGCTATGTTGTATAGCCATGCCTGGCTGCTCTTACACTGCTAAAGGAAATCGGTACGAACTTCCTAGCTCTGTGTCATGCAGTTACACCTGTTTAGCAGTAATGAGTTGCATTCTATATTGAACCTTGACCTTGCTAGTACCGCTATGTTGTATAGCCATGCCTGGCTGCTCTTACACTGCTAAAGGAAATCGGTACGAACTTCCTAGCTCTGTGTCATGCAGTTACACCTGTTTAGCAGTAATGAGTTACATTCTATATTGAACCTTGACCTTGCTAGTAGCGCTATGTTGTATAGCCATGCCTGGCTGCTCTTACACTGCTAAAGGAAATCGGTACGAACTTCCTAGCTCTGTGTCATGCAGTTACACCTGTTTAGCAGTAATGAGTTACATTCTATATTGAACCTTGACCTTGCTAGTAGCGCTATGTGGTATAGCCACGCCTGACCGCTCTTACACCATTCAACTAAATCGGTACGAACTTCCTAGCTCTGTGTCATGCAGTTACACCTGTTTTGCAGTAATGAGTTGCATTCTATATTGAACCTTGACCTTGCTAGTACCGCTATGTTGTATAGCCATGCCTGGCTGCTCTTACACTGCTAAAGGAAATCGGTACGAACTTCCTAGCTCTGTGTCATGCAGTTACACCTGTTTAGCAGTAATGAGTTACATTCTATATTGAACCTTGACCTTGCTAGTACCGCTATGTTGTATAGCCATGCCTGGCTGCTCTTACACCGTTCAAGGAAATCGGTACGAACTTCCTAGCTCTGTGTCATGCAGTTACACCTGTTTTGCAGTAATGAGTTGCATTCTACGCTGAACCTTGACCTTGCTAGTAGCGCGGTTTTGTATAGCCATGCCTGGCCGCTCTTACACTGTTCAAGGAAATTGGTACAAACTTTCTAGCTCTGTGTCATGCGGTTACACCTGTTTTGCAGTAATGAGTTGCATTCTACGTTGAACCTTGACCTTGCTAGTAGCGCTGCGGTGTATAGCTATGCCTGGCCGCTCTTACACTCTTCAAGGAAATCGGTACGAACTTCCTAGCTCTGTGTCATGCGGTTACACCTGTTTTGCAGTAATGAGTTGCATTCTACGTTGAACCTTGACCTTGCTAGTACCGCTATGTTGTATAGCCATGCCTGGCTGCTCTTACACTGCTAAAGGAAATCGGTACGAACTTCCTAGCTCTGTGTCATGCAGTTACACCTGTTTTGCAGTAATGAGTTGCATTCTACGTTGAACCTTGACCTTGCTAGTACCGCTATGTTGTATAGCCATGCCTGGCTGCTCTTACACTGCTAAAGGAAATTGGTACGAACTTCCTAGCTCTGTGTCATGCAGTTACACCTGTTTTGCAGTAATGAGTTGCATTCTACGTTGAACCTTGACCTTGCTAGTACCGCTATGTTGTATAGCCATGCCTGGCTGCTCTTACACTGCTAAAGGAAATCGGTACGAACTTCCTAGCTCTGTGTCATGCAGTTACACGGTTTAGCAGTAATGAGTTGCATTCTATATTGAACCTTGACCTTGCTATACCTCGGCCGTTCTATCTGCGGCTCTGACATTTCTCGAGAGGGGGAAGCAGGCTGTTGCCAGTTCTTGAGCGGGAATTTCAAGCAGAGGAACAATTCGTATTTTAAATATTTCATGTATTTGCATATTTCACGAACCAGTAGCCATATTATTATAATAGCGATAATAATAGAACTTACGAACACTAAACATCGGAGTTCACGCACAAAAATTATACCAAAGAAAGTTCACCAGCGCAAGCCGCTATTAGGCCACGTGGCTCAAACAAATTTAAGCTGGCAACACGGTGTTGGGTTCGGGAGCCACGCCTACCAGCGACAACGCTGATTGGCGCTAGCAGACAGTTTTAGCTTCCTGACCACGACACCCGATGTACAGACTCCCAGTATCACCAACAGAAGCAGTTGGTGTGCGTGAAAGGTGTGAACGAAATATTTGAATAGGGTGATGTTGTAAAGAATATCTTGCATGATAATGAAATTACAAGTTGTATTTCAATGTTTTGAAGCTAATAGATTCCTATACTCTCATTATAAAGATAATTCTGACGATATGTTTTCAATTACTCATTATTATATGTTGGTACTAGTAACCTTCCCCCTCCACCTCCTGCAGCCACTAAATGTCAGAGCCGGAGATACAGCGGCCGGACAGTAGTAGCGCTGTGTTGTATAGCCATGCCTGGCTGCTCTTACACCGTTCAAGGAAATCGGTACGAACTTCCTAGCTCTGTGTCATGCAGTTACACCTGTTTTGCAGTAATGAGTTGCATTCTACGTTGAACCTTGACCTTGCTAGTACCGCTGTTTTGTATATCCATGCCTGGCCGCTCTTACACCGTTCAAGGAAATCGGTACGAACTTCCTAGCTCTGTGTCATGCAGTTACACCTGTTTTGCAGTAATGAGTTACATTCTACGCTGAACCTTGACCTTGCTAGTAGCGCTGTTTTGTATAGCCATGCCTGGCCGCTCTTACACTGGTCAAGGAAATTGGTACGAACTTCCTAGCTCTGTGTCATGCGGTTACACCTGTTTTGCAGTAATGAGTTGCATTCTACGTTGAACCTTGACCTTGCTAGTAGCGCTGCGGTGTATAGCTATGCCTGGCCGCTCTTACACTCTTCAAGGAAATCGGTACGAACTTCCTAGCTCTGTGTCATGCGGTTACACCTGTTTTGCAGTAATGAGTTGCATTCCACGTTGAACCTTGACCTTGCTAGTAGCGCTATGTGGTATAGGCATGCCTGGCCGCTCTTACACCATTCAACTAAATCGGTACGAACTTCCTAGCTCTGTGTCATGCAGTTACACCTGTTTTGCAGTAATGAGTTGCATTCTACGCTGAACCTTGACCTTGCTAGTAGCGCTGTTTTGTATAGCCATGCCTGGCCGCTCTTACACTGTTCAAGGAAATTGGTACGAACTTCCTAGCTCTGTGTCATGCGGTTACACCTGTTTTGCAGTAATGAGTTGCATTCTACGTTGAACCTTGACCTTGCTAGTAGCGCTGCGGTGTATAGCTATGCCTGGCCGCTCTTACACTCTTCAAGGAAATCGGTACGAACTTCCTAGCTCTGTGTCATGCGGTTACACCTGTTTTGCAGTAATGAGTTGCATTCCACGTTGAACCTTGACCTTGCTAGTAGCGCTATGTGGTATAGGCATGCCTGGCCGCTCTTACACCATTCAACTAAATCGGTACGAACTTCCTAGCTCTGTGTCATGCGGTTACACCTGTTTTGCAGTAATGAATTGCATTCTACGCTGAACCTTGACCTTGCTAGTAGTGCTGTGTTGTATATCTATGCCTGGCCGCTGTTACACTGCTCAAGGTAATCGGTACGAATTTCCTAGCTCTGGTTATGAGACACAGGTAGCGTATAAACCCGTCACTACTAACCAGCTGTATTATTTTGGCTGAACATTCCGGGTTCTAGTCATCATCAAAGCACAGTGCGGAAGGTCACAAGCCACTTTCGTTATGACATTCCGGGTTCTAGTCATCATCAAAGCACAGTGCGGAAAGTCACAAGCCACTTTCGTTATGAACCGCAGCCCAGTTGGACTTTCACTTATTAGCTAGCATTACGGCTGTGTACATGTGGTGTGGAAATAAGAGTATAGTTGCGATAGTGATTAATTTTTGTGTTTGTTATGAATGTACTAGGATATAGCAACTATTAATTCATCGCGACCTATATATTATTGTAATCCACGCCTAGTTTATACGGGAGTGTTCACAATTTAAACGTGTGGAAGATCTGCGTGCTGTTTAGTAGTGGTAGAACAGCAAGAGAGGCAGCGAGCCTAAAATTTGGAGTTGGATGGAAAAGAGTATTCATCCCATTCGACCTTTGACATGAAATGGTGATTAAGTGGCTTCGTTAGGATTGTGGCAAATTCCATCTACCAAGTAGGCAACGCTGTCTGCACCGTCGAAAAGGTAAAGTAATAGAATTAATATAAGTAAATTCAGTACTCACGATTTATCGGGCTACTAAACCGAGCATTTTAGGCTGAGTGTAGGGGTATTCAGGATTTTATGAATTGTTACTGTAAATTGTCGGGATTATAGTGCTGGTAAAGGTTTACAAGAAATGGGAGCCTGAAGATTGGGGTTTTATAAGTTAGTTCATTTTATATTTCTTATTAAAATATCTAGCATATACAACTACATAGATATATAACATAATTAGTATACAATAAATACAAAAATCTTGCATACTCCTTATTTTGGAGTTGCATTTTCTCATGCCCCATTATAATTAACCCAGGTTGTGTATATAATGGAGTATTTTAAAACTTAGGATCTGTATTTTTGTTTCGCTTTATACCTTATATTATTTTTCCTAGTTGTTCTCATTTAGAGAACATGGGTTTCCAAAGCCATTTTTGTCTTAACTTGCCAATAAATTTTCCCAGTTTTATTATGTTTTCTTCTGATCTTAAATTAAAGCTTCTTTTGCCTCTCATTTCATTTGTTTGTTTTCCCACTTATGCAAAAGAAATTCGTCTCTCCACATTTTGTTTTTCGACAATCAAAAATATAATGCCAAGTACTATCCTCTTATACAAATATAACTATTTGTAACAAAAAATTCATTGAAAATTAATTGTTCTTTCACACTAGCCGTGTGTAGGACGTACTATGAAAGGGTAGAGCCAGATTGAAAAATTCTATTACCATAGCCGGGATTTGAACCACGGAACTTCTGGTTTCCGTCCGGCTGCTCTAACCATTTGAGCTACTATAGCCAACATGCCAACATGACATTAAATTCACCAACTGACTCGTGTTTTTACCGGTAAACCACTAAGAGTGCTTATAAACACATGAGACAACTACCTTAATGGCGACTTGCTATGCTGTAAGTACTTTAAGGCCCGGGCTCTATAGTTCGGACCATTATTAGGTACAACTAATGGAAATTAATTGTTCTTTCACACTAGCCGTGTGTGAGCCAGATTCATTTATCTTAAGATAATGACGCCAATTTTTCTTATTAGTCTTATTATTATTATTTCAACTAATCCAACTAATAAGAAGAATTGTGTGCCCGCCTTGGTAGCGTAGATGGTATCATGTCTGACTCACGTTCAAGAGGTCCCGAGTTCGAATCTCGGTCAGGGTGAGTTACCTGGGTAAGGTTTTATCCGGGGCTTTGCTTTAACCTTAAAGACGAATGTTGGGTAACTCTAACCTCCATGGACCCTGGGCCCATTTAAGCATCATTTCACCAATTCCATTCATCGTTCGATATGACTTAAACATAAAGGACGTAAATTACAAAAGAAAGACATCATTTTCTTAAGATAAGTGAAGTTTTCTGTTATAAATGGTTATATTTGTATAATAATACTTATTGCTTCACTGTAACTAACTTCATTTTCTAGGTTACTATCTTCTTTTTCATACATTGGACATCTTCGCTTAATATATCCATTCCTTATACACCTTAAGTATATTCTAAACCATGCCAACCCTTGTTTTACTACTTTATCACAGATTTCAATATTTGTTTCTATGTCCCAAACACTTTTACATGTTTTATATCATTTTAGAGATGCTTTGTTATTAAGATTAGCCCGTAATTGGGGTTTATAAGTAACTAAATGTGCTTATAACTGCTTCGATCACTAGCTCGCTTGTAAGGTAAATAGTAGCCCGTCACGAGTGCTGTATAGTTTGCTATTGGGTTGTTCATGATTAAAAGAGGCAAGTGGTGATGTGTATTTGAGGCGTGGGACTTGAGTTATGTTAAGATAACGGAAGGGGTCCCACCATTGAAAGCTTAATGTCTTGACAGCTTTAAAGTTTTGTGTCACTTATTAATGTCACAGTTATCAATGTCAATGTTCAATTACTGCCGAAGCACTAATGTTAGTATTATAAAACAGTTTCGAATTACTGAGCTTGGGTCATTGTCAGGCTAGGAAGTTCGTACCGCTCACCGTTCCCTATTGCAGTTTGCGACCGACCTTCTCCCGGCATCCAAACAAGTCATAGATAAGAAACGCAAAACGGAGAGGCATTGCAAACAGTTGCCCAGAGAGAGAGAGAGAGAGAGAGAGAGAGAGAGAGAGAGAGAGAGAGAGAGAGAGAGAGAGAGAGAGAGAGAGAGAGAGAGAGAGAGAGAGAGAGAGACACAGATAGAGAGGGAGAGGGAGGGGAGGGGGAGGGGAAGGGGGAGAGGGAGGGGAAGGGGAGAGGGAGGGGAAGAGGGAGAGGGAGGGGAAGGGGGAGAGGGAGGGGAAGGGGGAGGGGAGTGGGAGGGAAGGGGAGGGGGAGGGAGAGAAAACTTATGAGACCTTCGTAAATGTCTATTTAGATAATTACGTACAACATACAAATTCTTATACATTACATACGGGTTTGTCTCTGGCTGATCTCATTATTTAAATAAGCACATTTTGGCAACACCCAAGCAATTATAACGTGGGTTGTAACATTTCCTGATCGAATGTAAAATAATATCCAAATAATAAAATTCATTTCTTAAATATTTGAAGACTCTTACTAGACAAAATGCCTAAGCAGGAATTATACTACATATTTACTCATCTGCGGCAGTATTACTAAAACAATAATGTACATCTGAAGACTTTCAAATGAAAAACTCGTTCTATGACTCGTAAAACAAGATTTATATGATTGATAATCTGTTGCAAATTCGTTAATGATTTCAGCTAATTTAGTTTCTCGATCTGGCTCCTCTTTTTTCAATGTTTGCTGAAGTATCCCACTGAAATGTAAATGTAAATAATGAAGTAAATAAGGACATGAGTAGGTACACTTCTAGAAAACATACACTTGTTGTACAGCACATTTAGTTGCTCATCTTTGAAGCACAAAAAGAAAGATAATACAGCAAGTGTCAGATAAGCCTACCGTTACAGCCTGCATCCCATTTACTGGCATTCTATCCGGCAGAATCAGCTGAATTCTCGCCAAATACAACATCAGGACCATCCACAAGCCACCTCCAAAACTTAAACATCTGTTGAGAACGTGAAAGACAAACTGGACTTCCAAGTTCCGGGAGTGTACCGCAATCTCTGTGAATGTGGGACACCGTATATAGGACAAACCGGAAGAACCATCGCTACTAGAATAATCGAACATGAATGGAGCATTCGTTTAATGCAACCTGAGAAGTCTGGAATGGCAGAGAATTGTTTTGATAACGACCATAGAGCCAATTTTCGGGAGACGACCATCTTGGCAAAATGCAACAGTTACTGGGAGCAGAGAATTAAAGAGGCTTTGGCGATTTCCTCTGAAAGGATCACGCTTAATCGTGATGCTGGATTTCAGTTCAGCTCCTCTTGGAAGCCGGCCTTAAAAATGGAAATCCGTCGAATTAAGAAGCAAAGATCAATACAGCTTGATAATCAAGTTAATTAGTTACGTTTCTTTGACACAATGTTCTATACTCACGCCATCTCCTGACCTGGCATTTAATTTACTGAAAACAGTCTTTTGTTCAGTAATGCAAATTTTGATCGTGTTTTGTCTTCGTTTATAGTTGTGTTATATCCAGTGATTCATTTGTGGCTATAACATTTTATAAATATTCTGATGATGGGAGAAATGCACACTCCCGAAACACTGATAACTAATCATCTTTTCACCTGGCTGCCTGTCCGAGAAGAAAGTGAGCGAGAAAAGATATTATTTGAAGGTCTTCCACTTTTTTCTGTAATTTATTCCTCCAACGTTAAGTCATATCGGACGATGAATGGAATGGGTGAAATGATGCTCAAATGAGCCCAGGGCTCATAGAGCTTAAAACTACCCAACATTTGTCTTTAAGGATAAGGGAAACCCCCGGAAAAACCTTATCCAGGTAACTCACCCTGACCGAGATTCGAACTCGGGACCTCTTGAACGTGAAAATGTCTTCCTACCTACCAACGTGCTCTGTTTCTTGCAGTTACGCCTGTTTTGTAGTAATAAGTTGCATTCTACGATGAACCTTGCCCTTGCTAGTAGCGCTGCGTGTTATAGCCACGCCTGGCAGCTCTTACACTGCTCAAGGAAATCGGTACGAACTTCCTAGCTCTGGTCATTATAGACCATCAAACCACTCTGTCGTTTCCACAATCCACTCCATTAGGTTAAGAATACAATATAGAACATGGCAGTGTTAAAGATTAAATAAAACTGAGCACTGCGAATATTAATTGATAATTATTCAGTGTGAGACCATTGAAGGACAAGGCAATTAAGTTAATTTGCCTGAATTTTAAAACTGTCCACTGAATGACACATTCCTTGCTCGAAACTCTTTTCACGGGGGCAAATATCAGTGTTTCATTAGCGTATATTCGTGAACACATTTTAAAAAATCTGACGTGTGCAATCACATGACTTTCTCTATATTTGTACAAAATCTTCTTACAAGTGCTTATACCTTCACCTGTTTTACGGTAACCGAGATAAACATTAATTTATGGTTAAGTTTTTGGTAGGTACAAGGGGAATAGGAGAATGCAGTAGGTTTTAAGCGATAAATGATTTTCAAGATGGCCCCTATTTTGAAGGCTTTGAAATTCCATTCTCTTTGCATGCCCAAGAGATACAGTGTATATCAGCAAATAATAAGATCCAGCTTCGAAATGGTTCTTTGTAAAAATGTTTCACCAGTAGCCTGATCCATATTTTTCATATAGTAAGGCCTTATCTATCCCCTATGTTATACCAGTTATATAAGAATCATTAAGAATGAATACGATTTCAAACTAAGTATAATAGAACCTCGTAGAGTAGAAGCAGGACCGATCCCAGTTAACAAAAGTCTGGGATATCCAGAGAATGGCGGAAAACTATAAAAAAATATAAAAAATTGTCCAAATATTTTAATGGAGTTCAGAAATAGTTAATCTCTTATCTATAATTTTTGTATTCCTTTATTATATAAATTATGATTATCCAAATAGAACTAGTATTCCTCCAAGATAAAGTAATAATAATACGAAGGAAAATAAAAATCTTAAAGATGGTATTTTAACTAAAAGTGCTAGAATTATTCTTAAATATAAATAAAAATTTATAAAATTTCGCGGCACACTTTCACCTAAAAATGCGTACATTTCATGTACTATGTATTTGTACTGTACACAATATATCTACAAACTAGTCGGTAGTAAAATAAGGCAGTGATTCAAACTCATCCAACTGGGGCTACCTACACAGCTAATCAACATACTTTACAACTTTCTCAGACATAGAACACTGAAAGTCACAGTAGCGGGGAAAACATATACACAGAGACCCGTGAGAGGCAGAGTCCCCGAAGGATCTGTACTATCCCCCACACTTTTTAGTGTGTTTATGGCAGATTTTCCAACTCAACCACAGGTCGAAATGGCACAGTACGCTGACTATGTGTTGCTGTTCTGCAAAAACAGACACATACTCAGAGCCTTCAACCCAATCCAGAGACACCTCCGTCTCACACAAGAGTGGTGCAGGCGTTGGCGGATGTCCGTAAATCCGAACAAAAGCCACGTCATTCTTCTTATAAAGCGCCACACCCCCGCTAACTGTCCCAACTACCACTTTAGAGGCCGAAGGATAGAGTGGACTAATTCCATCAAGTACCTGGGCGTTCAACTTCATAGAGGCCTAACTTTCCGCGGACACATCAGTGAACTATCGGCACGGGTGCAGGGGGCTATTGCCTCTCTGT
The DNA here is from genome assembly GCA_030765055.1 of Mantis religiosa. Classification (NCBI taxonomy): domain Eukaryota; kingdom Metazoa; phylum Arthropoda; class Insecta; order Mantodea; family Mantidae; genus Mantis; species Mantis religiosa. The sequence goes on from CM060951.1 coordinate 193,762,692, forward strand.
ACCCAATGCTGGGTTCGCGCTCGATGCCAGTCCGCTTAAAGCTACACCTCTTTCGAGCGCAGATAATCCCACTCATGTTGTACGCCTGTGAAATCTGGGGCATGGCTGCAGATAGCTGGTAGCATACCTTCAGCTAGCACAGAATAAAGGACTCCGGTCCATCTATTCTGTGGATCGTTCTTTCCCCGTGAGGTTGCTTCACGAAGCTTCTCTGCTCCCATACGTGGAGGACGAAATTAGGCGCCGGGCGACAAAATTCTACGCTCAAATTCCAGCTCACAGAAGCGCCCTGGTTCGGTCTCTAGGAGATTACGACGCTACAAGACGCCGCTTCAGGCTTTACCGGGTACCCCGTATAGCATGCGGGCACCCGAGGTAACAAAGGAATTAATCCGAACAGCAGCAAAAGCTGACTTTCAAAAATCTCCAAATGAGCTGTTTGGCTACAAAATTTACCCCACTTTATAGTAAAATAAAACACCAGTGTGTAAACAAAAAAGCTGTTTGGCATCCTGTACAAAATGAAGAGGAGCAAAAAGGTACTCAAAGATATCCTCAATAAAATAATCCCACATCATCCTGAAACCATCAAAATTATAAACCTGCGGTCAGACCCAAAACCTGGGTGGGTACGCAGCAAAATCCTTCTGGCTGTTAACAGTCTGTCAGTATCGACTTGGACTTGGACGGTATTTAGGCTTGACACTTGAAATAAAATATCAATTTCTCTACGTTTGCTACTGTATGGGTCATAACCACAGCTGGCTCATTAACACTGATTCTGAATACTCTTCTTTTTCATTCTGAGTAAAACTGCATGTTGCAATAGTGCCTTCCACTGTAATCGGTTTATAACCTCCGACATTGCCGATTTGTAACCAATCAATGTCTTCAACAACAACGAAACACCATTATATTTTCAAAAATGTCTGTAGAACTCTCTTCCAAAACTATTTTTTGTTCTTCTTTAAGCTTGTTTTCTGGAAAGTTACAAACAGCAGGTCGCACCTTCTTCTATTACTTTATCAAAGTTTCTTTTCCAACCTGGTCACAAGTACGTGGGGTGGTGCAATGAATTCGCCTGCTGTAAGAGAATTCGAGTAATGCACCTATTGTTTGCAAAACAAATATCCAAAACACTAAACCGCATTTAAAAAAAAGACTGGTCGGAATATCCGGACGTCCGTGTTGAGGTATGGATTAACGAGATTTTACTGTATTTACAGTTTAGTAAGTCACCACAAAAGGTGAGCATCTCATGTGTATGTCAGATCTGCAAGTGGTTTACCGGTAAAATAGTCAGTTGGAGTAGGTTGGAGAGTGTCATGCTGGCAAGTTACCGTGGTAGCTCAATGGTTAAGAGCAACTGGACGGAGACCTGGAGATCCGGGTTTAAATCCCGGTTATGAATTGAATTTTTGAATGTGAATCTAACATCATTTTCATATAAGTGGTTTATTTTTTCGGACGGGATTCGACACTGCGACCAATCTCGGTCTATTGTACCCCTTCCCCGGGAGGAAGGATGAGGTGAGAGAAGAGGGCGGCCGTCTCAAGGGGCCACAGAAATGCAGAGGGCAGGGTCCCTACATTTTACTTAGTTACAGATGTATTATTTTATCTTGACATGAATCCTGCGTGGTAGGGATGAGTAGCAACTCTGGTGGGGATAGTGCACCTATCGTCACAATGCGTCACACGCGTAAGATTACGAGAGGGCAGGGCGGTGCATAAGGTGTCTAAAAACAATTTTCATTCTCGAAGCCAGTTTTGCAGCTCTTATAAACTAACTTGTAATTCTTACTATGGTAGTAATCTCCACGCTTTTGTTGGATCTTAAATAGTACATAGGCATTTGGAACAAAACCCTGTTCTCCTCCAGCAGGCATGATAAACAACTGTCGGCCTTTCAATATCGCTGCAGAGTCCCTGTAACGTATTTCACTCCAGGCATATGGTCCAGTATGTGCTGTATTTATATGTTTCATCCATATAAACTATATAAGCTTCACTTCGTTATCTCCGAATATTTCGTAAATACTTAAACCTTTTTGCACGTATGGTGCGATGTTCAATTAAAATTTGTCTGTACGCTTAGTGTTGCTTTTTTTTTCTTCAAATAATCCTAGCTTCAAAATAACTCTTCTTAATGTTGAGACACTGCCTTGGAAGTCACTAGAATTTTTAGCTTCGTAAGCCACTTTCTTCAAAGTTGGTCTTAGTTTTTCTGTGCTTTAAAAATTATTCACAGTTCGCCTATTTCTGAATTAACACATCGAAATTAGATTTTGTGCATGTTCTTAATCTCTGTATACTGGGCTTAGAGAAGGACGTTGTTGCACTAGCACCAATGGCTTTTCTTTCCTTAACAAATCACTTAAACTGCTTTCAGACTCAACTGTTGCCTCAGATACCCTTCCCCAGATTTTTATAGCTGACCCAGACCATTGTTCCTTTTTTATAAATCTATGCATATTGGTTATTACTTCTCGTGTTTTTAAATGTAGCACTTTATTTCCTAATGTGCTGCTAAGAGGCGTCATTTATAAATGCTCTCTTGGAACCAGGAGACAAGCACATTTTGAAACAAGTTGTAGTGTTACCGAGTAGCTCTGCACGTGTTTAGTTGCTCGCAACTGGTACGCAACTGACCTGCCCTCCCCTCCAGTTGCAACCGTTCTGAGGTGGACTCGTCCAGATACCACTGCGCATCGCTCTGCGCTTTTTAAGATAAAAAAATACATCTATACTTGGAAGCTTCCCCAGGCAAGCCAGGACAACGGAGGGTGGTCCCAGCAGTCGGTTCGGAGACCGGCAACCGACCTACCGAAGGAGGAAGTGGTTCACTCAGAGGTGTCATGCACCGCCGACACTCCCGCCGACACTTCTCTCCTGAAAGGGACCATCAGAAGAGAGATAATGTGAAATGATATTGGAGATGAAATGGAGAGACCAGAAATTCGGGGGACGTAATTAAGCTACCCAGCATTCGCCTAGCGACCCCGAAAAAAAACGAAAAATATCCATGGGTCAGGCAGGTTAGCCACGGGAATCGAATGCGGGCTACGTCTGAACCCTCTCGCTCGGTTCATGTAAGTGTTAGTTTGGAATGGGAGATCTGCTTTCTGAAAATATTATTGTCCCATTCTTGGAAGGTAACTAAATAACATATTTGGTATTTAACAGTATGTATTTGTTTATTTACTTATTTTGAGTTACACACTCACAGGCTTGAACTGATAAAGGCACAGATCGATAACATCTCTTTTTGTAGGAATAGAATTAACAAATACAAACCAAAATTCTAATTCCACATTAGCATTAAAATGTAGGTATCGAACACTAAGGATGATAAAGTTACAAATGCCAAATTTGATTCTGATACTCTTCATATTTATTTTAATTAATTGATGGAAATTAGTAATTTCTTCACACTAGCCTTATATAGGCTAAGATTTTGGATAGATAGTCAACTTGAAAAATGCAACGCCATGGCCGGGATTTGAACCACGGATCTCCTGGATTCCGTCCAGTCGCTCTTACCCTTTGAGCTACCGTAGCAACTTGTCAGCATGACTGACTCTCCAGCTGATTTCAACTATTTTCCCGGAAAACCACTAGGAGATCAATAGCAAGTCGCCACAAACTGTGTATCACGGATGCGAGAGCCCCTATTGGTTTACTGGAGAAATATGAGTCAATTGGAGAATTTAATGACAGGACGGCATGTTGGCCATGGTAGCTCAAAGGGTAAGAGCGACTGAACGGAAACCAGGAGATCCGTGGTTCAAATACCGGCAATGACATTAAATTTTACAAGTTGACTCTGTCTATTTTATATTTAGTTTGTATTCCTGTATAGGTTTCAAGATTGTTGATTCCCGAACAAAAGATCATTCGCATGCAGTTAAAGTTGATGTTGGAGGAAGATCCGGAGTTTCTTTGAAACATAATCACTGCTGATGCAATTTGGCTACATCATTTTGATTATAAAAGCAAACAGCAAAGCTCAATGTGGAAATCTCCTTCATCACCAACCCCCCAAAAAGCAAAAGTGGTTGCTTCTGCTGGGAAGGTTGTGGTCATCTCATTCTTTGTTATTCATGGAATGTTTTATCAGTATGTTGTACCTGCACACACATCAGTAACTGGAAAATACTACAAGGATATCCTGAAAACATTTCAAGTCCATATCAGACGCAAAAGACTACATTTCCGTGAAGCAGGCTGGATGCTGCACCACAATAATGCGTGACCGCATATTGCCATTGTTGTTGTTGGATATCTTGCAAAAATCAACGTGAAGTGCATCCCTCACCCTGCCTAATAGTTCGGATTTAGCCCCATGTGTCTTTTTTCTATTCCCTAACTTGAAGAAACGCCTTCGTGGTAGGCATTATCCATCTTCAGAAGCAGTGGTGAAGGCTGCGGAGGCTGTTTTGAAGGATCTTTAAAAATTGTTTCCAACATGTCTTTGAAGACTAGCAGAAACGCTAGGACAAGTCCATAGCATTCAGAGAGACTATTTTGAGTAAGACCAGAAAAATTGAGGATGAGTAAACATATGTTGACAAAAAAAAATTGTGATCATTTTTTATTCAACAGCCCTTGTATGTGATAGTTTGGGATGGATGATCTTTACTTCTGAAAATTGTTTGTCGCATTCTCGAAGGGTGCTGAACTAAATGCCATATTTAGTATTTAACAGCTTTTTTCTCTTTAGGCAGTTACAGTGCTCACAGACGTGCACCGATATAGGCACAGATCGGTACAGATTTTTTGGAGGAATGGAAATAAAAAAGGCAAAATAATATTGCAATTTAATATTAGCGTTTAAAAGTATCGAATATTAGTTGTACCAAAGTTATGAATGGCAAATTTATTTCTGTTACATGTTTTATTTAGTTTATATGCCTGTAAATAATAATTAATTCAGAATTTGTTGTTTCAGGTATGTCGAAAACTACTTGAAAACGTTGTTGAATATTATTAATGAACAAGTCTGACTAAACAACGTAGAGGCAGCTTGTGAAACAGGGTGATCCATCGCTGCTCTCAACTAATCCAGTTATGGTTTACCAGACACTTGACGTCAGGCAGGTAGCTATATAACATCTCGTACTTTTTATGTTATGGTAGAAGTTTTCAGTTACAAACCTCTAAGTCTACCTTGCCGCACTGGGATGATTAATTAAACCTCAACGTACTGCTTGAGCTGCGAATGTTGTATTTTATCTTTTCTAATTTAGTTAAGAAGAGCACGCAGGGAACGGCAGGGGGGCGTGTTTTGTTTGCCACAGTGGATTTTATAGTGCCATCATTTGATGAAGGAACCAAACTTTACCAGCTTGGAAATTTATTACGTCCCTGGAGGTATTACTTGGTTAAATACCTACACCATAACTGTCATTTAAACGTTAGAAAAAAGGTACGGTGCCTTTCATGTTTCACAAACAGACACGTAGTTAGAAGCATTGCTCCTATTTGTGTTTGGTTTATCTAGTGAATAGCTAAACTAAGATTGACTTAATATTGTTTTATATCTTTTCTATTTGTTTGATATCTTTTTGTTCAAAGAGTACACTTTGTGACTATAAAACCTTAAGATTTTACTGACAGATTTTCTGTACCTGTTCTTAGTAGCGTAGAGGGATAGAGCGTTGTGCTTTAGTTCCCTGCCACGGAATGCACCCGGGATCGATCCCACCCCTGCGTATAGAACCGGTGCCCACTCAGCATCCTGAAGAAATTGAGAAGCTCTGCTAGATATTGAACCCTGGTCTATACTCTATCTCACGGTAGTTTAACCCTGCTATAAACAAGGCGGAGCTGACTCAACTCGCCACGTGTTGCACGCACATGTTTTGCAACACTAACTTCTAGACAATAAATAGAGCTGGGTTACACCTTAGCTTATTAAATCTATGAGTTGGTTCATTTCTGAAAAACATAATCATGAACTTTACTGCATTCAGCACTTTTCGTAAAATCGTCGTATTTCTCCACGTGCTGTTTGCATTTACGCTATTTTCCCAGTGTTCTTAGAGTTCCGGATGCTACTGTTCCATTCTAACACTATGTACACTACTTGCGGAAACACCAAGGAGATCACCAGTTTCTTTCTCAATGTTTTTATAGACGATTACGGGTTTCTTCCTGTAAACACCGCGAAACAATGCTCGATCATTCGCCCCTTGCTCTTTTTTAAAGGTTTGTCTCGATTGTGTTTCATTTCGGCTGAAGCACCGGCCTACTCCATGATGAAAAGCTTACTGATTTAAAATTGCATATACATATTACGAGGACTGTTCAATAAAGAATGATCACAATTTTATTTTTGACAACGTACCTTTACTCATCCTTATAATTTTTCTGGTCCTTCTCAAAATAGTCTCCCCTGAATGCGATGCACTTGTCCCAGCGTTTCTGCCAGTCTTCAAATACATGATGGAAGCTATTTTTAAGAGATCCTTCAAAATCTCCTCCGCAGCCTTCATTCTGATGGTGGATAATGCCTCCCACGATGGTGGATAATGCCTCCCACGATGGCGTTTCCTCAAGTTACGGAATAGAAGAACGTCACATGGGGCTAAATCCGGACTATAGGGAGGGTGAAGGATGCATTTCACGTTGATTTTTGCAAGATATTCAGCAACAACATTGGCAATATGCGGCCGCGCATTATCGTGGTGCAGCATCCAGCCTGCTTCATGGAAATGTGGTCTTTTGCGCCTGATATGGACTTGCAATGTTTTCAGGATATCCCTGTAGTATTGTCCAGTTACTAATGTGTGTGCAGGTACAACATGCTGATAAACCATTCCATGAATATCAAAGAATAAGATGACCACAACTTTCCCAGCAGAAGCAACCACTTTTACTTTTTGGGGGGTTGGTGATGAAATTTCCATACTGAGCTTTGCTGTTTGCTCTCAGGATCAAAATGATTTAGCCAAGTTTAATCAGCAATGATTACGTTTGAAAGAAACTCCGGATCTTCCTCAAACATCAACTTTAACTACATGTTACCTCCATTGCAGCGGTAGGCGATACTGAACATGTCTGAACTTGCCTGATTCTCACAGGCGGGAACTAGGAGTACCAACAATGAAACTACTAAGGCGTGTTTGTTTCACATTAAGCTAACAGAATATAATAACATTGAATTTTAGTGCGAAATATTATGACCGTAAAAATTATGATCATTCTTTATTTAACAGCCCTCGTACATAAGTGTTCTTGGGCTCGTGAGGTACGCGAGATGTACAGCAAATACAGTGTTAAATATTCGAAGCAACTCCACACTATAAACAATAACATCTTAATCATCAGCATTCAACTCGACACAGACCTCGTTGTGAGAGAGCAGTCTGGTATTTTTTTCAAGTGGAGGAAAAATCCATTTATGGACTAACCCCGACTGTACTGGGATGGTGCAGCCGGGAGTGTGAGCTTCACCCGAAGGTACTACCCACTAAAAAAGCTCCACCGGAGGGAAGTCAGGTGAGGAATTCCAGCAGTACCTATATGTGCACCTGCGGATTCATGGAGAGCGTGTAGAGGTTGGCCGTATGGCCTAACCAAGGTGAGATTGGATGCTAGGACATAAGCATGGCCGAAGCCCTGAATATGCCCTCGCGGAGTCGTGGTGAGGCATGTGGTTGGGTGTAGTGTCGTTTCCAATAGGAAACACCGCCCTAACATACTGGTTGCATCCAATAATGATAGAGGAAATGGTCATGTATGAGTTATACTACTTTATTTGCATTAGTTTATAGTTCTTAGTTAATGTATTGTCTACCCTGAGTGGGTAGAACGTGTCATTAAGGTTAGTGGTGGTCGCTAAGATAGTGTTAGTCATGCATTATCTTTACATGTAAAGTTTGTGTGTATATATGTATAATTGTTAGTTCTATGCGTAAGCTACGTCTAGTATGAAGTTGATTCTAAGTTGAATTTGTTCGCATTAGATTGATCATAACCATTGTTCATAGCGATTGTCGTGTAAGTATGGGGGGAGGGGGTTGCCTCCACACCAGAGCCGCCTTGACTAAGAGCAAGGACTTGTGGAACTGCCAAATGTCAGGGTGTGGTGTACAGTCATGGGTAATCTTACTACTTCTATGGAAGTCTTACGAGAGTGTTTAGATACTCTTGGGTGTCTATATCTGGGTCTCCCATCCCGATGGTCCTATCAAATATGGACAGCGGTCTTTTGTGTTTATTGTATTCGGTTTCGTAATTGCCTAGTTGCCGTATTAGTGCGTTAGTGTTCTTATCTTTGCGCTTATATAGGTTGAAGCTGAGTCTTCTGATAAATTCCTCAATTGAGTGTAGTCTTAGTTCGTTGTGCAACAGATTGGCCGGTGCTACCTGCAGTTGCTTTGTAATTATTCGGATTATTATATAGTCTGGTATAGTAATGCAAGAATATTATATAATAGCAGAGTCCTTTTGTAATTGTTAAATAAAATGCAGCTTAATTTAACATAATAGTGTGTATAACTTCACCTGTCTTCTGTGTAATCTGTATATAATATACAGAACACATCTATGTGGTATTGTGAAGTAGAAAGATAAAATGCGGGGCTATTACATTTATAAGAATCGAAACATTTGCATACTTTTCTCTCTCCGAAATTAGCTCACGCAGAGCAGTGATCAGAAAACTACTTTCAATACTGAACTTATAGGAGGGGTTTGTCGTACGCATGCAAGTAAATGAAAATGCTAAGCCAATCAACAGCTTAACCGTTTTCTGTCACAATATCTCTGTCCCATTCTCTCTTCCCTTCCAGATGTTTACAGCAGTATTAAACTAGGATGACATAGGTTAATTATAGAAAGCCAACTTTCCGGCTGGGATGCCGCTGACGCTGACCACATCGCCTCCCTATCACTCACCTTTGCTTTGCGTATGTGGGCGTGATGCCGGCAGTCGTGCTGGTATTCTCTGGTCCGCGTCAGCGGCTGTTACGCCATGCGTTTCATTATTCTTATAAAACTGTTCTGACAATAGAGATAGACATGCAGGAAACAACATTCAAATGTTTATTCCTGGTAGCTAGTTCCTCATAAAATGAAATGCAAGGAAGGAATAAAGATTGTAAACTCTCAAGCATGTCAGTTAATGTTGTTGGATAAGACATAACTGGCTATCTGGAGTATTTTGAACACATCCAAGGCCTCAGAAAGCACAGATAATTAATTTTGCCTTAGTAAGTACTTTATCTAACATTTTTATTTACAAAAGATTAGAATCACAGCTGTAGCAACAAGAACCAAAATTTCAAGACATGTATTTTGTTAGATATGGAAATATTATCATATTTTAGTTTTAAGGAAATAAAATACAAATAATAAATGAATTTTCTCGAAATGCACGTTCAAATACGAATTTGTCTTTCAAGTTGATTAATTATCCAAGATTTCGTTTTTTAAAAAAGTAACTTAACACAAAAATTTACCGAGCCAGTTGGCTTCGTGTTTCGGATTCAGTTCTTCTAGACCGTCCGTATTTACCTTGAATTTTTCCTGTTTTTTATCTTTAGTCCGTAGACGTTTACTGGTTTGGTTTATCAAATACTACGACGTAGTTTTATTCCTTTTGATTGCGTTTCCGCATTTTTTGTTGTTGTAATTTACGTTCTCCACCGTCAAGTCACGGACGATGAATGGAATGGGTGAAAGGATGCTCAAATGAGCCCAGAGTCCACAGAACTTTGAGTTACCCGACATTCGCCTATCAAGATAAGGGAAACCCCGGAAAAAACCTTATCCTGGTAACTCACCCAGACCGAGATTCAAACTCGGGACCTCTTGAACGTGAGGCAGACATGCTACCACCACGCTACCGAGGCGGGCTACCCGCATCTTCCAGACACAGTTCCAGGAGTCAGCCATCGTCCTCTGTTTTTTGTTTTTCAATTTACGTCCTCCAACGCTAAGTCATATCGGACGTTGAATGAAATGGGTGAAATGATGCTCAAATGTGTCCGGGGTCCATGGAGCTTAGAGTTACCCGACATTCGCTTATGAGGATAAGAGAAAACACCGGAAAAACCTTATCCTGGTAACTCACCCTGACCGAGATTCGAACTCGGGACCTCTTGAACGTGAGGCAGACACTCTACGCTACCTAGGGGGGGCATCGTCCCTCTTCGAGGTTGGAACTCTTAGGAACTCCCGCACTTTTTTATGGCTTGTAGCCTTCACCTCATCCCTTCCTCCAGGCGGATGTTACCCGCAATAGATTCATGTAGGTATCCCCTTTTCATTTTTAGATCCATAACCGTACCACAAAAACTTACTTAACAAACTTATTATTATACACAAATAAATTGTTCAAAACTAAAGTCCTAATAAACAATGGCTTAATTTAACAGAGCAGGATACATTTAGAAATATTTCAGAATGTGAGAAGTGCGTGGCTAACGCACTATTTTGTAAAAGGGATGGAATACCCAATGAAAGAGGCATTCACTACCACTGCGGCCTCCAATTAGTAGCACTTCGACGAGGAAGCCATAGAGGTTTGGTCTTCTCGAATTTTCCTCTCGCATGTTTTAATTAGATTGCACTGCAGTAACGCAGTTCTTGCCCCTGAATGTTTCCAACCTGCTTCACTTTGCCTTCCCAGAATTGGATTAGCTGCAAGCCACGTAAAGGGCTTCTGATCGCCCTTTTTATTTAAGGAGGCGTTTCAAATTCCATTCTTGTTTATCCTAGTGTCTAATACTCGTAGTAATCACATTCCACAAATATAAAACAAGACGGCATCTGTGGTCATATGGACAGCGTTCTAGCCTCTTAGTACGTACAAAGATCTTAGGTTTTATATCTTGCTGGGGTGGGAAACCTTTCCCAACCCTTCACAGGTCTGAAATTATACATGTAAAATGCCTATGGTCTGTTTATAATATTATAAATGTTAAAATTCAGTGTTAAACATCCCATACCTGTTATGCTTTTCAAATGGGAAGTGATCTGTCTGCAGCGAATGAGGTGCTTTTGCATGCTCAGCGTTGTTACTACTCTTTCCTTATTTCCTTCTTTCTCTCACACTATCCTAGAGCATGCGAATCTCCTTGACGCTAAACGTAAGGGAAGCCAAACTGAACTTTCTAAACATTATACCGCTCGCAAAAGTTTAAGGTATATGAACACTAACCAATGCTCACGCAGAGCGCTGTCGCCAAGCGTAGTACGTGTACTGGCAGAGGTTCTGTACATAAGAGCAGTTTTCCCCGACAGCAAAGGTTTTGGCTATTCTTCCGTAATAAAACAAAACATTAACTCTTCCTAAATCATTGAAATACGAGGCATGTTTTTTAAGTTAGTACCGTTTTGCGATTTCGCCGCCGCAGCGCTACGGTCAGCGTTCCTCGCATTCGCGGTGGTTACCTACATCTTTTGTCTACGCACTGACGGCATTACGGTCTGATTCATCATTGTATATGCTGGTTACTGAGTGTTTAAAATGCCTCCGACAATCGTGAGTCCCACCGATTGTGAAGTACGGGCTGTTATACGATTTCTTAGTGCTAAAGGCGTAAAACCGATCGATATTCATCATGAGAATTGTGAAGTTTACGGACAAAACACTATGAGTGATGGAATGGCAAGGAAATGGGTGAGAACATTTAAAGATGGCCGCACAAATGTGCATGATGAAGCACGGAGTGGGTGTCCTTCGGTCGTTACTAAAGATTTGGTGCAGAAAGTGGACGAAAAGGTGAGAGAAAACTGCCACTTTACAATTTCATCATTGTGCGGCTATTTTCCTCAATATTCTCGTAGTGTTTTGTATCGCATTGTGACCGAGAACTTGAAGTACCGGAAATTGTGTTTACATTGGGTTCCGAAAATGTTGACGGATTTGCACAAAACCCAACGTTTAGGCAGTGCATTGACTTTCCTTGAGCGGTACCACAATGAAGGTGAAGATTTTTTAGACCAAATTGTTACTGGTGACGAAACATGGATGGCCTATGTCACACCAGAATCGAAACAACAATCCATAGAATCACGGCATTCATCATCACCAACAAAAGTGAAGTTTAAGCAAACAATTTCTGCCCGGAAAATCATGTGTACAGTTTTTTGGGACAGAAAAGGAGTATTACTAGTGGAGTTTCTGCCTCGTAATGAGACAATGCAGCGTCTTATTGTGAGACATTGAACTCTCTGTGCCGTGCAATCCAGAACAAAAGACGTGGCAAGTTGAGTAAGGGTGTCGTTTTGCTGCATGACAATGCCCGTCCACATGTGGCTAATCGGACCAAAGATCTCAACAAATCTTTTCAATGGGAAACTCTAGATCATCCTCCATACAGCACTGATCTGGCACCCAGCGACTACCATTTGTTCCTGCACTTGAAGAAACATCTGGGCGGTCAGCGTCTTCAAGACGATAACGAAGTCAAAATAGTTGTGATACAGTGGTTAACACGTCAGGCGGCAGAATTTTATGAGGAGGGTATTCAAAAATTGGTGCCAGGTTATGACAAGTGCCTCAATATTCACGGAAATTATGTAGAAAGTAGATTAAGGTACAGGCTTTCATGTAAAAATAAAATTATTGCGATATATATGCATGTCTTTTTTTAATTCCAAAACGGTACTGACTTAAAAAAAACATGCCTCATATTGCATTGACACACGTCACAGCATTGGAATAGCAAGCACGGTTTCCACTCCAGTAACTCGCTTTCCGACATCTACAGTTGCCCTACATCGTGGATTGCAGAGCTTTCGTAAAACCTTCTTCATATTAAATATAATTTTTCTGCCCTGAGAATGAATCACTTCACGTTTGTTGATCAAAAAATCACTTTTTCCAGCTTCGAGGGTCATGTTCACACAGTCGGATCACTAACACTGGAGAAAGGATATGTGCATAATAATACTAATTTAATATATTAGCAATATTTCAGCTCCAGTTCAACACACGATTTATCGATGCCATTCACTTTAACAAAACAACACCACTACTTTGAAAACTAACTGAAAATTAACTCTATTCGAAATTGTGTGACTTCTGTTTTAATAGTAGCTGCATTATTTATCTAGGCTTGAGATAAATTTTATGAGAAAAGAATGGTGTTGTTTTTTCAGGCTTATCTGTGTTTAATGGATGGGTGTTGGGTGTTACCATAACCATGTGAAGATAAAAAGTGCATCGCTCGTGTTCGAAGGATCGCAGAGACAGAATTTTTGTACAATCATGATCAGAAAGTAAAATTCTTTCTTATTATAAGATTGGCATCTGTAATATTCAAATATTTATCGGTAACATTTAACCATACCCGCGTGAAAGATTAAACGTGCATCGCTCGTGTTCTAAGCATCGCAGAGACAGGATTTTTGTACGGTCATGATCAGAAAATAACATTCTTTCCTATTGTAAGATTGCCGTCTGTCATTTTCCAAACATTTATTCGACTCGGCAGTGCTGGTAGGAGGATCAAGCTTAGGATTGGCTGGAGTCTGCAGTACGGCCCGCCTCCATATGCCTTTTAACTTTTGCGAAGATTATAGCAATAATGCACCTGTTAAAATCAAAATTGGAATAAGTATATTCACATTATTATGTATAAGTGTTGAATTATATAATTGTAATTACAGTTTATGAGTTATCTGCTTTTCTAATCCAATGGAAGTGCCAGTGGCTCATACGTATAGCTGTCAATGTCAGCTCAAGAGACAGTCCAACATTGGCACTGTCTTCATCATTTGAGTCTTCCAGGTTTATGGCAGTAAGTTCAAAATTTCATCACGTGCTGTTTCTGTCCAAAAGTCATCTTGTATTATTCTGCATATCTCATGCAGTTTTGCCAGACTTGTTGTGCTATCTTCTCAATTTCATCAAGAACTCTATGGTTCAACCTCAGTCAATTCAAAAGTGTTTGTAAACCTCCGCTTCCATACTAACTCAGTTTGATAGTGGTAAGGGAGCAAGCGGATCACCATGTGTCCCATTTCAATAGCAGCTTTATCCAGCTGATACATTTTCACTTGGATTTTGAGTGGAAGAACAACTGAATAATATTTTGTCTGCTAGGGTTACGTAGAATCAAAGGTCTGATTGGTAGAATTTTAGAACACTTTATTGCAGCAAAAATACGTGAAATTGACAATCAAGGTCGACTGGGCTCTCTGCCAGACGTAAACAAATGAAAGAAATCACTGTGGTACACTTCAAACCTCCACTGTCGCAATAACCATCACACAACTGGTGCTTCTAACACTTTGCCACTATTTATATCTCCAGTTGACAAAGACCTTCCGAGAACATTAGTGGTGGCAAGACAAAGACTGAAAATTCGGGAGCCTCTCTCTGTCTGTTTCTTTCTCTTGGCAAGCGTCCAGCTCTCTGACACAGGCGCCCGGCTCCCGCTTATCGCGGCCGCACAATGCCATCGGTGACACTGCTCCCTCCACAAGGCTGACCATCGTAACGTGCCAGACGATCCAAGTGTGCCACCAACATCTTTCCTCGGGGTACTTTCTGGATGCGGCAGACCACGTCGTTAATCCTCTTCACCACCTGGTACGGTCCTTGCCACGGCTGTTGAAGTTTCGGGCGGTACAACCAGATTAGGTCACCTTGCTGGAATCCTTGGCTATTGGCTTGCCTGTCGTACCGGGTCTTCTTGTGGTCGCTCGCCATCTGGATGTTCTGACGAGCCATATCATGCACATCGTGGAGATAGTCTACGAGGTTTCCCACATACTCGGTTGTTGGTTGCTTCGCTTCCGGAGGGCTCCCAAAGGCCAGATCACAAGGGAGGCGTAGCTCTCGGCCGAACATTATGCTTGCTAGCGTCATCCCAGTGGTTTCGTGTGCTGACGAGCAGTAAGCTAGCAAGAACAGTGGCACCTTGACGCCTTAGTCTCGCTGATGGCTGTCCACGGCCTTCCTCAGATGTTCCTCTAGTGTTTTGATGTATATCTCGGCCATACCGTCCGACTGCGGATGTAGAGGTGTTTTGCGGGTCTTGTTCAACCCAAGTCAGTTCCTCCTTCATTTGGTGGGACTCAAAATTGGCGCTTGGTCGCTGTGGATCTCTAACGGCACCCCAAAACGGCAGAGCGGTTGCTGCACAAGGCAGTGGTGATCGTCTTCGCCTCCTGGTTCGGGATGGCGTACACCTCCGGCCACTTGGTGAAGTAGTCCACGGTCACCATCAGGTATTTGTTGCCTCGGTCGGACACTGGATAAGTTGTGCAGGTACAGACACATTACAGGCAAACCAGAAGAATTGTTTTTACTCTCTCTCTCTCTCTCTCTCTCTCTCTCTCTCTCTCTCTCTCTCTCTCTCTCTCTCTCTCTCTCTGTCTCTCTTGAATTTAATAAACGCCTTGGCTTTTTAATTAATTCTTTTAGCATATCATTTAGTTTACATTTTAGTTCTGAGTAATTACAAATATACGTACACACATATCAAACAATAAGGATCGACATTACAGTGTTTACTTTACGTGTGCATTTACAATATATTAGCATTTTGTTTATCTATATTATAAAAATACTTGAGCTGAAACATAGGGTTTTCATAGTTCCTATCTTTCTTGTGGATAACGTGCACCTTTTCATCTCTTGGGCTACAAAGAGAGGGGAATTTTAAAGTCATTACATAGCCATCCATATTTAAAAGTTTTGACTATCGCTTAAAGCTACAGTATTCCCATTTCACCTTGAATATACAATAAAATTAGCAATGACATAATATCTATAAATATGCCTCGATTGAGATGAAATAGAGGGATAAGCGTGTGCAAGAATAATTTTACAAGGGTGGAGAAAGCTATGTAAGTGAATGCTACTGTACAAGTAATTTGCTATTAGTTATTAACGAAATTACGGGAACTGCCAATTTTTTAATAATTCTGCATGATAGGGAGCGTGGGAAGGTAGGAAGGCAGGCAGATAAAAATCTGATGGTATGTAGGCGTGATGGACATGAAGACTTGTTTTCTAAAAACAAGTTATAATTCATATTAAAATAGAGAGAGCTTCAGCACAGTGCTTCCACATACTATAAGTCACACTGGATCTATTCTAGTATTACATTTTATTGTAAACACTTTGGTATTTAAACAATTTTAATTTAATTTGCACGTTAATGTACTGTTTACGTGTAAATAAAATTGTGTGTAAGATTCACATGGTATTTTATGCTCACTGACGTATACTTTTATATTGTGACTTTGTGGGTTTGTAAAATTATAAGTAAAGTTTGAAGAAATTCAAAATGCTCTTTATTTCCGTAGAAAGACGCTTGTACAAATCTGATATCAGCAGAATGACGTAACACACACAACGCAATCTTCAAGACCATCTGTCACACGTATACACAGTCAATTCACAAGTGCATAGACAACTGAATAGCAACTACACTCGTCGCAGCTACCTGCCAAACTGACGGTCCATTCTACACACACACACACACACACACACACACACACACACACACACACACACACACACATGCAAGCACGAACGTAGGCACGCACGCGCGCACACGCACAAGAAATAGATAATATGGGAATAACACAAACTGACTGGAAAACATCAGTAATATATACGAACAGCAAAATTACACTACAATCATTACACAATACTAAAATCATAACCAACTGATAGAAGCTGTAAGAGAAAAACTACAACAATTAAATAAAAAAGAATGGATGATAAGAATAGGATGGGTAAAAGCCCACACAGGAATAGAAGGAAATGAAATTGCGGATAAACTTGCGAAACGAGCAACAATAAATGATGTCATGGCAACGGACAAAAACATTTCGGTGCAAATAGATAACAAACGGAGGATAATGTTTCACGGTAATAAATAGCTTGCATAAGCAGTTTACGATGGCGCGGCTAGTATACACAAAGGAACTGATAGGCGGCTAGCGTTCACAGAGCGCCGACAATTAACGATAGCGCCGATAAGCAAGAGACGGATAGTTTATCACAGAGGTGAAAGACTTGCCAGCCCAGATAGGGATTCACGTTTCCGGAAGGTGTTAGAATATTCGGATGACGTCATTAGATGCCTTGTTTATTCCAGAATCATCTAGTGATTGACAGAACAGTCTGGAATTTATGAATGAGTATAAAAATAAGCCATGGCTAGCGATGAGTCAGTTGTGTGTAAACCGAGAGACCCACAAAGTCACAACTGGCGTCAGAAGTGGGATCGTAGAATTAAAAGTCCAAATTGCCGAAATTCTAATTGTTCTTTATTTCCACAGGAATACACTGATCAATTCTCACGTAACAACATTACGTCATTTCTACATCTACACAATCTACAGCAACAAGGTCGATGACAATAACAACCATTAGCTTTCGTTACAGCACTTCACAGCTAACTCTCGTTATACACAACTGACTCATCACTAGCCATGGGTTCTTTTTATATACTCATTCATGAATTCCAGACTGTTCTGTCAATCACTAGATGATTCTGGAATAAACAAGGCATCTAATAACGTAATCCGAATATTCTATCACCTTCCGGAAACGTAAAACCCTATCTGGGTCGGCAAGACTTTCACCTCTGTGATAAACTATCCGTCTCTTGTTTATCGGCACTATCGTTAATTGTCGGCACTTTTTGAACGCTAGCCGCCTATCAGTTCCTTTGTGTACACTAGTCGCACGATCGTAAACTGCTTATGCGAGCTCTTTATTACCGTGAAACATTAGCGGCAGTTTGTTTTCTATTTGTGCCGAAATTTTTATGTCCGTTGCCGCGACAATAACATAGAAAGCTACAACCGAATCGCAAAAAGTGACATCAGGAAAAAAAAAAAATTACGAGAAGAAACAGTCAAAAAATGCGGAACATAATGGTATAACACATCAAAAGGACAAAAGACAAAACAACATTTTCTCACAGTAGCAAAACGATTAGAACGAAGACTTAACATATCAAAAAACCTCACTTCCATTTTAACAGGACATGGATGGCTTATTGCATATTACAAGAGGTTCAACATAATTGATGATGCCACTGCACCTGCAACAGAGGAGACGAAACCACAGATCACATCCTGTATGACTGCATCAAATGGGAGGACCAAAGGGAAAAACTAAGGATGCAAATAAACAAGAAAGGAGGGAAGTGGCCAATATTGTGGGACAATATTTAAGGGACTTTAGTGAATATGTCAACACAATCAATCTAGAAAGTGCTGAATAACTAAATAAGTAAATTAATTCTAAAAGACTATAGTGACTATGTAAACACAATCTGTAAACACAATAATTTCAATACCTCATTTAATTTGAACAATCAATCTGAAAGCAAAGCAAACCAGAACATGTAATATTACAAATGTAATGCAACATGTGGATGAATAAAGGGGGAAAACACACACACATACACACAAACACACGCACAATAATAGGAACTATAAGGACATAAAATACACCAATCAAGAAACAAATTGAATACCAAAGAATACAAAAATTGTATGCTATTAATTAACATTTAAAATAAAAAACACACACGCACGCAGAAAAAGCACACACACAGACACATGTACACAGCAGTTGGCAGTCGTGCACTGCTGGTGGATGAGTTAATCAACTAGGAAAAATCAGAAATTCAAGTATCCAGACAAAAATCTTGGGTGATTGTAATTTTGTTTAGGTATGAAATGGGTGTCCAGTCCCGTCCGGTCGCTTTTATAATCAAACCATCGTTTCTCGAAACTTTTCAAAATATCACGATCTTTGGCGATGCAGCGGGAAGGAGAACGAACTGTCCAGACTTCTCGCTGGCTCTTTCTCTCCCCGCCCCGTCTCTCCTCGGGAAAGTACGTTGTGGCCGTGGCTTGGGTGCTATCTGACTGTTTCACTGCCCGCTTCTCCCTCTCCCTCGGCAGCAGCTAAACAATGCATCGCGAACTACGAGAATATCTTCTATAAAGTTTTCTTACGACAACCGACTTCTACTTCTCCTACAGAAGTTCGTTACTTTATTCCGTATATTCAGTAGGAGAGGTATTGAATTCCAACCAAAAAATCAGTACAGTAGAAACTTGTTTACCCGGATCAACTAGAATCAGGGCCGATCCGAATAAACCAAAACCCGAGAAGGATCGAAGAACGATAAAAAGAAACATGTACATCACCAAAATATTTTAATGGAGTTTAAAAATTACTCTAAGCATACTGTCACCTAAAAATACATACGATATATGTATTGTAATATTCGATGTATTTGCAAAGTACATAATATAGCTTTAAACTAGTCGGTGGTAAAAGTGACAGTGAGCTTCTGCTGTATTATTGTGCTTTAAATGGGTTGTTTGTCCTTGAGCCCTACTAGACGAACAACCAATCGGAGTCCTGCGGTGTTCCTGTTCCTCCTATTTGGCGTGTGACGAGCGCCAAACTAATCACATTCAAATTTTGTCAAAACTGATCAATGTGGAAGGAGAGAGTATTGTATTTAACATAACCTTAAAAAGCTCATATTTTTAGCTCAACTAGTTTTCCTAATACAAATAAATAAAGTATATACCGTTATATTATAACAATGCATTGCGACGTAAGCACTGTAATGCATATCATTATTGGTTGGCATGTATGTATGAACGTATATTTTAAATTACCCAGAACTGGAACGTAAACATTTGACAAGACGTGATAAAAGAAATATGTACTTTGAATAAGCCAAGGTATTTGTTAAATTCGACGAGAGGAAATAATACACTTCCTGCTGGTCTGGCAGATCGTGTCTAGTGACATTATATCTTTGTTTATGAATGGTTCATAATCTCTATTTGCTATAGAGAGTTAAAAGCAGTACTATTAGTTTACTTTTCCATGAAAATGTGTATTAGCTGCATCAATGAGACAAGATCTACCTACCCCCTTACTACTGCTAGAACAATCCAATTGAGTTAATGTGGGCTCATATTATGTTGGAAATAGAAATAACATTTTTAAACTGACTTATTCAGGAAGAAATTGACAAAGAACACAACAAGCCTGGGAAAACTGTGTGAGACATTAGATAAACTACAAGAAGATGACTTTTGGAAAGAAATATCACGTAATGTAACTTCGGAACCTATCATCATAAATTTGCAGTACTCAGACGATGAAGACAATGACAAGGACGAATTATCTCTTGGCCTAAGTAACATTCACAGCTACAGTTTACTGTATCGCTTACGAATAGAACGATCCAGCATCCGCTTTAACATCCGAACTTCATTTGTCAACGTTTCGGCTTGACTCTCGAAATAAAACATCAATTTGTCTATGTTTTCTGCTGCTTGTGCGAGGGTCATAACCACAGCAGGTTCGATGCTCTTCATATTCATTTTCAGTAATACTGCAGGATGCAATGGTGCCTTCCCCTGAAATTGGTTTATAACCACCGTTGTTGTCAAAGTCTTCTTCATTAACATCGGAAGGCCCAGCGATATTTTAAAAAATGTCTAGAAAATCTTCTTCCACGCTTATTTTTCTTCTTCAGTCTTGTTTTCTGGCAAGTCACGTACACCAGGCCACAATTTTTCCATGACTTTATGAAGTCTCTCTTCTAAGCTCATCCCAGGAAGGTGGGGCGAGTGCAATGAATTTGGCCGCTGGAAGAGATTTTGAGTAATGCACCTACTAAAATTAACAATTTATCGTTTGTAAGACAAGTCTTCATGTACTACGCTAAACATTATCTTTTGAGATTGGGATTTCATTACTGAGGGGATTTGGTACGTAGGCCACCATGCTGGGCCCAGTACTCCTATGCCCCCAAGTGGGGGCACCCCGGGAGGAAGGATGAGGCGTAGGAGACAGAGGGCGACTGATACAAGGAGCCACGACAGTACAGAGGGCAGGGTCCCTACGGTTTAATTGGATAGATACCTCCCTCGACAGGCCAGGATATCGAACTCGGTCCTCTAGAGCGGGACAACGACGACCCTAATGGTCCCAAGGCAGGCGATCCGAGCCCCAATGTCCCTGGCTGGTGGCCCCGAAATGGTACGAGCAGAGGAGCTGAGCCGGCAACCGACCTAACGGAGGAGGAATAAGTTTTCCTCAGAGCATATCATCCTGCCATGCACCGCCGAGATACCCACCAACACTTCCACCCTGAAAGAGACCACCAGATGAAAGATGATATGAAACGATAATGGAGATGAAATGGAGGGACCGGAAATTCGGGGTATGTAATTAACCTAGCCAGCATTCGCCTAGAAACCCGGGAAAACCCCGAAAAAACACATGGGTCAGATATGTCGGACACGGCAATCGAACACGGGCCTCCCGAATGCGGAACACAGAAGAAAATGCCTGAGCTATCCCACTCGCTACAGTCCTCTTTCTTTTTTTTTTTTTTTTTTTTTTTTTTTTTTGAAAAAATGGTCTTGCTTAACCGGAGGTCCGGGTTGAAGTCGTTCTGGTTAATGAGGAAGGGTTATTGTATCAAGATTGTATCCGGAAATATGTTTGTGGGGATTCTTTGAATATATAAAAACGTATTTTTAGAAAAAGGTATGTATGCACGTGTGTGTGCGCGTGCGCGTGTGCGTGTTTGTAAACAGCCTAAATCAAACAGGAAAATTTGACTAAATACCACACCTGACATTTAACTTCCAAATATCCCAGATGAAGAGTTTAAGAAAATCGTCTCAAACTCTCTTTACATAGACGTTTTAGAGATTTTCGATTTTCTGAAAAATTGCTCTGTTTGGGTTAAAATACCATAAATTTAAACTACTTTCAAAAGAAACTAAATGCACAAGTGTATTTTTAGACGCGGCGTGTGACGTAATGTTGCGCAGTAGTTTATGGTCGAGTCCACTTGTTTATTTGGAAGAAATAGGGGTGTCAAGTTAGTCATTTGTCATCTAACCCACTAGGCTTTATCAGCAATCTGCTGGTGAAAGCAGATATCTTACTCCCGCCTCTGATTTGCATGATGTCACTTGCGCACATACGAGCAATGTCACGCGCCACCTCTATAAAATTTTTTATGTCTCCCTTCCTCAGCAATGCTGGTGTTAGGAGTCGCTCGGGTTCCCTCAGAGTGAGTGAGCCGAGATACGAAGGTTGAGAGGTTGGCCAAACGCCTGGGATGATGAAGAGATGAATTATGGAGCAATTTTTGGAAAGATGGTGGGGGAAACCGGAGGACTTGGAGGAAACGCACCCTAGCGCCATGTTCTCCACTTTTCGGTCGCCTGGGATGGAACCAGGGCCGCTTAGTTGAGAGCCAAGTGTTCTAACTACTCAGCCATGGCATGGCCACCTCTATAAATACCTCTGTATAGGGATGTCCTATTGATTCAGGATGACTTTTGCAGAACCTGTAAAAGACAAACTGAGCGGGATGGCTCAAGCAGTTTCGCCTATGGCTCGCATTCGGGAGCTCCAGGTTTGATCCCTGTGGTCAACCTGCCATGAGCTTTTTCGGGGTTCCCGAGTCAATGCTGGGTAGGTTAATTACATCGCCCGAGTTTCCAGTCCCTACACTTAACCTCTATTATCATATCTCAACTAGTGGTCTATTCATGGTAAAATGTGTCAGCAGGAGTCTTGGTGCTGCATGGCAGGATGATATGCTCATGGTAAGTATATCTTCCTTCGATGGGACTGTCTCCGGGCCGGCCTGTTAGGCCGGTTTAGGACCAAGGTGGGTGGGATACCGGTAGTACGACCTCCCGAAGAGCTTCCAACTGGTCAATGACAGGAACCCTGCTCTCTGCACTGTCGTGATTCCTTAGGATGGCCGCCCTTTGTCCCCTCTCGCTTCATCCTTTCTGCTCAATTTATATGCCCCACTTTGGCATAATAAATCAAATCTGGTCGTACTGAATGCCATCCCTAGCATAACACAACACAAGAGGTAGACAAAACCTTATTACACAAAAATGTAGATTTCTTATAACAATTCTTATTTGTTTTGGGTAGAGCGAACAATTCCAGAGATCTTCTTTTGTCTGAATGCTCGAATACTTATGCATTTCTCAAGTGAGAAGTCGTTATTCATTTGTTATCTCTTGTCCATACAAAGACAACTTAATTTTCAAGCCATAATTAGCAGCCACGTTTAAAAGTTTTGAATATCGGTTAATCCTTAATGTATTCCCATATTCCCCTTGCACCTTCAAGGAAATTAGTAATAAGGGTAATTTTTATCTCGATGAACATGAAGCTGACAGAAGAGGTATTTGAAAGAAAGGCTTAGATTTTATGACTGCAGCACATCAGATCCTTTTTGACTATATGTTTCGTGTTTATAAATAAATGTTTGTAGATGCAATTCTATACACATTTCACTGTGGATACCAAGCCCGGAGTAAGTCAGTAGTTAAAAAGCGGAGTGCTAAAATTGCTCTGGAACTGCACGTTATGAATATCTCATGAATAAAAAGTATTTTAAAAATAGCAGTGAATGTGTGTGCCTGCATGCACGGGCGTATGCGAATGAACAACATAACTTAAAACGAAATGTTGGTGAAGTATATACTTCGTGCTTCAAAGGCTGTGATACAAAAGTTCTCCGGATATTGGCCTAAACCAAACAACATATGCCTAGAAAAATGTTACTTTTTTGTAATTAACGTCCTCCAACGTAAAGTTATATCAGACATTGAAGGAAATGATGCTCAAATGAGTCCGGGATCCATGGAACGTATAGTTACCTGATATTCGTTTATCAGGATCAGGGAAAACCCCTGAAAAGTCCTTATCAGTTAACTCACCCTAACCGAGATTTGAACTCGGAGCCTCTTGAACGTGAGAGAGACAAACTACCATCTACTCTATCAAGACGTGTTTCTTTTTAGCCGTTCAAAAACGAGTACAGTGGTTTTTATAGAAAAATAAAAGACCTGCCGTTTGTGAGAATTGCAACACCAAGAAAGGATTTCCCGAATAACTCCAAACTTTATGGGCGTGTAGAAGTGTGCTAGGAATAAGTGATTAGGTTTACAGAGATTTAAGGCACACTTAGTTTCAGCAGAGCTCTGTCGTGTCGGTCCGACAAGGTCAGTGTTGCACCGAGTGTAGTTAGTGCAGAGCTGTGAAACAAGTGGGGGCATTGTAGTTAGTGCCAATATGCCTGGTCGACGTCAAAGAGAGCCATATCACCATGTGAGTGAGCTCGAACGGGGCAGAATGATTAGTCTCCGGGAAGCGGGTTTGTCAAACCTCGACAATTCGGCTCGTACAGGGCGCGCTGCTACCACAATGATGCCTGTGTGGAAGCACTGGATAGACATCTGCGCAGCGATGAGCGGGTACTGGATCACGATAAATGACCACAGCACGGGATGACCGCCATCTTGTCCACATGACCATAACACACAGTGTTAGCTCGACGCTGGAGTACTGCAACTGGTGTGAACTTGTCCGCATCATCGGTTCGTCGCCGTCTGCTGCAGGTTGGAGTTGTTGTATGGAAACCATTAGGTCGGCTCTCATTGTCCAAAAACCACAAGCTCCGCCACCTGCAATGGGCACGTGAATAGTGACACTGGGGTGCTGAGAATCAAAATATCGAACGAGTGCCACTTCAGCGTGTCCTGCAGTGATGTCTGCATGCCGTGATGAACTCAATCTGGAGGGCTGCATTGTTCAGCGACAGCGATAGTTCGAAGCACCATTGGTTACAGCAACCAATCTCACCTCTTAGGAATTCAGGGCACTTTGAACAGCAAGCGGTACCTAAATGCGGTTGTAAACTCCCCGCTGATTGAGGCCAAATTTCAGCAGAAAAATGCTCGCTCACATATTGAGACAATTGTGCAAGCCTTCTTTCAAGAGTTCGGGGTACCATTGCTTCCCTGGTCTACATATTCGGCTGACATGTCGTCGATCGAACATTTCTGGGATATGGTTGGTTGGCACCTGGTGCGTCAGAGTCCTCCAGTAAGGATTTGTGGACTCGAATAGAAACTGTGCGAAGGTAAATCCCTCAAACTTATTCATTTTTAGTCAATGTCGCGGCGTATAGCCGCTCTAACTTCAGCTTATGGAGGCCACGCAAATACTGAATGTAGGGCTCAAATGTTCTGTATAAGTTTGAAAAGTAAATCATTTGTTACTTTTCATGCACCCAATTTGTGGCGTTAAATTTATTCATTCATGCGTTTCTTCCTTGCTGGTGCAGTTTTCACAAACCGTAGTGTAGACTTTAATGACAAATGAAATCTATATGTTGAATTTCCTATGAAGTGCCCATGAAGTCTTCTTCATTCTTAATGACTTTATTAATCGTTAGACCGTTAGAAATTGTAAAACTATTAGTGCACTAAATATATAGATATTGTCGCGAACGCATTGTTGTGGCGAAGTGGTGCGAGGGACGAGCTCGAGAGACGGGCAGTGCTGTGCGGATATAAAAGCTTGCCGAAACGAGGGGGGGGGATGAGACGGATTTCTGGAGAGTTCGTCTTCTAGCACCGTATTGATTAAGAACATTCCGGATAGTGAGTGGACTATAAATAGGGGGGCCGCAGCTCGTCTGGTGGACAGTCGGTAATTGGATGCATGTGTGTGAACAGCCATAAAAGTGAATTCTTTTGTGGCCGATGACCTTGCAAGCTGTATGTGAATTTGACGTAATTCTGCTACTGTCTGGACTGAAATGTTTCTACGGAAATAAACAGCAATCTTTACTGTTTTTAGCCTGGGCATTTAATTTCACGAACCCACAGAGTTACAATATGGTTAAAGCTCGCCATCTGTTAATTTTTCCGAGGAAACACTTTCCGTTATAATCTATTGGTGTGAATTCTCAACTGTTTACACTTTCTCAAATAAGAGGACGTTATTCTTGTGTTTCGTGCTGTCTTTAAACAGCTATGAGTTTCCAAGACATCACGTAGTAACACTTCTTCAAAATTCATTTTATCCTCTGCATGTTACAACGAAATGTATACTTATTATTATTGTTAATTAAAGATTTATCCAAGTTGACAAGAGGTAGATATCATAAGAAGGTTTTGTAAGGAGAGAGATGCATGGTTAAAGTTACAGAGGGCTGCTTGTTCGACAGGTCGTCAGCTTGTGTTTATTTTCAAACCCGAGCTTGTGCAGACTGGTCACCCTTGAACTTGCACCACCAACTACTGTACATGTAGGTTATTCGGTTGACGTATGGCTCAGGACACATTATGTGCCATTTGTGGGCCATGCTCCATGTGGGTAATTTATTTCTCATGCTCCAAATGTTTAATGACCCTTAGAGCGTCTCTTGATTATTCTCGTTATGTAATTCACGTGGATTACTATAGAATGTTTAAATTTAAATATTAAAACGTAGCCATGCAGGTCATTAAGGTAATTTATTAATAACAATGATAACTAAACCTCATTAATTTAACTACCGTATAGAGAAACATTAATACAGTTCTACAAGCTGTTCCTCAAGCGGATTCTCAGGTGGGTTAATGCCGAGTTTAACAAAAGACTGTCGATCACTTTTGGCAACATTATTTTCACTGTTTACTAATGATATTGTGAATTGTCTATTCGAGAAATTGAAAGACCAGGTTACAAACACCAAAATTGCCCTTTATTCCCGTAGAAACACACTTTGTCAACCTTTACTGTCGGCAAATTACGTCACATACACAATACAACTTGCAAGGTCAACGACCACAACACAGCTCACACAGCTGTTCACGCACGCGAGTTCAATTACCGACTGACTGACTTTGTCAGTTGCAGGCGGTGGCTCCCTTTTATAGATTACTCACTATCCGGAATGTTCTCAAACAATCAAGACAGTGCTAGAAGAAAGACGAACTCTCTAGAAATCCGTCTTCTTCCCCCACTGTTTCGGCGAGCTTTTATCTCCGCACTGCACTGTCCGTCTCTTTGAATGCCTCGCCGCGCCGCCTCATCGCAACAATGCATTTGCGACAGTATATTGCCTACCAGGTTCTCATTCTCCTAAGTTAGTGACACAGACTTCAGCGTAAAAATCAACCAGTCTGTACATAGTTGACAACTGATCGTTAAACTTACTCACTCACTCACTCACTCACTCACTCACTCACTCACTCACTCACTCACTCACTCACTCACTCACTCACTCTGTACATTTATAGAACTGTAAATGAAATTTCTGTACTAATTCTCACTTTCACGTTCTCGGCAATAGCGAAAAGAGAAATAAACTATTGAGACTTTGTGGGTTCGTGAAATTAAAAGTCCAGGTTACAAACACCAAACATTGCTCTTTATTTTCCATTCCAAATCACATCATTATATCACCTTATATTTAGGCTTTTTGAATTAAAAATAAAGGAATACCACTTTCAGGAAAGATGCGTGCATGCCAACGACATAACTAAACTTAACCACCACATCTGGTATTTAAGTTCAATTTTTCCAAAATTGCCCACACAAGGATAAAAAAATGAAACGTTTACCAACAATTTTGATTTCCACAAACATATTCTTAAAGGTTTTGATGAAAATAGGCACCATATGTTCAATATATGTATTCTTATTCTTCTATTTTACCTGTTTAGGTCTTTGACCTGTTCCCTCATCAAGAGATGGAGTTTATCCATCTGGCACATGGGCGTTCAACTGTTCTTCTACCCCTATGTGTTCTAACCAGTTTTTTCTTATTTAATTTAATCAGTCATTTAAGTTAAATAAGTTTAATTCTCTTCTAATAACCTCATTATATTTTTAACTAAGAGTGTATATCTCGCTACAGAACGTAAGATTTCATTTCGTCTGATTTTATCCTCAGTACCGAATGTCTTATACATTATAAGATAATTTTACCTACAGAGATAATGTAAATCTATTAAAATACAAAATGTATAATGGATATATTATATAATATATATAATAAATATTATATATTATTACTAATAATATACATGCCTGTAGATATATTATAAATAATATGTGTAATAGATGTATATAGGACATACCGGAAGGACCATCGCTACCAGAGTACTCGAACATTAACGGAGCATTCGTTTAATGCAACCTGAGAAGTCTGGACTGGAAGAGCTTTGCTTTGACAACGACCATCTTGGCAAAATGCAACAGTTACTGGAAGCGGAGAATTAAGGAGGCTTTGGCCATTTCCTCCGAGACGAGGATACTTAATCGTGTTGCTGGATTTCATTTCAGCTCCTCTTGAAAACCGGCTTTAAAATGGAAATCCGTCGATTTAAAAAGCAAAGATCAATACAGCTTGATAATCAAGTTAAGTAGTTACGTTTCTTTGACACAATTTTCTGTACTCACGTCATCTCCTGACCTGGCATTTAATTTACTGAAAACAGTCTTTTGTTCAGTAATGCGAATTTTGATAGTGTTTTGTCTTTGTTTATAGTTGTGTTATATCCAGTATTTCATTTGTGTTTATAACATTTCATGAATATCCTGATAGAAGAGATGCACGCTCCTGAAACTTCGATATCTAATCGTCTTTTCACCAGGCTTGCTACCCGATAAAAAATTGAGCATTATTAAAATAGTCGGTATGAAATACTTTTTGAGAGGTTAAGTTTTTCCAGAATATTTCGTTACTTTTTTTTAATTTTCGAACACTTATAGGTATTTCTTTTCAAAGGGAAAGTTATTATTTGTTTATTTATTTCTCTACCACTTGCAGAATAAACAGGGAGGCCATTACACTCCACCAAAATATTCAGTACAGAGATTTCACTGAAAATGCACATTTTGATGTTTTCTGAGTCTAAAAAGAAGATTAGTCTGCCCACATGCGGGCGAGGAACTGAAGGAGTAATTTTAGTAAGAAATAAAGTTGGTATTTAAGTTCACCATCTTACAAGAATGCTTCACAGAGACTTTTAAAAAGAAATGGCTACTTTAGGCTACTATTTATATGGAATTTTTGTCCAAAATGTTTATTTTGTCAAACATGGTTGTAACGATTTTTATTATAAAATATGTTTCAGATATTTTAATACATTAAATGTTTCTTAAATCTTACTAATCTTACCAATGTATAGAATTAATGCCATATTTAGTTAACTATTTCCCAGGTATATCTTATTGTTTTTTGAATTTCCAACTACAATTTGTTCAAATTGAAAGTAGTTGATGATTTGTTTGCTTTCTCTCTAATGATTAATACAAAGTTTACATATAAGAACACCTAATGCATATGACAATTAAATGTGTAATGTAAAATTGCAAGTTGATCTGTAATAAAAAGAACTAGATAGAATAGTAGGGTTTTGTAATAATAGTTCGTCGAAGAGTAAATATACAAATCCATCTGAATGAAATGTATCATATTTTTCGGTTTAGTGTCGTGGAAGTCGAATTACAAATACAAAACAAGTTCGAAATTATCACCTGTACGGGTCTACCATCATCAAATTTCCATGCATAGCCTAAATCAAAATGTATAAGGGCTTGGTACAATCTTTATATCGACAGTATAACTTCGAACATATGAGGAAATATAACTGTTTGTTTCAGAAAGAAAACCATGGGTTTAGTTTGTGATAAAGTTGGTGCTTAGAGCTAAATATATGGCGGTATACTTGGTGTATCTTGGTCGACTTAGTAAAGAAGAGCACGGCTCCCAACTTGATACCACCCACTCTATCTTAAGTTTACGAGAAAATGCGCTTTTAATACAGGCGTTCATCAAGAAAAGTCGGACCACAAATGGGATTTCCTCGACACGCCTCCCTCTTGCAGAACATTTCCACTTCCTTTACTGAAAATCACTACTACCACTACTACTACCCTAGCCGACTGCGATGTATTGATTTCTTTTTCACTTTCCACACATACCTACACATACACACACATCTGTAGACGCGTATTTAAGACGCCGCGTGACTTGCATTTCCCATTCTGGACCGAGGTAAGGGTATTACCGTAAAGCCCAGTGACATTCCTGCCAACCCCATCTCAAAATAAATCAATAACAATGGTTAGGTATGAGCAGAGGGTATCCAAAATGTTGCCGATACCAATACGTATTTGCTACGTAACTGCAGAGCTACAGTCGAATATGCTGCAATGCAGTTGCTTTTATACTCTTATAAAATAATATCTTATATAATTTTGCTAATGCACGTAAACTCTTACACTGCCCATCTTTGTGGCGTAGGTGGTAGCATGTCTGCTTCACGTTCAAGAGCTCCCGAGTTCAAATCTCGGTCAAATATAAGCATAAGGCTCTTTACAGGATATTCCCTTATCCTGCTCTTAGCTCTATGTACCCTGAGCATCATTTTAGCCATTTGATTCTTCCTCCGATATGACATGACGTTGGAGGACGTAAGTTAAATATATTACACTAGACTAAAGCAGCCGTAGGAATAATAAGAAAAAAAACTGATTCCAATCTGATTTCCTTGGAATTCTATGCTCCTTAATGACTACAAAAGCAAAATAGTGACTTTCCAATGCATAAATCTGCGTTAAAATCATGTGAAGTTCTCCACAATATTGGTTTTACAAATTCTCTTTATTTGATTTCCTTGAGATAATAAGTTAAGAGGTATAGCGACATCTCGCACACTTAGATCTACACAGAAGGAAGGATGAGTGAAGCAACCATAGGAGGCTATAGGCAGAACATAGTGGGACAACAAACCAAGACAGTCACGGCCTCGCACCAGCCGGTCTGACGACATGATCCAGCGAGTGGAGAACATTGTTTTGGAGGATCGCCGATTGAGCATTGCAGACATCGCTTCCAAAATTGGCATTTCCATGGGATCTGTGCACACAATGCTGCATGAAGATCTGAAAATGCACATCAACACACACAAACACACACACAGACACTCCCGAGTTCGAATCTCGGTCAGAATGGTTGCAAAAGGCTCTTTCCACGATTTTTCGTTATCCTGAAAGCTGAATGTCTGGTAGCCCTAGGTACCCTGAGCATCATTTTAGCCACTTGAATCTTCGTCCAATATGACATTGGAAGACATAAATTAAAAATAGTACACTAGACTAAAACAACAAAATAAAACAAAATAAAATAAAATAAAATCTGCATAGCTAATAGTCCGGCTTCTGGAATCTATACCAGGCCTTATTATGCAAATTTAATTTTAATCAAATTACACAAAAAATTTACAGACTTTGCAGATATAATCTACTTGCTACCTTAAGGAACTAACTAAACCTACAGATGGCTGAATTCCAGTAACCTTACAAATCTATTAATCTAATCTATCTAAAACAGCCTTTCTTCTATTTTACTTTTACACCAACAATTTAAATCATATCTACATTTTACTACAGCTTTAAATTACGATAACAAACTACGAAAGACAGTGTTCTACAATTTTAAAATTTCCTCTTCTGCTACTGGTATCCAAAGTTTCCTCCTACTGGTATCCATCTCCTAAAGGGACTGGCATCTGTAGATGGAGCTGGTTCATCAGTTCCAGACATCCAGATTGTCATCTTTCCTCTTCTGCATAATCAGTTGTGTCTGTCCGCTCTGATACCCTTCATATATACCCCCTGGCTCTCCAGGTATTCTTCTTCTTTCCGATATCCATAACTGGCGTCTACTTATCGGTTGAGCGTCTTAAATTAGGTCTTCAAGTCTGGTGATCTGTATCTTCAGTTTCTCTTGGTCCTATTTCCCTCCGACGATCTCTTAAGTTATATTCTTTTCTCGTAGATTGAAAAGTTCCTACATTTCATTCTTGAAGTATTTTGTCGCGGGTCATATACTCTAACGCCTTAGCGGATATTATCTGAGACATATTTTCTAAATGTGCTTAATCTTCCGATTTTCTTAAGATGTTCCGTAAACATTATCCTTGAAGTTTCCTTCGACCGTCTTCCACTAGTTTACTATATCTATTGCATTCAAAAGTAACATTATCAGCGAATCCAAACAGTTACATTACTCAAATAAATCTGAGTTCTTCTTACCTATTCTTTCTAAATATATATTAAATGGGCCATGTCCTGTAACAAAGTGAAAACGAATTCTGTTCTTGGTTTTGTGTTCCAATTTTAGCCTCTCTTTAAAGTTACAGTAGGATTTTTAAAAAAGCGGATTGCAATATGATTTCTTTGGAAATTTTTGCTCTTTAATGACTACAAAATAGTGACTTGCCAATGAATAAATCTGTGTTAAAATTACGTAATGTTCTCTGCAACATTGGTTTTACAAAGGATCTTTATTTGATCTTCTTGAGATAACAAGTATAGAGGTATAGCGACATCTCCCACACTTAGAGCTACATAGAGGGAAGAATGAGTGAAGAACCAACAGGAGGCTATAGGCCCCATATCACACACGATACAGAGATACGAATGTTTCCAAAGTGGAACAACCATCATACTGACCGAGTCCTAGTATCTATATGGAGTAATACACTACCATAGCTAAGATGTCTCATTCATGATCATTTGGATGGTTGCTCGTCTGTCTTCCAGTATTAAACACTCCACTTTCTTCACTGTGACTGCATCGTCTGTCACTGACGGTCTACCAGCTCTTGGCTCATCTGTCAGGGGCATGTGACCAGTTTGAAAATTCCTTTTCCACCTCAAAGTAGTGTCATACGACGGGCAATCATTTCCATAAACAGCCGTCATCTGATCATGGATTTCCCGGGCAGTTTTACCCTTCAAATGCAGGTACTTGATCACACTATGAGACTCAATTACCTCCATCTTTTACCTGGGTCACTTTTGGACTCACTGCAAAAAGAAAAAAAAACTCAAATCACTTAAACCACAGCCCGCCTTGGTAGCGTAGATGGTAGCGTGCCTGCCTCACGTTCAAGAGGTCCCCAGTTCGAATCTCGGTCAGGGTGAGTTACCAGGATAAGGTTTTTCCGGGGTTTTCCCTTATCCTGAAAGACAAATTTCGGGTAACTCTAAGCTCCATGGAGCCCAGACTCATGTGGGCGTCATTTCAGCCATTTCATTCAACTTCCGATATGACATAACGTTGGAAGACGTAAATTGGAAAAAAAAAACAAAAAACTACCAGCATTATGTCCCGAGGAATCAATGAGAACACTGAAAAATTTTCATCACTCTAGCTAAAAATTATCGGATGCCAATTAAAACTTTACGACACCCCTTCGTACTCTGTGGGATCGCCGCTTGCTGGTTCCCATTGATAATAACTTTTACATGCCACAATGCCTTGCTCTGGAGTGAAGCGCTTGTTCCTATTGTGGCTGGCACAATGCTGCCGAGTGGAGTGCACACCACCAGCCCCAGCGCACAACGGCAGTCGGTAGCGGTGAAATCCAACAAGGTCGAGGGAGAGGCGAAACGCCGTGTGCTCCGTTATGTTTTAAATGAAGAATCCTGCAATACACCAATTATATTCCCCTTATTTTATTTTTTAATTACTGGATTGCTCCTTACTCCACTGTTTACTGTAGATAAACAGTAGAGAAAATAGAAAAGAGTACGCTGATAGGTAGGTAAGGACCACCTCGGTGTTGAAACATACTAAAAGAGAGAGTAGTTTTTGTGCATCCCTCGAGCTGTTACGTAGTAGGATTGCAGTACGACACAATAGGGCGCTAGCAGAATCACTTACTTCGCTCTGAGCATACGACGCCCGTCTAATTCCCGATTGTGCCACGTCGCTGCCATAAAGAAGCAAGACAAGGCAAATCTCACCTGCTTGGTTACGGTGCAACACTTTTATAATGTAAAGCAAAACATCGTATTCTTCCAGCACGACAGTTTGTAAGATTGAAAACGGCGTCAATAATGCAGTGTTATCTACACCAATAGTGAGTTACCTTCACATCTGAATGCTGGCGTGTTCCCTTAAGGAGTGAAAGGTTTACAACCGAATTGTTGGCGAACGTGCAGTTTGGATACTGTTTATAAAGCAAAAAAGAGCTCAAAATATTCCGAAAATCATATTTATTTTCGTATTGTTAATGATATACATAGGCATTGATTATCTAAATGTTTTGAACATTTTCTCCAACACTTGTAAAGTTGTATTTTAATAATAGAAATTAAGCCACTAAAGTAAAACTAATGTTGGATGTATAAAATTTCACTTTAACCAATGTATGAATAAAATGCAATCACTGGGCTTACATTTCAAGTATAATACTCGTATTTTTGTAATTTCAACATTAGATAATGAATATAAACCTCTATATAAAAATATAACGTGTATTCATTCAGTAATTAAGAAATATTTTCCCTAATGTTTACATTCTACTGGCAATACATTCGTCAGTGTAGCTTTCTGAAATGAAAACAAGCTTAAACTGTTTTCCATTATTATGAATATTTACATTAATAACTCTACTAGACCTACTATTGATAACAAATATGATAACTCCTCCTCTTTCAACAAAGTTCTATTAAACCAGGGGAAGACGTGTGGCGTCAGCTCTAACCGCCAAATACACTCCCGAACGAAAGGCAAGTTAGCGTGTGACGTCACCACGCTGATTTCTGCTGCCCAAGAGGAAGAAAATAGCTTGATGTGTTGGGGTTTCGACAGCGTAGGAAAGACAGGAAACGTATCGGGTATTAATAATATGTACAACTTACATCTTGGGTTTTGTAATATTAATGTTGACTGCTTTAATTACAAGATTGGTCACAGTTACATTTTATGAGAGAACGTAAGCTTTCACGGCCGGAGTCCATAATATAATTGATTATTTCCGGGTTGTTTTGCCGTGGTCTGTTGGCGTAAGAACGTCCAAACGTTTCGTCCACAACTGCCGTAGACATCATCAGTGGCGCGGTCGAAGTTTTCTTGCAGAGAGTTTCGCTGCGTCTGAAGGGTTCAGTGCCGTCTGGGCCACACAGAAAAGTCCGCAGTCGCCGAACATGCTATTGAGGCGGAAGGCGAGCATGTGATACAGTTCCAGGACACCAGCATTCTTTCTACTACAGAACATTACCACACACGACTTCAGCGGGAGGCCATCGAAATCTATAAGCATCGTAATAATTTCAACAGAAAGGAAGAAGCCTTAAAACTCAATAGGCTCTGGCATCCTGTTATCGAAAACAAGAAACGTCATTTAACTACCAAAAATGACGCGGACCAATCACAGGACACCATTGCCGGACTACCCAGGCTCCGCAATTATTACTTCAACCAATCACACAATTACATACATTTTTACATATTTAAATTATTAAATATATTTACATAATCATTTTTTATAAATTTATAAACTTTTCATAGTTCAAACATAACCCAAAAGTACTGTTACAAAACGCTGTGAAAGGCGATGGTTTTTCTTTCGGATACAAAACCACTAGCAAGGTTTCCTTAGGAAGGGCGGTAAAGTCTGTGGTATAGTGTGTGTATGTGTTTATAACACGTTGAAAGGCCTTAAGGGAGATGCGCTTAGTACCGCACACCTAAGTTTTTTTTTTTTTTTTTTCAAAATTCAAAGAAAATGCAATGGAGAACAAGTAGTCTGTAACTATTATCATGAAGTTAATAACATACAGAAACAGCATTAGTAATGAACATTCATGAACCCGAGTCACGTTGAATGTTAAAAACTATAGTAAATATTAGTGATAACTGCGCATCTGAAAAAGTGTTTCTCAGTACCGGACAGACGTAAATAACTACATATTTCTAAGTAAAGGAAAAGGAACTGCATAATAAATCACAAGATAGTTATTCTTATCATAATTATTGTATTTTTGAGATAAAAATAGAACACGGTAACATGATAACATATTTTTCAAAACGTCCTCTAGAGATTATCACGACAAAATAAAAATGTCTTAGAACTAATGAAACATTTTTTTAAACACAGTGATCACAGCTATAAAAATCTAGGTTCTCTTGCCCTGTACATTCAATATGTGTCCAACCCTTGCACGATAAACTCTGAACCCAAGCGTTATCTGTGATTTCTAAGCAAATGATACACCCTGTTAGAACACTTCAATCAACACCGATTTTGGTTCCAAAATTTAATTTTCTTTTAGTCTTCTAAGGCTCTTCACTATTTCCAGTTTATCTTGGCGCATAGTTAGAGCTAGGTTCTCTATTTATAGCTTTATTAATGTTAGTCTTCCGTCCCTTTGCTATTGGATTGTTCTTCTGTTTTTGTGCCTTTTCCTGCAACATCAACTTATACAGAGTCGATGATAATGTTTCAGCAATATATATTGCTACTCCCAGGCTCATTTATCCTTCTATCACATTATTTATTGCTTGTTTCATATTTTCTTATAACCATTTCCTTTCTTTTTGGCCTCCACATTGACAGGAATGCCTATAAACAAAAATAAATCTAATATCAGTGCAAGTTCAGGTGATAAAAATATACCTTCGCGTACGGTAATGGTAAAGTTGCTATCGTACGGTACTGAGCAACTCACACGTACGTATATATAACGGCATAACACGGCCCGATTCTTTTAAACCGACACTGTATTTTGTGTTTGTGTAGTCTACTTAATAACAAATAATATGAGTACAAATACTTACTTAGTTCTTTACCGGACAAAGCAGCAGCAATGTCAGCAAGTTATTAACAGCACAGCTCCAGTTAACTACATGACTTATCTGAACAATAACTTCTGATTCAACGGTCAAAGATGAGGGAAAGCTTTCCGTTGGTAACAAAGATAGTCGTTTGTCTAAATACACACCATGAGGTTCTACCATCGGCAACTACGAGATACTGACACCATGCGGTACTGGGCGCATCTCCCATAATCCGGACGAAGAAACCTTGCAGAATACATGAAGTGGTTCTTTTGCTTTCAATTTAAACGCGTTTGACATTTTAGCCACAGAATTCCTATATGAGGAATTTTCTTCTAAAACTAGGGTGGATGACGTCTTTCTATATCGTTATATCTCCTCTTAAAATGCATTATATATGCACTTTCATTCCTTAAATACTGTTACTTCAGAATGTCATTCAGAAGCAGTAGAAAGCCTAAGTAAGCTCGCCTCGGTAGCGTAGATGGTAGCGTGTCTGCATCACTTTCAAGAGGTCCCGAGTTCGAATCTCGGTCAGGGCGAGTTACCTAGATAAGATTTTTCTGGGGTTTCGCTTATCCTAATAGACGAATGTCGGGTACCTCTAAGCCCCATGGACCCCGGACTCATTTGAGCATCATTTCACCCATTTCATTCATCGTCCGATATTACTTAACGTTGGAGGACGTAAACTGCAACAAAAAAAAAGTAAAAACCTAAGTAGTTCTCATACATTTAATATTTATTCATTCCTAAAATAAGAGAAGGTCGTTTTAGCAGAGGTGGCTCGTCCTTACGTGTTGCAGTGCTGCAGCACACTATTTTCTGTTTTATAAATGACATTGTATAAATTTTAAAAGACCATGTAAGTAACCTTGCATCGTTATAAGTGTAAGAAATCGAGTACGACCAATGATGAACTCTTGATGCATGGACAACATCTGCGTAACTAATGGAACGCTTCCGTGACGTCAACGTGCTGAGAGCCAGCAAGCTCGGTAATCAGTTAATGCGCATGCGTTCAACTTCCCCTCTTGCCTCCCTGATGTCCTGACTTACATAGATTTTCGCACAAATGAGTGCTGCATCCGGTTTTTGCGCGGTGATCATTCGTTGCACGGTGAAGCAGGGCCACCAACACTCATAGTTATAGCTGCAGAACTTGAATATGTATTAAAAATCATTTAACAATCTATAATTGCATAATATTTTACTTCTAGAAACTAATTCCATCCTTCTTACGCAAACAGATCCAATAGCTAATGGCTGTTAAATCACAGGGCAGATTGTTTGTGATGTACCTATCATGTTGGCACGATACTCCATTCCCACGACCATAACGAGAATCCCTCATAACAAGTAAATGTGGTTCGCTTGTTTGCATTGTATCCAAGTATTTCTTTGTGTAATGTTATTTAGTGGCTGATATCAGTTTCTTTATTTTATTGTGAGTGTGAAACGTGTTATAAATTCGCTTCATTCAGTGTATGAGTAATTTAATATTAGGAAAACTTTAACGTATAAATAATGAGAAGAAAGGGTTAGTATAAAATATCAGGGCAATGAATACCCGATTTAAAAATTGAGCAAAAAGCTAAAGAAAGTAAAAATTCTATTTATACCATTTATACTTCATTTTTCGAAACTCAGCGAGTTGCATAGACTTTTTCTCGCAGCACACTGTTATTTTTCGGCACGAGCCGCCACTGCGTTTTGGTGTATATCTGCAGTTTTAGAACACGTAACTAATCACGTTGATTGATAGACAATATACAAATATGAATATTTGAAGATTTATAATGTACTAAACTTCCAGAGTTAGTAAAATTGACCTTAACGTTCTAATTGCAGTCAGCTGTGCATTAATTGCAAACTCTCGATTACTAATTGATGGTATGAGCTCTAATTTGAATTCATACTGCATGTGCATTGTCACAGTAACTCCACATGAGCCGGCTTGGTAGAGGTAAAATGTATATGAAAAGATTTGTTTGCTCCAAACAAGTGAGAATGCAGAAATTAGTAATGAATAATGTTCTAACGGTCTAACCAACAATGGTAATGGATAATTAGCAGATGACCATATCGTACACGAGGAATAGCTCATTAGGTAGGATTCACATGTTTTGCGAGGAGGTTGGTGTTTTCTATAAGGTGTAACTAGATAACACCATACAAAAAACTACAATTCTAGACAAGAAAAGGTTTACTATAGGTATAAAGAAAGATACCTAGTTGGTCGCACCGCTCTGGACGATAGTTGCTAACAGAGAGCGAGAAACTAGCTTGCACAAACTTTTACTATCAAGAAGAGGGAGGCAGAGGTCACGTGACATGACGTAACACACATAACTAGTCAAAACAAAAATCTAACTATTATTTAAATTAAACAGTCACTTGTGACAATATTACCTGCACTTCCTAGTTGAATTCACAGTAAAATATCTCCTGAATGAACAATGGTTGATAGGATAGGCTAGGATAAATTTGCATGGAGGGATTCTGTACGTCGACTAGATCTGCTCTATTGTGCCGATACCCCAAGTGGGGCATCCCCGAGAGGAAGGATGGGGTGACAAGAGACAGAGGGCGTCGCAACCAAGGGTTCACGAGAGTGCACGTGGCAGGGTCTCTGCTATCGCCTAGTTGGAAGCTCCCCGGCAGGCCAGTACCACCGCCATTTCACCCATCGTGGTCCTGAAACGACCCAGCAGGTCCTTCCGGGGACTGAAACCTCCTACCGAGGAGGAGTTGTTTACCAAACGTATATCATCCATGCACCACCGAGATTCCCGCCGACACTTCTATCCTGAAAGAGACCACCAAATGAAAGATGATGCGAAATGATAATGGAGATGAAATGAGGGACAGGAAATTCGAGGGGCATAATTAAACTACCCGGCTTTCGCCTGGCGAGACGGGAACACCTCAGAATAAACATTACTCCGGTATATGGGTGATTTTTAATTAATTAGAGCCAACTGAAAAATTCAATGCCATAGCCGGGATTTGAACCACGGATCTCCTGGTTTCCGTCCAGTCGCTCTAACCCCTTGAGCTGCCATGGCCAACGTGCCTTCCTGACATTAAATTCTCCAATTGACTCATTATATTTCCCGGTAGACCACTTAGGGTTCTCATATTTGAGACAACCACTTGTGGCGGCTTACTATTGTAAGTACTTAATTACCAGGAATTGTTATCGCTGATTATTTTTAATATATATAGAGGAATTAATCCTTAAAGAATTAATCCTTTTAAATACATTACTCCGGAATATGGGCCGGGATTTGAACCACGGATCTCCTGGTTTCCGTCCAGTCGCTCTAACCCCTTGAGCTACCATGGCCAACGTGCCTTCTTGACATTAAATTCTCCAATTGACTCATTATATTTCCCAGTAGACCACTTAGGGTTCTCATATTTGAGACAACCACTTGTGGCGACTTACTATTGTAAGTACTTAATTACCAGGAGTAATTAAATGCAGTATTTTGCAATGTGACACGAAAACTACCACTGCAAAGTACCCTTGACATAGAAATCATTTTTCAGCATCAATTATAGGCGTGTTGCTGAATAAAGACTTAACGACAATTACTATAAAATCTTGTATGTGTGGTAAAGGTTTTATAGAATTCTGTTACTTTGCTTTTCTTAGTTTTATTTTTAAATATCCTTTTGGTTGACATAACTGTTTGAACCGTTCTATTTTGTTGACTCTAGTTCATTAGTAAAATAGTTACTCTTCAGTTATTAAAATAAAATGGTCGTTACTTTCTGGATGGCCGTCTTTTTTTCATTATAGTACTAACACAAAGTAAAGGAATATCCATGTGGATAAAAGGTAGTATGTAAGTGTGACACAAAGGGGCGCCTTTGTTGAGTTTGCTTTATAAAAACAGTTGGGCATAAAGAGGCAGAAGTCTCTTTCACACTTGGACAGAAGAAAGGCGACTCTGGCTGACGTCATAAGTGGCGGAATGGCTCTTCTAAACCTTGTACAATTCATATAATTATTATTGACGTTTTGTTTGTGTTTTAATATTTAGAAGCAGCGAGATATTTCCTCAGGAAATCTGCTCTCGCATGCAGCATAAAGCAAGTTATGCCGGAAAGAGTGGAAAGATTGCTTCACACGGCATTTTTGAGTTATTCATGTTTTTGAAATGAAGTTGGCAGAAGAAAAATGGCATTACAGCTGCGTCTGTTTAATCTCGTCGTGAGTTAAACATCCACGAGGGAGTGTGCGGCACTACCAAGATGAATCAGGTAACAAGGAATGCTGCCTTTGTCTCTGACGTCACTTCCCTTTTTGCTTCATCCGGCAGCAGACACTCTACTTAATGACGACGAACACAAAATGCACAGCAAGTGTGTGTACGTACGTACGCAAACAACTTAGCAAAACGTGCGGATTACATCGGGTTTTGGTGCACTTGCTTCCTTCAAGTTTCTAATCTTATTTTCCGATACGCCGAAGTTTAAACAGTAGAGCCGATATTAGTAGAGGAAGCCAATCAACGTTCCAGCAGCATTTTATTGAAATTCACAGGTGTTTTAGCCAGGCGAGGAAGTGCTGGATTTTCAACGATTAGTAGGTTCTTTGGGTGAGGAACAAAACGCACTAATATGCGAATGAGGTAAAAGCTAATTTTTTCTTTGCCATTATTAACTTGAATTCCTCTGAAGCTAAATAACGTAACATTGCATTCTCATTAGGGAGTTCTTGCCTAATGTCAGTTACCGTAAACGTTAGCGTGATGTTGTGCACATGCGCAGGTTTACTGTAAACAGATAACCGATAACCGGAGACGTTAGTTCACCATTTAACCTCCTGAGCCCTTTGGGGTTAAATTTAACACCAACAGTTTAAAATTCTCGGGAAAGCCACTGCTACTGGTTAGAAGTTAATTATGT
Organism: Mantis religiosa; assembly: GCA_030765055.1. Lineage (NCBI taxonomy): Eukaryota > Metazoa > Arthropoda > Insecta > Mantodea > Mantidae > Mantis > Mantis religiosa. The sequence goes on from CM060951.1 coordinate 193,804,046, forward strand.
TTATATAAGCTCTCTTAGAAGTTAGCACCTTGCAGGAGTGTAGCTATGTGCAGTCTGTTCACAAATCTTCGCTGTGAGAATTACATAGCAAAGATGGCTGAATGCAGAAAACAGCACCAACGTATTTATCACATAGGGGAGTAATTTTTGTATTTGTTATATAAAGTTTCAGCTAATGGAACCACTATACATTTTGCTATAAAAAGTATGCTCTATTTAATGGCATGGGTTAGAATTTGGTAGAATGCTGAGGTAACTTATTAATGAGGCGGGAAAGTGGTGGTGTCAATTTTAGCACCTCACGTCCCAGTCACTACAAATCAAACTTCATCTGGCATTTTGTTGTTGTTGTAATTTACGTCCTTCAACGTTAAGTCACATCGGACGATGAATGAAATGAGGCTCAAATGAGCCCGGGGTCTATGAAGCTTAGAGGAACCTGACATTCGTCTTTCAGGATAAGGTAAAACCCCGGAAAAAACTTATCCAGGCAACTCACCCTGACTGAGATTCGAACTCGTGACCTCTTGAACGTGAGGCAGACACGCTACCATCTACGCTACCGAGGCGGGCCATCTGGCATTGCTAACTGGTTATCATCTAATTAATTTGTATGTTATTACTACTTCAGGGAGGGACTTGGATGAAGTCAAAGCTATATTGGATGCTTCTGACAAACTTTAGATCTGATGATGACGGCGATGATGATGCTGATGATGATTTTGATGATGCTGATGATGATTTTGATGATGCTGATGATGACGATGATGCATTTGAAGAGTGTGGCAACACAATGATGTTAAATTGGAAGTACCTCCAGTCGATCCTGAAATTGAAGAAAAAACGGACTAATAAGGCAGACCACATGCCTCAATTTCACCATAATATGTACGGAGGTGTCGATTTCATGGCTACAGTAACAACACCTATGTTAAATGCACAAAATATAAGATGTTTCTATGCCTAACATCGAAAATAAATCATATTACATACTTTCATGTGTAAAAAAGTTTGCTAATAAAATTATAAATTTTCAGGGAGTGTACTCATAGAGACCCGATGTCCTAAATTTCACCCCATTCATTTTTCAAAACTTATTACTTTTTTCAATTGTTACTATCATACTTTCAACACATTAAACGCCCTTCCAACCGAAAAAGATGAAAACATGTTCTCAGGACTCAGGAGGTTAACGTGAGGCTTCACGGTTAGCATTTCTCTTATAAAATGACAATAGAAAGAGTAAGATTTACCATTGATGATCTAATATTGATGCGGGAGATAATTTCAACCAACCCTTATGAAGATCCAACTGTATGGAAAGAAATATTTGCAAATATGGTAGCTGCAACTTGAAGCTAAATTTTTGTAAGAATTATGATGAGTGGATTATCTTGAAACCCCAGGTTGGGACGCCGTCTTGACACTAAACTTTTCAAGGATTATGGTGGTGTTTGAAGATGCTATGATGATGCACCTCGTTGCGGCACCAACTTGAAAATGGATTATTTGGGATGAAGGTGGATGCAGATTAATTTCTCACCTTCGGTGGTGATCTTGAGGAACTCTAGAAGTTTTCCCTGCAGCTCTGGATAATTGGGCGCATCTGTAATTGTTGAGTGATGGTATCTTTTTCTTTCCCAGGATCGCGGTAACGGGGCTGACAAATATAGTATTATTATTTTCGAAGAAAGAATTATACTTTTGTTGTTCAGAGATGGGAATTTAACTCCTCAAAAACAAATTTAAATTCTTTGATAGAATTACAAGTATTATTTATGTAGTCTTTTTACAACCAGCTGTAGATTCCACGGTGAACTATTTCTTTTCAACGCATTGTTGAGGTGGCATGGCCGACTAGTTCAAAGAGACGGGCAGGGCAGTGCGGAGATAAAAGCTCGCCGAAGCGGGGGGGGGGGGGGAGGGAGGAGACCGATTTATAGAGAGTTCGTCCTTCTAGCACCGTCTTGATTGTTTGAGAACATTCCGGATAGTGAGTAATCTATAAAAAGGGAGCCGCTGCCTGCCACTGACAGTCAGTTGTTAATTGAACTCGCGTGCGTGAACAGCTGTATGAACGTTGTTGTGGTCGTTGACCTTGCAGGTTGTATTGTGTATGTGATATAAATTTCTGGACTGTAAAGGTTGACAAAGTGTGTTTCTACGGAAATAAAGAGCAAAATTTTGGGTTTGTAACCTGGACTTTTAACTTCACGAACCCACAGAGTCACATGCAATTTTGATGCACACACAAAATTGTTTCTGCACACTCGGATAGAAAAATATACGTCTTACACCTGAGACTTTCATAAATATAAGAACAAAATCTTTTAAAACATTTAACTTCTTCCTGTTGTCATGGTAACATTAGCTACCTTACATTATATTATTACAAATACTAATCTCTTCGGCTGTTCCTAACAAAACATGAAATAACTGCTACAAACTGAAAAAGGTGTTCCTTTCGTATAATAAAGGAGCACATGGATCACCTTCTCAAGCTGTGCCATCTACATAAAATGCCCAACAATTTCTTATAAATGCTCCCTCTAATGATACAGCATGTGCATAATATTGCAACTTATTTCTGTCAAGCCATGTTAGGTTAGTCAGATTTGTTAATAAGTGACCTTTGTTTCTATATATTATCTTCAACTTTGCATTGGCGATTGCTGATAAATATGAAGAAGATACGCCAAAAACTGCTTACAAATTAGACAGCCTGTTGGGATATGCTAGGCGCCGAAGATACGAGGCGTGTCTGTAAAATAAGGTCTCCAACGTGCTGGAGCCATAAGAAACGCCATAACGCGAGATCCGGAAGCACTGGCGTGTAGATTGGTTTCACCCCTTCAAATCCCCAACCACAAGGAACCCGTTGCAACCATCAGTCTTGGCTGAGCAGCCGTTTGCGATGCAGCTTCCTATCACTTCCGCCACCAAGTGCGAGTTGCGTGCATTAATCCGTTTTTTTTGAGTGCCAAGTGCACTTCCCCACTGAAATTCATCGTCAGTTATGCGAAGTCTATGGGCCACACTGTATGTGCTTCAAAAACGTGCGAAAGTGGGTCAGAAAGTTCAAATACGGACGTACAGACGTCCATGACGAACAGCGGTCTGGTCGGCCTGCGGTTTCAGCCGAAACAATTGAAAAGTGGAGCAAGAAATGCTTAAAGATCGGCGTGTGACAGTTCGTGAGCTGTGCGAACATATCCCTGAAGTCAGAGACTACGGTTGACAAGATTTTGACCGAACATTTGCATTATCGCAAGGTGTGTGTCAGGTGGGTCGCCAAAATGCTCACCGAAGGCCATAAACGGATGGGACATCCTCACCCATCCCCCCTACATTCCGGACTTAGCATATTATCTGTTTCCTGAGTTGAAGTCACACCTGGGTGGAACACATTTCCAGACCGACGATGATTTGAAAAACGAGGTTGAGCGCTACCTGCGCAACTTGGCGGGAGAGTGCTATACAAAAATTACAAGGGTATACAAACATTACCACAGCGCATGCAAAAGTGCATCGATGGCAATGGTGATTGCGTTGAAAAATAGCTGTAAGTTTCGCTTTTCCATCAATGTAACATTCATTGATAAGAAAAATGTTTTCTGTGTTAAATAAAATGGAGGCCTTATTTTATGGACACGCCTCGTATATGCATAAAACTTTCACTCTTGAAATAGTAAATGTACTGCCAGTACAACATAACCTAATGCATATCCTCCATAAGAGTGATGTAAATTGTTTATTCAAACTTACCTCTAGCAGAATATCGCTCTTGTTACAATTCTAGGAGGTATATGTGAAGCCTCTACTAGCCGTCGTAGAGCCATTTTATCAAAACGAAAATAGAGTCGGCATTCTTGATCTGTAAATTGATTTTGTTCTAGTCTCCGAATTGCCACGCCTCCTTGGATGATATTTCTTTGTCCTATTATGAATTATCATATCTTCCAATAAATCATCAACAATGCCATCGAGCGCTGCGATATCAAGCAATTGCTCCATTTTCTGTTCTCATCAACGTAGTGAAATGTGTGTAGAACAATACTTAAATAAATTGATGTGATTTTCTGAAATAATGGGTGACGCACGAAGTGTGGAACTTTGTGGGTTGGCAATGTTGGAATGATGTGACAATTAGCAGTAGTTCGTGCATGGTTTAACAGTTTGTCATTATCGCGCATGCGTGATTCCATCGCCTCAATTTAGTAAAATGGCGGACGAAGGCCGATTGACGCTAGAACAAAAAGTGAAAACTGTGCTGTCTTACGAGGCAACGACCTTTACGTGTTCATTTTCGTACGAGGTGGCCCCCCTGCAGACAGTGTATAGACTAACCACACAATTTGAAACTGGCGGCCATATTTTAGAGCAAAAGTGACCTCGTGTCAACACAATCCGTACTCCAAAGAATATCGAGGCTGTGAGAGTGGCTTTGACACGAAGTCCCAGGAAATCCACGAGACGAGCTTCAGACGAAATGGGTATCTCACTTTGTATCTTCAAAGAATACTTCATGCTGACGTGAAATTATTCCCATACAAAATAACAGTGTTGCACAAACTGACGGAACATGACAAGGTACGGCGATTACAGTTTGCGACTTCGGTTCCTGCAAATGATGATGCCGTGATTCATAAAACATGGTATTCTGAGGAGATTTACGTTCATTTGAACGATAGCGTCAATAGGGCACGAGAACCTCCTGGTGTTGTACACGAGATTGAAGATTATCGCGAAAAAGTTAGCGTATGTGGTGCCATATTCAGCCATTGAATCAGTGGGCCAATCTTTCTCAACGGCACAGTTAACAGTGCGCGCTACTTGTACATGTTTCAGAACAAACTTTATGCAACAGGGTTACCAATGGAGACTCAATGGTTTATGCAAGATGGATCGTCCACATACAGCAAACGTTATTCTGGATTTCCTGCACCAAAATTCCGTGCTCCGTGTGATGTCCCATCGATATCCTAAACGTTTTCAGGTGGTTCAATATGTCCGCCACACAACCCGGATATTAATCCCTTGTGATTATTTCTTATGGGGATATTTAAAGGAGACAGTCTACCGCAACAAACCACGCACTCTAATACAACTGCGAGCGGCTATCACAACCTTTTTCACGTGAATAACAGAAGACATGTGTCCTAGAGTGGTCGGAAACGTCACATTTCGTCTCGAAGAGGTGATATCTCAACAAGGTGGACATATTGAACATATACTGCTCGTTCACTGAGCATACACATTCTGATGATTAACGTAAAAATGATAATATTGACATGCTTTGGTTATTAAAAGTTATATAAACAATATTCAATGCATGACATTTCGTGCGCCACCCTCTATTATTCTTACAACAAACACACCTGACCAGATAATCGAAACGAAGGTGCACCAACTACACTCCCGCCGCTCTATCTCCGGCTCTGACGTTTAGGGGCTGCAGGAGGTGGAGGGGGAAGGTTAATAGTACCAACATATAATAATAAGTAATTGAAAACATATAATCAAAATTATCTTTATAATGAGAGTATAGGACTATATTAGCTTCAAAACATTGAAATCCAACTTCTAATTCCATTATCATGCAAGATATTCTTTACAACATCACTCTATTAGAATATTTCGTTCACACCTTTCACGCACACCAGGTGGTACTGGGAGTCTGTACATCCGGTGTCGTGGTCAGGAAGTTAAAACTGTCTGCTAGCGCCAATCAGCGTTGTCACTGCTAGGCGTGGCTTGCAAATCCAGCACCCTGTTGCCGCTGCAATTTTGTGTGGAACACGTGGCTTTTAGTTGCTTTTGGATCCCGCGCTGGTGGTTTGTTTAATTTTGTGTGTGTGTGTGTATGTGTGTGTGTATGTGTGTGTGTGTGTGTGTGTGTGTGTGTGTGTGTGTGTGTGTGTGTGTGTGTGTGTGTGTGTGTGTGTGAATTCCGATTTGTAGCGCCTGTAAGTCTTATTATTATCACTATTATAGTAATATGGCTACTGTTTCGTCAGAAATCAAGAAAAAAATCGGCTCTTATAAGAGCCAAAGCCGTGAATTTAAATTCAGGCTACGTGAGTACTTCGAGAAGGAGCGGTTCAGTGGTGGACCTCTACTACCTGTTACCAAGGTGCTGGACAGAGTTTGTGACGCCTTGAAAGTGGGAAGAATGTGACCAAGGAAAAGTACCAGCTGATTTAAGTTCGCCGTCTGCCGTTCTGCGTACACCGGGAAAGCAAAGGCAACGAGGCAACCTTAAAGCTTCACTTGATGCTTTTCAAAAGCATGCTATGTATATCAATGTATATGTATATACGGCATGTATATCAATATTATATGAGAAAGGAATTTCCTAATAGTGGGAAGTAGCATTTTGTTATTTCTTTTCCAGTAAATGGTATATTGTCTCCATATGTAACTATTCTGGGATCATGTATATACACGTTGTCCGCGTACATTTACGAAGTTACGATCTGCAAATGCGTGAAATATTTAAAATACACATGTTCCTCTGCTTGAAATTCCCGCTAAAGAACTGGCAACAACGCGCTTCCCCCTCTCGAGAACTGTCAGAGCCGGAAATAAAGCGGCCGGACTGTAGTATGAGATGCATGCATAATACAAAGCTCACTTAAAACCACGAAATCATTTTTCTCACCTTACTCCCCGAGTTAAGAAAAAAGTTGAGCATCACTATTTTTGGCTCCATTAGGAAGGTATTGTTTTATTTTATGGTAACGCTGTTCTATGAATTATACAGTTTACTTAACGAGGCTTTTAAGGAGAGGATATCGTTGCTACACGTTTATTACGCCACAGACTTGAGCGGCGGCTGTTTTTCGTATTAACACCATTTTGTATTCAGAACACGTACTGCACTCAAATCTCGAGTCCCCATTTGAGTACCCGAGTATGCTAAATATTTTAGAAAGAAATTAAATCTCCTAGTGACATTTTCGCAGTGATTAATGGATGCATAAATGAAGTAATTTAAATATATTTTTTCTTAGTTCATCTGAGATAACATAGATATTATAATACAGTATAATGTTGATACAAATTAAGAGTAGGCAGGGAGTTGGGTAATGATTCATTTAAAGCTATGGTTACAGAAGTAATGCAGACACACAGTAACTAGTTCCTCATTAGCAGAGCTCGGATTTTATGTAATAACAATTGAAGGAATATGTACACATATATGTAATAACATATGTGAAATATATAACTAGATGTGTAATAAAGCAATTATATGTAAATCAAAAATTTTATTTCTTTGCTATAAAAAGAAGCCCAGATAGTCAAATCTCTAAGTTAATTTTTAATCAGTTCACTTCTGCTGAAAGTAAAATACTGAAGTACAAGTATACACGAGGGCTGTTCAATAAAGAATGATCACATTTTTTTTTTTTTTGACAACGTACCTTTACTCATCCTCATAATTTTGATGGTCCTTCTCAAAATAGTCTCCCTGAATGCGATGCACTTGTCCCAACATTTCTGCCAGTCTTCAAAGATATGCTGGAAATAATTTTTGAGAGAACCTTCAAAATCGCCTCCGCAGCCTTCGCCACTGCTTCTGATGATGGATAATGCCTCCCACCTAGGCGTTTCTTCATTTCAGGGAATAGAAAAAGTCACATGGGGCAAAACCCGGACTATAGGGAGGGTGAGGGATGCACTTCACGTTGATTGTTGCAAGATATTCAGCAACAACATTGGTAATACGCGGCCGCGCATTATCCTGGTGCATGATTCCAGCCTGGTTCATGTAAATGTGGTCTTTTGCGATATGGACTTGCAATGTTTTCAGGACAGCCCTGTGGTATTGTCCAGTTACTGATGTGTGTGCAGGTACAACTTGCTGATAAACCATTACATGAATATCAAAGAATGAGATGACCATAACTTTCCCAGTAGAAGCAACCGCTTTTGCTTTTAGGGGGGTTGGTGATGGAGATTTCCACACTGAGCTTTGCTGTTTGCTCTCAGGATCAAAATGATGTAGCCAAGTTTCATCAGCAGTGATTACGTTTGATAGAAACTCCGGATCTTCCTCTAATATCAACTTTAACTGTATGTTACCACCATTACTGCGGTAGGCGATACTGAACAGGCGGAAACCAGGAGTAGCAACAATGAAACTACTACGGCGTGTTTGTTTCACATTAAGCTAACAGAATATAATAAGAGTGAATTTTAGTGCGAAAAATTATGAACGTAAAATAATTAAGATCATTCTTTATTTATTTACTAAAACTGGATCCTCAGTTACATCGTATAACACTTCATGCATTCCTTTAACTTATGATATCTAGTTGTAGTAATTACAGGTTTTACAAGTGTTTCAATTTAACAAGTTTGCAATGTACGATACAGACAATGGTTTTGACTATGTTTTTACAGCTTTTCAAAGTCAATTTTATTTATGAATTTTAAAAATTGTTTTTGGTAGTGCTTGATAAGATCACTGTTTGTTACCGGCCACTGTCCACCTCTGTCTAATGTTTTGCTTTAGTTCTAATCTTTCACTATTCAGAAGAGGACAATAGTATATTAAATAATTCACTGTTTGGTTTCGTAGTTCACATTTGCACATTGCACTTTCCGCTATTTTTAATCTGTTGCAATAGTCCCTTATCTTCCCATGTCCGGTTAGGATGGTGGTAGTCTGTCGGTTGAGTGGGATCCTAGGTGCCAGAAATAATATTTTCAGGGGTTCAACATTTTCACCGTTAACTAAGACAGAAAGAGAAACAAGAGTTGGGTATCCAGCGTTTTTTTAGCACAGACTGCAGTTTAGTGGAAACTACACCACCTATTTAGCTCAATGGCCAAAGTAGCTCAATGGTTTAGAGCAATCGCACGGAGAGCCGGATGGATGGATGGATGGATGGATGGATGGATGGATGGACGGACGGATGGACGGATGGACGGATGGACGGATGGACGGATGGATGGATGGACGGACGGAGGGACGGAGGGACGGAGGGACGGATGGGCGGATGGACGGATGGACGGAAGGATGTGTTGAGGGCGTTCAACAGCGCGGTCATCAGCGGCCTTAAAAGATCTAATCAAGCTAAAAACTGGATAAAACAAAACTATAATACATCCATCTGAAATAAAACAAACACATCCAACTACGTCAAGGTCTAAAAGTACGTCAAAAACATAAGACAGATAAAACGTATAAAATCATAAAAAGGATAAAACTTACAGAACTAAATTCTAAAATTTAGAGTTAAAATAACCTAAAAACTTTGGCCACCGCTTCCTGGTCATCAGCCAGCCCCTCTGCCATGCTCGCCGGCAGCTGAAGAGACTGGCGAATATGAACCAGGTTAAGACGTTCTACTAAAACATGCCTGACCGATAGGGCATCGCCGCAGAACGGATAAACTGGGACAGGGTTCCTTGTATCAAAATGGCTATCTCAAAAAAAAAAAAAAAAAAAAAAAAAAAAGCAGTGGCCAATGCGAAACCGAGCCAATTGTACTTCCTCACGTCGGAACGGACGGCAGGAGGTTACCCAACGAACAGGATCGTCCTTCACTGACCGTAATTTATTCCTGCGCAGAGTGGACCATTCTGCGCACCAGGAGGACAGCGCAACTCCCCGGAGTATGTGACGGAAGTCCTTCGAGGTAACGATCGCTAGGGTAATCAGGCGGAATAGTCGCAAGCTTAGCCGCCGAATCCGCTCGTTCATTCCCTGGTAAACCAACGTGACCAGGAACCCATGCACACACCACGCTAACGCCTGTAGCGTGTAAAACGTGGAGGACATCCTGGATACGCTACACAAGTGGGTGGGGCTGTACAGCTCATGAAGGCTCTGAAGTGCACTAAGGGAATCACTCAGGATAAGGCAATCACCCAAGGATCTGCGGCGAACATATACAATGGCTTGGTGTATTGCATGGAGGGAGAGCCAGAGATCCGTGGTTCAAATCCCGGCTATGGCATTGAATTTTTCAGTCTGGCTCTACTCATTTAAACCTTAGCCTACACATGGCTAGTGTGAAAGAAATTATTGTTTCCATATAGGTGAGTTGCCTATGTCAATCCTGATTTTTTTTATAATATGTCAACTTAACAAAATTCCATGTAAATCTTCCTGAGACTGGACTCGTTGGGGATGCTGCGGTTGCAGTATTTGTGTAAGAAATGTTTAAATGCAGGTACCTGTAGGTTGTTCCAGGGTATGTTTGCTGCAACCAACGTCATACACAGTTCTTTGTAAAATTTACTATTAGACGATGTAGGCTGCCCGTGTAACTCCCCATAGGGGAGGGTATCCGTCCCCTTCAGCTGCCGTGGTGCAGGCGCTGCGGCCCCTTAGCATTCGTGGTACCTCTGACGTTGCTAGAGGAACCTCGAGCCGAACTGCCGAGCTCCTCCCGTCAGGGAGCTGTTCGGATTGGGTTGGACTCGAGGGGGCAGTGTGTTCCCGACACTCACGGGGAATTGGGTACCTCCGGCCAGGCTACGGCTGCCCGGAGGGGGTAGAGGGTTGCCTCATAAGTCCCGGGTACTAGCCTGCAGAGCTAGTAGAAGGTGTGCTAGATCACCAGGCGGCCCCACCGAGGGTTATTCGGTAGTTTTTCCTGTGGGGTTGACGCGCCTAAGTGGCGTATCCACTTCCATCCCGTCTTGAAGTTGTATTGGATGGGGGGGGGGGCTTTTTAAAGACCACCAGTTTTCCATCGCTCCCGGGTAAAAGGAGGACTGGTTTTTAAAGTCTGATAGCAGTGGTATCATTCCTTTAACGACTCCTTTTATTGAAAAAATGCATTTATGTTTAAGAGATATACTTTGAAAAAAAAAAGTAATATCTTTTAAATTTTAAAAAAGTAAACCCTGTTTGATTTTCTAAACATTGTCAGTGTCACTTTTGGAGTAATAAAAACTTTGAGATAAAGTAATGCCAACGCCTTCATGTACATTAGCTTCTGTTGAACAAAACAGTGAAAACTGTGTCACATTCGCTTTAAAGCAGAGCAAATTGTGAGTGAGACGTTCCGCTCGAGGCCAAATTATTGAATCCCTCCTCCACAAAGTGTGGCTTCAGAAACCCTTTGGTCATATCGCATTGTGGAAGATGTACAGACAGACAAACTGATGGCTCAAAGGATGTACATACACAATGGCGTGTAACAACAATAGAAGATAGATGACATCACAACAAAGGACGGAATATCATGCTGGCCTCGGTTGTCGTAGCAACTGCCACTTATACACCAGCATTAGCTACGTTCGGATAATCCTTTTAGATGATTGTCTTATATTAATTATGCCGCGTCAGTTGTCTCTATAGATGCAAGATGGGCCCCACCACAGGGCGCACTGTGGATTCTTCGTCTACAGGCTGCGAGCAAGCTTTCTTTACACATTTACTCCCAAGTTTCTATTCTTTTCTTTCTTATTGGCTAAAATTTGTTCCATCATTTACAAATTCCCATTGGGTACTTTTTCGTATGATTCATTCACATGGCTTTTGCGATCCACAATTATTTATTTTCATATAGTATATACAGGATGTTTCAAAACAGCACCGAACCAACATGTAGAAGCAGTTGCTCAGCTTCTATGTGGCACATATAGATAGCTTTTACCGTAAATAGAGCCGCATTAAAATGCTCCAGAACGAATGCGGATTAGGCAGTGACAGGAACAACGACGCGTGCCTCACGCTGTTGGATTTTGCAGGTATAGTTCACACGCCGTGCCACGTGCTGTAGCTGTTTGTAAACCAGGAGAAGACAGAAAGTAGTGGTGTGACGTCAGCTCTGCCAGCTCTCACTGCCAGATATGCTCCTGAACGAAAGGCAGGATAGCGTGTGACGTCAGCGCTGATTACTACTGTCGAAGGGGAACGACTAGTTTGGTGTGTGCGGGTAAGAAAGACAGCAAATGTATTGGGTGTCAATAATATGTACAACTTACATCTTGGGTGTTGTAATATTAATGCTGACTGCTTTAATTACAGAATTGGTCACAGTTTATAAACAATTACATTTTGGCTCTGTGTTATGAGAAAATATATAAAACTTCAAACTCGTAGTTTTTCTGACGGTCAGACATGTTATAAAGTAAATAAAATAAAACAAAGTAATTTTCTCTGCAAATTAGAGGAGACCCAATCAGAGCAAAATAAGGTGGAGATTTTCCGACACTTTGTTTCGTTTTTCTTTAACCAGTTTATCACTGTCACGACGTAATGTCTGGGACATAGGTAACCGAGGACTGCACGTTAGCCTGAGATCCGACAAGGTACTTCGGAGTTTGGACTTAGCTAATTTCATAACAGAAAATAAATTGTTGGCATACCTATGTCGAATCACACATACACAATATCCGTGCGGCAAGTGCATACAACCTCGGAAATCTGGTTTGGCGGACATTCTTGTAAAAATCAGTCAAATCTTTCTTGTGTGTATATTTGTTCTTCTATAAACTGTCACATTGTAAATTTAACAGTTCTATTAGGTACGTGGCAGGAACATTGTTGTCATCGAGTGTGCTAAATCTGACTGAACCCTCAAATTCTCCAACTCCAACTCGGTACTGACAGGCTGTTAACAGCCAGAAGGTTTTTGCTGCGTACCCAACCAGGTTTTGGGTCTGACCGCAGGTTGAAAATTTTGATAATTACAGGATGAACTGGGGTTATTTTAATGAAGAAATTTTGATGAGGTAGCTTTTTGCTCCTCTTTATTTGTACAGGATGCCAAACCGCTTTTTTGTTTACACCCTGGTGTTTTATTTTGTTTAAAAGTGGGGTGAAATTTTGTAGCCAAACAGCTCATTTGGAGATTTTTGAAATTCAGCTTATGCTGCTGTTTGGATTAACTCCTTTGTTACCTCGGGTGCCCGCATGCCATACGCGGTACCTGAAGCGGCGTCTCGTAGCGTCGTAATCTCCTAGAGACCGAACCAAGGAGCTTCTGTGAGCTGGAATTTGAGCGCAGCATTTTGTCGCCCGGCGCCTAATTTCGTCCTCCACGTATGGGAGAAGAGAAAATTCTGTACTCACTGTCCCATTTGTATAGTCAACTCCATACTACACGGCTCTTGCCTGACTGCAGGCCTCGCTCCCGACTGAAATGCGTCACAACTCTCGAAGCTGTCTTCCTCTGTTGTAAACATACCGACATACTCCACAGTAGTTTGCTACTAATAAGAATTTCTTTGGATTATGAAAGCGCCATAAAGAAGCTATTGCTTAATTATTATTTATGAGTGTTTAGCGTGTTCCAAAATTCCGTTAGAGCAGTCGATGATGACAAATAAGCTGGTGGACATTTGTAACTTAAACCTTTTATAGGGGAGTTAATGTTAGTGAGGTTGAGGATGGAAGCATTATATGATAAACGGAGCAGAAAACATCAAAGAATTGTAGATAAATTAACCAAAACCAAATGGCTTATAAAATGAGACGAGCATTTTATGTCACGTGTTTGACAATACTAAATAAAGCATTTGTAACTGAAAAGGAAGTTGTTTATATTTACAGTAAGTGGTTGAAAGAATTGTACAATTAAAATCATAACAAAATGCTCTGAAGTTAAACAAATAAATATTAGAATTGATGTAACTACTTTTACAATACATATTTTTAATGAAACTAAATTAATCGTGCGTTCATTGAACTCCTTTCCGCTGTTCCATCCATGAAAACCATATCCGTCATTTCGACGTTCGTATATAGAGCTTAGAGATACCCACCCGACATTAATCTTTTAAGATAAGGGAAAACTCCGGGAAAAAATTTTATCCAGGTAACTCACCCTGACCGAGATTCGAACTCGGGACCTCTTGAACGTGAGGCAGACACTCTACCACCACGTCACCGAGGTGGGCGCCATGTTGCTTGGACTTTCTATCTAAGTACGCGCAAAGTCGTCCCTGTTAGGACGTAATGTGTAATTTTACACTGAAGGGTAACCTTTCAGCTGTCCGAGTTATTAGTCGACTTTTTCATAAGTAACTGCCCTTTGCCCCATTACCTGAAAGCGAAGCTAGGATCACTGATAAAGAGCAAGGAGTAATGTTTTTGTTTTCGTGGCCGGTACGTCCCAAAACACCTTTTGAGGTTCTCACACCTATGGTTCCTGCGCTGTCTAATCTCAAAATCAAGTAGTACTTAATGGCCATTAAAATTATACCGAACAGAATTTCGAAGCTCCGACACCGAAATTCGGACTAGTTAAGTTATAAACTACACAACAGCTATAATCGTTCTGTGTCGTTTTGAAACAACCTGTACAAAGCTTTTATACGCAAACACATTTATAGTTACAAAGGAATAATCTAGCCAAGTGTTTCGAAATTGTATGTCATTTATTGACCTTGAAATTCCATATCTTCTCCTTGACAGTGCGAGAAAAAATTATAACGAGAGAATTTAAAAATTGACGAAGTTCTGAATAGTTCAAAATAATAACAGATACCTCAGAAACGGCTCAAGTCATTTAAAATTTATATGACTAGTTAACCCGCGAAGTTCGTGCCACTAATAAAAGTTATCTGAACTTATCTATATACATAAAACGAATTCGGATTAGTTATTTATTCTGCAATTGGGGTGAAGTTTAAACACAATCATAATTAAGGTAATCAATTTAAAGCTTTGGATAAACGTTATTTTTCTCTTTTTTGCTGTGTATATATGTATAAAGAAGATGGATTTCCTACGCCCGAACACACGAGGTGTAACTAACTGTCCATGAGAGAAACAGTGAACTCGAAGTTGTTTCTGCAAACTTCCAATGGCTGCCCTTGCGGTTTACTTGTGGTCATCGCATAGGCCAAAGGCACGGGCAATTGTAAATGCTCAAAATCAAAAGGTAAATCCGTTGGAATCGTCGGAATACGCGGGATCAAGATATTCTCTTCTTTGTTCTTCCCATTGATGATTGTCGCTGACATAATTCATCAGTTTTTCACAGTTAGTCTTGTTCCATTGCACAATAGTGGTTGGTTAATGTTACGCAGTGAGATCACAACTGATCCTATTCTTAATTTTAAATTGTGAGATGGGAGTCCAGGTAATCGTAATGAAATTATAAATTCTGTAGGATAATTGACTACGTCATCCTGGTTTATAACTGTGTCGACTGATTTGTAGGAAAGCAACTCCCCCGGGACAAACAGACACTCTTGAACGCAATTATGACATAACAGCACGACTGTTAAAGTCTGTTTAGTTAACCCCTGTGCACGTCGGCCGCTGCCTTTGACCAACACTTATAATCGTTTTACAACACAGACCCTCCTACCTTTCTGCAAGTTTGCCACCTTTCTCGATACGTCATGGGTGTCGTACAAGCTTTCGTCTAAATTATCTTTTGTCCATTACTGCTTAACTTTATTATAATTCTAATGGATTCCATAATAACTCATATCTAATTCAAAGTGCGGTATTTGAAACCCAGCTCCTTTAGGAGGCCGCGCAAAGTGAAGCGCCCATAAGAAAAATCACAAATTTCTTGCAAATGTGCAACCAATTCGTCTAAGGTGGATGCTCTCCCTTTTGCATAGAATCTATAAATTTCCCGACGAATTAAATCGCATTAAAATTATCTACTTTAGAGAAACGTTTCCTTTTGTTTTCACACTTGATCGGCGTCTTTGTTATTATTCGTTTCGTCACAATTTATCTTGCTGTATTTCTGTAAATACCCAGAATTTATCATCATTGTATGAGCCCTAACCAAGATTATTTGTCAGTACATATTTATATGTTTTCAAAACAAGCGCTTGAATTTGCTTAGAAACAGTTCCCGTTAGAACTTTGTTTTTGAGGCTTTTCCAGTAATATAACTCCGCCCAGTTATTCACACTATTGTCATCACTTTGATTATTTTCACTTGATTGAAAGTTATCTACAACTTCATTTGCATTTACCATAGCATGTTCCTCACACGGTCTCCACATCGTGACACACAACGAATTGTTGCACGTAATGAAGTGCACGTAATGGGAGGGGGGTGTGCCGCGCAGTACTCGTATAAAAGTCCCTAATTTTGCCTGGTGTGTAGATACGGTAACTGTTAAAAAAAATTCATATATTGCAGTGCACTGAAAAGCTAATTATGCAGCCATAGAAGTATACCATGAAGAATATACGAAATGATAGTTCAATGAACACTTATTTCACAACAAACATCTGTTTTTCTGTTATAGTAGACATATATGCACATCGTAAACCTGTCACATAAAGTTGAAATACTTCAATTTGAGCTCAATTCTTTTGTCACCCATTGTTTCCTCACAATATAAGTTCATTACAAACCAGAAAAGTAGCAGAACTCGTTCTAGGAATGAGAAATAAAATAAGTGTTGCAATATGTACAAAGATTTTATCTAAGTCTAAACAAGAAAACATCTCTAGTACATAGTCTTATGTTTCCATCGCCTTATATTTCCTTTCTCTGTTACCGTTAAACACTGTATTGCGAGAAGGTATGCTTGAGGCCTTTCTGTCATAACATCATTTATTGCTTCTAGATTGGGACCAGTCAATTTATAGCGTCCACTGTCTCACTTTTTGTGAGTAACTGATCCTGTATCTTGGTAATGTTTGATGCTCCTATTGATTTTAAAAGACATAAGGATACAAACATTAATAGACAGTTCAATTAAGAGTGAGAATGACAAAAATTTATATCGCGTACTGAGAAAACATAAGATGTTTATGTTGCAAACAAAAGTATATGAATTTGACGATACCTGGACACTTTTGGCAATATTGCGCTCCGAGGGACTTGTCGGAATGCTGGAAAACGTTGCATAAACTCCTTTATGTAGCGATTTAAATTATATTTATATGTCGCACCAATTTTAATGGCGGTACGAAAGTAGCATTCTACCAAGAAGACACGGTGGTCTGTGTTCATATACAGGGGAAGCTGGTTGTATTAGTTATCGGAGCTGCCACACTGAGAACGCTGTAATCTGCTTACTGTTCAGCAAAAGTTACCGCTTCTTCTCCGTAGAGGGCACTATGATTTCAGGATAGACTCACCAGTCAACTATGAGGTCATTCTAGCTCAATCGGAGGGCGGGAAATAACGAATAAAAATGAACACAGTGTATCATTTAAACTGTTTGCATCCTTTCCTAGGTCTTACCATGTTTCCTTTTGCTTCTCCTCCGAGTTTGGTTAGTTGCTTCAGATTCTTGGTAGCTCTTCTAAAATGTATATGTTATCTGTTAGTGCAGATATTGTATGTTCTTGCCCTTTTTCATTTCTGAAGTTTTCTTGCTTTGTGCGTTTCTTAAAATTGATTTTATTACTATATTTAGAGCATACAAAATGTATATTTTGTAATGTTAAATCGTTCCACAAATTCTTTGAAATTCTGGTACTCATATACGTCGCAGATAAGCTCTACTCTTGATATATAAAATAAATGATTTGCTTTATTATTTTGTGCTATTTTCACTTCTTTAGTTCTGCTGAAATATACTTACAGTAAATAGTAAAGGTTTTGAAAATATTCGTCTGCAGTTCGTTATTCCAAATTTAGTGTAAATAATCTTGTAGTTGTCACCTGGTACGGCGAGAGCTGTGTTGTAGACGTGACGGTGTTTGAGATTCTCTGCACGTTGCTTCACAATCCAGTTCACCTCAACAACTGTGCCGAGCCAATCAGCCCCCAGGAGCAGTCGCACATGATTACCAATACAGATCAATATTCTGCTTCGCTTAGCATTAATTATCTCCAACTGCCTGAGTTAAGCTGCAAGGATCAAGTCAAGAGACACTTGTCCATTTGTTTCCATCAAGTTTCCTGTCTTCTTGTTAATGCTGGTTTTCATTTTTTTTTAGATTGAGAAAATATTGAAGTTTAGCTGAATATACAACGATAACATGATAAAAAAGAATTTCCGAAGAGGTACCTCATCAATGCAAACCAATAAATGCATATACGTTATCTTAGGTTAGGTGCAGAGGACGTACTCCCATTAGCCTTGAACCCGTAGGAACAAGACCCGGGCCTCCTTCAACCAGGGAGTTATCCGAGCTGTCCCAAAGGGCGCCCGGCGTCCTCCGTGGGCCTGTCCATAGGGCAAGACCTAGAGACTAACAAGATCCCCCCACCTGGTCCATAGACACAAGACGGGATGGAAGTGGATACGCCACTTACGCGCGTCAACCCCGCAGGGAAGACTACCGATATGACCTAGGTGAGGCCGAATGGTGATCTAGCACACATTTCTACTAGCTTTGCAGGCTAGTAGCCGGGAGAATTAATGGCTTCCCTCAACCCCGTCCGTAGACTACCCGATTCCCACGGGCATCGGGAACCACTGCCCCCTCGAGACCATCCCAATCCGAACAACTCCCAAAGGAGGGGCTCAGATGTTCGGCCCGAGGTTCCTCTAGTAACGTCAGAGGTACCACGAGTGCTAAGAGTCCGCAGCGCCCGCACCACGGCAGCTGAAGGGGACGGATCCCCTTCCCTACAGGAATATACGTTATCTTAAAATACTTAAGACATCGCACCGAAGTTTCACACGATATAGACCTGACCTTCAGGGTCTGCTAACCAAACCAATCCAAACAACAGGGGAGTGAAGTTAGCCGACATGTTCTCTACATTAGCTACCATTATATAACTGAGCGGGCTGAATCAGGCGGTTTCTTCTGTAGCCCAAATTCGGGAGATCCGGGTTAGCTTCCTGTGGCCGGCTTACCTGACCCATGTGTTTAGTCGGGGGTTTTCCCGGGCGAATGCTGTGTAGGTTAATTACATCCCCGGAATTTCCTGTCCCTCCATTTCATATCCATTATTATTTCATTTCATCTCTCATCTGGTGGTCTCTTTCAGAGTAGAAGTGTCGGCGGGATTCTCGGCGGTGCATGGCTGGATGATATACTCCTGGTAAATACCTCATCCTCCGGTCTTTGTTCTCCGGGCCGACAAAAAGGGTCGTTTCAAGACCACGGTGGGTAAGATGCTAGTTGTACTGGCTTGCCGGAGAGTTCCCAACTGATCAACAGCAGGCATTTTGCCCTCTGCACTTTCGGCTCCTTGGGTCGACCTTCCTCTGTCTCTCTCCTCATTGGTCCTCCCAGAGATGCCCCACTCGAGCACAGGTACAATCGATGTCGACTGGTCGAGGTATACTCCTCCACAGGAGAGTAATTCTCCTAGGGACGAGACGCAGGGGGGTTGGCGAAGGTTCCCACAGCTCCCTGGACAGGTTTATGACACCCCCTGTCAGTACAGTTACAGACCATTCCAAAACATTCTCGGTTTTAATGTACAGAATGAATAGGGCACATGGTTTTTTTAACAGTCTGCTCCCTGTGTAGCAGGCGTTCTCTGCCACAGACATTCGCTGTACTTGCCCCACAGCAGATTCCTTACAGGGACAATCTTTGCCTTGCTATACTATACCGAATGCTCTCCGTAAGGTTGTGTTCTATTCTTATTCCACCCTACTGTGCAGCGTATCCAGGATGCCCTCCACGTTTTACACGCTTCCGGCATTAGTGTGGTGTGTGCATGCATTCCTGGTCACGTTGGCTTGCGGGGGAATGAAATGGCGGATTCAGCAGCTAGGATGAAGCCCATGGAGCCCATGGCTAGAATACCATCTGTTACATCGGAAGATTTTGGAGCTGTATTGAGGAGAGCTGTACAAACCTACTGGCTGTTCCGCTCTCAGCAGCAACAAACTTAGATCTTTGAAAAAACTTCCGATTCTCTGGGTTACCTCCTGTCGTTCATCTCGTCGTGAGGTGAGTTTGGCTCAGTTGCGGATTGGGTACTACGTTTTTACGCATAGTTTCCTATTTAGAAAGGAGCCCGCTCCAGTCTGTCCGTTTGGCAACGAAGCGTTATCTTACCTAGCAGACCTTAGGACGTCTCTGCAGCTGCCGGCCAGCTTTGCACAAATGCTGGCGGATGACAAGAAAGTAGTGGAGAAGGCTTTTAGGTTCTTTTCTAGGTTAGATTTTAGAATTTAGCAAAGGGAATTTTTTGCAGTTTGGATTTATATATATATATATATATATATATATATATATATATATATATTTTTTTGTTATGTACATGTATTTCTTGTAAGTTTATTTACACTTGAATAGAGTTTTAGAACCATTTATATCTGACTTTTGCCATGAATAATTTTTAAAGGGCGCTCATCGTCATCGTCGTCGTCATCATCATCATCATCTATGCCCGCCTCGGTAGCGTAGATGGTAGCGTGTCTGCCTCACGCTCAAGATTTCCCGAGTTCGAATCTCGGTCAGGGTGAGTTACCTGGATAAGGTTTTTTCTGGGGTTTTCCCTTATCCTGAAAGACGAATATCAGGTAACTCTA
The DNA here is from genome assembly GCA_030765055.1 of Mantis religiosa. Lineage (NCBI taxonomy): Eukaryota > Metazoa > Arthropoda > Insecta > Mantodea > Mantidae > Mantis > Mantis religiosa. Next base: position 193,824,389 of record CM060951.1, read on the forward strand.
AGCTCCGTGGACCCCGGACACATTTGGTCATCATTTCACCAATTTCATTCACCGTACCATATGACTTAACGTTGGAGGACCTAAATTGAAAAACAAAATCTATTCTGTTTATACACAATGCCTCCATAGCTAAGAGGTTTAATTTCACAGAGTACATTTGTTTACTAAGGAACATAAGTTTACTTTCTTAAATATACCATATTATATTAAAATGTATCATAAATTACTGTATTTAAAACAATCAATCTTTTTAATGTGCTGTGCTGAGGCATAGTGGCCTAGAGATTTGTTTCTCTGGCACGGAGAACACCCACGATCGATCTCACTCCTGGGGGGTGCTGAATTTAAGTCTCAGGTATAGGACCGGTGTCCATTCAGCATGTTGAGAAAACTGAGGAGCTACGATAGATAGCGAATCTCGGTCAAGATAGCCAACTTTTCGAATAAGGAGTGGCGAGATGCTGACCACATCTCCTCCCCGTATCGATTGGATGATAGCCAACCTCTGTCTCGCGTATGCGGGCGTGAGGTCAGTAGTCGGGTTTGCAGGCTCTGGCTCTTGGTGTAACGTTTTTTTGTTCCTTGTTGAGGGACGAGGAACCTTCCTGGCAGACAATTTTCAGTAATTGAAATTATCTCGGATGATTGAATATTTCCGTAACTTATTCCTAGGGAAAAACAATTTCTGGTAATTTTATGCACCGATCTTCTTCAGTATTGACACGAATGGCAACAAAATTGTCTGCAGTAATGCTTGTCCGCGATCTCCTCGTATGAGGTTCACCTGCTCCAGCCTCTCTTCCCGCCACAAAAATTTTAGCCCAGATATATTCCAGTTTTCGAAAGGGTTTTTTACCCAAACTGTGCACGAAGCTGTCTCAAATTTTCCGATGGTTTGGTGCCCTTTTTGCAAGAAATCTGATGAAGGTGCATTGCGCAACAGACATGTGCAACTCTTACTCAGTCATGGCGTACTGTAGCAGTCCCGTACTCCGCGGTGCGTACGCATACACCACCAACATACTGACAGCCTCCCCTCAAAATTATTACCACCAGAAGTATTATATTAAAATACCCGTTTATATTTGTTCTGCTCTCGTGTGGTTAAATTTAAATTATTCATTTGCTTCTTCTTTGCGCTTATTTTTTGTGCCGATATGCTTGCTTATTTCACCATTTGATTTTGCTTACAATCGGGTTTTAGTTATTAGTATAGCAGTTTAACACAATAAGGTTAAATCTCATCTATTACCTGTTTCAAATAGGATGATGTTTGTCCTTGAGCGCTGTTAGATGAGCAACCAATTGGAGTCCTGCGGTGTTGTCATATGGCGTTCTCCCTAAGTGGTTTGCCAAGTGGCAAACTGATCAATCTCTAACAAATACTATTCGCGCTAAGACAGAAATTCAGATTTTGCAAAAACTGACCCATGAGGAAGGAGAGAGTAATGTATTTAACATAACCGTAAAAATCCATTATTTTTAGCTGAAATAGTTTTCTTAATACAAATAGATAAAGTAGATACCATTATATTATAACAATGCATTGCGATGTAAGCACTGTAATGAGTATCATTATTGGTTGGCATGTATGCGTTGAACGTATATTTGAAATTACTCAGAACTGAAACGTAAACATTTGACATGATGTGGTAAAAGAAATATGTACTTTGAATAAGCCAAGGTGTTTGTTAAATTCGACAAAAGGAAACGATACCTTCTTGCTAGTCTGGCAGAACGTGTCTGGTCACATTATATCCTTGTTTATGGATGGTTTGTAATCTCTATTTACTCTAGAGTTCAATGCAGCATTATTTAGTTACTCTTCCATGAAAAAGTGTATCAGCTGGATTAATGAGACGTGATCAATCTTCCCCCTTACTACTGCTAGAACAATCCAATTGATTTAATGTGGGCTCACATTTTACTGCAAACAGAAATAATACCGTGAAAGGGTAGAGCCAGAATGAAAAATTCAATGCCATAGCCGGGATTTGAACCACGGATCTTCTGGTTTCCGTCCAGCCGCTCTAACCATTTGAGCTACTATGGTCAATGTGCCAATTCTCAAACTGACTCGTGTTTCTCTCGGTAAACCACTTAGGAGTTCTCATAAACACATGGAACAACTACCTTAATGGCGACTTACTATGCTGTAAATACTTTAAGGCCCGGGCTTTATAGTTCGGACCACTATTAGGTACAATTAATGGAGTCAGTTGGAGAATTTAATGTCATATTGGTACGTTGGTCATAGTAACTCAAATGGTTAGAGCGGCTGGACGGAAAGCAGAAGATCCGTGGTTCAAAATCCCGGCTATGGCATTGATTTTTTCATTCTGGCTCTACCCTTTCATAGTGCGTCCTACACACGGCTAGTGTGAAAGAACAATTAATTTTCAGAAATAATACTTTTAAACTGACGGAAGTTGAACGACTTTTTCACGAAGAAATTGACAATGAACAGAACAAGGATGGGAAAATTGCGTGAGTCACCAGATAAAGTACAAAAAATGACATTTGGAAAGTAATGGCACGTTTGTTTGTTTGTTTGTTTGTAATTTACGTCCTACAACGTTAAGTCATATCGGACGTTGAATGAGATGGGTGAAATGATGCTCAAATGGAACTTAGAGTTACCTGACATTCATCTTTCAGGTTAAGGGAAAACCATGGAAATAAATAGCACGTGACGGAATATTGGAACCTATCATCATAAATTTGCAATACTCAAGACGATGAAGACAATGACAATGACGAATTGTCTCTTAACGTAAGCAACATTCACAGCTATATGGATGCACCGCTGGCATTTTCGTTGGATTAGAAATGAAGTAATTCATAAACTGTAATTATTTTTAAACTATATACTTAAAACATGTGCGTAATATACGAATATCCATGCTGTAATTGTGATTTTAACAACTACATTATTATAAAACTGTGGGAAGTTCATTTTGCGTTCCTTCAGGATTAGCACGAAGAAGACTCGCAAGTGTGCGAGAGAGAGAGGGAGAGAGGGAGGGTAGGGAGGGGGAGGAGAGAGGGAGGGAGAGGGAGAGGGGGAGGGAGAGAGGGAGGGAGAGAGAGGGAAAAAATAAAAGAGTGGGTGTAACGAGGTGGCAAAGCTGAAGGCTCTAACGCATCTGATTCGCTGCAGGCGAGAACTCTTCCCACTTGAAACACATAATAGAATTTTGAATATATGAATGGTCTGTTAACACTCTTGTAATTCGTGAAAGAGTATGTTGGCATTTATCTCTTAAACGGAAAGCTGGAACCATTTAAGAGCAGAAAATGCAAGCTATTATTTTACTGAAATGTATTAATATTCCGTTAGGTACTTTTGCGGTGATATTTTCACTCGGGAATCACGTCTGTTGTAAAACAGAATGCTTCCGTTAGTAGCTGCGAGTTGTTTGAAAAAAAAAAAAACATATATATGTGGTGTAGGGAGTTTAAAGGAGAGAACCACTTGTTGCGGGGCTTTACGTGCCCTCAAACGTGGGGAGGCAACAAAATTACTTTCTCCATTCCGAGAACATGACGGCCTGTTCTAAACTACGTTTCAACAATTTCTGTTATTAAGAGACCCTTTCCGTTAACAACAACATATATATCGAGCAATGTTACAGCACCAACCAACTACATATTTTCCTATAAGGGTTTTCTTTCTGCCTTTCCTCGAGTACATTTAATTTTCTGATAACAGCAAGTGCCAGATGTACATTCAATTGTTTGTTCAACCACTGACTGCGGTGAACATTTCTGCTTAATGTTTTTATAATCTGCTTACGCACATAAAACCTTTCAATATGTTCTTATACGAGTCCTCTGAAAAGTTTCCGACCTAATAAGGATACAAGACTTTTTTCAGACCTTTTTTATTTTTTTATTTTTCAACATTATCTCCTTGTAACTCTACACACTTCTCCCAGTGATGCTCCCATATCTGTAACACGTCCAAATGGTACTCGACGTTTTTCTCTGCAAAATAATTGTTCACGGAGGTGCTTGCCTCTTCATTTGACGAAAATCTCTGTCCTCCAAGCGCAATTTTTAGATGAGGGAACAAAAAGAAGTCGCTTGGGGCTACATCTGAAGAATAAGGTGGATGGCCAAGCAGTTCAAACCGTATCTCGTGAATTTTGGCCGTTGCAGCCGCTGAGGTGTGAGACGATGCGTTGTCTTGATGAAAACGGATTTCCTTTTTCTGCAAATGTGGCCATTTTTTTCGCAAGTTCTGCCTTCAGCTTGACCAGTAATGATGCGCAGTATGCTCCTTTAATGGTTTTTCCTTTTTGAAGACAATCGATTAAAATAACTCCATAACCATTCAACAAATAGCGCCATCACTTTCCCAGCTGAAAAAAACAAAACAGTTTTTGCATTTTTTGAACTGGTTCCCCCTTTGCAGTTCACTGTTTGGACTGAACTTTTGTTTCGGGCGTATAATGGTGTATCCAAGTTTCATCTACAATAATTAATCGATGCCAAAACTCGGATTTATTGTGTCTAAACTGTGCCAACAAAGCGTTGGAAATGTTCATTCGAACACGTTTTAGGTCTAATGTGAGAAAACGCGGAACCCAACGCGCGGAAAAATTTTCATATCTAAATGTTGATTTAATATATGACAAACACGTTATTTTGAAATGTTCATAGATTCTGATATACCTCTCACTTTAATTCGGCGGTCGTCTAGCACCATTGGGTGAGCTTTGGTGATGTTTTCGTCATTGGTTGCAGTTTCTGGACGTGCCAAACGTTCGTCGTCTCCCAAGCTCTTACGGCCACGTTTAAATTCACTGCCCAAATTTTCACTATGTCAAATGTTGTTGCAAAGTCCCCATACACAGACTCCAACTCGTCTTTGATTTGCGTAGGCGTATTGCCTTTCAAAAACAAATATTTAATGACAGCTCGATACTCGATTTTGTCCATTTACATAAAAAACATTAGCCTCAACTCACTCAAACGGCTGTCACATAACAGGTGAGCGTTCAAAATGGACGAAACTTTGGTGAGTAGTAACTATCAACAGATGAGCAACGAAATTCACTAGCTTTTATTTACGAGTGCTGTCATCTTCATGTTGTGGTCGGAAACTTTTCAGACCACCCTCGTACATACACAATAGTTAAACTTGTCTGAATAGCAAATCAGATTAATATGTAATTATATACCATTAGGGAAAAATGTGAAGAAAAAACGATACATTTTTAGTCATCTTCAGGCATTGTTTGTAAATGTAGGTCCTCCAAAGACAAGTCACATCGGATGATAAATGCAGTGAAGCTCAATTGAGCCCGAGGTCCATACAGCTTAGAGTTACCCAACATTCGTTTTTTCAGAATAAGGGAAAGCCTCGGAAAAACCGTATCTAGATAACTGAGCCTGACCGAGATTAGAAATCGGGACCTCTTGAACGTGAGGGAGATACGCTACAGAAGTGTGTTGAGGCCATTTACGTCGGTAAATTTTCAAAAAAGATTCATCCGACTAGACAAATATGTTTCTATTTCCAACTGATTTATATTTTATCATTATTTGTATTATAGTACCATTAATCCGATTTAGCTTATCGTTTCCAAGATAATCGCTGTTATTGGTTTGAATTTTCAAATAGAAAATGAGTTTTCTTTTTGGATCTTGACGTTATAAGGATAACGAAATATCGGAGGTATGGTATAGCTAACAGCTCTTAAATGCTTTGATTACCATTTAAGTCTACTGCATTCCCATATTTTCATGGTATTACAAGAAAATAGGTAAAAAAAAATTGTACAAAAATTTACCTATAGCGTCAATTACGTATAGGGATATTATTTTAAAGAATGTTTTGTATATCAACAAATAGTCATGTGAGTGTAATCTATTTTTTAAAGTGTTTGTTGTTTGTCATTTATTTGTAATTAAAGATTATTTTAAATGTTTATTCAAGAATTACGAGGGTTGTACAATAAAGAATGACCACATTTTTTACAACGAACCTTTACTCATCCTCATCATTTTGATGGTACTTCTCAAAATAGTCTCCCCTGAGTGCGATGCACTTGTCCCAGCGTTTCTGCCAGTCTTCAAAGACATGCTGGAAACCATTTTTGAGAGATCCTTCAAAATAGCCTCCGCAGCCTTCACCACTGCTTCTGATGATGGATAATGCCTCCCACGAAGGCGTTTCTTTAAGTTAGGGAATAGAAAAAGGTCACATGAGGCTACCGGACTATAGGGACGGTGAGGAATGCACTTCACGATTTTTACAAGATATTCAGCAACAACATTGGCAATATGCGGCCGCGCATTATCGTGGTGCAGCATCCAGCCTGCTTCATGGAAATTTGGTCCTTTGTGCCTGATATAGACTTGCAATATTTTGAGGACATCCCTGTAGTATTGTCCAGTTACTCATGTGTGTGCAGGCACAACATGCTGATAAACCATTCCATGAATATCAAAGAATGAGATGACTATAACTTCCCCAGCATATATGACTATAACTTTACCCAGAGGTAGGGTAAAGGGAATTTGTGAATTGTGTGGGAGGAAAAGAAAGCATAGAACACTATATAACGGAATGCAAGGAGGTTGCAATAAAGAGAAAAGGGTTTGGGAGGGAAAATGGGAGAAAGTAGAGAAGAAGATAGTAGCTATAAAAATGTTAATAGGCAGGGAGGGAAAGAAGGTAAGAAGTATTGGTGAATTCTTGCAGAAAGTAAAAGAAAAATGGTCCAAAAATGTAAAGAATATAAGAAAGTAAGATGAGGGGGAAGAAAGGGACTAATTAAGTAACTCGGGCTCATGGAGGTTAAGAGCTACCTGGCAGAGTAGAAGACCAGGGTGTTATGCCAAGGTAGCAAAAAGGTAAAGACAAATAAATGTAGCCAAAAGTTGTAAATTGCAAAAGTTTGGAATATGCACAATAAATATGTCGTATCAAGAAGTGTCAGTGCTGAACAGCACCCCTGTCTTACATCTTTATTTACTAAGAGGTTGACCAATCAAATTTAGTTTACTTTAATGTCATTTGTGTACTATTATATGGAATGTTATTATTTATTAGCCATTCCATATTTTTTCTCGTTTTAACCTATAAAAACCCCATCAATAGATTATACTGTCTTCGTTTTTCAATTATTTATCTAATTATAAATATATTGCCCATAAGTGATCTACCTCTCTTCTTTCAACATAATTGTTTCTGCTACGGAGCCTGGATATTGTATGATAAAATTTAAGTTTATTTACGGAAGTTTTTGTAATATAGCTTCTTGGCCAAACATGGACATCAATTGCTTGTAAAACTTGGTTGAGGAACAGTGCAGGAGTAAATACGCGCGCCAGGAAATATCCGGATAAAGCGCAATCTATTCAGGTTTCTCTTTTTCTGCAGGTTTCAGCAAAATTACGTTGACTAAAAAGCTTAAAAGCCTCGGCAATGTCCTAGGTATTAGAGGGAAATGCGCTGACATTGCTTTTCTAAGTGGCTTATAGAATATTAAATCCGAGGAGTAGGAGGAGGAATATCGCATGTGTTGCGTTTTCTTTTGCTGAACGCTTTGTTCTTGTTCAGATATTACAACAATATGGCTGGTACACTGGATTAGCGTGCCGGGTTCCCACGGCGGTTTCAGTCTCAAACTTTTGTTGACGTCACGAGTGCTGCTGAGTTTTGTGGTTACCTACCACCCCCCACCCCTTCTCCACCTCCTAAAACCTCACCGTCAGCGATACGGACTACTCCGTGCACGAAATACCAGAGCTTCCAAAGCTTTCTCCACACCGTTATAGGTAGTGTAACCATTATCTTTTAATTAAATGTATGACATCAGTGGCGAAGCATAAAATATTAATACCTAATTTCACAACATATATTAAAATAGACTTTAACAAATGTAACGTGACAATTGCCACAGCGCATTTCACCAACTTGTTTTCTGAAAATGTTAACAAACACGTGTTAACGCCAAAAGACTTGTAAATATTACAGTAGAAGGCTATGGATGAGTCTGAACGTACTACATGCACTTTGTTTTCATTTTCGTCTGCACACCGCTGAAAAATGGCGGGTAAACAAAATCGTAAACAAAAGCCGTGAGACAAATTTATCATCGATGGAGAAAGAATTGTTAATTGAATTGGCGACGAAGTGTAAGGGTATCGTAGAAAACAAGAGGACGGATGCGGTGAATGTAAAAGAGAAAGATGTCACGTGGGAAAATATTGGAAACGAGTTTAATTCAAATGCATGTGTAACTACTAGAAGCACGAAATAACTTCGTCAGTATTACGTACGTTTAAAACGACGTGAGAACGCTTCAAGACGGGAGGTGGACAGTGTATTATCCATAGAATTCAGTGAATTATAAAATAGCAAAATTATTAATACTTGAAGCAAAGGCGAGGTCAGCATATTCCTTTCGATGCATGTTCTCAGTATTACGTAAGTTTAAAACGAGGTGCGAAGAAGGACGAGTGACTTGGACGTTTCAAGACCGGAGGTGGACAGTGTATTTATACACGGAATTCAGTGAATTATAAAATCGCAAGGTTATTAATACTTGGAGCAAAGACGTGATCGGCACATTCCTTCTGATGTATGTTCTAACTCATTATTACGTAAATGTAAAACGAGGAGCGAAGGTCAAGTGACTTCAAAGTTTCAGGACGGGAGGTGGACAATGTATTATGCACATAATTCAGTGAATTAAAAAATAGTAAAGTTATTTATACTTGAAGCAAGGGCAAGATCGGCATATTCCTTTCTATGCATGTTCTAACCTCTCGTGTACTTCCGCAGTAACCTTCATAGCACCTTGCTTAGACAGTCTATACCTCCGTAGAAAATTTTATTCTGAAAGCTCCTCAAAGTAATTTCTCCTCATAGGCCGTACTCTATTACGAATGCCATTTAAACGGCCTTAAATATAGCAAATCGACATCACCAGCTGCGTTCACGCCCACTATCTTGACTATTTACTTTTGTTAAGGACTTGATAACAGAAATATGGTTTGTCAGTTTAACAAGAGATTTAACACGAGTGTTAAGCTAACACTTGGTGAAATGCAATTTTTTATAACTATTGCTAAACTCACGTTAAGTCTTAATAAATGTTGCTGAAATCGGGCTTAACTGTATGATCATGAAATTATAAACCATAGTTATTTTTCAAGCAAATATATGTAAATATTTTAATTAATTGATGGAAATTAATCATTTCTTCGCACTAGCCGTATATAGGCTAAGGCCTTTGACAGATAGTCAACATGAAAAATTTGAAGGCCGGGTTTTGAACCACGGATCTCCTGGTTTCCGTCAAGTTGCTCTAACCCAGTGAGGTACCATGAGTTAGAGCGACTGGATGGAAACAAGGAGATCCGTGCTTCAAATCTCTGCTATGGCATTGAATTTTTCATGTTGACTCTATCTATCAAAAATATATGTAAATATATCTTAAAGAATTTATATACACATCTGGTGTGTTTTATTCGCATACCTTTTTCTAAAGATGACCGACCGCACCGTGGCGGAGCGTTTAGACTGCTTGAATCTCACAAAGGCGGCCCGGGTTCATTCCCAGGTAACCGTAAAGTGAGATTTGTGGTGGAGAACACGGCGCCGTGGCCAGTTTTCTCCGGGACTTCCAGTTTTGCTCGCCATCATTCCAACAATTGCTCCATTATCACCTTTCCTCTTATTCACTTCGGCCTCATTTCATTCATCTACTTCCCTCACTATCATTTCGGGGACCGAACTGATCACCCTTCCCTGGGTACATGGTTGTGGCTTTCTGACCCGACGCCTAAAATGGCATAAGGGGTAGAGGAGCATAAATGAACAGAATTGCGTCTTCTACCAAGAGTAGAACTTTTTCACTGATGTAACGCTTACACTGCCCGCGTTCGTAAGGTACCGAGTACAAATCTGGGTCAGCGTGAGTTATCTGGATAAGGTTTTTTTTTTCTCGGTGTTTTCCGGCACTCTACATGGTACATAGCGTGTATAAGCAATTGCTAAGTCGCAAGCAATTAAGCTTTTTGTGTCTGTTAAGTTACACCTCTCCTAGGAATTATACTGTGAGGTTAATTAATGGAAATTAATTATTCTTTCACACTGGCCGTGTGTAGGCTGAATTGTGGAAACGTAGAGTCAGACTGAAAAATTCAATGCCATAGCCGGGATTTGAACCACGGATCTTCTGGTTTCCGTCCAGCCGCACTACCATTGTGCTACTATGGCCAACATGCCGATATGACATTAAATTCTCCAACTGACTCGTGGTTCAAATCCCGGCTATGGCATTGAATTTTTCAGTCTGACTCTACGTTTCCACAATTATACTGTGACTTTGTGCGTTCGTAGAATTAAAATTCAAAGTTTCAGAAATTCAAAACGTTCTTTATTTGCATAGAAATACACTTACAGTAGTAGCATTACGTCATATACACAATTGCAATGTTCCAAGGTCGTTGACCACAACAAAGAGTACACTTCCAAAACACTAGTTTCAATTACAGCTCTCGTTACGACTTTGTTTACAACTACTGCTCTATTTACAAATGTTTACGACTGTCCCTTGGCAAGTCGCCACTTCCTTAAATACCTCCACTCATATTACTAGATATTTTCGGAATATTCTGTAACAAACACGAAATCGAATGTTCTGTAAGACATTCAAAATGTCACTAGAATGTTCCATTTACCCCACTATCTGTTTTGGCATGCCTTTTATATGCGCGCTATGTTTATTTGCTTATCTCCGTGATACACTATCCGTCTGTTATCTCTCCGTGCCGAACATGTTCTGCGAGTCGCCGCGACAATACTGTGATTTTGTGGGTACGTAAAATTAAAAGTATAGTTTGAAGAAATTCAAAATGCTCTTTATTTCCTTAGAAAGACTCTTTGTACAGTCCTTTACAGCAGCAGAATTACGTAAGACAAACGCAACCTTCAAGGTCGTCTGCCACACGTCCACAAACAAAAGAATTCACTTTCAAATCACTACACAGCTACACGCACATGTATCTCCGTTCTCGACTAGCCGCGGCGCCTTTATACCCCCACTCATAGTTCTAGAAATTAGTGGAACGAGCTGTAACAATCAAGACAGCATCAGAAAAGAAGAAACTTTCAGACATCTGTCTCTTTCTTTCCGCAAGTATCAAACACTCGCCTACGCACCAGCTATGGCACTATCTGTATCTTTCGCACGCGCCGGCCGCGGCTCAGAGTGCCTGGCGACAATACTCTTTAATGTAGCGTATAGCATTTGCTTTTTCTTCTGTCCATGGCTGATTAAAAGAAACAGAATTCATTATCATCTTCAAGGATTGAGCCCTGTGACCGGTTCCGTTCTCTTCAAGAGCCTACTGATCCTTCCAGCGTAGAGCTGGGCGTCCCACATCTCTCTTTCCCTTCGGCATATAATCTAAAACTCTTCTCGGAAGTCGTTCCGCGTCCATTCTTAAAATATGATTTTTCCATTCATTTTTTCTTTATTATTTTACTGTTTAAATTAAAAAAATTAATTATGAAAAATTAGTTGTATTTCATTGCAATTTAATACATGGAATTGCGAATTACGTATAAATACACAACGTCTAAATAAGATTCTATTAACAATTTAGTATACTACACTTTTATCCAAATCTGCAAATATTTAGTATAAAAACGAATTACGTATAAAATAGGTTCAACTGTATTCTCTACAGGTACAGTGGAAGAGATAGTTACATCATTTAAGTTGGTCACTACGTGACGGCTTTGAAATTCCGCTCTCTTTGCATGGTTAAGAGCTAGAAACAAAGGGGGTAAAACGGAATTACAATTCGTATTTGAGAACAGCGTAAGAACTTGAACATTCAAGATAATAACATAGAAATCCACTGAAATGTCAAATACCTCAAAAAATGATATCGTTAAAGCACACGATTTATTGAGAACGCATTTTTGTGTGGAATTAACCATTTTATAGGTATTCATTGTCGCTGATAACAATGTTTGCAATGATTAGGGCTTTCTCAAATTGTTATTCGTTTATGTTCTGATTACTCAAAGGAATGTAAAGCTGTCTCATAGTGACCAGATCTTAAAATATATGACTAGAGTTTAAACCCTATTCTTGTATTCTATTATACCAGTAAGCATATTGTCGAGAATGCATTGTTGTGACAATGCGGTGAGGTAAGGCATTCAAAGAGACGGACAGGGCAGTGCGGAGATAAAAGCTTACCGAAACGGTGTGGGAGAAGGAGACGGATTTCTCGAGAGTTTGTCTTTGTTCTAGCGCCATTTGATTGTTGGAGAACATTGCGGAAGGGAGTAATCTATAAAAAGGGAGCCGCCGTCAGCCAGAACAGTCAGTCGGTAATTGGACCCGTGCGCGTGAACAGCTGTAAAAGTGGACTTTGTTTATGGTCGATGACCTTGGAAGTTGTATGTTTATGTGACGTAATTGTGTTTCTAGGGAAATAAAGAGTAATTTTTAGTGTTTGTAACATGGACTTTAAATTTGGCAAATCCACGAGTCACAATATAAGTGATGAAGCAATTTCACAAAAATTCATACCGATTAACAGCAATTAGGTAAAATAATAAGCATTTTTGAAAAGGGTTGTTAAAGAGTAAGATGAGAAAGTCAAATATTCCTTAAATTTAGTGGGCCTCAAATATCGAATATTTTGATGGAATGCAATAATTCAATTTTTAATTTATTTGGCAATTTTTTAATTTATGTCCTCCAACGTCGAGTTACATCGGACGATGAAAGAAATTGGTGGAATGATGTTCAATTGAGCCTAGGGTGCATAAAGCTTTTGTTTTCTTTTTCTTTTTACCGTGGAGGCAAAAACCTAGTTATCGGCGATGGCCCAAGTGCAATGGCCAACAGTGTGAGGGTCCCTGTGCCCTGAAGGGGCCAGGCATACTCACTAAGAAACAACCCTCCACATGTTGGTTGCGTGCATCTTATATTTTGTACACGTGCAATTATCATGCTTCTTAGTCGGGTCCCGCATAGCACCCCGGTTAGTAAGTGGAAGCGTCAACGTTGCTTCTTGGTGGTGACCGTGAAATCTGGGTACCACGAAGCGTTAATCATGTGTAAATATATTCTGACACTGGAGCTCAAAGCTTGGATGATCTGTTAGTCTAGTATTAAAAATATGGTTGCTATTCATTCCACTTATATGTCCTAGTTTCCTAGGCTTGTCAATTGTTAGTATGGATTATGTTGATGCAAACAATGTGTTTTGTCGTCCTCTGTTTCGGCGTGGCCGTTTCTCATGTTCCTTGCCTTGGCTATGTCACCATGGTGTCCTACTCCATATGTAGTCGCCCGCTGTCACTGCGCTTGTAGGATACTGGTGGGAGGCCCTCGGACTCCCGCACCGCCTTGACTGCTGTCAAGGGCTTGAAGGGCTCTGTTGCGGGCAGTGTTCTGAAAAAGTTAGTAGAAGAAAAAGATTAGTAATGGGAGTAATAGCCCAACTGTCAGTGTCTGTCATTTCTGACGAGGTTGTCCAGACAGTTCTGTACGTCGTCGTAGTCATGTTGCATGAGTGTTCTCTCAAATAGAGATAGGCGTCGTGCGTGTATGTTTATGGCTGTGGTGTAGTTTCCTAAGCGTGCGTCTAGAAAGTAAGTTCTGTTTCAATTTATCTCCGCTGCAGCACTGCGATCGCAGTTCCGCACATGCGCGGTAGACGCTCTGTATCAAGGAGAAGAAACGTGCGCCATTGTGAGATCGCTGTCAGCCACATACGCTTTGTTGTGCTTGTTTACAATGTCGGTGTTGATTGAAAATCCCGCCGCTTGTGAAATCAGATCTGTGATTCGTTTTCTGAATGCTAGGAAAGTGAAACAAATTGAAATTTATCGACAAATTTGCGATGTCAAAAGGTGTTGTGTTTCTTCACGACAACTCACGACCACACACTGCAAATAAGACGAAAAACATCCTACAGGGATTTGGCTGGGACATGTTTGACCACCCACCCAGTACAGCCGTGACCTCGCTCCTAGCGATTTTCATCTGTTTTTGCATCTCAAATCTGTCCTTGGCGGTCAACTCTTCAACAATGACGAAGAGCTGAAAGAAAATGGTTTCAACTGGTTGAAGACACAGGCAGCAAACTTCTATGAAGAAGGTATACAAAACCTTGTGCCTCGCTAGTTTAAGAGTTGTAGAATTTTGTTCAATACAAATATTTCTGTATATCTACACAATTTAATTTTATTACCAAACAGAGCTTACCTTCTGGTTATCCGAAATTCGTCTTTCAGGATAAGGAAAAATCCCGGAAAAACCTTATCCATGTAACTCACCCTGACCGAGTTTCGGACTCGGGATCTTTTGAACTTGAGTCAGAATCTCTGATAGGAATTCATATACACGTAAGCAATCTCTAGGTTACTAGAATTAAGAGCGCAGTAATATGTTTGTTTAGAAGGCTATAATAAACCTTATCACAGCAATAAACCTACTAACCGCCACTGTGACACTGTTTAAACAACTTTGTATGTTGCAGGAGTTACGACCCCTAGTGAGCGCATCTCGCAAACAATAATTTATCTCATTTTCTTATCACTCCTTTATGATTTACAATGAAGCAGTGATCACAGCAGCATTTTATGACGTATGTTTCGAAATGAACAAGTCTGGCCGTTACGGGAGAGCAGTTTTTCTTACAATTTGCCCTTTGCGCTGTTCATTATCTTCGGTTGGGTAGGAAATGGAATTGTAAATGTCTTCAGAGGTGTGATAAGGTATTTATTGAAGGGGAGGTGGGCGTTTTATGGGATTTCTCCGACTTACGACTCGCGCGCGCGCAGGAAGCTGTAAAGCATTATGATTACGGCCTGAAGCGTGTATCTGGTGTGTACTCAGATGCAGCATTTATGTCCCAACACAGGTAGCTCGGCTCCGCACTGATTCGATATAATCGGATCTGAAGGAGTAGTAAAACTTTATTCAGGTTTTATTGTTTGTTGCCAAACACCACGCTCCTGCTTCAGGACTTCGTGAACAAATATGTACCTTATAGGTAGATATATTCTCTAATCCTGAACTTCACTCTTTTGTTTTGACTTGTTAATTTCTGTTATGTATAACAAGTGGAGAAAGTAAATTAAATTCCACACGAAAGAGCGATATGAATATTTCACGGAAACACATATTTTGAGATTTTGTGAATCCTTCTCCCCCAAAAAATTAGAAAAAGGTCAGTATGAGTCTATAAAAAGCATAATTAAAAACTTGGTTAAGAGGGCTGTTCAATAAAGAAGGATCACAATTTTTTCTGACAACCTATCTTTACTCATCCTCATAATTTTGATGGCCCTTCTCAAAATAGTCTCTCCTGAATGCGATGAACTTGTCTCAGTGTTTCTGCCAGTCTTCAAAGACATCCTGGAAACCATTTTTTATAGATCCTTCAAAATCGCCTCCGCAGCCTTCACCACTGCTTCTGATGATGAATAATGCCTCCAAAGAAGGCGTTTCTTCAAGTTAGGAATAGCAAAATGTCACAGAGGGCTAAATCCGGACTATAGGGAGGGTGAGGGATGCACTTCACGTTGATTTTTGCAAGATATTCAACAGCGACAATATGCAGCCGCGCATTATCGCGGTGCAACATCCAGCCCGCTTCACGAAAATGTGATCTTTTGCGCCTGATGTGGACTTGCAATATTTTCAGGACATCCCTGCAGTATTGTCCAGTTACTGATGTGTATGCAGGTACAACATGCTGATAAACCATTCCATAAATATCAAAGAATGAAATGACCATAACTTTTCCAGCAGAAGCAACCACTTTTGCCTTTCTGGGGGTTGGTGATGAAAGAGATTTCTACACTGAGCTTTGCTGTTTGCTCTCAGGACCAAAATGATGTAGCCAAGTTTCATCAGCAGTGATTACGTTTGAAAGAAACTCCGGGTCTTCCTCTAATACCAACTTTAACTGCATGTTACCTCCATTGCAGCGGTAGGCGATATTGAACTTCTCCATGGAGATAGACATTCGTCTATCAGGATAAGGGAAATCCCCGGAAAAAAGCTTTATCCAGATAACTTGCCCTGACCGAGGTTCGAACTTGGGAGGTTCTAATTACGCTATCGAGGCGGGCTTTAGAGATGATGTGAACACGTATAGAGTCTATAACCGATGCATGTTCTCCCTTTAAGACTCTTCTTTATATATGAAGTAGATAGCTAGATATTAACAAAACGCCCCCCTTTGTTAATACTGCGCTTGCGCAGAAGGTACCAACTCAAGTATACTAGCGTAATCCATGATATTAGTAACATTTTAAATTTTCCTCAATACTTTGGTTACCAGTTCTTTCCTGTGGGTTATCAAGAAGCATAAAATTTAAACACCTGCTTAGATTTTGTGCTCGCCTCCTTTGCTATGCAATTTCTAATACCATACGCGATAGTTATAACCAATTTTAAGTGTCACTGATACGCACACACACTTTTTCTAAACATGCACTTATTTTTTAATTCAGAGTGTCAGTTCAGGAATTCACCGAGCGATTTCTTAAGCAGAATGTGGTACATATAACTTTCCTTGACATGTTTATTGATAGAATCTCCGGATTGATCTTGTTGTCCGTTTCCAAACATAACTGAGCAATGGGACGCAGATAGGCAATACCCTTTTGACACGTGGAAATGAAATATGGACTTTCCCTCCCACAGTGATAAAAAAGCGACGGAAATGAAATTTTTGGCACAGCATCGCAGACAACTTTTTTACTTTTATTTTTTTGACTAGAAATTGTGTGAAGTGGTTTCCTCAATGCGATGGTACAGTCGAAAGTGCCATCCTCTCCAACAAGATGCTACCTCCATTGCTCAACTTTGTTTATTTGGGCTCCTTCTCACTATTGCAATCTGTTATTATTGTTGTTATTGTTATTGCTATTATATTTGCTTTCTGTGTCACCTACATCAAGTACTTGCAGATGACTAAAAATTGCAAGTTGAGATATCACTAAACCTGAATAATTCTGACCTCCTGAGATACGAGGGCTGTTAAATAAAGAATGATCACAATCTTTTTTGACAACGAACCTTTACTCATTCCCATAATTTTGATGGCCATTCTCAAAATAGTCCCCCCTGAATGCGATGCACCTGTCCCAGCATTTCTGCCACTTTTCAAAGATATGCTGGAAACTATTTTAGAGATCCTTCAAAATCTCCTCCGCAGCCTTCACCACTGCTTCTGATGATGGATAATGCCTGTCACGAAGGCGTTTCTTCATGTTAGGGAATAGAAACGAGTCACATGGGACTAAATCCGGACTATAGGGAGGATGACGGATGTAATTCACGTTTATTTTTTCAAGATACTCAGCAACAACATTGGCAATATGCGGCCAACTTGGAACCCATCCACACAAACATCTCATGTATACTGCTTGTCACCAACGTGTGGGTGGCACCCAATGAAATGCTCAGTATTTCAGAAAGTGATCTTAAGGAAATTCGTCGATCCTCTCACAATGGCAGCAGCAGTAACTGGAGCACCGGTTCCATCTTCTTTTGAAATTGTTTGTCTCCCCTCTTTAAACATTTAAAGCACCTTCGAGCTGTGCTGTAGGGAATAACAGACTTTCCATAGGCCTCCTGTAACATTGTATATGCCTCGAATGAAGATTTGTTGAGACGAAAGCAGAATTTCAAAGCCGCATATTGTTCCTCGCATGTTACCTGCATTGCAGCGGTAGGCGATACAGAACATGTCTGAACTTGCCTGGTTCTTACAGGCGGAAATCAGTAATACCAACAATGAAACTACTATGGCGTGTTTGTTTCACATTAAGCTAACAGAATATAAAAAGATTGAATTTTAGTGCGAAAAATTATGACGGTAAAAAATTATGACCATTCTTTATTGAACAGCCCTCGTAAAAAAGGTGACTGATCAGGTAGACTCACTTGGCTTTACTCACTTGCCTTCTACACATTTTATTACTAAAAAACTTACTTCTTGTAAACGCAGGTAAATTTGAAATTTAAACATATAGATTTCTTTTTGGAAACCATTTATTAGTCTAGTGAGATTTCACTGTAAACCCCGGGACTTAAAGTGCCAGTGTTACATTAGTTGTAACCTCCGATGGTGCTACTGGTAACCAGGTAGCCATACGAAATGGGAGAGAGAATGGTGTTGTTGGCAGTTTTTTTTTTTTTTTTTTTTTTTTTTGCCACTATCAGCATCACTCCACAGTGACCTTGTCAGTTAAATTTACCATTCACTGCCCCTTTAAGTGCAAGATATAATGTGCTTTTATTTGTTCCATTTATACCCCGCCTATAACTCCAATGATCATATCGGCGGGCTTTCAGCTTTGGAACATACCAAAGGTGTTAACTCTTATTCGTTGGGGTTTGATCATTAGATCACGTACACATTAACACTCTCATTCATACATCCAGATTCTGGGGAAGATGAGCAATTATCCTGGCTGGAGAAAAATCCCCACCCCAACCGCCGGAAATCGAACCCGGGACCCCTAGCACTGCAGGTAGGTGCTCTACCGAGCTACGGGGCGAGCTTTATACTGTTTTTTGTTTCTACTGGAATGAGGACAAACTGCAGTGAATGCCACTAAAACATGGAACGTGTGTGCGGAGAACTTTGTTAATGAGTAAGTAGTGTAGGCAATTTAGAGATGGCTGAACATAAGAAGATCGCCAGAGACTAAAGTGTTTGAATACTCTCCCTATAGCCCAGACATTTCACTAGGTGACTTCCATTTTTTGCCTAGATAATGTAAGCCCTTTTAGGGAGACAGCATTTTCATTCCAGTGATCTTAAACACAGACAAGGCTCAACACACGTGAAAAGAGAATATGCAGCCATATTGGATAGCTAATGCTTCAATCTTAATACTAATTAAATAGCTTTAAGTATTATCAATAAAAACATTTTGATCGTAACCTTGACTTTGATTTAATGTTCTAGTGAGGTTAAATAGAAGCTGGAATAGCTCTCATGTTTAGCATGATGCAACTTGCCTTTACGGCATAGGGGAGAGTCGTGCAGTATCGGCCGGCATGCAGTACCGGCCACTACTGTAGAACATTGTAGAACATTGTTGCCGTTCCGAGAGGTGCTAGTGAGGCTGCTTAACCTAGCGGACATCGATCACGACGTCCAGGCCGGAACGGAGATGAGGACGTGTGAGCCCGTGGTCATCGCGACAACAATCGACAGGACACAGGAGCCGGTGCAAACGCAACACCTGGGACCCCGGCTGGAAGGCTTACTGGAGAGGGCCGATCACCTGACCGCAGAACGGCTCGAGAAGGTTCGACAACTGCTCAGACGATACCAGCGCGTCTTCAGCCAAGGCAGAGAAGAACTACTGCGTCAACCCGGCAAGAGATACTGGCGGTTGTAAACACATTGGAGCCCTTCCACAAGCACCTGTACGGTCAGCCATTCCACCTCAGGATTGACCATTCCGCCCTAACCTGGCTATTGAGCTTTAAGAACCTGGAAGGCCAGACAGCACGTTGGGTCCAGAGGCTGCAGGAGTACGACTTCACCTCTGAACATCGTAGAGGCAAGAGCCACGGTAACGCAGGCGCCATGTACCGAAGACCCTGTCCAGAGAAGTGCGGCCAATGCACAAGAGTTGAAGAGAAGGAGCGTGCCGTAGCAGTCCGAATACTCACGGCAGTGCCTGCTGATGGCTGAGATAGCGCAGGCCTGAGGAGGGAGCAGGCGGACGCAGACTTGGGACCACTCTTGGGAGAAGTGGAGGTTGGGACGGGGCCGGTCTTGGAGGACATCGCACCGAGGAGCGCCACCTACAAGTCGTACTGGGCCCACCCTGACTCTCTGAAGACAAGAGAGGGCGTGTTGTTCTGGGTATTGGAATCACTTGTTGGTAAGACGCAGACAGAACAGTTGGCACTTCCCCGAAGTAAGGTCCTGGAGGTCTTGGAGGAAGTGCACGTAGAGGCAAGAGCCACGGTAACGCAGGCGCCATGTCCCGAAGACCCTGTCCAGAGAAGTGCGGCCAATGCACAAAAGTTGAAGAGAAGGAGCGTGCCGTAGCAGTCCGAATACTCACGGCAGTGTCTGCGGATGGCTGAGATAGCGCAGGCCTGAGGAGGGAGCAGGCGGACGCAGACTTGGGACCACTCTTGCGAGAAGTGGAGGTTGGGACGGGGCCGGTCTGGGAGGACATCGCACCGAGGAGCTCCACCTACAAGTCGTACTGGGCCCAACCTGACTCTCTGAAGATAAGAGAGGGCGTGTTGTTCCGGGTATTGGAATCACCTGTTGGTAAGACGCAGACAGAACAGTTGGCACTTCCCCGAAGTAAGGTCCTGGAGGTCTTGGAGGAAGTGCACCTCGGGACTTCAGGAGGAAACCTGTGAGCAAACCGAAAAATCGACAAACTTTAACAGCCATGGCAAGGACAGTACCGGGTGGTGAAGAGGACTAGCGACGTTGTCTACCGCATCCAGAAGGTGCCCGAGGAATCGTCTGGCCCGCTAGGATGGTGCTGTTCGGGACGACCAGCCTTGAGGAGGGAGCAGTGTCGCGAACCCGATCGCGATAAGGCGGCTTGGCACACAATAGACGGATAGGTTTCATGGAGATAACGAGCTTACATAAACAGATAACGCCGGCAGATAAGATAACTGAAGCAAAGGCCTCGCCGGTTATATTAAGTTACGTTTCTCGAAGGTGATAGAATGTTCGAACTATGTAACTAGACGCCTTGTTTTCCAGTAAATTCTAGTGATTGACAGAACAGTCTGGTAATCATGAGTGGAGATATAAAAGGGATTGTGACACGCTAGCAGGATAGTTGTAGTTGTGAAACAGCTGTTGTAAGCAAGAGTGTGAAACAGTGTTATGAAATGAGAGACAGCCAGCTGTGTTGTTGTAACGAGAGCTAAAGATGTAATCTGCTGTCACTAATTGTTATTGTGATCGAGCTTGTAAGACTGTGTATATGTGATTTAATGTCCCTACGTGAGAATTGGACAGTGTATTGCTACGAAAATAAAGGGAATTTTTAATTTCTGCAACTCGGCCTTCTAATTCTACGAACCCACAAAAGTTACAGTATTCCACTATTGTTCTATATGTTGCAGTGCAATGTGTCACTGACAATCTATATTGTAACAGAAAAAAGTGGCCGATACTGCAAGATATTTTCTACAAACCTTATAATTCTAGCTTTTTTAACTTTTGATGTAATAAACTACTATACATAGAAATAAAAATCATTACATTATACTATCTGTAAAATATGTGTTGAGGTAAGAGAATGATATAGTAGGGTTCCAATTAACCACCACAGTTACAGAGTAAAGTCAAAGAACTTAACCCGTCAGATACTGCACCACCTTCCCCTATTGAATTTAAATGAATTTGAGAACGCTTTTCTGCTCACCGGAAAATATGCGAACCAGTTAGGGAATTTAAGTGCGTACCAGCGTGTTGTCGTAGTAGCACAGTTGGCGTGACAAAGAGGTAAGTGTGCCGAAGATCTATGTTCATATCTTGTATATCCATATATCTATGAATATTGTGACTTTGTGTAGAATTAAAAGTCCAATTTGCCGAAATTCTAAATGTTCTTTATTTGCGTAGAAATACACTCCGTAGCAGTAGGATTACATCACATATCACAATCTACAACACCAAGGTCGATGACAATAACAAACAGCTTACTCAACTTCCACTGTTTACAACACTCTCGTTACATGTATTTACAACAACTTGCAACTCAACTACCGTGTCACAATATCTTAAATACCTCGCAGATAATTTCTAGATTATTCGCCTATCAGTTCCTTTTGTGTAGACAAGCCGCGCGATCGTAGATACGAGTTCGCGACACTGCTCCCTCCTCAAGGCTGGTCGTCCCAAACAGCAACATCGTAGCGGGCCAGACGATCCAGGTGTACCACCAACATCTTCCCTCGGGGCACCTTCTGGAAGCGGTAGACCACGTCGTTAGTCCTCTTCACCACCTGGTACGGTCCTTGCCATGGCTGTTGAAGTTTGTCGATTGTTCGGTTTGATCCCAGGCATCCTCCTGAAGTACCGGCGTGCACTTCCTCCAAGACCTCCGGGACATTACTTCGGGGAAGTACAAACTGTTGTCTCTGCGTCTTCCCATCGCGCGAATCCCATACTCGGAACGGCACGCCCTCTCTGATCTTCAGCGAGTCCCATTGGGCCCAGTACGACTTATAGGTGGCGCTCCTCCGTTGGTCTTGTGCCTGCCTCCGCTTTCCTCAAGAGTGGTCCCAAGTCTGCGTCCGCCAGCTGCTCCCTCCTCAGGCCTGCGCTATCCCAGCCATCCGCAGGCACTGCCGTGACTACTCGAACTGCTGCTGCACGCACCTTCTCTTCCACTCCTGTACATTGGCCGCACTACTTTGTGCAGAGTCTTCGGGACATAGCATCTGCGTTACCGTGGTTCTTCCCTCTACGATGTTCAGAGGCGAAGTCGTAATCGTACAGCCTCGGAACCCAACGTGCTGTCTGGCCTTCTAGGTTTCTAAAGCTCAGTAACCAGGTTAGGGCGGAGTGGTCAGTCCTCAGGTGGAATGGCTGACCGTACACGTACTTGTGGAAGTGCTCCAATGCCTTTAATACCGCCAGTAACTCTCGCCGGGTGACGCAGTAGTTCTTCTCTGCCTTGCCTGAAGACGCGCTGGTATCGTCTCAGCAGTTGTCGAACCTTCTCGAGCTGTTCTGCGGTCAGGTGATCGGCCGCCCTCTCCAGTAAGCCTTCCAGCCGGGGCCCCAGGTATTGGGTTGGCACCGGCTCAAATGTCTTGTCGATTGCTGTCACGATGACCACGGGCTCGCACGTCCCCATGTTCATTCCGGCCTGGACGTCGTGATCGATGTGCGCTAGGTTAAGCAGCCTTACTGGCACCTCTCGGCACGGCCACAATGTTCTTCGTTCGCTGTCCTTTCAGTCGCGCCGTCACCACCACCTCCCTTCTGGCGGGGACCCACGTCTTCCTTGCATAATTATCGACATTAACAATCTTTGGGGTACACTGTTAAGATCAAAATCATTAGTGCCTAAGGAAAGGAATTAAAAAGGAGTAAGAAAAAGTAAGGAAGGAAATTTTCCATATAGAACGGAGTTTGGAAGGGCGGATTCGCTAGAAAATACTTTTCCAATACTATAAATACAAAGTGTGGTACATAATACTTTCACTATCGAGTGAAACATAAACGCACATTTTTTCCTTCGTGTTTTCCGAAGCTGACCTTTACATCGAAGAAATTTGCTCAGGAGAATTCTGATATGTTCTACCAATGCCCTCTAGACTTGCAATATCTTTCTTGATCCAGGCTCGTTAACAAGCCTTTTCGATATAAAAGTGAACTTTGTAAAATAAAGAAAATAATGGATTAGAAACTTGTTCCGGGCGGTTATTCAATTGTTTTTGTTTAATGAAAGCCTGTATTGCTACTGAAATCCGATGTTGAATTACATAGAAAATGAAGCTAGTTACAGTGGAAAAAAATAGGACTTTTTGAAACCTATCGACCTCCCAGTGCCCTTAAGTAAGAAAAAGTTAATATTTTCAAACGTTTGATGACCAATACATGGAAAATATTTTAGATTAAATGCCACAAGAATATTCCGAAAATTAAGAATGTGGGTAGTTTAAAATTGTTCTATATTAGCCGAAAAGAAAAATTCAACTTAAGAGCTCAAATTTTTTGAGGCATAGAACATTTTATAGAGCGAGAAATTTTCACCTTATTTTCACAAAGAATAAGTAATAATTATTAACTATTCCGTGAAAAAACAGGAAAATTTGCATGCAAGTTTAAAATGAAATCCTAAGAATGTGGCTAAAGTTTCTTAGTGTTAGTTCTGTTATTATAGAAGTTAGAATTTTCAGTGTATCCTTACTTCACCTCTACTCTTTCTCCTTTCTTTCATTCTCTCCATGTTTCTATTTTTCTCTTTCTCATACATAGGCATGCCAACGTTTACTTTTAAAAAAGCAAATGTTTTGAGATCAGACCACGATAAAGCCTCTAGAAAATTTCAGTGTGTTAAACTTTATAAAAATTGTTATGTCACCCTGTATAAATCCATCTTTTTATCTTTTTCAGTTCCTTTTAATCTTCTACTATGATACAGCAAGCTGGGTTGTTACACTTCCAGGTTTATTTTTTGTGCTACTTAATTGCACTGTATTTCTTGGGATTTTCTCCCCGTTCTATGTTTATCCTTTATATACGTACTCTCATGCGTTTGAAGTTCGGTTTGTGCTGCTTGCCTAATGTTTGTTTTCTCTACCTCGCCTTTGAGAAGAATGCTTCTCTATTATCCTTCTACTTTAATTCATTTTCTGTCTCTTTTCCCTTTTTGCGCTGGAAGCACCTCTAATGCCTGCCATACATTTTATAGGCAAATGAGTTACACTATTTATTTTTATGTTTTAACTATATTTTCTAATCAGTTGATTTAGTGTTTTCTGCTTATATAATCTCTATTGTTTCATATGTCACAAGATATGTTCGTTGTTTCGAAACACCTATTTCAATCGATTTGATTTGCAATTTATCGGTATGTGTATACAATATTAATTTTTATTCGTTACCTCCCGCCCTCCGATTGAGCAAGAATGACGTCATTGTTGACTGGTGAGTCTATCTTGAAATCATAGTACCCTCTATGTAGAGGAAGCGGTAATATTTGTGGAACAGTAAGCAAATTATAGCGCTCTGAGCGTGGTTGTGCTTGTAACTAACACAACTAGCTTCCCCTGTATACGAACACAGAACATCGTGTCTTAATAGTTGAATGCTATTTCGTACCGACATTAAACCTCTGCATAGAGAAGTTTATGCAAAGCTCTCCAGCATTCAGACAAGTCCCTCACAGCGTAATGTTTCCAAAGGTGCCTTCAAATTGACATACTTTTGTTTGCAAAATAAACGTCTTGCATTTTATCAGTATAGGATATAAACTTTTTGTCATTCTCACACTTAATTAAAATGCCTTTTAATGTGGGCATCCTTATATAATTTAAAACTAATAGGTGCTTCAAACATTTCCAAGATGAAGGATCAGTTAGTCACAAAAAGAGAGACACTTGGCACCATAAAGTGACTGGTCCCAATTTAGAATCAATAAATACTGTTATGACAGAAAGACCTAAAGTACACCTTCTCGCAATACAGACAGTGTTTAAGGGGAAGAGAGAAAGGAGATATAAGAAAATGGACGCATAAGAATATGTATTAGAGATATTTATTGTTTAGAGTTGGATAAAAGCTTTGTACATATTGTAACACTAATTTATTTTTTATTTATAGAGCATTCTCTGCTAATTTTATGGCCTGTATTGAAGTTACATTGTAAGGAAACTGTGTGTAATGGAAAAGAATTGAGATCAAATTGAAATATTTCTTTTTATGTGACCGGTTTTACAATATATATATATATATATATATATATATATATATATATATATATATATATATATATATATATATATATATATATATATAACAGAAAAACAGATATTCATTGTGAAATAAGTGTTCATTGACTTATCATTTCGTGCATTCCGCATGGTATACTTTTATGGCTGCATAATTAGCTTTGCAGTGCATTGCATTGCAATATATGGGTTTTTATAAACAGTTATCGTATCTACGCACCAGTAGAAATTACGCATCTTTATATTACGCGTGCAGACCCACCTCCCAAACAGTATATTTAGCTGCCGGTAGAAGGAGGCCTCAAAGCTGCTGTCAGCACATCAAATACGATCTCAATCCGCTAGCGATGTTATTGATGACGTCAAATTTTGCGCGGTAAAATCACAGATAGAAATGAACACCATGTATGTGTCAAATACCGCACGCTGTTCAAATGGAAATAAAATCTATGCTACGAGACCTGTTCAACAAAGAATGAACATAACTTTTGAAGTCATACATTTTCGCCATAAAATTCAATCTTATTATATTCTGTTAGCTTAATGTGAAACAAACACGCCGTAGTACTTTCATTTTTGGTACTCCTGGTTCCCGCCTGTGAGAACCAGGCAAGTTCAGAAATGTTCAGTATCGCCTACCGCTGCAATGGAGGTAACACGGGAGGTACAATATGTGGCTTTGAAATTCTGCTTTCGTCTCATCAAATCTTCAGTTGAGGCCTATGGGGAGTCTGCTCTTCCCTACAGCATAGCTCAAAAGTGGTTTAAAATGTTTAAAGTGGGGAGACAATTAATTTCAAAGAAAGGTGGATCCGGTGATCCAGTTACTGCTCTTATGAGAAAGAACATCAACAATTCTGCTGACATTGTGAGAGCGAATCGACGAATTATCTTAAGATCACTTTCTGAAATACTGAACATTTCATTGGGTGCCACCCACACGTTGGTGACAAACATTACACATGAGACGTGTTTGTGCGCGATGGATTCCAAGACTGTTGATTCCCGAACAAAAGGACATTCGCATGCAGGTCTGCATGCAGTTAAAGTTGATGTAATCACTGCTGATGAAACTTGGCTACATCATTGTGATCCTGAGAGCAAACAGCAAAGCTCAGTGTGGAAATCTCCTTCATCACCAATCCCCGCAAAAAGCAAAAGTGGTTGCTTCTCCTGGGACAGTTATGGTCATCTCATTCTTTGATATTCATGGAATGCTTTATCAGCATGTTGTGCCTGCACACACATCAGTAAATGGACAATCCTACAGGGATGTCCTGAAAACATTTCAAGTCCGTATCAGGCGTAAAAGACCACATTTCCATGAAGCAGGCTGGATGCTGCACCACGATAATGCGCGGCCGCATATTGCCAATGTTGTTGCTGAATATCTTGCAAAAATCAACGTGAAGTGCATACCTCACTCTCCCTATAGTCCGCATTTACCCCTATGTAACCTTTTTCTATTCCCTAACTTGAAGAAACGCCTTCGTGGGAGGCATTATCTATCATCAGAAGCAGTGGTGAAGGCTGCGGAGGCGATTTTGAAGGAACTCTCAAAAATGGTTTGCAGCATGTCTTTGAAGACTGGCAGAAACGCTGAGACAAGTGCATCACATTCAGGGGAGACTATTTTGAGAAGGACCATCAAAATTATGAGGATGAGTAAAGGTACGTTGCCAAAAGGATTGTGATCATTCTTTATTGAACATCCCTCATATTATGTAGAGAAATGGAGAACTTTGCTGGTAAGAAAACGATTTTGTTTATTATTTTAGCATTGGAAAGCGATATTATTCCTGACGAACATTGGCTGTAAACTATAGTCGAACGTTTAGCGATCACAAAGGCGTGTGTTGAAGAATCTTGAAGATATATGACAGCCATAAAAATCTAGGAATGGGTCGGCACCAGGTTTTCTCCATATTCGATTCTGGATATGATACCCTATACTCGATAAAATTATTTGTTTTAGTTAATTGATGGAAATTAATCATTTCTCCACGCTAGCCATATATAGGCTAAGATATTTGATGGATAGAGTCAACATGAAAAATTCAATGTCAATGATTAATTTCCATCAATTAAATAAAATAATAAGAGTTAAATGACGAAGCCTGGGACTTAAGTACTTACAATAGTAAGTCGCCACGAACGGTGTATCTCGGATGCGAGAGCCCTAGTGGTCTACCGGGGAACTATATGGGCCAACTGGAGAATTTAATGTCAGAACGAAGCGTTGACCATGGTAGCTCAAAGGTTAAGAGCGACTGGACGGAAAGCACGAGATCCGTCGTTCAAATCCCGGTCATGGCATTGAATTTTTCAAGTTGACTCTATCCAGCAAAATTATTTCTACTTCCAGTTTCAGTTCAAATATGATAAATACGTAAAATATGAGGCTATTAACAGTGAAGCAAACAAATATATACAAACGTAGTAATTTGTAACTTAAAACTTCACTTATCTGATAAGAAATGATGATACTTTTCTTATAAATAGTTTGGGATCACGATTTTATGGAAATTCTTCCACATCGTCAGCCGGAACCACAAATTCTACAAATACTAAGTGTTAGTATGTCCTTCTCAGTACTACCAAAATCTACAAATGAAACAAATTTAAAAACAAAATCAACTGCCAGTATTTCAAAATGTTTGCTTTTTAAAATAAATATATTTTCCCAAATCATTAAATCTATCGGAACTTTAATTGTTTTAATAATTTAACTTCAGGATTTATTTC
This sequence comes from Mantis religiosa, assembly GCA_030765055.1. Classification (NCBI taxonomy): domain Eukaryota; kingdom Metazoa; phylum Arthropoda; class Insecta; order Mantodea; family Mantidae; genus Mantis; species Mantis religiosa. The sequence continues at coordinate 193,852,615 of CM060951.1, forward strand.
ATGGTTAAATGACCAGAAATTATCTGCTACGGCTGATTTATTAGTCTGTTTATACTTAATGTTACGAAAATGTTCTTTCGCTCTGGTTTCTTAACTACGTTTTGTCTTTCCAATATCTTTATCACAATCGAAACAATTGAATTGATAAATACCAGATGTTGTATTATAAGGTATGTTATCCTTTTTAGAGAAATTCAATGAATATTTATTACTATATTTATTCAGAGTAGCTAAAGTTATACTAAACTCTTTAAAAATATAATTTTGGGACAACTTTTAATACCAATAAAATTAAGTATGTGCACGTATTTAATTAGGGAAAACTTAAAACCATTATTTAATACTTTTAAACTCAACATTGGACATTTAAAAGCCAAAGCTTCTGTTCTCTCTTTCTGGATCAAGTGTATTTCTTTCTCTAAACGTACGAGTCTTTCTGTGCTAAATAGTCTTTTAGAGAAAACTGTTGCACGTAGAATGCACACATATTTAGGGCCTTCCTTTAGTTTCGGAAAACTTTGAATTTGTTTTCCAGTTATCCAGTGCACTGGATAAAGGAGGTAACAAATAGTCATTGAGATATGTTGTCATTTATTTCTTCTTGGGAACTGATGACTGACACTGAATTTCACACACGATTAGTTCCTTGCATAGGGTTACTGTGAAGGTACCATATTCTTGGGCTTTGAAATGTTCGGTTTTTGGCAGTAATATTTTGTGACTTTAAAATAAAAGAAAAATTGCAGAATCATCATGAAAGTATCGATCGAATTTTCTGAAGTATTGAGGACCCATTTATAATAAAGAGCTTCGAGGCGTAGATGTTAATTATTACAATATTTAATAAAATAATGAAAATTAGGGTTATGTTTTTGTTTTGTAATTTTACGTGCTTCAACGTTGTCATATCGGACGAAGAATGGAATGGATGGAATGGTGCTCAAATGAGCTCAGGTTCCATGGAGCTTAGAGTTACCCTATATTCCTCTTTGAGGATGAGGGAAAACCTAGGAAGAAACCTTATCCAGGTAACTCACCCTGACCGAGATTAGAACTCGAGACCTCTTAAACGTGAGGCAGACACGCTACCATGTACCCTACCGAGGCGGGCTAGGGTTATATTTTATAGAAGGTTTGAAAGATAATAAGTTTTTGTTTAAACAAATTGGTGTCTTTGAATGTGTGCCACCTCTGTGATTCCATTAAACCGCTTAACTGTAATATCCTTGAGATTTTTTATGTATACCCTGTATTTAGAAATTGAAAAGACCTTAATAGCTACCAAACTTCAATTGTTACATTTTATGTGAGTTTTAGTAGACATACTTGGAGTCTTTACTTTCACATTCATTAAAATAGAATACAAAAGTCAGGAAAGATCATCTTAAATATATTAAAAGAGTGCAACTATTTCAGCACACTACTCACGTAAGTTGGTCTAGGTACCTCAGAGTTACACGTTGCTGTAGTGATCATAAGATCACGGGTTTTAATCCGGTGCAGATGGATGGATTTTTATTCTTAAGTGCTACAGTTGCACATCTGTTGATTTACTGATACATTAAATAACTCCTGCGGCCCTGAAATGATCCTCGCATTTGAGAGCGTCTTTAACAAAATATATCTTTTTACTCAGATATACACTATAAATATTTTTTGAACAAATTACGATTAGCTGAGTTGAACATTAGTCGAAGCATCAATGGATTTAAATTAATAATAATTTTATGGGAAATTCAAAATTCGTTCATCACCGGAGCCAGATTTAAAGAATACATTACTATTAAGTACATAAATGTATAAGTATTCCAAATTCAAACCAGTAACAAGGATTGATTTAGAAATTAACCTCAAAGAATTGTTGCATATAAATTCCTGTTTTAAGCAGATTTATGGAGTAAGATCTTGCCAATCTCAGTTACACAAAATTCTTTTAGAATGAAGAGGACTTGATTACTCCGAGAAAATTTAACTTATATATTTCATATATAGGTATCTTAAACATTTATTCAAAATTCTTAGGGTCATTGATAGAGTCAACATGACAAAATTCAATGTCATGGCCAGGATTTGAACCACATATTTCCTGATTTCCGTCTACTCGCTCTAACTCATTGAGCTACCATAGCCAACTTGCCGTTATGGCATTATATTCTCCATTTGACTCATATATTTCTCCGGTAAACCACTAGGAGCTCTCGTATCCGAGAAACACCATTTGTGGCGACTTACTATCGTAAGTACTTGAGTCCCTGACTTCATCATTTAACTCTTATTATTTCAGTTAATTGATGGGAATTAATAATTTCTTCACTCTAGCCATATATAGGCTAAGGTTCTCGATAGAATCAACATGAAATATTCAACGTCATGGGCCGGAATTTGAACCACGGATCTCCTGGTTTCCGTCCAGTCGCTCTTACCCATTGAGCTACATTAAATTCTCCATTTGACTCATATTTCTCCGGTAGACCACTAAGGGCTCTGGCATTCGAGATACACCGTTAATGCCATGACGGCAAGTTGGCCATGGTAACTCAATGGGTTAGAGCAACTGGAAGGAAACCAGGAGATCCGAGGTTCAAATCCCGGCCGTGGCATTGAATTTTTCATGTTGAATAATATGAAGGTTTTGAATTTATGATTATTGTTTGTTTAGTATTCGTGAATTGGATTGTAATGTTTGAAGGTTATTATTATAGATGAATTGTTTTATTGTTAAGATTTGAAATTTATATTTTTAATTTGTTATAAAGTGGATTTAAAAAAAATATTGATTTGAGTAGAAGTATGAGTAATAATTGAATTTGTTTGTATAAAATTGATATGATGTATTTACATTTGTTTAATTTGTTTAAAGAATTTGGAGAAGTTTTAAATTTGTAAGTTTTGCGATATTTGTAATGTAAATTTTATGAATTATTTTTATATAAGTGTTTGGTTAAATGTTTTGAAAGTTTTTGAAAATACTTTATTAGTTGAAAAGGTAAATTGATAAGTTTTAATGTACTTGTTACCAGTAAATGTAGCTGGTTGTCAGTTATTTGTATACTGGATTCCAGTAAATTTTATAAGTTAAATTGCAGATTGGTAACTTTTGTATATTTTGATTTTTTAGATTATTGTTTTCCTTTTATCTGAAACATTGCTGTCTAACTTGTATGTTTTGTATTTATTTGCTAGTTAATAAATTAGAATTTGGAAATCATGTCCCAGTATAAGAAATTAGGTATCGGGAGTAGATTTTCAGATTTTATTTATTTGTTTGTTTGTTTTTGTTTATTTATTTAGTTATTTCTTTAGTTATTTATTTATTTAGTTATTATTTAGTCATTTATTTAGTTAGTTAGCTATTTATTGATTTGTTGACCAGCTATCAAAAACCTTGGCCTGTATACGGCTACTGTGAAGAAATGATTAATTTCCATCAATTAACTAAAATTCTTAGGGTCATTTTTTAGGAAATAAAAATTGACGAGAGACCTTTAATTTTCTCAACATTACATATATTACTTTCTTTGCCTCGCACATATTGTACTACATCAAAAAATTAGATACCGATATTTCACCTTGAGTAAAATGTTAGTGATTATAATATTAGAACTATTTTTAAACTTTTTATTAAATCTCGAAAACGTTCTGTATCTGTCACCAATTTTTGCAATTGTTTTAATCATATAGCAGTATAAAATAAGAAAGCACTCTTAAATGCTCAGTAATGCATACAGAAATTGCATGCATAATTTTAGTTGCTGTTCCTATCGAATTCCAGATGCAAATAGTTGGAATTATGCGGTGGGTGCCAAATTTGTTGCTCGCGAGCCAATTGCTGATGGAATTCACAACACATTGCCTTGGAAACCACCACAATCCCGCACAACAAGGTATGAAGCAATTTGTATGCATTCTGATAGCCGGTTACTCATAATTGTGCATGCATTAATTTGCATAATAAATAAAAAAGGTTGCAATTAAAATAGCACTAAAATCCTTCCATTACAAAAACAGTTTAACTGTTTCTTCTACTTAGGAATGATCATTAAGCCACGAAACCTCTGCTGAAGGCTTTAATTTCATACTAATTTTCTAGCATTCCGTTCATCTTAGTACTAATTTCTTAACTATTTTAAAAATATTATTAAAATTAATGTTGCATATGCTCACTTTCTTCTCGGGCAGCCGACCAGGTGAACAGATTATTAGATATTAGACATAACTTCTGAAGGAGAAATTTCCAGCTGATATCATAGAGGCCTTCTGACATTCCCTGTCGTCCACTTTCTTCTTGTTTGCTGGTACTTTATTTGAACAAGTAGATGGAGTAGCAATGGGCTTTCTTTTGTCACCAGCTATAGCTAATTTCTATATGGAACACCTAGAACATAAAATACTTGCCGCAGCTCCACTTAAACCATCTCATTTCTATAGATTCGTGGATGACACTTTTGTAATTTGGCCACATGGATCAGACACTTTACCTAGCTTTCTTGCGCATCTCAACAGCCTTCGACCTCAAATACAGTTTACCACGGAAGTGGAGAAGGATGGAACTCTTCCATTCCTGGACATTCTTATTTCAAAAAAACAGCAACGGTACACTGGGGTATGCTGTATATCGCAAGCCTACACACACCGATCTCTATCTGAACGCTCATAGTTTCCATCATAAGTCTCAACGACTGGGAGTTCTCAATATACTGGCCCACAGAGCTTTGTCTCTCTCTGATCCCAGCCACTTAAAACAAGAATTACAGCACCTGAGACTCACTTTCTGGCAAAACGGCTACTCCGAATATGACGCTGAAGCCTCGATCACCAAAGCTAGGAAAGGGAAACCTGTACTACAGCAAACGTCAGATAAGCCTACCGCTACAGCCTGCATCCCATTTACCGGCAATCTATCCGGCAGAATCAGCAGAATTCTCGCCAAATACAACATCAGGACCATCCAAAAGCCACCTCCGAAGATTAAACATCTGTTGAGACCAGTGAAAGACAAACTGGACTTCCAAGTTCCTGGAGTGTACCGCATTCCCTGTGAATGTGGGACACCGTATATAGGACAAACGGGAAGGCCCATCGCTACTAGAATAATCGAACAAGAACGGAGCATTCGTTTAATGCAGCCTGAGAAGTCTGGGCTGGCAGAGCATTGTTTTGATAACGACCATAGAGCCAATTTTCGGGAGACGACCATCTTGGCAAAATGCAATAGTTACTGGGAGCGGAGAATTAAGGAGGCTTTGGCGATTTCCTCTGAAAGGAGCACGCTTAATAGATAATAATCAGACATCGCTAGATAATATTCAGTCATCAATTAATATTGTCAGCAGAGGACAATTTTACTTCCGCTAAAGTAATTATAGACATTTTGCTAGATAGAGCAAGGTTACATTTAGTTCTAAAAGTTCGACATTCGTATTTAACCAGAAATACATGATTTGTGATGTTCTGGATTCCCGGAAATTAATTGTTCTTTCACACTGGCCGTGTGTAGGTTAATGTATGGCAAGATAGACTGAAAAATTCAATGCCATAGCCGGGATTTGGAGAGTCAGTTTCACAAGTCAGTTGGAGAATTTAATGTCATGTTGGCACGTTGGCCATACTAGCTCAATGGTTAGAGCGGCTGGACGACAACCAGAAGATCCGTGGTTCAAATCCCGGCTATGACATTGCATTTTTCAGTCTGACTCTATCTTTCCATTCTGGATTCCTGTTTGATGTTTCTTTCTTTTTATTTCATTAAATCCAAAAATATCCAACGTCCAGCTTTTATGTTGACAGGCTCTTGAAAAAAAAAAAAAACGTTTTAAATAATGGTCCTTGGGGTGTGGACGAGAGGATATTAATTCAAAACGAAAAAGCCCTCAAATAGTCTCTTTATTTAACTTCTGTATATTCCAAATTTACGAAATGAAGACTTGTAAGGTGCTCTCCCAACTCAAACCGACATTGGACTTTCCCAAAGCTCTGTTTTTTTATTAAAATACCAGGTCTTTAAGATATCAATATGGTACATGGATTCAGGCAATTTTTATTCAAAAGGAACGTTGTGTAAATTAATACAACCAGTAAATCCTAAGAACTAGGAAAAAATGTGTTACACAAATTAGTATTACGTCTTTTAAAACACGTAATGTACTTAATACATTAAAGTTCTTAAAAGTAATTTAATTAATAATAGGAAAGGTTTAATAAAGCTGATATTTTATTTAAAGTACCCTATTTGGAAAATTTGTAACAAAATTTAGAATTAAGAAAACGCCCCAATTCTCATCGGTTTGAGTTTTACATATGCTATGTTATTTCTTTATTTTAAAAGTATTTTATTGGTGACTGTTATATTGCAATTTTGCTATATAGAAATAAATCAGTAATGAAATCTGTCTTTAAAAGCTGAACTTAAATCACAAGTGTGGTATTTATTAAATATTTTGTTTTTTGATTATGCTGAAACCATACATATGGAACACTTTTATATAAATGCCATTTGTTGCGTTTATTCAGGTCAAATTAAACTATGTGCTTCAGATATGTTTTTTCCAAGTTCTTTAAAATGTAAAATATTTTGAATGCTGCAGTGGAAAAGTGAGTTAAATCCCTCAACGAGTCGACTCATAGATAGGACATCTGACTAAATCTGCATTAACAGCGACAGCGCCTTCTAGACGCAAGGAGATAACTCTATTTGTCCTACGACCTCCCTAGGACTCCCAGGGAACTCCAGTGGTTATATATCGGCCAGCTGCAAGTGACAATTGAAATTAAATCTTATATTCATTCCCTTATTCAAAGAAAAATCAAATACATGAAATGCCTGGCCCCATAGGTCAGTCGGTAAAGCACATGTCTGCCGTGATAGGGGTCCCAGGTTCGATTCCCGGCGTTGGGGGTAGGGTTTTTTCTCCGACTAAGATAATTCCCGATTCCCCAGAGTCTGGAACTACGAGTGAGAGTGCGAAGGTGTGCGTGATATAATGATTAAAACCAAACGAATGCTAGTTAACACCTACGATATGTTCCATAGGAGAACATACCATTGGAGTTAAAGGCGGAAGAAAAAAAAAATCGAACATAAGTTACATTAAATAAAGGGAAGAAAATTAAACAACTTCTGTAAAATACTAGCAAATTGCAATTCATACAGCATGTGCTACTACTTTTTATATTTTCTGTGAACCTTAATTTTCTTTAACAAGTGTATAAAATTTATCTGTTAGTAATTCCATGATACTCCTATTTACTACCTTATATACCATATACTTCAACGAGATATTAAAGTAATTTATTTATTGTTTATATCTGTATTAAATATTTCTCACTTCAGTTCACTGGACTGTCATACATTATAGTATTTCTTATTCTTCAGCATATCCACTACATATATACACTTTGAACTTCAGCTGTAACACCTCATTCCCTCAAATTTTAGTACTTTATCTGTAAATTACCTTAATTTTCTATTCACATTATATTAATATTGTGGTTTTGTGGGTTCGTAGGATTAAGTCTTATGTGTAGAAATTTAAAATAGTCCTTATTGCAGTAAACAGTAACTTTTTACATCCCTTGCAGCAGTAAAAAGACGTGAGATATACAACAGCAGTCTTCATCACACTTAATCAAATGAAATCATTTCACTTCAAATGTCCACTGTCGCAATAACCACCACACAACTCACAGAACTGCACCACTAACAACTGACCACGCTCTAACACTGTGCGGGGTTTTGATACCTCCAGCCATTGTTCTAGAATGCAGCAACACCAACTCCAATACTCAGACCTTAATACAGATTCCAAGATGGCGCCCATCGAAGCCCAGCGACTCTGGTTACGCAAAATTGGAAACTATATACAATGGACATAATATATTCCATATTAAGAAGCAGTAAGATAACTCTTAAGCATTTATCACTTTATACTTTCAACCAAAACGTGTAATAACATAAATAAAAAGCACCATGACAAATCCTAATCGTTTATCACATATAGTAACACGTTCCACTGCTATTTCCTATCTTATACTTCCAACCAAAATTTAACTTTTAAGGCATGACAACTCATAAGCATTAACACTTTGCACAGTAAAAACATGATTAAATGAAACAAAAGTTAAGTTTTTCTTGAACACAACAGAAATGGTATAATCAAGAACACATGCACAAGAAAAGAAAAAGAAAACGAAAAAGCTAACCTGAAATATTTACTGGCTGCTAAGTTTGAGCTCCTTCCTCACGAAGTTCATCACTGGCTTTTCTTCTGGTTTCTCTATTTTGCACTTTCTTGGATAAGTGTTCAGATACATTTTTTTCATTTAACATTTTGTGTAATTGTTCATAAATATGTTTGCCAGCACTTTCACACACTTCTTCACTTTGACAAGTAAATGCTCATTTATATTATTTTCTTTTTTGTGTGAGTGTTCTAAGCCAGGGGTGCTTGTACATCTTTCTTAAAAATTGCCTTAGATACACAGGATGTGGTAATGTCAATACATTAGTTTTTCTTATTGTATAGTTCTGGATATGCATATGAAATGTTTATAGCCCATATCAAAACATCTGGAGAAAATTTAATCCAACTAGCACAGGCTAGCTCCAGCTGTTCTAAAGCAAACTTTATGTTACTGGACTGTATCATCTGCAGCAAGTAATAAAGTTTCTTTTATATTGTTTACATAGTTACCTTTTCTGGTAAGGACATACCTACTGCTTATACTATAATATTTAAGAGAACTCACCAGATTGTCCAGTTTACTCCATCTGTCAAATTTGAGGGTGGCAGTTCCCTCACATTGCAAGAACCATCTAAAATTTTTTCACTGGTAAGTTCATAATATTGCAAAACACACTCACTTTTAGGTTATGAAGTATTTTGAAACTCACATTAAGAGTAGGAACATCAGTGAAGGTGGGATTTTGAATGTTATTGAAAAGAACATAACTAATCATCTTTAATAATGACTATGAATGTGTTAAAATCTTTCCTCACCACTTCGATTTTTAAGGACTCAAAACTGCCAATAAACATCTTGTGCACACCAATTATTAACATTCTCTTCACTCTCTGCAAAATGTCTTGCATATGTTCTTCAGGATTTCGTCTTTTCTACTTGAGCTTTACTGTGTGATAGGATGTCTGATTCTTAAAAATCGTAGGTTAGGCATCATCAGCTAATTTTGTTACTTTTTGAGGGACACGAATTGGTTCACCATCATTTGCTGGAAAAATGTCTTCCTTAACCACAAAGTCTGTTCAAAATAATGAACACAAACTACAGTTTTGTCATTTACTTCAAAATTTTTACGATGTATGTTCCTGATCCACTGATCCCATAAAGATTTTTCTTTAGCAAATTTGTATATTGTCGTATGAGGTTCACTACCATAATTAGATTTGCAGTCGGGAACAGAATAAGAACGACCCTTTCGACAATATTTTACACTACTTTATATTTACATAAACTTTATAACTTAATGTTATGTTAAAAACTCACTATAAACTAACTCGTTGGTCACTAGTTGCCACTTTAATGTGAATTACATTAATTCTGCAAACACACGATCAAAGTAAACAAACACATGCTTCACTCGGTGGATATAACCATAACATAACATGCTGGGCCACGAGCGGCGCCATTTTTGCTACAATCGATACTCGTATTATGGTCTGAGAATTGGAGTTGGTGTTGAATGCAGTCAATTGTTCGATAACAATCGCTACGTAGCCAGAGAAAGACGGAAATATCCAGACACCACTCTTGTCTCTTTATCTTTTTCGGCAAGCGTGGAATTCTGCGCGCCACTATCTGTCTCTTTCTTTCCTATAAACGCGTAGCTCTGGCTTTGCAGCGGCTCCAACGAAACAATGCGATCGGTGATAATATTTATTTCTATAATAATTCACTACCACTCTATACTCCACCATTTCTTTTCAAACTCCACCATCCACTTCTCATTCCTCCTGTGTTAAAATCGACAGCTTGACGATTATGCTACTCCAATTCACTCTCTAGCTTCTTAAATTCTCAATTCATCTTCTTATTCTTCAAACTCCTCATTCGCCGATATTCTTAGCCTCCTAGCTCCATCAGATTCTACATTATTTTCCTCCATTCTCTCTCTAGTCTTCATTTGTAAGCTAAATCGAATTCTATTTCGGCTCTTTGGCTATCATTCTCCATCCGAATTCCAAATCATTTCTTCCTTAAGCTATCCAATATTTCCTTCTTCTTCTTGGTTACGTGTATGTTCTACGAGTGAATGATGGTGCGGGTCATGTCAAGACCATGTGCTATTTTTAGTGAGCGTTTAGAAGAAAGAGAAGGCTGCTATAGATTCTTTGGCTGCATGATCAGATTAGTATATGTTCTGACAGCCAGGCTGCCCTGAAGGCACGATGTGCTAGCACAACAAGGTCTAGTTTGGTACGAGAGTGCCAAGAGACATTGAATAGTCTCTGTTCTCGCCGACCAGTACAACTCTGCTCGGTTCCTGAGCATGATGCTAGGATCGGAGGAAATGAACTAGCTGAGTGGCAACCCAGGGAGGGCTCGGCCAATGCGTTTATTGGTCCAGAGCCTGTCCTTGGTGTTACTCCAAGAAGGACCAGAAGTGAGATCCTTGATTGGGTATCAGTTCAACATGGCACTTCATGGCGTAATCTTATCACTGCTAGGCAGACTGAGTCTATGATTGAGGGACCTAGCAAGAGGAACATCGGGATGCTGCTAACCTTTAATCGGGTACAACTTAGAAGTGTTGGTGGCCTGTGACAGGGTACAATATGCTATAAAGACACCTGCATGTGATGAAGCCTAGTGCAGACCTCACATGCAGGATGTGTGGTGGAGAGGAGGAATCTTCTCAGTGGACAGATGTTTAGATTGGAAAACTCACATAAATTATATCTTACCTGAACTCAGCTCTGCCTGTTATGCTATCCGAGAGCTGGTTAATGTGAGTTCTATTGACACACTTAAATTAGTTTATTATGCATACTTTAACTCTATCATGGAATACGGAATAGTATTTTGGTACAACTCAGTAGAAAGTAAAAAAATATTTCTTATGCAAAAGAAGGTTATAGGAATCATTATTAACACCCACAACAGATGCTCCTGTAAAGATCTTTTCAGAAGATTGAAGATATTAACGCTTCCTTGCATGTATATATTCTCGATCCTAAAATTCTTTGTATGCAATCGTGCCTTATTTGCAACAAATAATGTAATTCACAGAATAAACACTAGACAAAATTATAATATCCATTATCTCAGTGATAAACTTTCTTGTTTCCAGAAAGGTGTGCATTATGAAACCATCAAAATATTTGGCGCACCTGCTAATATCCTTAAAGAAAAGAATGATAATTTCGGTGATTTTAAAAAACCTGTTAGAGAGTAAGTACCTTTGCTCAAAATATTATTATTCTGTACCAGATTATCTGAATGACAAATTATCCTGATAATGCTTCTGTAGCTCTGTAGGTAGTATCTAACACTTGCAATGAAAAATCATTACAATAAATATTTGATGCAAGTTGAAAGTTTATTTTAATGTATATGTATTTAAGAAATAACAATAATGGTATCCACTGCAAAAAGGTTGAGACGTACTGGCATAAGCCAAGTGAAAGCTGGTTTAAAAAGTGTTTGATTTTGTATAATATATAATTATCCCTGCTTTGTTTTCCATAATGTTGTTCATATTGTCTGTATACTATAATATGTGTCTTATGTTAACTTTACAAGTACACACACACACACACACACACACACACACACACACACACACACACACACACACATATGCTATTAAACTTTATACCTCTGGACATGTTCAATGTTCACAGCCTTTTCTGGCTACAAGTGAACCTACTGAACGAAAATCAATCTAATCTAATCTACATATTTTGTGTGAATGAGCAACAGTTGCTACACTTAGGCACTTTATTCCGGGCTCAGACAAACTGAGACCAGATGATATAAGAAGTGCTCATCCAAGACTTATCCTGTCCTTTTTGGAAGGTACGGAACTTGAATAAGCACTCCAGTAAGAGGGACACAATGAGCCCAATATGCGGCCTACGTGCAAGGGACCGAAAGGCCTCAACCCATTTACTTTCATTCATTCATTCATAATGGGTGCTATAATTTTGCCACACTTTCGGTGGTCAGATTCTTTACAATAAATATACCGCCACTGTAAAACCGTTTTAATGTTGATAAACACGTTTATTTTGCATGATAATATTATCAAAACAATTAATTTAATTAAAGGTACTACAACATCTATTTCTGCTTTCAAAGCAAACCATCGTCTAAATGCAGGATCTCGTATTTATATTTGAATCTGAGTAAACGTTGAAGCTTTCACGAAGATTATCTCGGTTGTCCTGTAACTCGCATTTACAGAAATACCTGCAAACATTTCTAAAGTGAAATGAGAATCTTAATGTAATGAACGCGTACAGATATGTAAAACGTCCTCTCTCTCTTTTCCTCGTGCACTTGCAATTTCGATAAATGACAGCTATCTTAATGAGCACCTTACGAATGTATTTAATCCAAACGCGTTCTTGGGGGCAGAGCCTTTTTCTCCCTTTTGGTCATAAAATAGCCTTGCCTCAAGCTGGTCGCTTAAAGGTCCGTAATTTCTTCTACCTCAATTCATGGCGTAGCCAATCAAGTTCTGTTCCGCCTTTAAAGTCCTCCAGCCATCGTTCCCTGGAGCTGCCCATCGATCTACCTTTAGGAGTCATTCAGATTGACGAGCACTTCAGAAGTTATCACAGAAAAAGTAAGATGTGAAATAAAAATACCTCAAACACATACTTTTGAGAAAGTAAACAATTCAGAGGAGTCTTTCCTAAAGAGTGGTTTGGGAAGGAGAAATTATCTAGAAAATCTTAGCCTCTTGGTACAAGGGTTGTTCAATAAAGAATGATCACAATTTGTTTTGACAATGTACCTTTACTCATCCTCATAATTTTGATGGTCCTTCTGAAAAGTCTCCCCTGAATGCGATGTACTTGTCTCAGCGTTTCTGACAGTCTTCAAAGACATGCTGGAAACAATTTTTTGAGAGATCTTTCAAAATCGCCTCCGCAGCCTTCACCACTGCTTCTGATGAAGGATAATGCCTCCCACATTTCTTCAAGTTAGGGAATAAAAAAATGTCATATGGCGATAAATCCGGACTATAGGGAGGGTGGGTTGCACTTCGCGTTGATTTTTGCAAGATCTTCAGCAACAACATTGGCAACATGCGGCCTCGCATTATCATGGTGCAGTATCCAGTCTGCTTCACGGAAATGTGATCTCTTGCACCTGATATGGACTTGCAATGTTTTCAGGACATCGCTGTAGTATTATCCAGTTACTGATGTGTGTGCAGGTACAACATGCTGATAAACCATTCCATGAATATCAAAGAATGAGATAACCATAACTTTCCCAGTAGAAGCAACCACCTTTGCCTTTTTAGCAGTTGGTGATGGAGATTTCCACAATGAGCTCTGCTGATTGCTCTTAGGATCAAAATGATGTGGCCAAGTTTCATCAGCAGTGATTACGTTTGACAGAAACTCCGGATCTTCCTCTACCATCAACTTTAACTGCATGCATACCTGCATGCGAATGTTCTTTTGTTCGGGAATCAACAGTCTTGGAACCCATTGCGCACAAACACGTCTCATGTGTAATGTTTCTGTCACCAACGTGTGGGTGGCACCCAATGAAATGTTCAGTATTTCAGAAAGTGATCTTCAGGTAATTCGTCAATTCTCTCTCACAATGGCAGCAGAAATGTTGATGTTTTCTTCCGTAAGAGCACAAACGTGAGCACCGGATCCACCTTCCTTTGAAATGGATTGTCTCTCCTCCTTAAACATTTTAAACCATCTTCGAGCTCTGCTGTAGGGAAGAACAGACTCTCCATAGGCCTCCTGTAACATTGTATAGGCCTCAACTGAACATTTGTTGAGACGAAAGCAGATTTTCAAAGCCGCATATTGTTCCTCGCGTGTTACCTCCATGTCTGAACTTGCCTGATTCTCACAGGTGGAAATCAGCAGTACCAACAATGAAACTACTACGGCGTGTTTGTTTCACACGAAGCTAACAGAATATAATAAGAATGAATTCTAGTGCGAAAAATTATGAGCGTAAGAAAATTATGAAAATTTTTAGTGAACAGCTCTCATATTTTTGTTTTTGAATTTTACTGCCCCTACACACAATACGCGAAACTTCAGTAGTTTTTGGGTGGGATGTCTACTATGTGCGGAGTAGAACATTAATATTTTACTTTTCATTATTTTTGTGGAATGCATCACACTTCGCATAATGGCTGAAATATTTGTTTTTGTAAAACGTTTGTATAAAATATTTAATGTGAAGTACCAGGCATTGTATAAGAATGGAATGATCTGTATTTTATTTCCATTATTCCTTACTTTGAAGCATCATTCTCTCTAGGAAGCAAAGGCAGAATTCGATGGCATCAAAAAAATCCCATATCAAGTTTCACTGGAAACAGTTTTTATATGAACAATTATCCTTATTTTTTATTTTTTGAAAAACGGCCAACTTCTGATACTGTAGATTCTCGCTCCACCGCAAGGGTCCGTGAGGCTTCGTGTGGGATCGTGACAGGTTTCGAGAAACCTCGAGAACAGTTGATGATAATGATGATGATGATGATAGTTGGCACTACAGGCCATGTAGGCCCTTAGCCTCCCTGACCACCCTCTTCCATTCTACTCGGTCCTATGCTTTTCATCTCCACCCTTTAGCTCAAAATTTCTCAAGCCATCTTCTAAATCATCTACCCATCTTTTCCTGGGTCTTCCTCTGCTCCTTCTGCCATCAAGCTTTCCTATGAATATCTTCTAGTTAGTAGTACACTGTAGTTACACTGGTTTCCGGCATTCTCTGCACATGGTCAATCCACCTTATTCTTCCTTGTTTAATTTTCACTACTGTATTTGGTTGTCCAAATAGGCACTGTAACTCCAAGTTAGTCTGCATTCTCCATCCGTTCAAGTCCTTTATCACTTCAAATATATTTCTCAGGATCTTCCTTTCGCACCGTAATAACCATTGTTCTCTGATTGTCAACACCTATCTTTCTGAACAATACATTACTGTCTTAGTACAGTTGTATATATTTTAATTTTGGTATTCCTACTGACGTTCCTTGATTTAAACATATTGTGCAAGACATAGAAACATCTGTTACCACTTGCTATTCCTTCTTGAATTTACACTGATTTTTATTATCTACTGTTACTACAGATCCCAGGTATTTAAATTTTTCAACTCTTTGATATTCTTTCTCATGTAATTTAGCTGTAAGTTCTCTTCTTCTTGCATCCCCATCACCTCCCATGTTCATATATTTGGTTTTACTAACGTTCACTACCAACTCGAGATCTTTTGCTTTCTCTTCCAACGCTACATAACTTTCCTCAAGAGCTCTTATATTTCTTGCGAGAATTGCCACATCGTCAGCATATGCCACTATTTGTACTGATCTGGAAAGTATGATTTCTCCAGGGTTTATTGTTAATCATAGGATTACTTTTTCCAGTGCTAAATTAAACAGCAGTGTGGACAGCACATCTCCTTGGCTTAACCCCCTCTCCACGGTAAACATACCTGATAAATATTGTTCCGCTCTAACCCTTCATCTTGTCAGTTCCATAGTAATTCTTGTCAATCTCACCAGTTTCGTTGGTATTCCGAACTCTCATTATCAGATAAATTTTAGCTCTATCAAGGCCATCATATGCTTGTTTAAAATCTACTTACAGCTGATGAAGCTCGAGAACAGCTGACCGTGTATAAATAAGAGTTCCCTGGGAGCTGAGGAGGTGCAGAGGTGCAGAGAAAAGTCAGACGGGAGTTGCTAACGGTGCAATGCGGACGTGCGGCAGACGGACTTGAAGATTACGCACGTGTGTGTTACATCATTCTGCTGATATCAGGGTTGTACAAGTGTCTTTCTGCGGAAATAAAGAGCATTTTGAATTTCTGGAACCTGGACTTTTATTTTTACGTACCCACAAAGTCACTGTATAAGTCAACATACGTTTAAAATATCTGACATGTGATGTTCTTTTATTTTCGTCCTCCCACGTTAAGTCATGTCGGACGATGAATGAAATGGGTGAACAGAGCTTAAAGTGACCCGACATTCATTTTTCAGGGTAATAGGAAACCTAGGAATAACCTTATCCAAGTAGCTCACGCTGACCGAGATTCGAACTACAGACCTCTTGATCGTGAGGCAGACACACGTTCATCTACGCTACCGAGGCGGGCAGGTAAACAAGTGAATAAATTTTCAAAGAATCGCCTGTAAAATTCTCTCTATTCCAAGGACTATTATTAATATTTTGTATAAATAGATAATATATCGTTATATTACCTTATATCTTTATTTTATATCTTTATATACCATATACAGGGTGTATATAAATGAATATCGGGGTTTTAACTCTTTATAATGTGTATAAAATTCAACTTACAGTTATAAATGATATGTCAAATGAAAAAGCAACTCAAACTCTTTTACCAAGAACCTTATAAATGTTCAATGTGACTACCCTTCGTCACATGGCACACATCAATTCTGTAGCCGACATCTTCCTAAACGTTGATAAGTGTGTATTCAGTAATTGTAGCAACAGCTGCTTCAATCCGGTTTCTTAATTCAGGGAGGTCAGCTGGCAGCGGAGACACGTACACACGATCCTTGATAAAGCCCCAAAGGTAAAGATCGCATGGCGATAAGTCAGGAGAACGTAGAGGCCATGCATAGTAAGCCCTGTCATTGGGGCCCTTGCGGCCTATCCAGCGCTCGCGTACAGTGACGTTCAACCAATTTCGTTATGCCAGTGAGAAAATGAAGTTCTCTGTCTCAATCTCTTCCAACTAAGGGAAGAGCTATTGCTCTAGTTTATGCAGGTAAGAAGTGCCAGTTATAATAGCTTCACCAAAAAAGAAAGGCCCATAAACTTTTCGCCGAGATACGGCACAAAAAGCATTCATTTTAGGGGACTCTCGTTGCATTTGTATCATCTTGTGAGGATTTTCTGAGCCCCAGATACGCACATTATGAGTGTTAACATGTTCACTGAGGTGAAAGGTCGATTTATCACTGAAGACAACACGATCCACAAAATCATCATCGTCATGAAACATGTCGTTTGTCAAGTTGGCACATAATCCGTGATCTGTCGGCTTTAGAACCTGTAATAACTGTAAACGGTAAGGACGTAGGCGTAAGCGTTTTCTTACAACTTTCCAAACAGTCGACACAGGAGCTTGTAATTCACGACTAGCCTTCCGGACTGACGCTCTCTGTTTACTAGTCGCCATCTTTGGTACTACCGCTATCTAGCGGATTGAGGCAGAAACATTGCACGCACATGCGCACTGGTGCCAACAAACAAAACTGTTCGAGTTGGTTTTTCATGTTACAAAGCATTTATAACTAAGTTTAATGTAATAAATACGAGGCATGTTTTTTAAGTCAGTACCGTTTAGCGATTCCGCCGCCGCAGCGCTAAGGTCAGCGTTCCGTGCATGCGCGCTGGTTACCTACATCTCTTGTCTACGCACTGACGCCATTACAGTCTGATTCTTCATTGTATACGTTGGTTACTGAGTGTTTAATATGCCTCCGACAATCGTGAGTCCCACCAATTGTGAAGTACGGGCTGTTATACGATTTCTTAGTGTTAAAGGCATAAAACCGATCGATATTTATCGTGAGATCTGTGAAGTTTACGGACAAAACATTACGAGTGATGGTATGGTAAGGAAATGGGTGAGAGCATTTAAAGACGGCCGCGCAAATGTGCGTGATGAAGAACGGAGTGAGCGTCCTTCGGTCGTTACTGAAGATTTGGTGCAGAAAGCGCACGAAAAGGTGAGAGAAAACAGACACTTTACAATTTCATCATTGTGCGACTATTTTCCTCAACATTCTCGTAGTGTTTTGTATTGCATTGTGACCGAGAACTTGAAGTACCGGAAATTGTGTTCACGTTGGGTTCCGAAAATGTTGACGGATCTGCACAAAACCCAACGTTTAGGCAGTGCATTGACTTTCCTTGAGCGGTACCATAATGAAGGTGAAGATTTTTTAGACCAAATTGTTACTGGTGACGAAACATGGATGGCCTACGTCACACCAGAATCGAAACAACAATCCGTGGAATGGCGACATTCATCATCACCCACAAAAGTGAAGTTTAAGCAAACAATTTCTTCCCGGAAAATCATGTGCACAGTTTTTTGGGATAGAAAAGGAGTATTGCTAGTGGAGTTTCTGCCTCGTAATGAGACAATCAATGCAGCGTCTTATTGTGAGACATTGAACAATCTGCGCCGTGCAATCCAGAACAAAAACGTGGCAAGTTGAGTAAGGGTATCGTTTTGCTGCATGACAATGCCCGTCTACATGTGGCTAATCGGACCAAAGATCTCATCAAATCTTTTCAATGGGAAACTCTAGATCATCCTCCATACAGCCCTGATCTGGCGCCCAGCGACTACCATTTGTTCCTGCACTTGAAAAGCATCTGGGCGGTCAGCGTCTTCAAGACGGTAATGAAGTCAAAACAGTTGTGATACAGTGGTTAACACGTCAGAAGGTAGAATTTTATGAGGAGGGTATTCAAAAACTGATGCCACGTTATGACAAGTGCCTCAGTATTCACGGAAATTATGTATAAAATTATATTAAGGTACAGGCTTTCGTGTAAAAATAAAATTATTGCGATATCTATGCACGTCTTTTTTTAAATTCCAAAACGGCACTAACTTAAAAAACATGCTTCGTATTATAAAGAGTTAAAATCCCAATATTCATTTATATACACCCTGTATATTTAAAGCCCTTAGTTTATGCCAAATGAGTTTCCTAGCAACAGACAATTTTGAGAACGCCATTAATGTTGATTTTTATTTTTGAATATTTTGTCATTTTTGCAAACTGCCATCATTATTCACTTGTTTCTAGCGAGGTAATGCGATTAATCTTTAAACATCTCACTAATGGTTTGACTAACGTATATTTAAGCTGTATAAAGTAATAATAATAGAAAATCGAGTGGATAAAACCCTAGGTTTCACTAAGCGAATAAAATCGTAAATTTACGCACGCTAATCCATTTTAGATTCCCTGTATCCCATGGCTTTCGTTTGAAGTTTTTGTAGATATTTTATGGAAATATGAAAAGTGTATAAAATTCAATATCCCAGCTATTTTCCAAAGAGTTCCTATTTCACCACAGACAATAAAGGCTTTCTTGAATCAGCTTTTCTCGCTGTAAAAGAGGTGAAAAAGCCGGTCCACGTGGTGACAAATGAAGCAGGTTTCACGAGGAGACGGTACCATTTAATAAATCGGTTGGGGGTTTCAACACTTAGCCTTTCTCGACCTGGCTCTTAACGCAAGGAAACAGGTTGCGTGGTCCTCGAGGAAATGGATCCCTGTAGTTGATAACAGGCGGCGCTAAGTTGCTCCCAAATAACACCATAAATACTCCTTGTCTCGACGCAGTTCACCTGATGCTAACGCGAATCGCTTTATCTTTTGGACCCTGCGCCTAAGGTATAAGTAAATATTCGTGTTTATAAGACACATGTCCTTCTGGTACAAGGATATGCATTGTGTAAGATTGTCGGAATTCATAAATCCATACGGCTTCAAACTTCTTTATTATAACGTAAAATCAGCCTTTCTTTTACAAATCCAAAACTTCGAAACTCCACAATGTTCAGGAATCCCCTACCTATGGGAGTCGGCAGTAGTGGTAGGGGTAGATGTAGTTGTAGTTGTAGTGGTAGTGGTAGAAGTAGTGTGGTGCTTCCCGTGCTTCCAGCTGAGTACGGCTACACAGTGAAGGGTCACCAAGCTGCAGAACCAGCAGTTTACGAGTGAATATCGGAGTTGTGTTTAGGATTGGAGTGTAGCTCAATGTCCTTCTGGTTCCCGTAGGGGAGGAGAAACGTCCCCTTCAGTTGCCGTGGTGCGGGCGCTGCGGACCGTGAGCACTCGTGGTACCTCTGACGTTACTAGAGGAACCTCGTGCCGAACTGCCGAGCCCCTCCCGTAGAGGAGTTGTTCGGATTGGGTTGGACTCGAGGTGTCAGTGTGTTCCCGACACCCACGGGGAATTGGGTAACTCTGGCCAGGGTACGGCCGCCCGGAGGGGGTAGAGTGTTGCCTCATAAGTCCCGGGTACTAGCCTGCAGAGCTAGTAGAAGGTGTGATAGATCACCAGGCGGCCCCACCGAGGTTATTCGGTTGTCTTCCCTGCGGGGTTGACGCGTGTAAGTGCCGTATCCACTTCCATCCCGTCTTGAGTTCACAGGACTTGTTAGTCTCTAGGTCTTGCCCTGTGGAAAGCCACACAGAGGCGCCGGCGACCTTTCGGGACAGCTCGGTAACTCTCTGGTCATTTGAGGGAGGGGGTCTGTCTTTCCCTCCGTAGGGGAGGAGCTCCGTCCCCTTCAACTGTTATGGTGCGAGCGCTGCGGACTCTTAGCACTTGTGGTACCTCTGACATTACCAGAGGAAATTCGGACCGAGCATTCGAGCCCATCCCTGAATGGAAGTTGTTCATATTGAGTTAGACTCGAGGGGGTAGTGTATTCCCCTTACCCGCGGGAGATCGGGTACCTCCGGCCAGGTTTAGGCCGCCCGGAGGGGGCAGAGGGTTGCGTCAAAAGTCCCGGGTACTAGCCTGTAGAGCTAGTAGAAGTTGTGCTAGATCACCAGGCGGGCCTACCGAGGTCATTCGGTAGTCTTCCCTGCGGGGTTGACGTGCGTAAGTGGCGTATCCACTGCCATCCCGTCTCGAGTCCACAGGACCAGATGGAGGGCTTGATAATCTCTAGGTCTTGCCCAATATAAAGCCCCACAGAGGCGCCGGGCGTCCTTTCGGGACAGTTTGGTAACTCCCTGGTCATTAGAGGGAGGATCAGTCTTCACTCTGTTTGGATTGCCCTGACAGATACCCTTGAGCTTATGTCCTTCTGGTAGCTCCGTAGGGGAGGGGATCCGTTGCCTTCAGCTGCTGTGGTGCAAGCGCTGCGGACCCTTAGCACTCGTGGTACCTCTGAGTTACCAGAGGAACCTCGGGCCGAATGTTCGACCACCTTTCCTGAATGGGAATTGTTCGGATTGGGTTGGATTAGTTAGTTAATACCATAGGTTCAACTCCCATTAGTCCTGGACTCGTAGGACCAAGGACCCGGGCCTTCTTCAACCAGGGAGTTACTGAGCTATCCCAAAAGGGCGCCCGGCGCCTTCATGGGGCTCTCCATGGGGCAAGACCTAGAGACTAACAAGCCCCCCCATCTGGTCCTGTGGACTCAAGACGGGATGGAAGTGAATACGCCACTTACGCATGCCAATTCCAAAATGGGAGGACTACCGATATAATTTCGGTGGGGCCACCTGGTGATCTAGCACACCTTCTACTAGCTATGCTGGCTAGTACGCGTGAATATTAATGGCTGCCTTCAACCCCGTCCAGAGACGTACCTGATCTCCCACGCGTATCGTGAACCACTGCCCCGTCGAGTCCAACCCAATCCGAACAACTCGCATTCAGGGATGGGCTCGAATGTTCAGCCCGAAGTTCCTCTAGTAACGTCAGAGATACCACGGGTGCTAGTGGTCCGCAGCGCCCGCAACACGGCAGCTGAAGGGGACGGATCCCCTCCTATACGAGAAGATTGAGTTGGACTCGAGGGGCCAGTGTGTTCCCGACACCCGCGGCTTCGGCCACCCGGAGGTGGCAGAGGGTTCCCTAAAGTGTCCCGGGTACTGGCCTGCGGAGGTAGTAGAAGGTGTGCTAGATCACCAGGTGGCCCTACCGAGGTTATTCGGTAGTCTTCCCTACGGGGTTGACGAGCGTAAGTGCCGTATGAACTTCCACCCTTGTTGACGTTGTTGTCGATGAGGGAAGGGTGCTTTTTAGACTCAAGGTATTGCCCTAAGGAAAGACCCCGCGCAGTTTTCCATCGCTCCCGACAGAGGCCGGAGTTTTTCAGGTAGACCTCGCTGCAGCGTTACAACGTTGTCCTTCTGGTATAAGGATATGCATTCTGTCACAAGGAAACAAATTGCAGCAATTCATAGATACATACGCAGACAAACTTCTTTATTATACCGTAAAATCAGCCTTTCTTTTACAAATCCAACACTTCGAAACCAGTTTGAACATTTCTTTTCTACCTCACAATAGTGTCATACGATGGACAATCATTTCCATAAACAGCCGTCACCTCATCATGGATATCCCGGGCAGTTTTGCCCTTCAAATACAGGAACTTGATCACACTACGAGCCTTATCTTTCTCCTTCTTACACCTCAATCACTTCTGGCACTCATTATAATAAAAAAAAAAATGACTCAAATCACTGAAACTGCCAGCGTTATGTCCCGAGAGATCAATGATGACACTGAAAAACTGTCATCACTAGCATAAAAACTACCGGTGATAATTAAAATATTACAGCACCCCCTCATATTATTCCTTCCGTTTTATTCAAGTTAAGTGCGGATATATGCTTCATTGAATATTTTAACAATCAAGCTTTCAACTGAATTTGTGTTGGCAACACTTGCCGAAAACTGTTTATTATCCGGGCCATGAATTACATAGTTACTGAATTCCCTAGCCCAGAATGGACGTTTCTAGATCACGTTTGCTCATAACACCGGTAGATGTCCCTAGATGCCGTTATGTCCGTGTTTCACAGTAACCCATTTAACAAAGCTCGCGGTACATGTTCCCAGATCGGAAAAGCAGAACAAACGGGAAGAATGTAAAGCTCGTGCTGTCATGTTCTTGCACGTCCATCAAGTTACGTGTCAGTCTTACCAACAAAATCCCTTCTGGTGCAAGAAGCGCCGCCCGACCCTCACTGCTGCCATCTTCAGGACCTGAACACAAACGGAATTGCTGATTACTTCTCCAGCAGATATTTCATTTCCCTGTAGCTACGCACGTGCTAATTTTGTGAACTCCTTTTTATTAGATTTCTACACAGAGGAATAGGATGATATATTCTTATACCTTACTGCTATTTTCATTTTATTTTTGGTGAAACTCTTTTAAAAAGGCCTTGATTTGATTTATTGAATTATTTATTGTGAATATTCTGAAATTTTACAATTTACAACTTTAGGTTACATTTATTTGTTTTACCTTGTTGCTACCTTGACTTACATGATACCCTAATCTTCTTCTCTGCCAGGTAGCTCTTAACCTCCATGCCTCCTTGTTACTTAATTAACCCCTATCTTCCCCTTCGTCTTTATTTCTTTATATTATTTATATTTCTTGTCCATTTTTCTTTTACTTTCTGTAAGAACTCACCAATACTTCTTAGTTCTTTTCCTCCTTTCCTATTAGCATTTTTATAGCTACTATCCTGTTCTCTACTTTCTTCCATTTTTCCATGCAAACCTTTTTTCTCTACATTCCAACATCCTCGCATTCTGTTACATAATGTTCTATGCTTCCTCTACCATCACACAATTCACAAATTCCCTTTTCCCTACCACTTATCCCTCTTATTTATTTACTTATTATCCAATTTTTATTCTTATTTTACCCAAAGGTATATTAGGAATATAGATTACAAATTTATGAATATAATACAATTTACAAAAAACATAACAAATTAAATATCAAGTTGACAAACAGTAAACATCAAGATGAATAATTTAGCTTAAGAAATTATTTTTCTTAGGAATGTTGTTCCTGTTCTCATCCAAGCTAGCTCTTCTCTCTCTTACCTATTGCAGTAATCTACATATGCTTCCCTTCCTCAATTTCTTTTTATTTGCTTGTAAAATTGTAATAATTTCATACTTTCTAGACTTCCCCATATTTCCTGCCGTTCTACATCTTCTATTCTGCATTTTACCAATTTACCCACATCGCTTTTATTCCTTTATATATAGGTATAATATTGCTACTATCACGTTCTTTTCTTTTTACTTACAGTACTTTCCACAAAACCTTGGTATTCACCTCTAGGTGGGAATGCCACATCCTTATTTTCTTCGCAGTATGTGGTAGGGCAAATGAAAAAGGCGTCTAAGTTTTAATTACTAAATACTTAATAATCCTATTCCAATTTGATTTTTTAGGAAGAGGTGCGTTTATAATTTTTAAGCAGAAACCGAATTAAACTTACACTCATTTAACGCAGATAAACCTTGAAAACCCAACCACTCCTTGCTCCCGAATATAAACATGCAGTCTATTATGAAAAGAGTATTCATTTTTATAAAAAATATTATATATTACAGTACGTTCAGAAAATAATAACATTCATCCACAGCCTTCTATATCTGTAATATTTAAAATTCTCGACGTTAACACATGTTTGTTAACATATATAGAAAACGAGTTGTTGAAATGCACAAACTTTAACACTTTTGTTAATTATGTAACATATTGCTACGTTACATTTGTTAACGTCAATTTTAACATTTGTTGGAGTAATGTGGCATTTAAGTCATCTATGAAACTATATAGCTATTATCCATTAATATTATATTTCCTGC
The DNA here is from genome assembly GCA_030765055.1 of Mantis religiosa. Lineage (NCBI taxonomy): Eukaryota > Metazoa > Arthropoda > Insecta > Mantodea > Mantidae > Mantis > Mantis religiosa. Next base: position 193,877,229 of record CM060951.1, read on the forward strand.
AATATTTGCAGCGCTATTTTGTTTACCCCTTCCCCAAATGTATTAATACGATCTTCGGGGAAATATAATTCCACCCAGTGATAGCTGGTACCATAATAAGCTTTAATGATGGGAATGGTGTTAGAATGAATGGACCTACTGAGTTTAACATGGATACCAAACCACTTGTGATGAACAGCTAATGAGAGGTGAAGGATTGGAAGATGTGAATTGTGCCACTGAGCTACCTCGGTGCCCTGATTTATAGAGTGTGGATAAATAGATTAATTTATTACACTTAATTTACATACTCTCCTTTAACATATATAATCTCAAGTGATTATAACTCACTTAACTTTGTTATTTAAGCCTTGAGTGTGAAATGTTTTACTTAAAAATTTACATTCACTCATGGATTTGTACATCTAGATTTTGCGGAGGATAAGTAATTATGGTTAAAGAAATATTCTCCACCCTAGTCGGGATTCAAACTAGGACCCGAATTGTGACTCTAGCACTCTGATCACTCAGCCACAAAGATAGTAGAGATTAGTTGTTTTAAATTTATTTGAGGTTGCTTTTAATCCCCTGTGTGTGTGTAATAGAAACCAGTTTTGTTTAAACAAACAAAGAGATTAGAAATTATGAATGAATTCGCCCAAGTTCTAGGGAGTCCGCAAATAGATACTGTAGCAGACGTTCCTAAGGCTACGGTCGCCCGTACACAATGCTTTGCTTGTTTGTGACTCGTAACAGAGTTCTACTGAAGTACGATACTTGTAGATTACTTTTTTACAGAAGATCAAACGTGAGTTCTAACAATTTACACTGTTGGTTAACAAATAAAGGATTTTGGCCGTCGCGATCCCGTGATTTAATGGTATGAATTTTTTTTTTCCACGGGAGAAGTTGAAAAATAACGTGTAGGCCACAAACTGCTATATACAGGAAAAATAAAGAACATAATTAGGGTGAGACATATTCAATTTTGGATTAAATTCTCGAGTAGGAACGCAAATTTTCGGACAAGATACTAAAACTTGAAGATGGAGGAAGACAACATATTCAAAATTTCTTATGATAAGTTGTTTGCTGATCATTGCTTCATTGTCTCTATAAATAAGTGTATGGAATGTGGTTGCAGAAGTAGTATAGGGTATATTGTGCGATCCATGTGGTCATTTAAATATGCTATAAATTTTTAACCAATAATAGGACACATGTGCAAATTTGGGACAATATAATACACAATTGGGAAATTAGATTATACTATTTACATCTTAGAGAAAATGTTTAAAGTGTCCTCCACCAGCATCTATACATGTTTGTACTCTTTTTGTGTAATTAACGTCCACCAACATTTAGTCATATCGGACGATGAATGAAATGATACTCAATGCGTCCGTGGTCTATGCAGCTTAGTTACCCGACATTCGTCCTTTCAGGGTAAAGGAAAACCCAGGAAAATACCTTATCTAGGTAACTCACCCTGACCGAGATTCGAACTCGGGATCTCTTGAACGTGAGGCAGATGTGCTACCATCTACGCTACCGAGGCGTGCATGTTTGTACTCGTCTCACCATATTCTCTGAAGTTTTACGGAGAGTATCCCCGCCAATGTTACTTATTTCGGCTCGAATGAATTCCTTGAGAACATCAATTATCCGTGGCCTATTTTTGTACACTCTATTTTTAGATATTTCCACAAGAAAAAAAAATCTGCTAGGTTAGGGGATCTGGTGGGCCACAGATCCTTAGAGATTATTCTATTATCAAATAAACTGGTTGCAAGTTCCATGGTGTATATTAGATGTATGACACGTTGTTCCATCTTGCTGGAAGTAATCTTCTCTCAAGTCGATATCATGCAGCTGCTCCACAAATGTATTGAAGATACCCATATAAACTTCAGTGTCTACAGTGTGAGACTGTTAACGGTCAACAATTATGAGTTTGTCAATTTTCCCAGAGCCACTGAGATCATTAAAACAAATTTCTGCATTCTACGAGCTCTCAAAGGGAAATCATAACCTATTGAAGTGGTTCAGGTTTATATGGATCGCACAGTATAGCTATCCATTTTTACAGTGCTAAGTCGTCATTCCTTTGTTTCTCTAAATGGTATGCAAGAAATATATAATGTCCTGCTATATAGCAGCATGCTTTTTATTTGATTTTCTCGAAATTGAATTGAATTAGTATCTAAATAATATAGGTTATGACTTTGATTTTGTTTGCCTTGTGGCTATAATTGTCTCCATCTGCAATTAGTAATTAAGTAGTGACACTTTCTTTTTTCAATTTTATCACACGAATTCATAACGAGTCATTTAAAATATATTTTGAAGGGTCCCTCGTGTAAACCACCTTAATTTTGGGCTAGTAGCAAGACAGGAAATATGGGGAAGTCATGAAATGAAATCAGTACGATTTTACAAGCAAATAAAAGAAATTGGGGACGAGAAGCATATGTAGATTACCGCAATAGGCAAGAGAGAGAAGGGTTACCTTGGATGAGAACAGGAACTATATTTATAAGAGGGATAAGAGATAGGGAATAGGAAATTTCTGAATTGTGTGGGGTAAAAGTAAGCATAGAACACTTTGTAACAGAATGCGAAGAGGTTGCAATGTGGAGAAAAAAGGTTTGGGAGGAAAAATGGGAGAAAATAGAGAAGAGGATAATAGCAATAAAAATGATAACGGGCAGGGAGGAAAAGAAGGTAAGAAGTATTGGTAAGTTTTTACAGAATGTAAAAGCATAATTGGCCATAAATGTAAAGAATATAAGAAAGGAAGATGAGGGGGAAGAATGGGACAAATTAAGTAACAAGGATGCATGGAGGTTGAAAGCTACCTGGCAGAGCAGAAGACCAGGCTGTCCTGTAAGTCAAAGTATGAACGAGGTAAAGACAAACAAACGTAGCCAAAAGTTGTAAATTGTAAAATTTTGGAATATGCACAGTAAAAATATATCATATCATATTTGGTAGTAACGGAATTTAAAGTTTATTAACAAATATTTCCTAAACCTTCATAGATAAAATGTGATTTTTGAGCTATTGTATACATAGGGGTGTCTAGTAGTTCCTCCTCCAGTAGGGAGGGCACATTGCTTTAAGCCTAAAATCGTAGGCTGAAACGGAAAGCACAGTCAGGGAGTATGGCTAGGGTGTCGTTATTTCTCCGACAGAGTGCGTCAGAGGCCCTTGTTCTCAAGTGTTTACATGGCTGTTAAATGCTGACTCCCCACAACTAAAGAACAAGAAGAGCAAAGAGAAAGAGAAGACGATAATGAAGGGAGGCGGAGAGACGGCAGCTGTGCATGTCATTTGCATACATTAAACGAATGAAGAATGGCAAGGTAAAACGTAAATTGTGTTTTGACACTCGAAACGTCAGCATACCTCGCTCGTTGTCACTGGATTATGGCAAATAATTAACACAAAGGAACAGACTGTGCTAATGTGGTCACGTGATACGTCTGTGGTGATGTTGGTGCTTTTACTTAAGTGAAAAGTACTACTATAGTTTCAAAACTTACGGGCGAATCCATTACGCTGTAGAGAGATGATGAATTACTGGTTCATTTCTGAGATTCTCTCTAAAATACTGGAACTTGGAATATTAAATGCCTTACAGAAGTTCTGTTTCATGCATTGTAGCTGTATTAATGTGCCGAAATTATCAGTTGTGGTAACGAATCTTCGTAAATGCCACTGTACAGGATAATGTGGAATGGCGAAACTTTCTCAGAAAAAAAAGTTGCAACTTTGTTAAGTTTTTAATTTCAGTTTATTAATGAGATTTGATTGAGCTTTCATTTACGAAATTTGCACAATTTATAAAATACGTTTGTTTTAGAATAAAGCGTTTCAAAGGTATTCATTGTAGTTTGTTTAAATTATCAAATATTTACATACCTGAAATTTGAAATGTTATTCTTTTTCTTATATCTTCGACATGCAGAGATAATGAAATCATAAGGTGTCACTTAGTGATCGTTATTTAAAGGTTTTTATTCGCTCAAGCCTGCCATATTCGTCTATTTTCATTGCACATTCGTAGTAAAGCAATCTATGAAAATGTAAGAAGGTTTGTACAAGGATAGAGAAGATCTTACTAAGGTGAGACGGTACGTAAAAATTGGAAAAAAAAATCATTTTTATTTTTTTGCGTAGTTAAGTAATTCACACTTTTCTGCACATTTTGGTATTTTAACATTTTGGGTTCGTGAAATTAAAAGTCAAGTTGCAGAAATGCCAAAATGCTCCTTATTTCCGTAGAAACACACTTTGTTCAAACCTACAGTAGCAGAATTACGTAATATACACAAATACAATTTGCAAGGTCGTACACCAAAAGCAGAGTTCACTTTCAAAATACAACTGTACGAGTCCAATTCAATTACCACTCTCACTCTTGACGAGTTGCGACTTCCCTTATATACCTCCACTCACATTTCTAGACATTTCTGGAATGTTCTGTAACAAACAAGAAAGCGCCAGACGAAAAACGAACATTCCAGTCATTTATCGGTATCTTTATCTGTTTCCGCAAGCTCTTTTATCTCCGCACTGCATTATCTGTGTGTTATTTCCACGCTGCACTATCTGTCGCTTTGTGCGCTTTGGCCGCGCCTCCTCGCAACAATGCGGTCGGTGACACTATAGGATATAGTCATGTAGTATAATTAAGGTACTTAAACGAAGTTTAAGAATATACTGATAGCTGTCAATGTATTAGCTTACTGTGCAGCTATATACAACATTTGGAATAAGTCCAGTACGTCAGCTAGGAGCCCGCGAAAGAGCTTGTTTTTAGAGTAAATTTTGCTGCGTATATTGGCATGGATATCGTTTAATTTATTCTATCATCGTTGGAAGTAATGATTCCTTAGTTTAGTTATTCTGTGGCTGTGGTTCGAGTTTTGTTTGTAAGCAACTGTCCCTTTAATATTTAACTGAAAGTGTAGTTGTGTAACAAGATGACAAATCCTAAAGGCTTTTACAGAAACGTAAGAACAAGGGCAATAGATTTTACAGGACAGTACCCTTGGCTAGAACTAAATGAAAATGATATCCAACCATGTGGCAGTCGACCATGTGCAACTCCTCCAAGTGCTTCGAAAAGGAAGTTACAAAGAAATGTAAATATTGATGTAAATATAAACTGTGCTGAAGACTGTACTCAATCTAATATTGTGATAGATTTAGGCATTTTAAGACGAGTGCTAGAAGAAACTGACGTGCAGAATATGTAGTGGTGAGGTTAGGTTAGAAGAAGAATCGAGTGCAAGAACTGGTATAGGGAATAAATTGAAAATTGTATGCCTGAATTATAGTTATTTAACGCCTGTTGGTTCTTCACGACAGTGTGCTAATAGAAACCTCAATGAATAGAATGTGAGACTTGTTTATGGGCTAAGGTGCTTTGGTAAGGGATTTGGAGCTGGTAAAATATTGTGTGGGGTTATAAACTTATCAAATCCCTGTAGAAGGTGTTTCAAATATACAAACCTTTTAGGAAATAGCCTTCAGAAAGTTGCAGAAAATTCTATAAGAGCTGTTGCCAAAGAAGCTGTGTTACTAAATGGAAATAATAAAGATGTTTTAATCAAAGTCAAAATTAAGTAGTTTTAAACATTTGCCCTTTTTTCTCAGAAACTATTGGAGATATGTGCATATAAATTTTACAGATTGTAAAAGTAGCTTCTGAAATGCTGTGGATCTACAAACATAGCAATTTAATTAATAATCTCCATGTAATGATGTTTTCAATACTAGTAAATACAAGCTTCATTGTAGATCAGTAGCTTCTATAACGACCACATAATATGTTACAAAATTTTCATGTATGTGCTATTAATAGTTTCAGGGAAAAACGGGTCATTAAATTGTATATTTTAACATAGACGAGATAAGGCGTACCGTCTCACCGCAATGCAACATAGTTTGCGGCAAGAAAGTACCGATAATTGATCACATAAAAACCTCGTATAAAAAACGATTCGAAATTATTGTTGTCGCTAAGTTGGTATATCTTTCCTCTGTACCCACGTGGAGTTTGATTGTCATCTGTCATCTAGTTTGTTTACAAGCGGCCATGTTTGTTAGCACATCTCAAAGATGTATTGCGATATTACTATGTATAAAAATATTGAACGAAGTATCTGTCTCAAATTTTGCATTGCAAATGGTATTACGTGTGCCGAATCGTTGTAAATGTTATAAGTGAATCGTGTTTATCAAACGGCCATCAACGGATTCAACTTAGCTGAACACCGTTAAGGTGAAGGAAATGATGTTTGAGAAACATTGCCGCTGAACTTTCTGTATCTCATGAATCGATTCGTACCAGTTTAAACGATTGTTCCGGTATGACACACGTTGCCACTCGATTAGTTCCGAAAGTCTTGAACTTCCTGCAAAACCTCAATCGCGAAGAATCTTATGTCAGAACGGGCCAACTCCGACCCTAAATTCATGAAGCACATTGTAACTGGCGATGAGACATGGGCTTAGGAGATTGACACGCAAATCAGTCAACAAGCTTCTGAGTGGCGCCTTCCAACTGGACCGAAACCCAAAAGCGTACGTCAAACTCAATCAATACTGAAATTCAATATTTTTTTCTTCGATTATCGTAGTGTCGTGTACCTGGAATTCTTGCTAGAAGGTAAGACGTAAATAAAAATATTATCTAAGCGTTATGTGGCCTTTGAGAGATAAATACCGCGAAAAAGGCATATTTATGGAAAGACAACTCATGGATTCTGCACCACGGTAACGCTCCAGCTCACAAGGCTATCATTGTGAACGAATTTCTGGCCATAAACTTAAGAAATCTCATCGAACACCCAACCTGTTCACCTGATCTGGCTCTGGCGATATCTTTCTCTTTCCAAAACACAAGTTATCATTTCGATTAACGCGTTTTTAGTCGATAGAAGACATAAAGGAGAATTCATTATAAAATTGCAATCGTGCATTGAGATGCATTAACAAAATGGTGGTCTGTAAAGAAACTAGATGAAAAATGACAATCAAACTCCTCGTGGGTATAAAGGAAAGATGTACCAATTGAGTGAATACGAGATTTTTATATTATCAACTCCCGATACTTTCTTCCCGATAGTACATTTTTCACTGTACAATACCTGTATAGTAAGCGTAGATTTCATTCTGCAATGCTCATATTGGAAGCGGAAATTCTCTGTAGCACAGTAACGAAAGATTTATTCTAAATATCACAACTGTTAAAAGTGAGACATAATTTTGATTTTTCATGAGTAGGCAATGTTGAAGATTACTCACTTAATTTGTGTTGTTCTTGAACTCGTAACGTTTTCGACCCCCTTTTAGCGTCATCTTCAGCGACCATCACTGCACCTACTCACTGCACCAGTAGGCGCAGTGATTGTCGCTGAAGATGACGTTAAAAGGGGGTCGAAAACGTAACGTGATCAAAAACAACACAACTTAAGTGAGTAATGTTCAATATTACCTACTCATGAAAAATCAAAATGAAAAATTTATTTATTCAACAACCACTTAAGTGGAAATGTGCTTCCTCAGATATTCACAAGTGTATGCGAAGGTATGAATTTCTTCACACATTGCTAAAACATGATGTTCGAATGGAAATAGGCATCTGTTGGCATTCTTGGCTTGCAATTGATGGATGATCCGAAGCAGTCTGGGTTAAAGCATAAAGGCTAACTATATGCAATGTCAATAGAGCGGGATGGTTCAGGCAGTTTCGTCTGTGGTCCGCATTCGGGAGGTCTGAATTCTCTTCCCGTGGTCGGTCTACCTGGCCCATGGGTCGCCAAGCGAATTACATCCCCCGAATTTCCTGGCCCTCCATTTCATGTCCATAATTATTTCAAATCATCTCCCAACTGGTGGTCTCTTTGAGGGTAGAAGTTTGTGTGTGTGTGTGTGTGTGTGTGTGTGTGTGTGTGTGTGTGTGCGCGTGTGTGTATTGTTTAACGCCCGCTTTTACTACATACGACATCGCAGGCGATGACACTGATGATACATGAGATGAAGATGGAGCACCGGTGGAATGAGATGGCGGGGGAAACCGGAGATCCCGGAGAAAACCCACCCAGTGCCGTGTTGTCCACCAAAAATCTCACTTTACTATCGCCTGGGATTGAACCCGGGCTGCCTTGGTGAGAGCCAAGTGGTCTAACCACTGAACGACAGCGCGGCCACTGAGGGTAGAAGTTTCGGTAGGTCACCGACAATTGTTTTTCTGAAGGAATCCATTGGAACCGAAGTAAGTAACATTGGCGAGGATACTCTCCATAAAACTTCAGAGAATATGGTGAGACGAGTGCAAACATGTATAGATGCTGGTAGAGGACACTTTCAACATTTTCTCTGAGATGTAAATAGTGTAATGTAATCTCCCAATTGTGTATTATATTTTCCCCACAGTTGCAAGTGTGTTCTATTATTGGTTAAAAGTTACGGCCTATTGGAGTCATTCAGGTATATATGCATCACACTATCCCGTTCAAGAGGTCCCAAGTTCGAATCTCGGTCACGGTGAGTTACCTGGACAAGTTTTTTCCGGAGTTTTCCATTATCCTGAAAAACGAATGTCAGGCAACTCTTAGCTATGTGTCTTGGGCTCATTTGACAATCATCTCACCCATTCCATTCATCGGCCAATATTACTTAACTTTGAAGGGCGTAAATTACATGAGAAAGTTATGGTAGAGCAATTAACAGTTTCAACGCGAGCGTTATTAATTAAAGCTTCTAGGGTGATCAATTAAAGATTTTGGAACATTCCAAACTCCATTGCCTTCTTCAGCAACTGAATGGAATGGCCAAAAGCTCGAATTTAGTTACTTCAACACGCTGATCTACCTTGGAGCTTTAAATTAGTGAGTAGCTGAATACAGCTGATATGCTTTTAGTTTGGTTAAATGTGATTCTTCTGTATTTTGAACTGATCGCCATGTAAGCCATTTCCTCAGTATTGTTGGTAGCACTTTAACTCGGCTAGGTATATACCGCCAGTCCGGTTAATCTAATGTTTGCCAGCGAGAGACTGTTCGCTGTTACCATGGTAACAGAGAGGTGAGATAAATTGGATACTCACACAAGCTGACGTAGGCACGCTTTCTTTCTCACCCGCCTCAACTTTTTCTTTTCTAAGCGTCTATTATCTTCTTCTTCCCTTTTTTGTTACTTCTGTTAGAAATAACGTAGGTACAAGGTAACGTAGTCCTCTTCATGAAGCCTGCAAATGAACATAAATTTTCCTTAGAATGTACAACTTGGCATCTCAGAGCGTGTTGGAGATAATGTACCAACTTTTCTTTATTTGCTCACTTCACCGTGCCAAAGTTGAACTTCTGTATCTTGTTGGATTATCAGTCATGCTAGAAATACAAAAGTACTGTGGAATGCCAAAACTCATTATAATAGGTATTACTCAACAGAGTACGTCTCTTATTGGGTCTTATCTGGGTGATTAGAGGAGTGAAATATTACTAAGCTGATATACAGTAAGCTACGAAACACAAATAGAGCGACTGGAAGCTACGTGTGTCTATATGATACGTTTTATCGCGTCTGCCGATGTATGACACATTGCTGTCCAGAAGACATAATTATATCTGAACAGAGTATACATACACTGGACTCGCCGTGTATGTGCGATAAGCTGAGGTAAACATCTCTGTGTTGCGAATTTTTGTCCATACGCTTTCTTGCTTTGCCATGTAGTACTATATTAATAATAGCATAGCATCTATCATGTAGGCAACTTTAATGACAGTAGCGATCGCCGTACTGCATAACCACCAGGGCTTTTGTGTTACTTTCGCATGCTGAGAGTTGAGCCTAATTTAGCCGAACTTAAAGCTAGCGATGACAGCTATCCTTGAATATTTTGACTGTTCTGTCACCTTTTACCTGGAGAAGAGGATTCTGTGGTATCTAAACTGAAATTTAAAGCACCGTCAACCGCAACTGAACGCGAGTGGTCTAACCAGGGCAAAATTACGAGAGCTGTTCAATAAAGAATGACCACAACGTTTTTTTTGACAACGTACCTTTACACATCCTCATAATTTTGATGGTAATTCTCAAAACAGTCTCCCCTGAATGCGATGCACTTGTCCAAGCGTTTCTGCCAGTCTTCAAAGACATGCTGGAAACCATTTTTTTGAGAGATCCTTCAAAATCGCCTCCATAGCCTTCACCACTATTTCTGATGATTTTGTTTTGTAATTTATGTCCTCCAACGTTAAGTCATATCAGACGGTGAATGAATTGGATGAAATGATGCTCAAATGAGTCCAGGGTCGATGGAGCTTAGAGTTACCCGACAGTAGTGTTGTAGGATAAGGGAAAACCCCGGAAATTTCCAGTTAACTCACCCTGACCGAGTTTCGAACACGGGAACTCTTGAACGTGAGGCAGACATGCTATCATCTACGCTGCCAAGGCGGCCTATTTCTGATGATGGATAATGCCTCCCATGAAGGCTGTTCTTCAAATTAGGGAATAGAAAAAAGTCACATGGGGCTATATCCGGACTATAGGGAGGGTGAGGGATGCACCTCAGTTGATTTTTGCAAGATATTCAGCAACAACATTGGCAATATGCGGCCGCGCAATATCGTGTTGCAGCATCCAGCCTGATTCACGGAAATGTGGCACCCAATGAAATGTTCAGTATTTCACAAGGAGATCTACAGGTAATTCATCGATCCTCTCTCACAATGGCAGCAGCAGTGACGATATTTTCATCCGTAAAAGCAATAACTGTAGCATCGGGTTCCTTTGAAATTGATTGTCCCCTCTTTAAACACTTTAAACCACCTTCGAGCTGTGCTATAGGGAAGAACAGACTCTCCATAGATCTCCTGTAACATTGTATGGGTCTACACTGAAGACTTGTTAAGACGAAAGCAGTATTTCAAAGCCGCATATTGTTCCTCATGCGCTACCTTATTGCAGCGGTAGGCCATACTGAACATGTGTGAACTCGCCAACAATGAAACTACTACGGCGTGTTTGTTTCACATTAAGCTAACAGAATATAATAAGATTGAATTTTAGTGCGAAAAGCTATGACCGTAAAAAATATGATCATTATTTATTGAACAGCCGTCGGACAAAAACGCCAGAGAGAGAGAGAGTTTCTCCGGCATCCAAGAAAACAATGCATCCAAGCCAAGGATAGCTATACATTCTTAATATATTTCCATAGCAATCCAGGTGTTCACCTTGAATATTCTGTGAACAGCCAGTGTAATATTCTCCATTACTTTTTTATAAATACTAAGCCTTAGGAGAGGAAAGCTTATCTACTGCACAGACCTTATGTGACATACCTCTTTTGTGAAATTAAACGTTTTGAAATTAGTGTTTTAATTTTCAAACACCGACTCTTTTTGTAGTTTGTAGCTATCTTTCCCCTTTTTGTGGTCATAAAAATACGTAGAACGTATTTCAAAGTCATAACATCCTTCTGTTGCCCAGTGATTAGCATCCTAGGCTTCAAATTCCAGAGTTAACTGGTTTGATTGCGGGATAAATGGAGTTTTACAAATAGTTCTTGAATACCAAAGCCTTTGTCCAAAACCACATCATACACTGCTTAAAAGTATCTGACTCACTTTGCACGAGGTATCAGGGAACGAAATACGTAAATTACGGTTCAAAGTTTGTTTAAATATACAAGAAGTAGATAGAAAAATAGGGTTTTATAAGAATAGATTGTGGAAGTGAGTATTAACCCAAACATAGCTAATATTTTGAGGTAGTGGAGTAGACAGACTGTACCGTGGTGACGTTTGTTGGTACTTAAACCAAGCCCCCTTACCTGCAACCGACATTGGACCCCTATTGAGAAATTATTTATTGCAGCAGAAGGGGTGGGGGTGAGCGTGATTGCCACGCCCCCGGAGCTTCTGTGGATAATACGGCATTCTCGCCTACTCCAGCCAGGTCGATATGGAGGCCGACATGCCTCCAGGGATCTCTCTGGCTCAAGATATTCTGCGTTCTTTGCCTGCGTTCACCTCCACCACGTGGTTCCTTCATGCACCCTTCCACCACAAAAAGAATTAGCTGATTCCTTCCATAAGCTATTCACAGGGATGTTATATTCACAGGGTGAAGCAGTTATTCTTATCTGTCCTTCAGCATAAAGGAGCCCGAAAGTTACCAAAATTCCAAAGTTCAAACAATATTTTAGGTGAAACCTCAGCAAGAATTGAAGCTTAAAATTAGCTGCTAGAATGTAGTTGTGCAAAATGTAGGAAAAATAGTTTTAAAAACAAAAGTTGAACTATATCTACACCAATCTAAACTCTCCTATAAGGCTGAAACAGAACTGAGAGGGATAGGATCAGTCAGAAAGGATTTTCTGTTGAAATCTTAAAGATAAATACTCTTATTACAACAGAAAATTACTATAAATGTACACAATAATTGATGATATATCGCTCTTCAAATTCAAAGTGTCTCATTAAATTTAATACACACACACACATATACATATATATGGGGATGTACATAAATATAATATGTAAATACACTCCTGGAAATGGAAATAAGAACACATTGACGCCGGTGTGTCAGACCCACCATACTTGCTCCGGACACTGCGAGAGGGCTGTACAAGCAATGATCACAAGCACGGCACAGGAGACACACCAGGAACCGCGGTGTTGACCGTCGAATGGCGCTAGCTGCGCAGCATTTGGACACCGCTGCCGTCAGTGTCAGCCAGTTTGCCGTGGCATACGGAGCTCCATCGCAGTCTTTAACACTGGTAGCATGCTGCGACAGCGTAGACGTGAACCGTATGTGCATTTGACGGACTTTGAGCGAGGGCGTATAGTGGGCATGCGGGAGGCCGGGTGGACGTACCGCCGAATTGCTCAACACGTGTGGCGTGAGGTCTCCACAGTACATCGATGTTGTCGCCAGTGGTCGGCGGAAGGTGCACGTGCCCGTCGACCTGGGACCGGACCGCAGCGACGCACGGATGCACGCCAAGACCGTCGGATCCTACGCAGTGTCGTAGGGGACCGCACTGCCACTTCCCAGCAAATTAGGGACACTGTTGCTCCTGGGGTATCGACGAGGACCATTCGCAACCGTCTCCATGAAGTTGGGCTACGGTCCCGCGCACAGTTAGGCCGTCTTCCGCTCACGCCCCAGCATCGTGCAGCCCGCCTCCAGTGGTGTCGCGACAGGCGTGCATGGAGGGACGAATGGAGACGTGTCGTCTTCAGCGATGATAGTCGCTTCTGCCTTGATGCCAATGATGGTCGTATGCGTGTTTGGCGCCGTGCAGGTGAGCGCCACAATCAGGACTGCATACGACCGAGGCACACAGGGCCAACACCCGGCATCATGGTGTGGGGAGCGATCTCCTACACTGGCCGTACACCTCTGGTGATCGTCGAGGGGACACTGAATAGTGCACGGTACATCCAAACCATCATCGAACCCATCGTTCTGCCATTCCTAGACCGGTAAGGGAACTTGCTGTTCCAACAGAACAATGCACGTCCGCATGTATCCCGTGCCACCCAACGTGCTCTAGAAGGTGTAAGTCAACTACCCTGGCCAGCAAGATCTCCGGATCTGTCCCCCATTGAGCATGTTTGGGACTGGATGAAACGTCGTCTCACGCGGTCTGCACGTCCAGCACGAATGCTGGTCCAACTGAGGCGCCAGCTGGAAATGGCATGGCTGGCCGTTCCACAGGACTACATCCAGCATCTCTACGATCGTCTCCATGGGAGAATAGCAGCCTGCATTGCTGCGAGAGGTGGATATACACGGTACTAGTGCAGACATTGTGCATGCTCTGTTGTCTGTGTCTATGTGCCTATGGTTCTGTCAGTGTGATCATGTGATGTGTCTGACCCCAGGAATGTGTCAATAAAGTTTCACCTTCCTGGGACATCTAATTCACGGTGTTCTTATTTCAATTTCCAGGAGTGTATATCTGGCCATGACAACGAAACCGTGTTTTAAATAATTTGAATATTTAGTTTAAAAATGAACAAATGCCTGTCACAGAACATATGAGGCTATAAGGTAAGGCATTTCGCTAGTCTATTGTTTTTTGGTTTACCTTTAATAAGGTGAACGTTTTCTTAGTTAAAATACATGCACGCGAATAACAACTGACATCTTCTTTCAGTTGTCGCACAAAAATATTTCCCAGACATTGTGCAGTTAACACTTCTTAGGCTTCATCTCTAAACATTCTGCCTTTACGACAGGCAACATCTTTTTAAATTAGATTATAGGATTAAAACTTGCTTACTGTGCTTATACACTCCATACGGAGGACTTATACCCCATTCCCCAGGGCTAACCCATCACCAGCTATGGACAAATGCCTATCGAGGAAATCGCAAACGCTGGATCAAAGGGAATATCCAGGAATGGGTGATCAGCGCAAAGGCTAATATGACAGTGAGGAAGTACATATTAAACGAGAGCAAAATGAATGTAACAAAAGAGAGAAGGCGACTATTTAACAGTTGATAGAATGAATGGCAAGAGAAATCAGAGAACACGAAAAAAAACTCGGCCACAAATGTAACATGTGGCCCCTTTGAATGCTTTAACATTAATATAAATACAACGATTCGTCGTAATTTTAATTGAAATGGAGAAAAAATAAGTCATCGTCGATTTATAATTACTGCGAAGTCTTTTTAAGTTTACCACTTTAGGTAAATTTACTTTTAAAAATATTGTAATATTTACCTGGTCAGAATTTTATAGCTTGACTATTTTGATAGGCAACTCATCTAGCCGACTTTCAACTATCTTCTGTTTTTGCAGTGATCACACTTAATAGTGTTTTTCCTGATTATCCGAATTTTCCGGATGTTATGTATTTAGTGTTAAACTCTTTATCATTTAATTTATTCAGTACCTCTAAGAATTATATGTTCTTTGTCACCTCAAGCCGAACCAGTAATTGTTACACTGCCTTCGGCTGGAAGTCGCTAAAAATCTGCTTGTTTACAAAAAAGGATAAAAGGAATAGCTTACAATTTTTCGAAGAACGTTGGAGATTCTTGTATAATAATACTCGTATTTAGAGACAGTTTAATGTTGCTCGAATACCTGTCCGTTTGGAGGCCCTCGCTTAAGCCAAAATACAATCGAGGTGGACCTTGAGGCTATTGTAGAAAATCGCCTCCCAGAGATCCGGCGTATATATGGTTGGTTATGGCAGGAGAAATTCGCAGGAAGGCCTCTAATATTATGACTTATAAAAAGGTTAAATGGGGAATCGTTTATTTTGAACCCCATAAAGGGGGAAGATGTATGGAGTTTCCCCGGCTCTTCTACAGAGGGGCTGCGAACTTTTCCCCCCTTATGTGGTGAGAATCTTCAGGCCCTGTTAGTTACGAGGCACATTTTTTGTCTCTGGTGGCAGGATAGAGTGATAGTCCTATTGCAGCTATAAGGAAATTACAAAGAAATATAAGAGAAGAGCTTTCGGTAGTCTCCTAACGGTATTCATTAGGAATATTCGTAGAATCGACATTCTACCAGCTGGTAAGACTAAAGGAGACGCTGTGCTATGGAAACGGGCCATGAGAGTCTTTCTGGATACTGAAAATGATTTTAGACTCCATTAGGATGTCTAAAGAATAGAGAAGTTTGTCCGGACTGGATAATGATTTACTTGAAACACCGTCAGGCTGTGATGAAATCATGAAGTCCTCAGAGCTTCATTGTTGGTCCCCTAAGAAGAATTTCGCCACCCACTCTTTGTTGTCTTATGATGGATGACCAGTTGAACAGGCTAAATGGATAGGAACTTATGCTGGAGTTGCGAATACGCTGGCGACATATAGAATCTTATAGGATGTAGAAAACTCTCCAGTAATATTTCAGAGCCAATACCGGGCTCTTTTTATACTCGAGAGGAATGGAATTAGGAAACTGTTATCCGCTAACCCGGATAGAGGTTAATGGCTTCAAAGAGGGCGTTGTGGTTTGTTTCTGTTTGGAAGGAAATTGAAAAAAGTAGAGTTCAGTTAAACATCTCAGAATTATCCTGAGCTGGAATAAAGATACGGAATAAAAAAAGAAGCGTGTACTTAAGACGACACGACAGAAGTGAAAACTTAAACTATTCATTATAAATTATTCTTAAAATTATTTAAACACATTTAATGTTGACAGCCATTGTTGCACAGAGGGCAGTTGCGAGCTAAAAATTTCATACCTTACGCTAAGTGTGCTCGCAAATGAAAATACTCTGAAACAACTGAATAACCACGGACTTGTGACCGTGCGAAGAGAGTTATACATAAATGATGTATAAAGGAAGTAAAATCAAATCACATAATATACTGTTTTACATGAATTTTATTTTTATATTAAGATACATGCTATTTCACAATCATTTTTCATATTTTGTTCCTTGCTTATACACATATTTCATTGAATTTTTATTTTTTAAGAAAAATACAAGTTCATACATATTTTATAACATAATTATATAACATTCCTTTGCTTATTTGCATATATTTTGAATATTCGGAAATTTTTGGTTACGTATACATTTTACATCATCACTCTATATTTTATTACACGTCATATTCATTTCAAATGTTTCGTCACAATTCATAATGATATTAATACACTTTCAATTCAATGCTTTTGTCCGATGTTTTGTATTTAATTTTTTATTTTCCAAACTAAATAATATATATTTAAATCTTTTTCTATAAAAAATAAAATTTATATGTCAAATCTTTTGACCCTCGGTCGGTCTTTCAGTTTGTGCAAAAACATAATCTATAAGTTGTAAATGAAAATAAACGCAAAATGTCATTTTAATAAGTGATCATTTTATTATTCTCGTGTTATTACATTTAATTTATTGATGCTTTACATTTTACTGCTCACAATAAAGAGAAATTGTCAATAAAAATAACTATTTCTTAAATGAAACATCTTTTTCACGAATTCCTAACACTTTTATTTCCAATTAGCACACTCGTTTTATTTTTCGTTATTATGGTTTTAATTATTCAAATACCGAACTTCGCTGATATTATCTGTTCATTTTTACTATTATTGTTATTATTCTTTAAAGTGGAATTTGACATGTTGTCGACTTGTTAAATAACAGAAGGTTTGCCCGCCTCGGTAACGTAGATGGTAGCATGTCTGTCACGTTAAAGAGGTCCGGAGTTCGAATCTCGGTCAGGGTGAGTTACCTGGATAAGGTTTTTTTCCGGGGGTTTCCCTTATCCTGAAAGACAAATGTCGGGTAACTCTAAGCTCCATGGACCCTGGGATCATTTGAGCATCATTTTACCCATTTCATTCACCGTCCGTCCGATATGACTTGACGTTGGAGGTCGTAAATTACACACACAAAAAAAAAAAAAAAAAAAAAAAAAAAAACAGAGGGTTATCTGATCGGTTTCCGGCACTTGACAGACATTTGCAAGAGCGGCCGTAGACAATTATTTTTTAATGAAACTCCTGCAAGGTTTCTGAATTTTTCATAGTATTTGAAGTATGTTAAAACATACCTGGATGCATGTTGTTGATAAACTGTCGAGTGCGATAGAAAATCTACGGTGTATAGTGGTATGTCCAACATAAGACTAAATAACGAATGAGTGTGGGAAGGGTAGTTCGGATTGAGCCGACCCGAACCGACTTCACCCGAGTGAGAGTCATATTCCAGCGTGGCGGCTACCCACAAAAAGTGCTAAACCCGCCTAAAGAAGTTCGCTTTTCACTTCAATAAGTTAAAGGCAACTGAAAATCTTTGTGGGACTGTCGGAATGGTTAGTTGGCACTATACGTCCACTGTAAGACCCGTATTTATCAGTTAAGACAACTGCTGTCAGACTAAATGGGAAATCTTCCACTACATCATCCCAATTAAAAAGGAAGGAATTGCTGGAAATGTTACAGAGCATTTTCAAAGCTGAGGGCCATATCTAAATTGATTCATTGGTTCCTGAGATAAACTGCGATCGTGATTGTTATGGAGAATTTATCATTTCATTGTGGAGTAAATTGAAAACTCAATTCAGCACCTTTGTTACAGAGGTGTGCACGAATCTTCCTTCCTTGTGAAGTGATTTTCTCGTTCCATTTTCCATGTAAATTAGCCGTGAAAGGCATTTCTCTATTTTCCGAGACGCGTTGTCCTGAAGCGATGGGAAACAACAGGTAATGCGAGCGTTTCACCTTTCTGCTGCCATCGTCTTTTCAATTCCAGGCAGTTGCCAGAGGCACCAAGTGTTTTTGTAAAGCTGAGCATGGATTTGAGGTGCGCGCGGTAATAAAACACCACGCTTAACTATTATCTTCAGCGATAAAAACGCTATAGGATGTCGTGTAACACAAGTACACACAATTACTGCATCTAATTAGTCACTGTTTAATGAATGCAAGCATTTTCACCAGCGTAATGCAGCAAACACTTATATTTACAGTGTTAATTAGATGCAGATAGTCTAAATATGAGCGGTCATAATAACGCGCAATTTCACTTTTGTAGTGGTACATTGCGTATCATAACTCCATTTTCTTCTGCACTCCAGCAGCAACTTAACTCGTCGGAACGAAAATTTAATGCCTGATTTCACCAACAGATGTTAAAACTTAACACGAGTTAAGCAATAGTTAAAACAAAAATTGAAATTCACCAACAAGTGTGAGCTTAACAATCGTGTTAAATTTCTTGTTAAATAACAAACCAAATTTCTGCTAAGTCCTTAACTATTGTAAATAGTCAAGATGGCGAGCATGAACGCAGCAGTTGATGTCGATTTGCTATATTTAAGACCGTCTAAATGACATTCACAATAGAATAAAATAAAAATAAACATCGCGTAATGAATTTTGAAATACCAGCATTTGATTCTGTTTTTAGGTTTGTTTCGTTTTCATATGTTGGTAATACTAAAAAGACATAAGAAAAACATGGTAATCGGAATTCCTTGACTACGAAGTTGACTGATGATGAAAACAAACTGTTTGTGATATCGATCTCCATTATAAAGAAGAATTAACGCCATTTTCTTAAGATAAGTGAAGTCTTTTGCTACAAATATTTATATTTGTGTAATAAGATGTCTGGAAGATTTTCTTTTCCTGATGCCGTATTGACTGTTACAGAACGTTCCACTAATTTCTAGAACAATGAGTGGAGATATAAAAGAAGCCGCGGCTAGTTTGTCAATGGACAGTCGTACTTGATAATCGTGTGCGTGCAGCTGTGACTTGAAAGTGAAATCTTTTGTTTGTAGTGTGGAAGACGACCTTGAAGGTAGTATTTGTGTATTTTACGTAATTCTGCTACTAGCAGGGCTGTACAAAGAGGTGTTTCTTCGGAAATAAAGAGAATTTTGAATTTCTGCAAACTCGACCTTTAATTCCACGAGCAGACAGTCATAATACGAATTCAATAATTTAATTACTTATTTTAGTTAATTTTTTCACATTCCCACATATCACACACACATACATGCATAAACTTTTTAATAAGATTTTGGACTCGGAGGAGCCCCAAAAGACATTTCTCGGTGTAAATTTTTTAATTATATGCAACACTTTTTCTAATTACTTGTTAGAGAAAATAAAAATAGTGTGACTTAGTAAGTAGTAAATTCTTGAGTTTTGGTGTACTATTTCACCCAAATATCCAAGACACTGCGTATAAAATTGTATTCCGCTGCGTGTTAGCGACCTTTATTTTCTCCGCATTTTTGAGTATCCCATTTTCTACCAAAAGTTTACAGGATGAACATAAAGTTTCGATTAATTTTCTAGAAAACCTAATATTAGATTCAAACAAATACAGGTTTTGGAAACCATGTGACATGTTAACACATAATCCATGAACATTTTTTCTTAATCTCACTCGATATGTCCACCTTGCACTTCCATGCAGGTTTCCCAGCGATGCACAGCCGCCTCACTTTGTTCAGTATTGCAGGTGTGATGTTGCACACTGAGCCTGATACACTACTTAAGAATGCTAATGTAGGTCATTTTAACTTTGTATACTTGCAAAACAGTCAAGAGGTAAATTAAAGTAAATGTGAGGATCTACTCCCATTAGTCCTGGCCAGAAACCGGGCCTCTCGGGTCTATCTACTGTAGGACAGTACCTATTTAATAAACTGCTCCCCCTCCCCCACCTGCACACGGCAGACAGGATGGAAGTGGATACGCCACTTACGCGCCGGTCCTTAATGAACCAGCTACCAAAAACCTTGGTAGGACCGTCAGTGTCTAACTCACCAGCTACTAGCACTGCAGGCTAGTTCCCGGGACTTATGAGGCAACCCTCTACCCCCTGCGGGGGGCCAGTAGCCTGGCCGGAGGTTCCCAATTGCCCGTGGGTGGCGGGAACACACTGCCCCCTCGAGTCCAACCCAATCTGAACAACTCCCCTACGGGAGGGGCTCGGCATGTTCGGCCCGAGGTTCCTCTAGTAACGTCAGAGGTACCACGAGTGCTAGGGGTCCGCAGCGCCCGCACCTTGGCAGCTGAAAGGGACGAATCCCCTCCCCTACGTCACATCTGGGGGAACGTGGCGCCCATATGCGGTGTGAACCCCTGCCAATCCATCGACGTGGGAATGTAGTATCCAGGTACTCCCGAAAATTCAGTGCGAAATGAGGAGGGGCTACATCCTGTTGAAAAACTACAGTTTCCAAAATGCTATCCTGCTGTAATTGTGATTGAAGGAACATTTGTAGGATATCATGGTACGAAATGGCTGTCAGTGTTTGTCCTCCAAAGTAGAATGGTCCGTACATCTTCGATTTTGTCAGCCCCAAGCACACATTAACTTTTGGGGTTTTTCGTTCCTATTTCATGATCGCATTTCATTGTTCATCCGCCCACACTCTGCAGATGACCATGCCACATGTGTGGAATGTGGCCTCATCGCTACACAACACATTTTACAACAAATTGGCTACTTCAACTGTCTCAACAGTTCGTTACGCATTGCTTCGTGACAAGCGTAGTCTTTCCGTTCCAGTGCATGTCGAATTTGGAGATGGTATGACCGTTTGTTTAAAGTGAAATGCAGAATCTTCCACACTGTCGATTGTGGTACATCCAACTCTCGACTTAGCCTCCTGGTTAATGCTTTCGGACTTCTGGTAACAGCATCGCGTACCTACTGTACAGTTTCATTAGTTACCCGGGGTCTGTCCTCTCGCACACTGCCTGTTCTTTGAAATTTCTGCACCAGTAGTCTGATAGCCCTTGTAGGACCGGGTTTATGGAATTTTCGTTCAAAATCCGCTTGAACCTCCTGATATGCAAATCCCGTCAAAAGTGCAGAAACAAAAGCGATTCGTTCTTCAGTTGACAGCGTCTTTCAGATCTCCTGTAAAAGAAATTCAAAATCAACCATTTTATCAAAAATGGGTCGAAGCTTTATGTTTATCCTGTTCTTTATTCTATAACAGCATGTTGTGATTTCTCCTCCGTACACGATAAAGTTTCAGGAATGCGTTACAAGTACAGTGACGTAAAACACACCAAGTTTTACAAGCGTTAGACGTGTTGCAGTTGAGTTTAGCTTGTTGTGGGAAACAAACAACTCGGAGTAACAGTGGTTTCGGATATTTCTGATTACTGCTTGCCGAACATCTTGTCCTGTGTATTGGAGCAGACGTAATCCCTGCTAATGCTCTAGTACTACTGATATTGATCTCGCGGCTTTAAGGCTTTAACCGTATCGGTTTGGAATATCGGAACTCCATTCTCATTACGTCCGCTTATATTTAAGTACGTAAACTAAATTAAGTGATTCAGATGGTCCCAACATAGCACTTTAACTCTAAAAATTGTACTGCACTCATTTATCGAATTAATGTATGCACTTTATAATTAGACTCATATCATAGCAATAAAACAGAATCTGCTGTGATCACGTGATTCACGTGACTACAGCCATTCCCCACGTAAAGTAAATCATGTAATAGGTACTGAGCATTTATTAATTGATTATCTTTAACTTTTGGGGCTTTTAGCTACCTGGTGTCTACTGGACTTGTGAGACCGCTTTAATTTTACTCATAGACTGCTTTAACAGGCTCGAGATTCTGCTACGTATCGCAAATCTACAATACGGAACTATTGGCTTTACTTCCCTTCCGCGGAAGCAGTAGCGAGGCGTGACTTTCTAAGCGAGGGAAGCTCCAAATAATTCCCATTAATAAGAGAGAATAAGTACTCAGAACTAAGGCTACTCTTCAGTGCTCTCTCCACTGGTATTGTGTGTAGACCCTTGTATTGCAAGATTGCCTACACTACAGGGAGACCTATTCCTGCTTCCCCTCTCCACTCAGACGTTACAGTTTTTCTCTACAGCTGGCCCACACCGTATGATCTGTTAGCCTAAAAAAAAAAAGACATACAATTTACACACTTTTGCTAATAACTTAAAACTTCACAAGAATTTCCTATTTGTTACCACTATGTACCAATCTACTATAATTCTTTTGGTAATGCTACTAAAATATACTTTCAATTGTGTTTAAAAGCACCACATAAAACAAAAAGATAAATTTTTATTCACACGCTACAAAAAATTCGCGTGACAAAACCTGTCAGTGCTTCCTAGTTATCGAAGATTCACGACTACTTCCGGAAACCTACGAAGCATGATATTCAAGGTTACGAATGTAAAATATAAAACGAGGTCTACCCGAGAGTCCGAAGACTCCGGCTTCTATTACCCGGGAGACGATGGAGAACTCCTTGGTTGTACCTTGGGGCAATAGCTTGAGTCTAAAAAGCCCCCCGCCCCCCGCTCCATCGACAACAACGTCATGACGGTATGGAAGTGGATACGCCACTTACGCGTGACAACCCCGCAGGGAAGGCTACAGAATAACCTCGGTAGGGCCGCCTGGTGATTTAGCGCACCTTCTACTAGCTCTGAGGACTAGTACCCGGGACTTCTTAGACAACCCTCTACCCCCTCCGGGCGGCCGACGCCTGGCCGGAAGTAACCGATCTCCCACGGGTGTGGCGAACACACTGCCCCCTCGAGTCCAAATCAATCCGAACAACTCCTCGATGGGAGGCGCTCGAATGTTCGGCCCGAGATTCATCTAGTAACGTTAGAGGTACCACGAGTTCTAGGGGTCCGCAGCGCTCGCACTAAAGCAGCTGAAGGGGATGAATCCCCTCCCATCCTGAATACAGAAACATTCAGTATTGAACGAGAATCCAAACAACTGTAAAATTGTCCGCAGCACCGTCATGCTGGCCTTGAATTTTCATGCTCGTTCCAGCAGATTCCAAAGTCGCCTGAAATGTGTTTTATATAAACCGTATTTTAAAAATATATACATTTTATACCACAATTTTATTTTCAGAATTTGTTTGTTTTAAGCGTTTTATATATATATATATATATATATATATATATATATATATATATATATATATATATATATATATATATATATATATATAATTTTTTAATAAAGAGAACTTCCTGACAATCGCTAGAAATTGCTGGATAATGCTACATTGAATTTCTTACGTAAATTCCTTAAATACCACTTTTAATACAAACCATTAGTGAATCTGTGATAAACCAAAATATCCAACATGTTTCTTTGTAAAGAATAGTTCAGGCAGGGAGGAATTTTCTTCAAATCGCTGTCACGTCTTGATATCGAACTAAAATAGGATAGAATCGTATTGAGGGGTTTCGGCACTGTGACCAGTCTTGATGCTCCCATGTGGGCTAGACCCGGGAGGGAGGATGAGGCGAGAGGAGACAGAGTTCGGCCTACAAAGGAGTCACGACGGTAACATTTGACCAGTTGGAAAGTCCACGCGGGACAATTACAACCCTTACTCATCCACCAAGCTCCTGAAATGGCCCGTTAGGCCGGATCGGAGACCGGAGACCGTTCTACCGGAGGAGGAAGTGTTTATCAGGACTATGTCATCCTGCCATGCAGCGCCAAGACTCACGCCGACACTTCTACCTTGAAAGCGATGATGAAATGGAGGAAAGGAAGTTCCGGAAATGTAACTAATTTACCTAGAATTCGCCCGGTAACCCGGGAAACTCCCAGAAAAATTAATGGGTCAGATGGACGACCGCAGGAATCGAAACTGGAGCTGCCGAATGCGGGCTAAGATGAAATCGCTTGCGCCATCTCGTTCAGTGAACTAAAATACGAAGTTTTAACATTTACTTGAAACTTGCTTTGAATGATGGTGGCACACACACACACACACACACACACACACACACACACACACACACACACACACACACACACACACACACACACACACACACACACACACAATCACTCAAAACCTGTTTTATATACTTCTTTTTTGGATTGGGAAGTCTTAAAATACTGATTTTTGATGACATTTCTATACCTGATTTTTAGTAGAATAGAATGCTTGCTCGGAGTGCTTTCTGCAAGCAGAAAAATTATAAACGTGCATTTTATATTGGAGTTTTCATAATAGCGGAATATTTGAAATTTTTCTTTAAAAGTTGTGACGGTTATTCATTATTTTTTCAAATATTTAAGTATTTGTTCTAAATTGTTCTGGAAAAGGTGATTTGTATAAAATAGAATGTGAAATAGGATAGGCCTCAGAATGATACAACTTACGTAATAGCGTTCTTATTTGTTATTACAATAATATAATTACGTAATGTTGTGACGTGGACCAATAGGAATATAAGTAATTTAGAAGTTCTAGAAACATCGTGCGCCGAGAATCCAGAATATTCAAATAGATCAGCGTTGGAGTAACATGCGTTTTCTTTGGTGTCGCTCTGCAAGTCTGAAGAAACTTATGGCTCAACGATTTCTGTTCAATAAAGAAGGATCATAATTGTTTACGGCCATAATTTTTCGCACTAAAATACAACCTTATTATAGTCTGTTAGCTTAATGTGAAACAAACACGCTGTAGTAGTTTCATTGTTGGTATTTCTGGTTCCGGCCTGTGATAACCAGGCAAGTTCAGACATGTTCAGTATCGCCTACCACTGCAATGGAGGTAACATACGAAGAACAATATGGGGCTTTGAAATTTTGCTTTCGACTTAACAAATCTTCAGTTGAAGCCAATACAATGTTACAGGAGGCCTATGGAGAGTCTGTTCTTCCCTACAGCACAGCTTAAAGGTAGTTTAAAATTTTTAAAGAGGAGAGACAATCAATTACAAAGGAGGGTGGACCCGGTGCTCCAGTTACTGCTCTTACGGAAGAAAACATCAACACCGCTGCTGTCATTGTGAGAGAGGATCGACGAATTGCCTTAAGATCACTTTCTGAAGTACTGAACACTTCATTGGGTGCCACCCACACGTTGGTGACAGAAACATTACACATGAGACGTGTTTCTGCGCGATGGGTTCCAAGACTGTTGATTCCCGAACAAAAGAACATTAGCATGCAGGCTTGCATGCAGTTCAATTTGATGTTAGAGGAAGATCCGGAGTTTCTTTTAAATGTAATCCCTTCTTATGAACCTTGGCTACATCATTTTGATCCTGAGAGCAATCAGCAAAGCTGAGTTTGGAAATCTCCTTCATTACAAACACCCTAAAAACGCAAAAGTGGTTGCTTCTTCAGGGAAACTTATGGTCATCTTATTCTTTGATATTCATGGAATGATTTATCAGCATGTTGTACCTGCACACACATCAGTAACTTCAGAATACTACAGAGATGTCCTGAAAACATTGCAAGTTCATATCAGGTGCAAAGGACCACATTTCCGCGAGGCAGGCTGGATGCTGCACCACGATAATCCGCGGCCGGATATTGCCAAAGTTGTTGCTGAATATCTTGCAAAAATCAACGTAAATTGCATCCTTCACCTACCCTATAGTCCGGATTTAGCCCCATGTGACTTTTTTCTATTTGCTAACTTGAAGAAACTCCTTCGTGGGGGGCATTATCCATCATCAGAAGCAGTGGTGAAGGCTGCGGAGACGATTTTGAAGGATATCTCAAAAAATGGTTTCCAGAATGTCTTTGAAGACTGGTAGAAACGCTGGGACAACTGCATCGCATTCAGGGAGAACTATTTTAAGAGGGATCATCAAAATTATGAGGATGAATAAAGGTACGTTGTCAAAAAAATTGTGATTGTTTTTTGTTGAACAGTCCTCGTATGAATGGACAGTATTTACGAAATCTAAAATTGTAATAGAATATATTAATTAATTTTCGAAGTAAATTCCAAGATTTTTAAAGCAGAGGAATTGTTATTTTCAATTATAACAGCATAAAATAATTTTCACTTCGACACTACTATCACAGATTTGACTCATTGCTCCAGAGCGGGAGTTCTTCAAGATCTTCACCAAAGGTAAGAGTAATTAATCATCTATAATCCTCGCGCTTTTTGCACAATTTTACCGTTGCAAATTCATTAAAGTATTATTAAGTAATCAGATTAATTAAACTACTTTATTAAAAACAATTGCATTGTATGCAGTAATTAGTCAAGGCTTGCAAAAAATAAAGTAATACACTGAAATTTAATTTTAGTCGTAAAACATTCATGGAATTTGATGTATATATTACAGATTAAGCCTTCATTTCTGTAATAAAATTCCAAGGGAAGCGAACGGAAATTGTTGTGTTGAGAAATTCCATGGACGAGTTTCCTAAAGCCATGACGTGCATTTCATTGAAGTCAAGAATGGGTTTTAAATGTTAGCTTTGCTTTGTTAATGAAAGGGCGCCAGTTAGCCAATTTGGTGAGAGTTTAACTAAGAACAACAGAAATTACAGACAACATCGATCCGCCCGTGGTTGGCAAACAGAAAATGCTGACCCATCCACCTCCGCTGTGACGTCACAAGGCGGTCAGGCCTCCCCCTTCCCCTAACCAATCAGCTACCCTTGTGTTAACGGTGTGCAAATAATGCAGCATCGGCTAAACTAATCGATAGATTTCATAAGCTGTAACGCGTATCAATTTTCGTTTTATTTGATACGATTTTTTTAGCCGTCGTTTATATAACACATTCCAGCAGAGAAGGTTTACCGAGCTGTGCGGTCAAAAAAGCTGATGTAACCAGTGGCGGCTCGTGATAAAGAGGAATCCCTGGTTGACCATAAAAATGTGATCACATGAATTTCTCTGCTCATTTTCCTGCAAACTATACTGTGTTTGCTAAATCATGCTAATTCATGCTAATTAATGACTTCATTACTTTTCTGCTTATAGGTAGAATAGAAAAGGTAACCTTAAATGACAGACAAATCGTTTAAGAGCTATTTCTTCCTCTTAGTTGACGGTACAACTCGAAGTGGGTTTTGGCCTCCTTCACAATGAAAGGGTAGAGCCAGACTGAAGGATTCAATGTTGGCACGTAGGCCATAGTAGCTCAATGGTTTAGAGCGACTGGACGGAGACCAGGAGATCTGTGGTTCAAATCCTGGCTATGGCATTGAATTTTTCAGTCTGGCTCTACCATTTCATAGCGTATCCTATACACGGTTAGTGTGAAAGAACAATTCATTTCCATTAATTGTACCTAATAGTGGTCCGAACTATAAAGCCCGGGCCTTAAAGTACTTACAGCATAGTAAGTCGCCATTAAGGTAGTTGTCTCATGTGTTTATGAGAACTCCTAAGTAGTTACCGGGAAACATACGAGTCAGTTGGAGAATTTAATGTCATGTTGGCCATAGTAGCTCAGTGGTTTAGAGCGCTGGACGGAGACCAGAAGATCAGTGGTTAAAATCCCGGCTATGGCATTGAATTTTTCAGTCTGGCTCTACCATTTCATAGCGTATCCTATACACGGTTAGTGTGAAAGAACAATTAATTTCCATTAATTGTACCTAATAGTGGTCCGAACTATAAAGCCCGGGCCTTAAAGTACTTACAGCATAGAAGTCGCCATTAAGGTAGTTATCTCATGTGTTTATGAGAACTCCTAGTGGTTTACCGGAAAACGTACGAGTCAGTTGGAGAATTTAATGTTATGTTGGCTATAGTAGCTCAGTGGTTTAGAGCGCTGGACGGAGACCAGAAGATCTGTGTTTTAAATCCCGGCTATGGCATTGAATTTTTCAGTCTGGCTCTACCCTTTCATAGTTTGTCCTACACACGGCTAGTGTGAAAGAACAATTAATTTCCATTAATTGTACCTAATAGTGGTCCGAACTATAAAGCCCGGGCCTTAAAGTACTTACAGCATAGTAAGTCGCCATTGAGGTAGTTGTCTCGTGTGTTTATGAGAACTCCTAGTGGTTTACCGGGAGAAATACGAGCCAGCTGACGAATGTACTGTCATGTTGGCACGTTGGCCATAGTAGCTCAGTGGTTTAGAGCACTGGACGGAGACCAGAAAATCTGTGGTTCAAATCCCGGATATGGCATTGAATTTTCCAGTCTTGCTCTACCCTTTCTTAGTGCGTCCTGCACACGTCTAGTGTGAAAGAACAATTAATCTCCTTCACAATTTTTCTCCATTCGTCTCGATCTTGCACTTTTCCTTTACAGCATATTATTCCCATTTTCTTTCATGTCGTCTTCCACATCCTGTGGCCACCTCTTTGTCAGTCTACCCTCCTTGTCACCCCTATTATATCATTAGACATCAGGCGCTTAGGGATACTTTAATCTTCCATTCTTTCAATGTGGGCTATGCACCTTAATCTCAGTGGCTTGATATATCTCACCAAATCCTCCCCTTTGAGGATTTGATTGATTTCCGATTGATTTGATCTAATTTTCCACGCATTGTTCTAAAGTACTGCTCCGCGTATTCGTCTTATGATCTTTATTTCAAATTTACGAAGAGCAATTTCATCTTTCCTTTATATCTAAGGTGTCTATGACTTGCCGCCCAACCGCTGCGTTCTTCAGTCCCAGCCGCAGCCAAAAAGGATTGTAGGATGGAGATGGCGGGAATCAGCGCATCGACTCCCGCGACCTTATGGCGAATACTTGACCTTTTACCGACGTTTGGCATTTCAAAGGCATATTATAGGGATCTTCTTTTTAAAAACTTGGCTTTCGTTTCTCGTGTCAAGGAAAAAAAAATAATTTATTCAACTGTTTATTTAAATTAATATTAAAACAATTGAAAAATGAAGCTTTTGCTTGAAAAAATAAAATGTGCTGTTTAGTACTCATGGCTCTTCTTATTCTTTAACCTCTCTAATTTCACGACTATTGTGGTGTTAGGAGATTCTTGTTCCTCTACCTATTTTAAGGCGGATCGCTCTCTTTATTCACTATTCTTATAAAAGTTTATTATTGTATACACTTCATGTTAAGTGCGTTTAAGTTTCGTTACACTTTATAGACACAAGGGCACTGTCTGTATGTATCTGGATCGGGTACAAATGACCTAGCTGTCGACGGGCCCTTAAACCCCATGCATACACTGACTCACTGGGTAATAATAATGATAATGACAATGGTGATAATGATGATATAATGATAATGATATACACTTTTCAAGTATGGTTTGTAGAATAATTAGTAGAGAAAGTCAAGTTTGTGCAACTTTTGGGTGACGTATTGTGACGACTTAACCAAAGATGGTAATGGATAATTAGCACATGGCCAGATTGTACACGGGGGAATTTCTCTAGGTAGGAACTACGTGCTTTGTGAGAGTTTGGTGTTTTCTATCAGGTGTAATTATATAATCATATGCCGAAACAACAATTTAGACAAGAAAAGATTTTACTATCATAAAGCAAAATACATAGGTGGCCACAGAGGTCAGTTACCTGTCGCTCACCCGCTGCGGGTACATACGTCACCTCCAGACGATGGCTACTCACAGAGAGAGAGATAAACCCACTTACACAAACTTACTAAGGAAAGGGTCACACTGACGTCACACACTTCTGCAGTCAAATGAACTACTATTTCCGTAGTACACTTGTGTCAGTATCTACTTATACGTAGTACCGAGCGGTTTGGCCTTAGACTCTATTCTCGTGGCCAATCTTCCTTACCCATAGCTTTTTGGAGAGTTTCTCTGGCTCTAGTAAAATGCTGGAAAGGTTCTTTTCCTCTTCCTCCGCATAACATCACTTCTGATTTTACCAGCTCGGTTCTTTAATGGTAGTAACACGTTGACAGGTGTTTTGGTGTTGCATGGAAGAGAAAAAATTATGTTGGTCTGTGATTTCACAGACCGCTGCATGGGAACATTGTACTAGACTCTACCGGGAGGTAAAGCCTTAAAATGTATATTTCGGTGTCATGATTTCTGTATCCTCTCCCTCCTGGGGCAGATTTTTTGGAAAATGGGTACTAAGGACCACCACGGGTCTGAGGCCATATCCGCTGTCCCTGTCTTGGACTGGATTGGATTAGAAGCAAATTGGATTCCATACTATAGGTGATTGTACATCATAGCTCTGGGAGGAAGAAATGAGAATTAAGTTGGGAGCCGGACATTTATATTGACACCTATGTAGTCCCCAAGCACATAGGATTCTACAGTCGGTTCTTTACAACTTGTACAACGAGGTC
Organism: Mantis religiosa; assembly: GCA_030765055.1. NCBI lineage: Eukaryota > Metazoa > Arthropoda > Insecta > Mantodea > Mantidae > Mantis > Mantis religiosa. The sequence continues at coordinate 193,907,751 of CM060951.1, forward strand.
TACCTGAAAGTCAGTCCGAAGACCCCGTCCTGTATCAACCCGGGAGCGATTGAAAACTTCAGGACCTTTCCATGAGGCAATACTTCGAGTCTAAAAAGCCCCACCCCCATCTCAAGACGGGTAGAAGTGGATACTCCACTTACGCGAGTCAACCCCGCAGGGAAGACTTCCGAAAACCTCGGTGCGGTCGCCTGGTGATCTAGCACACCTTCTACCAGCTCTGCAGGCCAATACCTGGGACTTTTTAGGCAACCCTCTATCTTCTCCGGGTGGCCGAGGCCTGGCCGGAGATATTCGATCTCCCGCGGGTGTCTATAACATACTGCCCCCCTCGAGTCCAACGCAATCCGAGCAGCTCCCATTCAAGAGGGCTTGAATGTTCCAGGTTCCTCTCGTAACTTCAGAAGTACCACGAGTGCTAAGTGTCCGCAGCGTCAGCACCACGGCAGCTGAAGGGGACGGATGTCCTCCACTACGGGGGCCGGTCGTTTACATGTTGTCACGAGGTCTACCCGAAAGTTCAAAGATTCCGACCTCTATTAGCCCGAGAGTGATGGAAAGCTCCGGGGTTCTTTCCTTGGGGCAATACTTTGAGTTTGAAAAGCCCCCCCCCCCATCGAAAACAACGTCAAGACGGGTGGAAGTGGATACGCCACTAACGCGCGTCAACCCCTTATGGAATAACCTCAAATAACCCCGTTGAAGCCGCCTGGTGATCTAGCACACCTTCTACTAGCTCTGCAGGCTAGTACCCGGGACTTTTTAGGCAACCCTCTGCCTCCTTAGGGCGGCCGAAGCCTGACCGCAGGTACCCGATTTCCTGCGGGTTACGGGAACACACTGCCTCTCTAGACCAACCCAATCCGAACAACTCCCCTTCGGGAGGGGTTCCAATATGCGAAGTTCAAGTAACGTCAGCGGTACCACGAGTGCTAAGGATCCGCAGCGCCCGCACCACGGCAGCTGAAGGGGACGGATCCCCTCATCTACGTGGGCCAGTCCTTTACAGTAGGTTTGTCGACTACACCATCATCACTACGGCGAGAACACACGTTACATCGTGAAAAGTGCTCACATGGCAGCGCTACACTCTCCCGTCGCTGACAGCACCGATGCTGAAGAAACCTGTTTGAAATAAAAGTGAAATGAAACAATGGGACGGGAAGTCACGTCCAAGTCGAACCAAGAAAGAGCTTTTGCTCAAATTGATCGATGATGGGGGTATCGAATACGAGAGCCAAGTTTTACCGCCTGAGACTCGTAGCAGATAAAGAACAGTTGGAAAGCTACACATTGAAAAGACTACATTACTTTGGTTGAAGTCACTTTATTACAGAATTTCGAGGCAGCTGTGAAAGAATGGTCCACTTGTGCATTAAACTACAGAAATATTGATCAGATATTAGCCGAGGTGCCCAGCTGCGGGCTTCTTTATGACGACACAAGGTCAGAAACAGGCCTGGGAAGCCATTACGCGAGCAGCCATGTGGATATAAGTGGCTTCTCTTCTCGGCTCTTAATTTGTTAATGCTTTGGGAGGCCATCCGTTACAACAATAGCGATTAAAACAAAAACAGAACGTGACCCACTTTTCCTTTGTGCGTAGTGGATACCTGTTTACTTGTTATGGCGTTTCTCCTGCTCTGTTAACTTCCAAATTTAGGATATTGAGCAATTATCCCTTCCTTTTATCTCTTCTTCCGTCTTATGAGCGCCTTTCTTCTTGTACTCCCTGACTACGTACTTAATTTTAATAGCAGTTTTATCCTTGGGCGTTCTGCCAGTTAGCTGCAGTGATCACTCCACTAGAAGGGCGCTTGTGTACCGCCTGCCCCCCCCCCCCTCCACCAAAATCCTCAGGGTGTGCAAATTGAGCGGTCTACATAAAAGAGACGAATAGAGTTCCACATCCCACATGTGAAATTTAAAAGATCTAGTCGATTCATTTAAAACTTTGATATGGAAATTAGTTTTTGATATACAGAAAATACCTAAATCAAATTTAATGTTATTTTACAATTATTTCTACACATATTACTTCTTTTTTAGTTTTTGCAACCAAAAATAAGATTTTAATAGATATAACCAGAAAATTACCCTTTACCTTAATTAGGACTAGAATGTAGGACCACACAGCAAAAGTATCACTTTGGTTAAATATGGAATGAATCTACAAAACCGTTCGATCCATTTATGATCCCACAATTTGCGTCTAATTTCTCTTAATATATTTAAAGATTGAGGCCAACACAATTCTGTTTTTAAAGAAATTAACGTTTAAAATGAATAATTTATACACACGAATTTTTAACTTAAAAATGATTACGCAATAAGCAATTAAGATTTTCTTTTTTTTGCTTGTTCCATTTATACCCCGCCTTTAACTCCAATGGTCATATCGGCGGCCGTTCTCCTTTGGAACATACCGAAGGTGTTAACTCGTTATCTTTGGTTTTTAATCATTACATCACGCACACCTTCACACTCTCATTCATACTTCCAGACTCTGGGGAAGATGGGGAATTATCTTGGTCGGAGAAAAGTCCCCACCCCCACCGCCGGGAATCGAACCCGGGACCCCTATCACGGTAGGCAGGTGAGCTACGGGGCCAGCCATTAAGATTTTTATAGATAGAGGCAACATGAAAAATTCAATGCCACGACCGGATTTGAACCACGGATCTCCTAGTTTCTGTCCAGTCGCTCTAACCCATTGAGCTACCATGGCCAAATTGCCATCATGACATTAAATTCTGCATTTGACTAGTATATTTCCCCGGCAAACCACTAGGGGCTCTCGCATTCGAGATACACCGTTTGTTATGACAACAGGTTGGCCATGGTAGCTTAATGGGTTAGAGCGACTGGACGGAAACCAGGAGATACGTGGTTCAAATCCCGGCCGAGGAATTGAATTTTTAATGGTTATTCTATCAAAAACTTAGCATATTTACGGCTAGTCTCAGGAATTAATTAATTTCCATCAATTAACTAAAATAATAAGAATTAATTGATGAAGCCTGGGACTCAAGTACTTACGATAATAAGTCGCCACAAACGACTGATTCTGCTGACTCTGCCGGATGGATTGCCGGTAAACGAGATGCAGGCTGTAGTCGTAGGCTTATCTGACGCTTGCTGTATTACAGGTTTCTCTTTCCTAGCTTTGGTGATCGAGGCTTCAACGTCTTTATATGCCACTTCTTAGTTCCAGAGCCTTCGCTCCTGTATTCTCGGCAACATTCGCCTGGCAGAAGCTCCTAATTTCCCTAGTAATTCTCATTGATTGTCGGAACTCTATATGAGAGTATTCAATTGAGTCAGAAGTCAGTGAAGGTCATTGAGCTAGGAAGTACTTGAGTGAACAGTGCAGTTCGGTTAGCCAGTTGTATTGTACTCGGTGAGTGTGTGTGAAACTTTAATGACACACTAATTTTAGAATATACCAGTCCTGTTTCTTCTGAAGTAAGTGTAAAGGGAGAATAAAGTTTGTTTAGCACAACTGGTGCTTTCATTTTCTCAATTTTAGTTAACGTGTCGCCTTGTTTTCACTAACAGCTCTCTCCCTCTGCAATGGCAACCTATGGTGCTACATGACAACACTGATGCGCACTGGCCTTAACTGGCAAGTGCTGCATGGATTATCTTGTTTACTAGAAGGAGCGAAATAAACTGGTAGAAAAAATTACAACACCGTTCAGGACTGTCTTTATGAAACACTGCCATACTGTGTGGATGCTGAGGATATATACAATTTGTGATTGAAGTGTCGTGGTCCTCATGCAATGGATGGTACTGTCCAGGCGCGTCCCTGACCGCTGTACAAAATTTGCAGACAGTCACTATTGTGCCATCAAAGTTGAATAGCAGTGTCAAAAAACAGTCTAAGGTGAAGCCATGCCACAAGAAGCGAACGTGCCTTGAGCAAAATGAAGCTGGATCCACAAATTGCTGCACCTGTTGGGCACAATGCATCGGTGGTCCATCGTTGTTTTCAGTAATGATCTTTGCAACTTTCTAACTCCAGTACACACATTTCTCAGCGGCCAAGTAGCACAAACGCCTATCTGGTACGACACATTTTAGGGCTTCATTAGATACCCAAATAGCAATCAAATAAACGGTCCAGGCACCTGCAGTATCCGCACGGACTTCTGGAAACCTCTACTTGCAATATAACACAAATCAAGAGTACCTCTGGCTAAGGTACCTCTTACAACAGAACACCATCATGTACGTCTCCTATGGTTTCGAGAAACGGTTAATTAGACAATGGAATGGCGCTCTATTGTCTTCAGTGATGAGAGTAGGTTCTGTCGGGACAGTAGTGTTATGGTACATTCGCTCACGACCCAAGGTCCTAACTCCTGACACATTGCGTGGGATTCCATTATATACAACAAAGGTAGGCCTTTCATGTTTGTGCAAAAACTTCGAACCACTGCGAGCTACATCCAGCAGGTAATTGAACCAGTGTTACCATAGTGCATGAGCAGTACACAAAAGGTACAAGAAGCGCACAGGCAGTACACGACCAAAAGGCGAACGGGACACAAAAAGCACACGAGCAGTACAACAGCGGAACAACAGCATATGATGAGCATAGGCAGCAAACGAGAAGCACACGGAGCACAAGAGCAGACCCGAGCAGCATAGGAGCACACACGAACAGAACACGAAGCACAAGTGCAACTCACAAGCAGCATACGAGCAGCACAGGAAGCTCACCTGTTGTCCACGTACGGAACACGAGCTGAACAGTATGCACAAGTGTAATACACGTAACACAGCCGAGATACACACGAGACTAAGTATTGCACACCCAACACACGAAGCACACGCAAAAACATGAAACGCACACGCACCACAATGCCACCTGAAAAGTCGCACGTATATTGCAGGTGTAGGTCAAATGCGGCACATGTAGAGCACGTGTATTGCACGTGTGGCACAATGACAGCTCACAGGGCACACGTGTACTGCACGTGTAGGACAATGGCAAAACATGAAGCGCACATGTATTAAACGTGTTGCAAGAGCGTAGGTGTAACACAATGGCTGCATACGAAGCACACTTGTGTCACCTGTGTGCGACAGTTGCAGGATATTGGGTACACGCATATTACACGTTTAAAATAGGAGCAGCAGACGGAACACATGTGTATTACGCCTGTAGCTTAATTGCGTCTCACAAGGTACACGTGCACTGCATGTGTTGGTGAATGGAGGCACATGAGGCCTACGTGTATTACATGTGTTGCACAAGGGCAGCTCACGAAGCACACCTATGTAACACGTATACATGAGAGAAAGTGTATTACAGGTTCAGCACAGGAGCAGCAGGCGGAGCCCATGTGTGCTACACGTGTCGGGCACTTGTAGCTCACAAGACACAAGCGTATTGCGCGTGCAAGTAAAACCCAGCACATCAAGCGCACGTCTACTGCACGTGTTGCACTAGGCCAGCTCACAAGGGACACGTGTAATTTATGTGCAGGGCAGAGGCAGCACATGAGTCGCACGTGTATTATACGTGTTCCACAACCAGTGCACATGAAGCTCACGTATTGGGCACGTGTGAAACAATGGCAGCATACTTAGCACACGTATATCACATGTGTAAGGCAATTGCATCACATGTGGCAAACGTGTATTACACGTTCAACACAGGAGCAGCAAACGGAGCGCATGTGCGTTACACGTGTGGCGCAATGGCAGCCCGCAAGGTGCACGTGTAAGTTAAAGGCAGGACATGAAGCGAACGTGCATTACATGTGTTACACAAAGGTAGCCGATATAATACACGTGAATTTTACGTTTAGTACTTTTCAGCACATGACTTGCACGCGTATTATACGTGTAGCACGAAGAGCAGCAAAAGAAGCACGTGTACTACACGTGTAGCACAAGGGCAAAACTTGGACAACACGTGTCTCATGTGCAGCCCAATGGAGGTATACGAAGCACATGTGTGTCTTACGTGTAGTTTAAGGGCAGCACACGAAGCGCACGTGTACCACACGCACAGCGGAAGGGTAGCACACGAAGCCCACGTGTATCTCGGGTTCAGCACAAGGGCAGCACATGAGGTACACGTGTATTACACGTGTAGGACAAGTGCAGCACACGGGCTGCCAGCTAGTCACATGTATATCATTCGTGAGACACAAGAGTGGCATACGAAGTAAACGTGTAGCAGACGTTCCGAGTACGAGCAGCACAGTTGGCACATTCGTGGAACACGTTCACCAAGCGAGAAACACTCGAGGCGCTGGTAAGGTACACGTGCAGCACCCCAGATGTTCGCATGGCATAGGTGTAGTATATTTTTAGCCTAAGAGTAGCACATGAAGCTTACTGGTGCTAAAAGTGCATCACAAGACCAACACATTTGCACCACACGAGATACAGGTGTATCAGTGTGCAGCGCACCAAGCACGTGTTTATCACACGAAGTGCACGTGCAGCACACTTGCAGTAGATGAGCGTCACATGTAGCACACTTGGAGTACAATAGCAGCATATGAGCACCACACAAATGTGGGTTTTTCAATGTGCAGCACAAAATGCGCACATGTTGCACTTGAAGCTTACATGTGGCAGATGTGCAGAAAAGTACAGCATACGAGCACCACACGAGGCGCAGGCGTATCTCTCGAGCAGAATACGAGGCATACCTGCAGCACACGAAGCAGCATCCGAAGCATACGTATACTACACGTAAATCCCACGTGTAGCTCAACAGGAGCACACGAAGAATACGTGTAGCGCACCTGTAGCTTACATGCGGCCTTCGAGGCACATGTGCAACACAAGAGGACCACACGAAGCACACGTTTATCAGACGTGCAGTACAATAGCAACTCACGAAGCACTCGTGTTGCACACATTTCGTACACAACAGCACAGGAGCCACAAAAGCAGTACACGTGCTGCAATCGAGAGCACCACTTGAGGCAATTTGTACTACACGTGCAGTGCACGAGCTGCACGCTAGGCACAGATTGTATCTAATAAGCAAAACACGAAGCGCACGTGTAGCCCATTTGAAACACAATTGCGGCTCTCGAGGAGCGCACGAGCAGCATATGAGGCACAGATTTGGTACACGTGAAGCACACGAGAAGCGCAAGAGGCACATGAGGAGTATGACTGCTGCACATGAGCAGGACACGTGCAGCGCCTGTGCAGAACACTGACAGCACATGAAGCACACCAGCAGCATATGCAGCGCTGGAGAAGCCTCGTTCAGCTCACGTTCAGCACACTGAAGTTACACGAAGAAATCAAGATGCACATGGGCAGAATACGAGAAGCACTCATGCAGCACATGAAGAGCATGAGCAGAGCACTAGCAGTATATGAAGCTCACGTGGCTGGAAGTTGAGAAAAATACCTGTTTTGTCCTCTTTGTCTATTTAGCTATTATTTTTTGCATATCCGTTTTTTTAACATTCTTGGTTAGTTAAACTTTTTTACTTTGCTTTTTTACACTTTAATACGAAGGGGAACCCAAAAGAAGCCGGACTCCTAGGGCGCTGCCTATAGTAGACGTAGTGTAGGGTTCTCACGCCAGATGGTGTTAGTAGAGACATTCATGAAGCAGCTGTGCAGACAGCGTCAGTGTAGAGCTGAACGTGCAAGTGTGGTATTGTGTTTCTCTGACTGTTGGCGGGTCACCTCTGCGAAGTCGTTATGGCAACTTTAAAAGAACAAAGAGTGTCTGTGAAATTTTGTTTCCTGCTTAAAAAGACTGCAACGGAGACACACCAAATGCTTCAGGAAGTTTTCCAAGAGGACGCTATGAGCCGCACACAGGTTTTCGAGTGGTTTGGGCGCCTTAAACTTGGTGAGATGTGTGTTGGAAACCAAGCTCGTTCTGGACGCCCTTCAACATCGCGAAATGACGAGAACATTGAAAAGGTTCGCCAAAAGATCAACGAGGATCGTGGCCAAACGATCCACCAAATTTCAGCTCAGTTGGAGCTCGTGCCAGCGCATTTGCAGGGAGGACTTGCACATGAGACGTGTTACTGCTAAATTTGTTCCGCGCCTTCTCACACAGGAGCACACAACCATCCGCATGAATGTGTGTCAGAACTTGAAAACAGAAATTGCACGTGATCCAAACTTCTTGAACAAATTCATTACAGGGGATGAGAGTTGGTGTTACGGACATGACCTAGAAACCAAGCAGGCGTCAAGCCAGTGGTGGACTCCCAACTCTCCCAGACCAAAAAAAGCAAGGCAAGTGGTGTCAAATGTGAGGACAATGATGATTGTCTTTTTTGATGTTCGTGACATTGTGCATCGGCAATTCGTACCCCCTGGCCAGACTGTTAACTAGCATTTTTACTTGGATGTTTTAAGGCGTCTGCGAGAGGATGTGAGGAGGAAACGGCGATCAGGTGACTGGTTTCTGTATCACGACAACGCTCCAGCACACACGGCCTTACGAGTGATCCACTATTTGGCATCTCAGAGGTGGTCTGTCGTTCTCCACGCTCCGTATTCACCGGACGTAGCCCCGTGCGACTTTGTCCTATTTCCACGAATGAAAAAGACGCTAAATGGGGAGCGTTGTGACGATGTGGAGGCGGTAAAAACAGCTTCGCAAAGGGCACTGGAGAATATCATTCTTGAAGAGTTCCAAACATGCTTCCAACAGTGGAAAAAGAGACTTGACAAGTGCATCGCATGTAACGGAGGGTATTTTGAAGGTGACTGAAGTAATTTTGTAACAATCCGGTTTCTTTTGGGTCACCCCCTCGTATCTTTTGACAACCGCTTTCCTGTTCAACATGGTCCAGCTTAAATTCCAATGTTTGATGTGTACTCTTAAGGCTGAGTAAAGCAGATGAGAGGACCCTTTCTATTGTATTCAATTCATAAGCACCAGCAGAAAACGTAGTAATCCCTCTCTAAATATCGCCTTATTGTTAAACAGCATTGTGACAATGATCTCGACCAGATTGGTGGATTTGTTTAGTTGGTTCTAGTGCAGTTTCACAGTTTGTGAAAGAAATTCTGGCCGCAAACATACAAAAAGAAATATTTAGTCCTGTTTTCCGGTCTTTAAGGTCCTCGTATATTTTTACTCTTTTTAAAGATCACTTTTAGATAATTTATAGGTCCTCTACTTCAAAACCCTAGTTATAGCATTACCAGAAGTTGATTACCTTTGTTTGCGTCCCTAATACGTAAGTAGTATAAACATTATGATGTTGGTTTCATCCAATAATGAGAATTAGATGCGGTAATTGTAGTTATGTGTTCCAGTTATTTTTCTAACAGTTATAATAAAGTAGCTGTGATAAAGTAACGTTTATTTGCAATCCCTACTGCAGTGGTGCCTTCCAGCGACAACAGAAGATTCCCTTAGCATCTTCGATACAAGAGCATATTCCTAACCTGCCACGCTTTGCCACTTTAACTAATCAATCTCTTCCCTCGGGCACTCTGTATCTCATTACTGCAGTGCAGGTGGTCAGTCCATGGGGAAAAACACAGACAGCATCCAGCTTCGCTGTGTTTACGAAACCCTATCCCACTTAATAACGCATCGCGTATTTCCAGTACTGAAGAACAGCTCGTATTAATCATCGTATGATGTTGGTACCCCTGCGGCCCTGCCTCGGCGATGCTCGCGTGTTGCTGTTTAGGTTATGTAAATTGTATGGATAATTGTTGAGTGGAGGCAAGGCGTCAGAATTGGAGTGAGGTTAGATCAGTCCAAATGTAGAACTTCTCTGGGAGGCAGATTCGGTCAGTCAGTTCACTCTGTAGCGAATATTATTGGTTAATTTGTTGCATCTGATTAATATTTTATCATATGTGGTTTAAGATACACTGTTCTAACCACTAGAAAGAAATTACTAATTGAAAAAATAATGTTGAGAACCTTCTATCTGTTTCAGAATGATTAAGGCAGCTTTTCTCTCACGTTCTGACGATTTATTCCAAGTAATTGTTAACTTAGGTTACACTTATCAAAATTCTTATATTTCTTTGGAGAAATTTAATGTTAATTAAGATCAGCCGGAATAACCTATCTCAACAATGCTAATATGAGAGCTTCCTGGTGCGCTTAGCTCAAGAACAACTGAACGCATCAATTTGAAACCTTTAATTGTCATTTTTCAGCACTTTCACAACTCATTAAAGATAATAGATCTTATTGTGGAGTTTTAATAAAGGATGCGTGATTGTTTAAATAATTGCCTTGAATTTACTTCAAAAGCTATTCAAGACTTATTTTTAAAATATGCACATTTTCATATATCTTTCTACAAGTACAGATGTATTATTTTATCTTGACAGGAATCCTGCGCGGTAGGGATGAGTAGCAACTGTTGTGGGGATAGTGCACCTATCGCCACAATGCGTCACACGCGTAAGATTACGAGAGAAGAGGGCGGTGCATAAAGTGTCTAAAAACAAATTTCATTCTTGAAGTCAGTTTTGCAGCTCTTATAAACTAAGTTGTAATTCTTACTATGGCAGTAATCTCTACGCTTTTGTTGGATCTTAAATAGTACATAGGCATTTGGAACAAAACCCTGTTCTCCTCCAGCAGGCATGATAAACAACTGTCGGCCTTTCAATATCGCTGCAGAGTCCCTGTAACGTATTTCACTCTAGGCATATGGTCCAGTATGTGCTGTATTTATATAAATTTCATCCATATAAACTATATAAACTTCACTTCGATATCTCCGAATATTTCGTAAATACTTAAGCCTTTTTGCACGTATGGTGCGATGTTCGATTCAAATTTGTCTGTCACGCTTAGTGTTTTTTTTTCAAATAATCCTAGCTACAAAGGAACTCTTCTTAATGTTCAGACACTGCCTTGGAAGTCAGTAGAATTTCTAAGCTTCATAAGCACTTTCTTCAAAGTTGGTCTTTGTTTTTCTGGGCTTTAAAAAATTATCCACAGTTCGCCTAACTACTTCTGAATTAAAACATCCAAATTAGATTTTGTACATGTTCTTAATCTTTGTTTACTGGGCATAGAGAAGGACGTTGTTGCATTAGCACCAATGGCTTTTCGTTCCTTAATAACTCTCCTAAACTGCTTTCAGACACAACTGTTGCCTCAGATATCCTTCCCCAAATTTTTATAGCTGACCCCTTTTTTTATTGGGAAAACGGGAATAAAGGTATAGGAAAAAAACCAACAACAGGGTGGATTGGGTATTTGGGTAGGAAGAAGGATGGGGCATGGGAGGGATGTTGTTCTGAGGTGATTCTATATATTGGGGCCTGTGGTGCTAATTTAGTTGGGACTGTTGAGGCGAATTTGGTGGCCAGTATCGCCTAAGCAACCCGGCTGTTCGTGGGTAGAAACTAGCTGTGCGGAAAAACCCGCTTGTGGTGATCAGGTAGCAGTCATGATCCAGGAGACCCTGACTACGACCTGTGTACAGTGGTGATCGTTATATGCGTGACTGCATGGAGTCGTTTAGTCCTCGTGGGAACTGGATTGCGGTGATGCAGAAGGGCCATGGCCGTCAACAGCTCATGGCCGGGGAGTGAGGCGGCGTTGCAGGTCTGATGGCGGCGGTGTCCTGCGTGTGCGGGTGTCTCGATGTGGCAGAAATTGCGGCGGAAGGACCCCGTGTTCTGGAGCCAGACACATCTTCAGGTCGTAGATGCTCTGGGTGATGTGGTCCTGGTGTTCGCGAAGAGCTTCGTGTAGCTTCTTGTTGGGTGCTGTATCATTGATGTATCCAACAATCTTTTCAAGCTTGCCCTTGCAGTAGCTTAGTGTGTCGTTGGGTGGGTCATCGCAGAAGGCGCTGGTGATGCGGTCAATTTTGGATAGAAGAGCGGCAATCCCTTCTTCATGTTGGGCTGCGCTGTCCTGGAGCTGGGTGTTGATTGACTCTATCTGTTTCTGCGGTGTAAGTCCGTCCATGAGTTGACTGGAGAGCGTGGTTAGCCTGTCTTGCATGTCCTGGAGGGCGGCGTACCCAGAACAGTTCCTTTTTTATATATCTATGGATATTTGTTATTATTTCTCATGTTTTTAAATGTAGCACTTTATTTCCTAATGTGCTGCCAGGAGGCCTCATTTATAAATGCTCTCTTGGAACCAGGAGACAAGCACATTTTAAAACAAGCTGTAGTATTACCAAGTAGCTCTGCACGTGTTTAGTTGCTCGCAACTGGTACGCAACTGACCTGCCCTCCCCTCCAGTTGCGATCGTTCTGAGGTGGACTCGTCCAGATACCACTACGCATCGCTCTGCACTTTTCAAGATCAAAAAATACCCCTGTACTTTTAAAAACAGTACAATGTCAGAACAAATTTAGACTTGTAGCTGCAGTAGTTTTTTAGATGAGCGCATCTAAAGTTTAAAAAAAAAAAACAGAGAAAAACAGCATTAAAGATTTGCTATGTTGAAACTACACCTCAGAATTTCCGCAGATCCATATACTGCATCTTTTTCATCATCAGCATCCTTCCTCATTAGCTTTTCACTCCTTCTCTTCCTCCTAGACTCCATGGTCTCTTGCTCTATAGTATTATTAATTGTTTTGTTAAATTTGGCGGGGGAGGCTGGTAAATTGAGAATAGCAGCCAATGTCTTTCTTACCTGTCTCAATTCCCATGCCAATTGATGGAAAGTAATCATTTCTTCACACTAGCCTTATATAGACTAAGGTTTTTGATAGATAGAGTCAACATGAAAAATTCAATTCCATGGCTGAGATTTGAAACACGGATCTCCTGGTTTCCGTCCAGTCGCTCTAACTCATTGAGCTACCATGGCTAACGTGCCATCCAAACATTAAATTCTCCATTTGACTCGTATATTTCCCCGGTAAACCACTAGGGGCTCTCGCATCCGAGATACACCGTTTGTGGCGACTTACTATCGTAAGCACTTGAGTCCCAGGCTTCACCATTCAGCTTCATTGGCCATAGTGTCGTAACATCAAATTACTTTTATTTATGTGTTAAAAAGAACTTTTATATCTAAAATTTGACTATATGCATTAATTTTCTAGTCTATAGTTGGATATAGAGGACCATGTAGGAAATCAGTTCATTAATGTAGGTATAGAACTACACTATAAAACTTACGGTGTAGTGCGGGCAGAGGGGAAGAAAAGAGAGCTAACACGCTTTTGTTTCTGCAGTGTGGTCAACCTAGAGAAACACAGTTGGGCCAAACTGTGGTAAGATAAGTGAAGATATGCGCCGAAGGTATGAGATGTGTCAACAAACAATTGAACTTCATCCGACATGCTGTATGCTTATATATTTACTGATTTGAAACACATAAAAGTAGAAAACAAAAATTATGACAGCTATAAACACTCACTCGCTTTGTGATTCTTCGATTTCCAGGTCTACTGCGTCACTTTCATAACTAGTATCCTCTAATGTGTTGATAATTTCATTAATTGTATTTTCTATTACACCATTGTTTCTCCAATATTATATTTCTAGCTCTTGGAACTTCTTATCGTATCTTTCCCAATCCGTCGCTTCTATAGCAAGTTTCCGCACATTTGTGGATCTCGTTAACATTGCGTACTTTGTAAACATTCTTTACTTTTGCCCACGCCAGCTCAATTGCATTTAGAGCACAGTTATACGGAGGTAGACGAAAAACAGTTTTGCTTTTAGATTTATTGTAAACTGTTTGGTGAATAATTAAACTGAAAATTGCTCAACATGAAATGGCGTACGTGTGAAAGCTTAGCATATTAGCCACTAGATGTCACAGTGTGTAGCGCACATTTCCTGTTTCAAAGTTGTCATCTGTGTTTACGGAAATAGGCGAAACCTACCGAATGAGGACTTGGGACCCGAACGCTCAAGAAATCTTTCGCATATAGTATAAGTATATGAAAATGATTGGAGAAAATTCAGTGCCGTCATCTGGGTGACTTTGTACCACTTTTTGCATTTTTTAGAAATCTCTTCGTCGAATTTATTGGTAATAAAGAAACGCTTACTATTTGTAACATAGCAGCAGAAACATCAACCTTGTACTACAATCAAGTTATTCCTTGATGTTAACTGGTATCTAAAATAGCTAGTCAATGTAACCCCATTAGGTAGGGTGACTTTGTACCACCTGTACTGTTCAAAGTGAGAAGCTGGCCCAATGTCACTCCATGGAATGGGAGTACCAGTGCCAGTCAAAATAGAATATAACATTTCCATATAAAATTATTGGTATTTATGGTTGAAAAAGCTTTTGAACTACACTTCATTTGAATTTCAAAAATGCTACATTTTCCCCAAACTATTTTGCATTTCAGGAACGTCATACAATTCACGCTTGGATACTTTTAAAGGTGGCTCAATTTTCTTGACTACATGTTTATATTCATAGTCTATTTCGTCTTTCTGATCAGGCCACATCTACAGAGTCCACTTCTTTGCATGACACTAACTCTCGCATCCTGTTCATCCATTCTTCCCTCCCTGGGAAGAACTCCCCCTCATACTGCACAATGACGAAATCATCACCCAACAAGTTTCTCGGATTTAGTGTTGATGCTGTTTTCTGGTTTACTGGAGGAGGATCTTCACTGTCATTAAAGGAAAATGTACTGTTGGAAATCCCTTGATAATATATGCTAGCATCATCCTCAACTGGAGCTGTTAATTTTGTTGTAGACTTTGATGTTGATGGTACAGAAAACACCTTTGGTCCACTTGCTGGGTTGGAATGCTTAATCTGTAATTTTGACATCATTGTGTTCCTATGATTATTATACCTCTTTGCAGCAGACCGTATTGACAGAGTTTTTTATCTAATTCCTTTTAGAGCGCTTTCTAATGTAGATTCGCTGTAATTGGGGTATGGCCGGTTTCCTGGCTTCCTTCAGTTTCTTCTTGGCATTTTGTCTATGGCAATTTATTATCGATATCTGTAATGAAAGTAAAGCAGCCTGTAGTAAAACACTCCCCGTGGGGCAGGAAATCCGTCCCCTTCAGCTGCCGTAGTGTGGGCGCTGCGGACCCTTAGTACTCGTGGTACCTCTGACGTTACTAGAGGAACCTCGGGACGAACATTCGAGCCTCTCCCTCTGGCAGTTGTTCGGAATGGGTTGGACTCGAGGGGGCAGTGGTGTCCGATACCCGTCTCCGGACGGGGTTGAAGGAAGCCATTAATATTCCCGGGTACTAGCCTGCAGAGCTAGTAGAAGGCGTGCTAGATCGCCAGGTGGCCCCACCGAGGTCATATCGGTAGCCGTTGTGCGCAGGGGCTAGCGGTGTGCACTATTCGGCAGTATTGTACCCGACCATTAACATGAAGAAGCGTTTGACTTTAGAGGAACGCATTGTTGTGTGTAAAATTGTTATTAATGGGAATCACCAACTCAATGTTGCTTTGTGAAGTGCCTCCCTCCAGATTTACAGTTCACCAGACTGTTAAAATATTCGAAACCACGGGTTTTGTGGCAAACAAAATACGAAAGTGGAAACGTACAGTGTTAACAGAGGAAAAGTTAGACGACATAGGCGCATGTTTCTGGAGTGTTGGATATTTTAATATACTAGGCAGTTAGCGGTTTTACTTAGCTTTATTTTATATTTTACATTAGCACAGACCATAGACACACTATAACAATGCAACAAGAATGCCATAAACAAAACTGAACAAAAGAAGTACGCATAAACTTTACACATAAGTATAATAGGTGGCACTAGGTGTATCATTGCGAAGATCAAGAAAATAAAATTTACTACATAATACAACAGTTTCGAACGTTCACCAACCAAACCCATCCCAAAATTAGCACAATAGATTGGAATTTCATAGCCTTGTGCACCTATAGCAACTAAACTATTAAAACTAAAACCGTATAAATGCACAAGTGACAATGCTTTAAAACAAGGTGACGCAGTATCACTAATGCATTATTGTGAATGCTTTCTTTCATCAGTGAACGACGGTTTAATTAATCGACAGTTTCTGTTAAAGTCTGTTTAGTTAACTCATGTGCAGTCGGCCGCTGCCTTTGACGAACTCTTATAATAGTTTTAAAACCCTTGCCCTCCTCCTCGCAGACCTTTCTGCAAGATTGCCACCTTTCTCGATACGTCATGGGTATCGTACGAGGTTTCGTCTAAATAAATTATCTTATGTCCATTGCTGCAAAACTTTCTTAGTTTTGACAAATATATATCGCCAAGCTACAATTCTACTTGATTCCATAATAACCCTTAAATTATGCAAAGTGCGGATTTGAAACTCAGCTCCTTTAGGAGACCGCGCAAAGTGAAGTGCCCGTAAGGAAAATCACAAATTTCTTGCAAATGTGCAACCAATTCATCTAAGGTGAGCGATCTCCCTTTTGCATAGAATCTATAAATTTTTCGACGAATTAAATCGCATATGAAATTATCTACTTTAGAGAAACGTTTCCTTTTGTTTTCACATTTGATCGGCTTCTTTGGTATTCCTTTCGTCACATTATTTCTTACTGTATTTCTGTGAATACCCATAATTTATTATCATTGCATGACCCCTTACCAAGATTATTTGTCAGCACATATTTACATATGTTCAAAACAAGCGCTTGAATTTGCTTAGAAACAGTTCCCGTTATAACTTTGTTTCTTGAGGCTTTTACGGTAATATAACTCGTTCTAATTATTCACACTGTTGTCATCACTTTGATCATTTTCACGTGACTGAAATTTATCTACTACTTCATTTGCATTTACCACTGCATTTTCCTCCCACGGTCTCCACATCGTGACACACAACGAATTGCTGCACATAATGAAACAGATCAACTGGAAGTTGGAACTTTGGCAACTGAGACTCCACGTGGAGTAGACATGCGACTGTCACTTCGAGAAAATCATGGTTGCTATTGGTCCTCTACGACAGAATTCCATTTCTGAAGTGTGGAGATAGATTTATGACGGTCATCAGTGGGCGGAAAGGTCCGGCCCCTTGAGGTCCCTTTGAGTGGGAACTGCACACCCGTTAACTAAACAGACTTTATCCTCTGATGAGGCATGGTTTCACCTCAGTGGTCATGTCAGTAGTCAAGCAGTTGGTACTGGACCTCTGACAATCTAAAAGAAAGAACGCGTGTTACTTTTTCACGACAGACTTGCCCGTTCGCTAATGTGGCAGTACTTAATAATCTTAAAGCCTAATTTACTTCCATAATCAGAAGAAAATTAGCTCATCTTCTAGCTTCCCTCTACTGTTGATGAACACTATCCTAGATTTGTACAGTACGATTTGTTCTATCAATTGTACGCCACACATGTTGCAGGATTTAGAATAAGTACTATGCATTTTATAAAATCCTAACAGCGTTTCTGCAATCCAGCATACCTGCTGTCATAGTAGGAAGATTTAAAGTGATGCTTTAGCTTTAGTTAAACTGCCTAAAAGTATTTGTCTACTGTGCTTTGGAATTACGATTGCAAAATCTACTAGTTCTTTAAGCAGGTTTCACGTCGTCCCAACTTTGTAGCCATCTACCTGTACGGCCGCAGAACTAAACTAAATGACACTGCCAACAAATGTGTCGCATTATTGTTTGGAAGAATTACTCTAATGTTTAAAGAAGTCGAATATCCCTGGACGCTTTATTCGTTTTCTGTAAGGGCAGCGCACGACTGTTTAACTGGCGAAGAGAAATCAATTAGAAAATAAATTGGTGATTAATGGGGTTGTCCATTAGGGCCGCCCGCACAGGGAAGGGGGGGGGGATTTACGTACACGGATTCCTGGCAGGCAGATTTTCAGAGCCCCGCCATTAGTACAGAGACATCTAGCCAGATGATTGTAAAACACATTTGCGTTTACCTCAACAAATGGGATTAACTTGTAAAGCATTTCCTTACCGCTCAATTGACTTTGACCGTGTATATTCAGACTGAGCTAACGAGCAAAAGATGGCTGACATTAAATATGCATATCTCACAAAAATTAAATTTACATTTACTATGAAACTAATTAAGATATGACAATTATATATAGGGTGTCCAATGCAAGACATTCGTTTTACATAGGAATCAGGAATGCATGGGCCATATACTAAACAAGTACAAATAAGGCAAATCTGCAATATATCATACTGCCATCTAATTGCCTAAATCAGGACACACAAGGTCTTTCAAAACGACACCGAACGAATATATAGAGGTAGATGCTCAGCTTCTATTTGGCAGATATAAATAAAGCCAATAGAGCCGCATAAAAATGCTCCAGAATGAGTGTGGATTTCGCAGTGACAGGAACAACGACGCGTGCCACAAGCTGTCGGAGTTCGAAGGTATAGGTCACACACCGTGCCGCGTGCTGTAACTGTTTGTAAACATACCGGTATACTCCGCAGTAGCGTGCTACTATTAAGAATTTATTTGACTTACGAAACCGCAATAAAGAAGCAATTGGTTAATTCACTGGGGAAAAAATGAATGTTTCGAGCACTTCATAACACAATTCCTACTAATTTTGGGTTGAGAAAAACAAATATAACAATGAACAAATTTTATTAGCTCTAGTTTCTATGCTATACACAAGGTGGTAGTATTACATATTACTGGATTGAGAGAAAAGGATAGATTTTAATTACATACATGCTAGCAACAATGAAAGTGCATTTGTTTCTTTTAACTGGTAATTACATGCTAAGAGTTCTAAATTACTGGAGAAATACTTCGCAGATAGTCGTGTCTGAAGAGAATCATGTGGTGGCCTATTGACTTCGTCGTCTTTTAGCTTGCCTCTTGTGATGGAGTTCCGCAGAATCACCATACAAAGACCAACAGTAATCTGCAAGCATTATTTCATTCCAACGGCCCTGATATCTTTGTTCTGTAACAGAAATGTCCTGATCATCACTAGCAGCTCCACAACTAGGAGGGAAAAAATCCAGGTGGGAGTGGAGAGTATGTATTTTAAGGGACATGTTGCATCCAAGCTTACGGTATTTTTCAGGAGCACTGTCACCAAATGCTTGTAGTTGTACTTTGACAGGTGCCCCAAGTCCGAAATTTTGAAATCTTCACTCTAAAGAATGAAATGTCACTTTATCTTCAAAACAAGGGCTAATCTATCATTTTTATGGTGATTTTTGAATTCAGCAGATGGAAATACATGTAAATTTACTATTTTTAAGCCCGAAACATTTTCATTGTTTCCCAGTTATTATTGCTTATGAGTGTTTAACGTGCTCCAAAATTCCGTTATAGCAGCCCATGATGGCAAATAAGCTGGTGGACATATGCAACTTATACCTTTTAGAGGGAAGTTAATGTTTGTGAAGTTGAGGATGGAAGCATTAAATGATAAACAGAACAGAAAACAACTTCAAAGAATTGTAGATACATTGTAGATATATTAACCAAAACAATTATACAATAAGATGAACATTTTATTTCACGTATTTGGTAATACTAAATAAAGCATTTGTAACTGAAGAGGAAGCTGTTGATACGAATTTACAGTAAGTGATTGAAAGTATTGTACAATTAAGATCATAACAAAATGTTCTGAAGTTAAACAAATAAATAATATCATTGATGCAGCTATTTTTACAATTCATATTTTTAATGAAACTAAATTAATAATGCGTTCGTTGAACTCCCTTCAGCTCTTCCATCCATCAGAACCTTATCCGTCATTTTGGCGTTCGTATAGCGCTCCATATTGCTTGTATTTGCTAAGTACGCGCACAATCCTGCCTGTTAGGACGGGATGTGCAGTTTTACACTGAAGAGCAACCTTGCAACTGTCCGAGTTATTAGTCGACTTTTTCACAAGTAACTACCCTTTGCCCCATTATCTGAAAGGTAGGCTAGGGTCACTGATAGAGAGCAAGGAGTATTGTTTTTGTTTTCGTGGCCAGTGCGTCTCAATCACAACTTTTGAGGTTCGTACGCCAGTGTTTCCTGCCTAATCACAAAAAATGTAATATTTAATGCTGCATAAAATTATACCTAAAGGAATTTGGAAGCTGCGACACCGAAATTCGAACTAGTTAAGTTATAAACTACGCAATGGATATAATCTTTCGGTGTCGTTTTCAGACAACCTGTATATTTAAAACTTTTGATTATTATTTAACAATCATTAAATTTTACCTATACGTTGAAGGTAGGGTAAAACTGCCTAATTCTACGAAATCCTTAATATTGTGGTACAAAGTTCAGAATCCTGTCAAAACTTGTTCTACAAGAGTTAGTAGTTCTAAATTTTTCTGGTTTCCAAAAAGATTGCAAGGCAACGTGTTATTCAAAGTATGTGGAATAAAATAATTCCTTATTTTCTCAGCACTGGACCTACTATTATTAAAAATATTGTTAAATAAATTCAAATAATTAACTGACAGATAAGTGTGAATGAAACAATACCAATGACAGTTGGTAGTGCAGATGAACATCTAGAGGATAAATATGTCATTATAGTTTATGATATCGCTGAATTAGTAGTTAGTTAGTTAGTTACTAACACTCCCCACATGGCAACCTTGGCCTTCGGGGTAACCTCACCCCACCAAGTGATGACCGGACCCATTTCTCAGGTGGAGGCACCCAGAGGGCGGTGTCCATTACCTCCGATGATAGGGTGATAGTGAAGATGGCGGTGAGGTGAGAGGACCTACAGTTTTTACCGTGGACTCCGAACCACGTTGGGCATAGGGGATACTTCACGTGTGCTAGACAGAGGTGAAGGCGTGGATAGGGCCGACTTAAAATCGCCAACCCCAGAGCCGGGAATCGAACTCGGGACCCTTAGAACGGGAGCCGCGAACGAAACCACCGCGCTACCCCGGCGCCCTCGCTGAATTAGTATACCATTCAAAGAATTACGCTTCTATTATCAGTACCCGGGTACTTTGTAATGTTAGGTATTTAGGGGCTTTCGTCAGAGAATTACATATACGAAGGCTGTTCAATAAAGAATGATCAAAATTGCTTTTTTTACAACGTATCTTTACTCATACTCATTTTGATGGTCTTTCTCAAAATAGTCTCCCTTGAATGCGACGCACTTCTCCCAGCGTTTCTGCCAGTCCTCAAAGACATGTTGGATACCATTTTATGAGAGATCCAACAAAATCTCCTCCGCAGCCTTCACCACTGCTTCTGATGATGGATAATACCTCCCACGAAGGCGTTTCTTCAAGTTAGGGAACAGAAAAAAGTCACATGGAGCTAAATCCGAACTATAGGGAGGGTGAGGGATGCACTTCACGTTAATTTTTGCAAGATATTTAGCAACAACATTGGCAATATGCGGCTGCGCATTATCGTGGTGCAGCATCCAGCCTGCTTCACGGAAATGTGGTCTTTTGTGCCTGATATGGAATTGCAATGTTTTCAGGACATCCCTGTAGCATTGTCTAGTTACTGATGTGTGTGCAGGTACAACATGCTGATAAACCATTCCACGAATATCAAAGAATGAGATGACCGTTACTTTCGCAGCAGAAGCAACCACTTTTGCTTTTTGGGGGGTTGGTGATGAACAGGTTTCCACACTTAGCTTTGCTGTTTGCTCTCAGGATCAAAATGATGTAGCCAAGTGTCATCAGCAGTGATCACCTTTGAAAGAAACACCGGATCTTCCTCTAACATCAACTTTAACTGCATGTTACCTCCATTGCAGTGGTAGGCGATACTGAACATGTCTGAACTTGCCTGGTTCTCACAAGCGGGTACTAGGAGTACCAACAATGGAACACCTACGGCGTGTTTGTTTCACAATAAGCTAACAGAATATGATAGGATTGAATTTTAGTGCGAAGAAGTATGACCGCAAAAAATTATGACAATTCTTTACTGAACAGCCCTCGTATTTTACTTTAACCTTCTCCAGCTTTAAGCCATATTGAACAATGACTGAAATGGGTGAAATGATACAAATGTATACCCAATACTGTAGTTTTCCATGTCCTCCTGTTGTAGGTGGATGCATGGCTTTAAGTGAACGAGGTGTTCCCCACATTGTGTAACCTGTATCCAAATGCTGTAGGACTTTGACCCTATGAGAAGATTTGGAGCGGGTACTTCGCACCTCGACCAGTGAGAATTTTTGGGCCTATGTCTCTGATGGGTCATCTCCGTGTAGAGAGGAGGGAGACGAAAGCATGCTTGGAGCGGTAGGCCATGGGGAGGAACGAGAACAGAGCGCAGGGCCAATAATGGATTGAATATCCCCAGTGGTTGTTCATAACTTGGCTTATATAGCCTGTAGGGGTGCGGAATCCTCCCAGAATTCGAAGTCGAGGTTTTCCGGAAGGAAAATTCCCTGCCTGCAACTCCAAAACTAACGCCAACACAGAGTCCTGCAGGATGAAACGCAAAATTAAATGAGGAATGAGGTGAAACTAGAAGGACAGAAAATTTTGGAGATAAATTATCCTTCTCAGACCAGAAAAGCCGAATTTACCACCTCTAGAAAGTGGGCATCAAACAATACCGACTGAGCCATTCCGCTCGGGAAGTACGACGTACAGAGTAGAACGGTTTCTTCTGGAGGAAGGTCCCTCAAAATTACTTCAGAAACATCATTTTTGAGATACTTGAAATAGAAACTTAAAACATATAATACATCTAAGAAAGACAACATATGGGGAGTGGGTACAGAAAGCGACCGACGGCTGCGTTGTACAAAAAGTAATGGAAAACTGAAAGGATACAAGTTTGAAAGTAACGAGCGGCTGCATAAGTGGTTTGTAGATCGATGCAGAAACTTCACGAAAGAAGAACATTTCTGGTGACAATACCCAGAGTTTCTAGACGGAAGTATTTTTTGACGTATAACTTCTGAACATTTCCTGCGTATCTTTTTCATTTCCATACAATGCCACAACTTTACTCTTATCGAAGTGAAATTCAAAGTAGTTGTATGTAACTCTCCCGTATGCTTTATAGCTGATGTTAACTCTTACTTATAGTGCTGTCTTTATACGTGAATTTACATTCTGCTTCACCTTATTCTTGAAAATACGTTTATAGAAGATATATAATTAATTATTATAATTTTAAAGAACTTTGGAGCAACCGGATGGAGACCGGAAAATCCGTGGTTTGAATCCCGGCTGCGACATCAAATTTTTCAGTCTGACTCACGTTTCCAAACCTTGTCCTATACACGACAATTGTGGAAGAATTATTAATTTGCATTAACTGAACTGTAAATCCCGGACCTTAAAGTACTTACAGAACATTAAGCCGCCATTAAGGGAGTTGTCCCAAGTCTAAATGAGAACTCTTAACGGTTTACTGGAAAAAGATGTGATCAGTTGGAAAATTTAATGTCATGTTGGCATGTTGCCATGGTAGCTCAGTGGTTAGAGCAACCTTGAAGGAGTCCGCGAGATCCGTGGTTCAAATCTCGGCTATAACATTGAAATTTCTAGTCTAACTCAACCGTTCTAAAGCTACTCCTGCATATAGTTAATGTGGAAGAACAATTAATTTTCAATTACATTTTTATTACTTCGTCCTAGACTAAATACTATTGTTAAGTGTTACAAAGTTCTGTTCATTTATACATCATTTTATAATTTTGATTTTAAAATTTTGCACATAATAATATCAAAACTAAAAAACATCAATGAAAAGTGGAATTAAATGAACTAAAATAGGATAAAGTAGATTATTGCCACGAGGCATTGTTGCGGCGATCGCGGCGAGCCCGTGCGAAAGAGACAGAGCTACACGCAGGCAGGAAAGAAAGAGATTGATAGAGCGTCTAGATCGTGGGCACGGAGCGAGACGCTTGCCAGGAGAGAGAGAGAGAGAGAGAGAGAGAGAGAGAGAGAGAGAGCAACAGAGGGAGAAAGAGATAGAGATAGTTCCATATGTTCTCGCTACGCCACGAAGAATTGTGTGACTTCAGTAGCTTTCGAGAAACAGCGGCTCGGATATAAATGCGCTTTGTGGACGGAGCAACAAGTCAGTGAATGGAGTTGCAGCCGTGCAGTGTGTGGATATTTGAAGTGTATCAGAGTTGCGAGTTCAGCTCTTAATTGTGTAGTGCAGCTATTTGAAGTGAATTCTTTCATTTGTTTATGTGCGGTGAAGGAACGGGAAGCTACTCTGTGTTTGTCACGTTATTTTTACAGCCTGTAAGGGTTGACCAAAGTGTATTTCTGCTGAAATAAAGAGCATTTTGAATTTCTGCTAACCAGACTTTTAATTTTACGAACCCAAAAGGTCGCATTATAAAGTAAATGAAAATAAAATACTAATATTATAGCACAACTGCAAACCTATTACACTGGTAACCACACCCATCTGATTCAACCATAGGTTTATTTATTGCGAGTTTAGCTATACCCTTAAAATTATCCTTTTCATGCATATTAGTTAAAATAGAACAACTCGCTATCAAATATTAAGAATTTTATTTACGAATATGCTTAATATATATCTTTGGATATTAATAATTTTCAATATTAAATATACTACCTTTCAATTAATTGACATATTTAAGCATTGGTATCAGCACTGTTCGCCAAACTCAGCTGAACTCGATTCAATTCAAATGTTAAGGTCAACTGTTCTCCATCTAATTTATTATATAGGACCGAAATGCAAGGCGAATGTTTCGAAACTGCTCGAAACTGCCAAAACGAATCCTCCGGAGCTGGAAAACTTCACACAATGGCTACTTTTCTGAGGGAAACGTGGCATTAGCTGCATCTAGGCTCAGGTAGTGACAATATCGTGTTATTTAAAATAACTATTTTGAAGAAAATGCTCAAAACTCGGAATTTCCTTGTATCTTTCGAGTTCGTAACTACGAGTAGCTCTTCAATGCTTTCTTCGCAAGTGTTATGCCAGTAAACTTCTTTTTTCTATTCTGGTAAAGTATAATGCTTGGAAATTGTGAAGTTGTCATGCGTAGAGACATTTTTCGTGTTTTTTACTTGCACACTTAAGTTAAATTTGTGACGTGACACCTTTCGCCTCCATGCATGTCCAGATATTCCCCAGAGATTTGGCGAAACATGCTGCCGTGGTTAATCTCCATATTCCCCTAGAGAACACTTAGCAGGAGCGATGGGACGTGTTTGACTAATTAACTGTACCTCTACAGCAGATTCTTGCCTTGTTTAGACTGTTCCAACCGAGTGAGAAACAATCACGTTACAGCGTCTGCCCATTCTTCAACTTTTCGATACAGAACTTTTGGGTGAAATATCACACTTCATCTACTGTACGTACGCGGCAGTGCAAGAGAAACAATTGATGAGTCTGGCAGAAAAGTGCTCCGAACAATTGACAAACAAAATGAGGGGGGATTTGGACTCCGCCAAGCATTTTCAAATTAACACTTTAATTTGTTATATTTAAATTAATAGAGAAAATTTTCAGACTCGATATGTCTGCGTCATTTTATAATTACGCTATGAATAAAAAGGGACTTAGGGGTTCAGCACTACAATATGTTCATATCTTCCTATCAGTATATAGTGTGATGCAATTTTCTGCATTTTTCTTTTTGAACTGGTTCAACATAACATGCACAGTGTTACGAAATAAAATATAAAATAAGAAGTGTTAAACCAAGCAATGGTCATTTCCTAAAATACTTATTCAATAGCATTTTATTAAATATTTTTAACTGTGTATAATAATACACGGTGTTCATTTTAACTGTAATTTTATCATGATGAATTTGACATCATCAATAGCATCGCTGATGAGCGAGTTTATATACGATTCCCCTAGGAGCTTGCGATCGTATTTGATGTGCTGGCAGCAGCTTTGAGGCCTCCCTCTACCGGCAGGTAAATACACAATTTATGAAGTGGATCCTGCCCACATAATATAAAGTTACGTAATTTCGCCTGGTACCTAGATACGATAACTGTTTTTTAATACAAACTGTATACTGCAGTGCAATGCAAAGCTAATTATGCAGCCATAAAAGTACACCATGAGGAATATACGAAATGATAAGTCAATGAACACTTATTTCACAATGGTGTTAAGGTTATTGCAGTGAAATTGTAATGGAAGCTGTACAAATAAATATCATATCATATATAATATTTCATAATGAACATTTCTTTTTCTGTTATAGTAGACATATATGCACATTGTACCCCTGTCACATAAAATAGAAACATTTCAGTTTGATATCAATTCTTTTTCATCACCAAAATTTCCTCGCATGTAACTTCACTACAAACCAGAAAATTAGCAGAACATGTCATAGGAATGAAAAATAAATTAGGATTACAATATGTAAAAAGCTTTTATCCAAGTCTAAACAAGAAAATATCTCTAGTATATAGTCTTATCTTTCCATTTGCTTATATTTACTTTCTCTCTTCCCCTTAAACACTGTCTGTATTGCGAGAAGGTATGCTAGAGGCCTTTCTGTCATATAATTATTTGAAAAGCGGCTGGACGGAAACCAGAAGATCCGTGGTTCAAACCTCGGTATGGCATTGAATTTTTCAGTCTGGCTCTACCTTTTCACAGTGCGTCCTACACACGGCTAGTGTGAAAGAACAATTAATTTCCATTAATTGTACCTAATAGTGGTCCGAACTATAAAGCCCGGGCCTTAAAGTACTTACAGCATAGTAAGTCGCCATTAAGGTAGTTGTCTCATGTGTTTGAGAGAACTCCTAGTGGTTTACCGGGGAAAACACGAGTCAGTTGGATAATTTAATATCATGTTGGCACGTTGGCCATAGTAGCTCAAAGGGTTAGAGCGGCTGGACGGAAACCAGAAGATCCGTGGTTCAAATCCCGGTATGGCATTGAATTTTTCAGTCTGGCTCTACCTTTTCATAGTGCGTCCTACACACGGCTAGTGTGAAAGAACAATTAATTTCCATAACATTATTTATTGCTTCTAGACTGGAAGCAAGCACTTTACAGCGTCCAATGTCTTTTCTGCCCGCTTCGGTAGCGTAGATGGTAGTGTGTCTGCCTCACGTTCAAGAGGTCCCGAGTTCGAATTTCGGTCTCTCTTTTTGCGAGTAACTGATGCTATATGTTGGAAATGTTTGACGCACCTATTGGTTTTAAAAATATAAGGATACCAACATTAATAGACATGACAAAAATATTTATATCGTTTACTGATAAAACGTAAGACGGTAGCTGGAAACTTTTGACATTTCGCTCCGAAGGACTTGTCTGAATGCTGGATAGCATTGTATAAACACTTCTATGCAGCGGTTTTAATTATATTTATATGTCGCACCAATTTTTAATCCCGGTACGAAAGTAGTATTCAACAATGGAGACGCGTTTTTTGTGTTCATAGCCAGGGAAAGCTAGTTGTATTAGTTACCAGTACAAACACACCCAGAGCGCTGTAATTTGCTTACTGTTCCGCAAAAATTACCGTTTCTTCTCCGTAGAGGGTACTATGACTTCCAGATAGACTCATCAGTCAATTATGACGTCATTCTTGCTCTATCTGAGGGTGAGAAATAACGAATAAAAATGAACACCGTATAGTATTACTGTGGTTTTATAATTATAATACTAGCCGGCTTTCCCGGCTTTGTAGTAGTAGTTTTTTAAACTCCAATCACTAATGAATGTAGCTCTCTCGTCCTTTATGAAAGTATTGTGAACTGATCTAGAGATATTGGGTAGCGAATCCCGTCAATATTCATAGAAACGGAGTTCATTATAAGATAAACAGAAGGTAAATAAAGCAGTACTTTCTGACATAAAAGATTTGCCATCCATAAGCTTCGAACGTAGTTATACTGAATTACAATGAAGGTTGTTCAAGTGCAGTATTTAATACATGCAACTAAAGAAATAGATACAGCACTGGGATTGATATATATATATATATATATATATATATATTTTAAATTCAGGCTTGAGTTTGTGGAAGTCCATGGCCTTTGGAATAAAATGTAACCGGCTTTGATTATATCACTTTCCTATCTTCCAGTATGGACTATGTCCTGTTGGTTTTCAGAACCTTGGCGACGTTTCGCCGTAAACTATGTCAGGCTTCTTCCCTAGGCAAAAAAAAAAAAAAAAATGTTCTATGGATTATAGCAACATGGATTAACACCAGCTGTTTTCTAGTCCATTCCACTCTGAAAGAAACGTCAAGTAAAGTACACGGTGGCACACGAAATGTCATACCTTGAAATTGCGTAATAAATATGTTAATTGCGGGTTGGCAACGCTGGATGATGTGAAAATTAGCCGTAGTTCGTCCATGGTGCAACCGATGGTCATTATCGCGCATGCGTGATTCCACCGCTTAAGTTTAGTAAAATGACGGACAAAGGCCGGTTGACGCTAGAATAAAAAGTGAAAATTGTGATGTTTCACGCGGTAACGAAGAACGTAGCAGAGTCGTAACGACGTTTTCGTGTTCATTTTCGTACGAGGTTGGTCCTCTGCAGACAAACAGTGTATAGACTAACCACACAATTTGAAACTGACGGCCATATTTTAGAGCAAAAGCGACCTTGTGTCAATACAATCCGTGGCTTTGGGTGGCTTTGACACGAAGTCCCAGGAAATCCACGAGACGAGCTTCGGCTGAAATGAGCATCTCACGTGTTAGCTTCAAAGAATACCTCATGTTGACGTGAAATTATTCCCATACGATATGACAGTGTTGTACAAACAGGCGGAACATATCAAGGTACGGACGCATGGTATTGTGACTTTGTGGGTTCGTAGAATTAAAAGTCTAATCTGCCGAAATTCTAAATTTTCTTTATTTACGTAGAAATACACTCCGCAGTAGCAAAATTACATCACATATCACAGCACAATTTTCCAAGGTCGATGACAATAACAAACAGCGTTCAGTTTACAACACACTCAGCTGTTCTCTGCTTACCTCTCGCGACTCACTCACTCTTGTTTCATGTCTTTACAACAACAACTCTTGTTTTTCAACTTGCAACTCGCCACTTGGCCAATCGTCACCTCTTTAAATACTTCACTGATAATTTCCAGAACCCGAACAGTCTCTATCAGTCCAGAAGTAAGTAGAAATTTCCATTTATCTCAGTTTGTCTGTTTCAGCAGAACTTTATCTGCATGTTATCTTCGTCTGCCGGCTCTTGGTTTTCACACTGCCCGCCTATCAGTTCCTTTTGTATAAACATGCCGCGCGATCGTAGATACGGGTTCGCGACAGTATTCTGATGAGGTTTACGTTCATTTGAACGGTAGCGTCAATAAGGCACCAGAACCTCCTGGTGTTGTACACGAGATTGAAAATTACGGAGAAAAAGTTGGTGTATGGGGTGCCATATCCAGCTATTGAATCATTGGAACAATCTTTTTCAACGGCACAGTTAACAGTCCGTGCTACTTGGATATGTTGCAAAACAATTTTCTTCCGCAACTTTATGCAACAGGGTTACCAATGGAGACTCAATGGTTTATGCAAGATGGAGCTAGTCCAAATACAGCAAACGTTATTCGTATTTCCTGCACCAGCCTTTCGGGCTTCGTTGTATGTTCCATCGATATCCAGAACGTCTTAAAGGCGATTCAATATGTCCGCCACACAATCCGGATATTATTCCCTGTGATTATTTCTTATGGGGATATTTGAAGGAGACAGTCTACCGCAACAAACCACGCACTCTAATGCAACTGCGAGCGGCTATCACAACCTATTTCCAGGGAATAACAGAAGACATGTGTCGTAGAGTGATCGGAAACGTCACAGTTCGTCTCGAAAAGGTGGTACGTCAACAAGGTGGACATATTTAACATGAACTGCACGCTCACATATACATACACATTCTGATGATTAACGTAAAAAAGGTAATATTGACATGCTTTGGATATTAAAAGTTATATCAACAATTTTCAATGTATGACATTTCGTGCGCACCCTGTAGGTTCTTTTATAATTCCAAGCGTTTGTATTCAAATACGAGGATGGGTCAAAAAGTAATGAATCCTATTTTTTTCTCTTTTAATTGCCAAGAAAATTGAAACCAATTTACATAGATTGAAAACTACAACATTGACGATTAATTTGTCACTATTCAATATAATCTCCGTCCTTTTCCACAGTTTTGGTCCACCTTTTAACTAGGGCATATATTCCAGTGTGGTAAAACACACGGTCTTGCTTCCTAAGCCATTGACGCACGGACGTTTTCACAGCCTCCTCATCTTCAAAATGAATCCCACGATGAGCTTTCTTTAGTGGCCCGAACAGATGGAAGTCTGATGGTGCCAGGTCAGGACTGTATAGGGTAAGACTTGCCATCCCAATTTCTCAATTTCTTCAGTGGTGTAACGGCTGGTGTGTGGTCTTGCATTGTTACGCAAAAGAAGAACCTCCGCCATCGTTTTTGTTCGGCGAACTCGGCGAAGACGTGCTTTCGGCTTTTTGAGAGCTATGACGTATTGGACAGAATTTATTGTGCATCCCTGCTCCAAAATATCAATCATAAGCACACCATCTCATCCCAAAGCACTGTCGCCATAACTTTCCCTGCCAACCGCTGGGTTTAGAATACTTTTTTCTTCGGTGACGTTGTGTGATGCCATTCCATTGGCTGCCTCTTTGATTCAGGTTCAAAAAAATGAATCCACGTTTCGTCTCCAGTAACAATTTTTCCAGAACCTCCTCTCCCTTCAAATTGAAGCACTGCAAGTGTTATTGTTTTCCTTGTTTCTTTGTTTTGGACGGTTAACATTCTTGGTACCCACCGTGAACAAACTTTTGAGTAACCCAGTTGTTGAATAATCCTCATCACACTGCATTTACTGAGGGAGGTAATGCGACACAACTCACCTGCTTTTACCCGGCGATCACCACGAATGATGTCATCGACTCGCTGAATGTTACATGGAGTCACTGCAGTCACCGGCCTGCCACTTCGCTTTTCATCTGCCAATGGTGTTTGCCCTTCAACTTCGTTACAGCGACGAACCCATCGTCTAACAGTGCTGACATGCACCGTTGCATCACCATACACATTTTTTAGCCTTCCGTGAATGCGAATTGGCGTTTCACCTTCCGCAGTCAAAAATTCAATCACAGAGGATGCAAGAGGATGCAGTGCTGCCACCTGTTGGCTTAAGAAGCTACTACTGCAGGGGATTGGAGAAGAAGGTTGAGGAATTGCGCCAAATTCAAAATTTGCACATTACTTACTTATTTAAGAAAAAAATAGGAGGCCTTAATTTTGACCTACTCTCGTATAATAATTGTAAATTATTTTTCTAAACACACACACACACACACACACACACACACACACACACACACACACAGAGAGAGAGAAACTTTTCTAACTCCATATTATTAGTACAAATTTAACTGCATTTGCAGCATACCAACGTGATATCACAGCGTGGCCTTCTATGATATTCAAGAAAGCTTTCCCCGAATCTGACATGACCCTTTCCAAATAATTATGCGATTGATGTGCAGGCAAACATGATACGGTGAGAGCTGTTTGTAACCTCAACAACTTAGAGTAATTTGTTCTTGTTACGTAGCTACCTTAAGATTAATAACGGTTCAAAATTATTTTCTTTGGTCCTGTTTCATTGCTCATAAATTTCTTTGCCTACTCCATAATATAGTAAAATTTCACTAACAGAATTTCGTAAATGAAACTCTTACAGATAATAATAATGGTAGTTACATAATATGCTTTTATATTGTATTTTGTTCAGTTCTATTTCTTCCTGGAGCCAGTTTAATGCCTCCACTTCCCTACAGAAAGCCGGATGCCTTAGAAGTGTAGCTATTGTTCTTTGCACAGCAGAAAAGCTATTTGTAAGGTTTCCCTCCCTGTATCATGTACTTAGTGAGGTCAAACGCGTACAAGTAGAGCATATTTTCGGATTAAGGGCTTTGTAAGTATTCTTTGCGAAACACCGAGAAAGCACCATGTTTAACAAATACCTTTTTACCTCTCGCTACATCACGAGCGGTTCACGGATATAACTGATTTGTAACATTAACACAACTTTCCTAACATTGACAAATTTATGAATATCGTTCCAGTAGACAAAGAGCAAGTCTTCTATCCTCGATATGTAACTAACAACTAACGGTATTATTTGCATGAGGGCTGTTCAATAAAGAATGATCACAATTTTTTTTTGACAACGTACGCTTACTCATCCTCATAATTTTGATGGTCCTTCTCAAAATAGTCTCCCCTGAATGCGATGCACTTGTTCCAGCGTTTCTGTCAGGCTTCAAAGACATGCTGGAAACCATTGTGTTAGATGTCCTTCAAAATCGCCTCCGCAGCTTTCACCACTGCTTCTGATAATGCCTCCCACGAAGGCGTTTCTTCAAGTTAAGAAATAGAAAAAAGTCACATGGAGCTATATCCGGACTATAGGGAGGGTGGGGGATGCACTTCACGTTAATTTTTGCAAGATATTCAGCAACAACATTGGCAATATGCGGCCGCGCATTATCGTGGTGCAGCATCCAGCCTGCTTCACGGAAATATGGTCTTTTTCGCCTGATATGGACTTGCAATGTTTTCAAGACCTCCCTGTAGTATTATCCAATTACTGATATGTGTGCAGGTACAACATGCTGATAAACCATTCCTTGAATATCAAAGAATGAGATGACCACAACATCCCCAGCAGAAGCAGTCACTTTTACTTTTTGGGAGGATTGATAATAAATTAAATTTCCACACTGAGCTTTGCGGTTTGCTCTCAGGATCAAAATGATGTAGCCAAGTTTCATCAGCAGTGATTGCGTTTGAAAGAAACTCCGGATCTTCCTCTAACATCAACTTTAACTGCATGTTACCTTCATTGCAGCGGTAGGCGATACTGAACATGTCTGAACTTGCCTGGTTTTGACAGCGGAAACCAGGAGTACCAACAATGAAACTACTATGACGTGTTTGTTTCACATTAAGCTAACAGAATGTAATAAGATTGAATTTTATTGCAAAAAATTATGATCGTAAAAAAATTATGATCATTCTTTATTGCACAACCCTCGCATTTAGGAAGTTTTTTTCAAATTTGAACTTTCCAAAATTTTTAAATACAGTCAGTTGTTTATTGTAAAGGAGAGGATGGTACTATGGTATATTCGGGAAATATGGAATACCAAGATTTTGGCTCTGTTTGCTGCTGCTATAACGTGGACTGCCATGAAGTAGTCAAGAAAGATGCACTGCACTGCTTCTTGTTGTCATTTCACTCACTACTGAACAAAGTGTTTGTTTCAGAAGTTTTTGCAGGCAAATTTTCAGGCATTTTACCCCATTAGTACGCATGTGACTTGAACATTGATGTCAAAATTTAAGGATCACTAAAATAATTATAGTTTGTTATATTGTGGTCGTGTTTTAGCTGCCATTGTTCTGTCCATTACTTGAAAAGGTTCATTGTTCAAGATGCCGTGTCGGGTATTATGGAATACCAGGTATTTTTAATACCCAACGTAAAATATAATGCTCCATATAACCATACAAAATATACTGAATATAAATTAGGTTAAAAATGAGCTTTGAGTGCAATATTACTGCTAAACAATTATTATTAGTTATATAAATGGAAATATAGTCTAATTTATATCCCAAGTATTTTTTTCAAAAATTAAATTCTTTGAAATGCAAACAAAACCTATTTTGTCAGTTCTAGATTTGCTCTATGATCTAGGGCTATAAATACTAGCTATTAGATATTTTGTCTATTTTGAACCAATCATGTTTAATGCCCACCTCGCCCGCCTCGGTAGCGTAGTGGTAGCGTGTCTGCCTCACATTCAAGAGGTCCCGAGTTCGAATCTCGGTCAGGGTGAGTTACGTGAATAAGGCTTTTTCCTGGGTTTTCCCTTAACCTGAAAGACAAATGTCGGGTGAATCTGAGCTCTATGGACCCTGGGCTCATTTGAGCATCATTTTACCCATGTCATTCATCGTCCAATATGACTTTATGTTGGAGGACGTAAATTACAAAATAATAATAATAATAATAATAATAATAATAATAATAATAATAATAATAATAATAATAATAATAATAATAATAATAATAATAATAATAATAATAATAATAATAATAATAATAATAATAATAATAATAATAATAATAATAATAATAATAATAATAATAATAATAATAATAATAATAATAATAATAATAATAATAATAATAATAATAATAATAATAATAATAATAATAATAATAATAATAATAATAATAATAATAATAATAATAATAATAATAATAATAATAATAATAATAATAATAATAATAATAATAATAATAATAATAATAATAATAATAATAATAATAATAATAATAATAATAATAATAATAATAATAATAATAATAATAATAATAATAATAATAATAATAATAATAATAATAATAATAATAATAATAATAATAATAATAATAATAATAATAATAATAATAATAATAATAATAATAATAATAATAATAATAATAATAATAATAATAATAATAATAATAATAATAATAATAATAATAATAATAATAATAATAATAATAATAATTTTTCTACGTTTTAAACCACATATTCCATAATACCCGACTATTTCATATTAATTTCCACTTATAGCACTTTTATAACTACATTGTTTGTATAACAACAATATCAATAGCACTTTTTTTTCCTTACAAGTAAAAGTTCACCACAATTAGTTGCGACGATTTGGTGATCTTTTTTTATTTAAAAACAGTTAAGTTATTTTTAGAAATTAAATGGTATTCCAAAATACTCTCCTTTCTTCTACACGCTAGCAATTATGATGCTGGATATTTGACCTTTTTATATGTTTCAAATGGGAAGGTGTTTGTCCTTGAGCGCTACTAGATGAGCAACCAAATGGAGTCCTGCGGTGTTGTATTGCATTCCCTCTAAGTGGTGTGTGACGTCCGGAAAACTAATCAATCTCTAATAAATACTTTTCGCGTTAAGATAAAAATTCAGATTTTGCAAAACCTGATCCATGAGGAAGGAGAGAGTAATGTATTTAACATAACCGTAAAACCCCCATACTTTTAGCTCAAATAGCTTCCTTAATACAAACAAATAAAGTATATACCATTATATTATAGCAATACATTGCGACGTAAGCATTGTAATGAATATCATTATTGGTTGGCATAAATGCGTGAACGTATATTTGAAATAACTCAAAACTCAAACGTAAACATTTGACATGACGTCATATAAGAAATATGTACTTTGAATAAGCCAATGTATTTGTTAAATTCGATAAGAGGAAACAATACACTTCTTGCTGGTTTGGCAGGACGTGTCTGATCACATTATATCTTTATTTATGAATGGTTCGTATTCTCTATTTGCTCTAAGAATTCAAAGCAGCATAGCTCAGTCACTCTTCCATAAAAAAGTGTATCAGCTAGATCAATGAGATACGACTCACCTTCCCTCTTACTACTGCTAGAACAATCCAAATGAGTTAATGTGGGCTCAAATTATGTTCCAAATACAAATAATATTTTTAAACTGACTGACATTAAACGACTTATTCACGAAGGAATTGGCAAGGAACACACGACTGAGAGAACTGCGTGAGACATCAGATAAACTACAAGAAGACGACTTTTGGAAAGAAATAGCACGTAATGAGATTTTGGAACCTATCATCATAAATTTTCAGTACTCAGACGATGAAGACAATGACAATGACGAATTATCTCTTAACGTAAGTAACATTCACAGCGATATGGGTGCACTGCTGGTAGTTGCGTTGGATTAGAAAAATAAGTAATTCATAAATTATACTTAATTTTAAACTAAATATGTAAAACATTTGCTTAATACGAGGGAGGACCAAAAGGAAACCGGATTGTTGTCATACAAACTTTATTTATGAAACTTTTTACAAAATTACACCAGTCACCTTCAAAATACTCTCCATTACATGCGATGCCCTTGTCAAGTCTCTTTTCCCGCTGTTGGAAGCATGTTTGCAACTATTCAAGTTTGATATTGTCCAATGTCCTTTGCGAATCTGTTTTTACCGCCTCCACATCGTCATAACGCTCCCCTTTTAGCGTTTCTTTTTTTTTTTTTTTCATTCGTGGAAATAGGAAAAATCGCACAGAGCTAGGTCCGGTGAATACGGAGCGTGGGGAACGACAGACCACCTCTGAGATGCCAAATAGTGAGTCACTCGTAAGGCCGTGTGTGCTGGAGCGTTGTCGTGATGCAGAAACCAAAGTTCCGGGCATTTCCTCCTCACATCCTCTCGCAGACGCCTTAAAACATCCAAGTAAAAGTGCTGCTTAACAGCCTGACCAGGGGGTACGAATTCCCTATGCACAATTCCATGAACATAAAAAAGACAATTATCTTCGTCTTCACATTTGACCTAACTTGCCTTGCTTGTTTGGTCTTGGAGAGTTGGAAGTGCTCCACTGGCTTGATGATTGCTTGGTTCCTGTGCCATACCCGTAACACCAACCCTCATCCCCTGTAATGACTTTGTTCAAGAAGTATGGATCACGTGCAATCTCTGTTTTCAAGTCCTGTCACACATTCATGTGGATGGTTGTGTGCTCCTGTGTGGGAAGGCGTGAGACAAATTTAGCAGCGATATGTCTCATGTAAAAATCCTCCCTCAAAAACCGCTGGCACGAGCTCCAACTGATTCCTGTCGCTGCTGAAATTTGGTCGATCGTTTGGCGACGATCCTCGTTGATCTTTTGGCGGATCTTTTCAATGTTCTCATTTCGCGATGTTGAAGGGCCTCTAGAACGAGGTTGGTATTCAACACACATCTCAGCACGTTTAAAGCGCCATAACCACTCGAAAACCTGTGTGCGGGTCATAGCGTTCACCTGGAAAGCTTCCTGAAGCATTTGGTGTATCTCCGTTGCAGTCTTTTATTTAAGCAGGAAACAAAAATTCACACACATTCTTTGTTCTTTTAAAGTTGCTATAACGACCTCGCAGAGAAAACTCGCCAACAGTTAGAGAAACACAATACCACACTTGCACATTCAGCTCTACACTGACGCCGTCTGCACAGCTGTTTGAAGGCCTCCACTAACACCATCTAGCGTGAGAACCCTGCACTACGTCTGTGAGTGGCAGCGCCCTCGGAGTCCGGTTTCTTTTGGGTCCTCCCCCATATCCAAGTTGCAATTGTGATTTCAACAACTGCATTATTATAAAACTTTGGAAAATTCAGTTTGCGTTTTCTGACGTATAGCGCCAAGAATACTCGCAGGTGTGCGAGAGAGGGAAGTATTAGAAGAGTAGGGGTAACGAGGTGGCAACGCCGAATGCGCAAAGACATTTGATTCACTACAGGCGAGAGCTCTTCCCATTTGAACCATATAATAGTTGCATAGTTGACGGCTTTTTCATTAATCTCTGTTTCATATAACCTTGCCCCGCTGAAATGTATCACTCCGCGTTCAACTACCCTCCCCCTCGCCCTAATTGGCTAATGCTTTCGCGTCATAGGCCATAGGCGGTGCCTTCCCGTCACATTTAAAACTGCAGTAAATGTCGTAATAATTGCCGGGATGAAAAATAAAATCACACAAAATAAGGATATGAAGGTATGCAAAAATACAAGTTTATAATGAACTGAGCAAATTGAAACAGAATGACTGAGCAATGAAACTGAAAGAGTTTATAATGAAAGGCCTTTGGCCTTTTCCACTGGGATTTTTTAAACCAGCACACATACCTTTCAAAAATGCTTGTCTTTCAGTCTTAAAAGTCGTGTCACACCATACTTTACTTTTCGTGTGTTCTTCGTGTATATTTTGGGATTTGTATCTCGGTGCAGTGTGGTGTCCTTAAGTAACGTCTTCGCCACACAGCAATATCGCCTCTGTTTTTAGCACATTTTTCTTACCTCTTTTTTCATTCACAAATTCCAGCTGTATAAGCTATCTGCTGAAATTTGGTAAATCTGCATCCTCATTTACAGCAGACGAAATGTTACTTATGTTAGGGAGTTCGTTTCTAAAGAAAAACTACACACATGACGACGCACAACACTTTTCACGTATTTTTTCCGAGCACGCACTTTTGTTTATTCCTGCTTTTGCCGGGAGTGGTAAGTTTTCCTGTTTCCTCAATTTCATGTCGTGATGTTCCTACGGATCTAACACTCACACCTGTAACTTCAGAGCACAGCTGTTCGACTTCTCTCACTGACAAAGACGGATTCTTCTCTGTGAGTGCATTAAACACATGCAACACAATTCTTTTTTCGCCTGTTTGTAAATAATTATCCTTGCGATACTTCAGCGAAAAACTGGCGCTAGACTCTTGCCATTATACATATAATAAGTACATGCGCAATAAACGAACAATAAAATAATTTAGCTCCCGCACTCTCGAATGGCGATGCATGACTAATCCAGTTCAAAACAAGGTCAGTGATAAAAGTCACATAAACAAATGTCACCACTACCGCTAAATCACGTGCTATCGTGCCATGTGCTTGAGAGCAAAGGAACCTCCTCTTTACTTTGTTTAAGAATTAACATGCATTTCAGATAAATCAACTCTGTTGCGTAAATTTAATTAAAACAGTTACGAAAATATAAATTTGACAATTCTCTTCCAACATATAATGACATATCACCATGTTAAATAACGAACTAATCTTTACCGCACGACAGTCATTACCACAACAGCAACCAATGAGAGGTGATTAGGTCACGTGACCGTTAACAGATAGTGGGCAAGCTAACGTGAAACAAGGTATAGATAAACTTCTGTTTATGGCATTGAGTGTTCACCCTGGCGAATTAGGGAGAACACGGTTGAGTGTTATACAGGATTTAAATCCGCGACTTCCGGATGCGGTGCTACCGCCTGAGCCATTTCGACCGGATGTGTTACCTTGTTTAGAGGATTCAAACAATTCTCTGAACACGCGCTATACACGTACGCTTACTGGTCCTAAGTACCTGTGACGTGGCGACAGATGTCGCATTATGTGCATTGTGTTAGGTTTACACCTACCGCAGTGCCGACAGATTAGATAATACATAACATATGTTACATACGTGAATAGATACCTATAAAATAGATATGTTGGATGGGTCACGAGATTATCTATACTGATTATAGGCGTACGTTATACTACACACAGATAGATAATAGTACTGTCCTGTACAGAGCGCGGGGCGGGGAGTTATACCTTTAGTCGTAAACTATATTTTGTTAACATCTCATTTGTTTAGCTCTGCGCCTGAAGTGAGTATCTGAAATGCCTTAAACTTTGTTTACTTAATAAACATTGAAGGAACAGTCAAGTGCAAATCCTAAACATCACAATTTTAAAGTTAGAGCTCCCAAATTCCCGTGTTGTTTATTAGTTCAATTAATTCCTAATTTATTAATTGTTTAATTAAGAACTTTGGAGCACGTTTGCCTCTCAGGTATAATAAGTAGTGCTGCGTGACTTAATTGATTAACCGAAACGATTAATCGATTATTTTTATTTTAGATTAAAGATTAAAACATTTTAATCGAATAATCGAGTCGATTAAAATTAATCGATTACAATAAACATAATTCAAAACTCTTTTAGCCAAATATGGCCGTTTTTATTTTGATGTATTGCTTCCAACATAAACAGCCTTTCCAATGCATAAAGCTTTCACTAGACACGTAATGCTCTTTGAACTTTGACATAATATAACTGCTGATAGCTAAAATAAATCACTCTGAACCCCGAGAGAATCTAAATAACACTTCTGTATTGAAATATTCTGAGGCCCGGTTGCATAAAAGATAATCTAATTTCAAGCACATGGAAATGATCTTCAGTCAAGCTGAATTTAGAATTTTGGTTGTATAAACGTAGATATAAGTTCATGGCCTCTTGATCTAAGATCAAACCTAACTGGTGAATTTCCTCCAGTTAACTTGATTGAACTTAGATAAGCAGAACTGCAGAATTTACACAATAGTTTCTGAAAAGAAATAAGTAGTGCAGCTTTAAATAAACAGTAAATAAAGCATTTTTGTGGTTACTTGTATAAATAATCAGCCTCTTTATTTAACAAATGTATCTTAAAGATGCATTGTTTGTGTTCATAAGCTATTCATTTGTAATATTTTCAGAATTCAGATTACTCTGATATCTCTGATGTTTACAATTTTCAATTTGAAAGTTCTCCTCGTGTTTTCCAACATAGAGGAAATCCCATCTCAGAACTAAATAACAGAAAATTCAAAATGAGATTTCGACTACCAAAGCAGGTAATCGAGTAACTGGAGCATAGGCTACATGCACAATTAGGAACAAAACACCCCAGGAAATACGGACATAATCCAATACTTATGATCCTTCTCGCATTACGGTTCTATGCAACAGAAATCTTCCATATGGTGATTAGGAATATATTTAATATAAATAAAGGGACTGCGTTTAGAACAATACACAAAGTTACAAGGGAGATTTCATCTTTAAGGCCTCATTTCATCAGGTTGTCTATGGAAAAGGATGAAATAAGAAGTGTTATGCGATATGAACGCATCTTCTCTTTTGCTTGAACTTCCATTTTTTGTTTATGTATTCCAAATCACAGTATTGTAAACACACGAAAATGAAAAAGGTGTACATTAGGCATATAAAAGAAATAAAGTAAGCCAAATAATTAGCTTTTGATAAATACTGCTTCAATATGGAGTAAATTTTATAGTTTTTATTTAAAATAACATTATTTCTAGGACAAATAAACATAAAGTGAAATACTTATTTAGTTTTTGTTATTTTTGGATTGATTACTCTATACACTTGAATTAAACAGTGTCAAGTAAATCCGATAATTCTCGATTACTTTCGATACAAAACGAAAGTTGCAACATGTTTCGCGATGTTGCCGCATTTGTTTTTGTGATCTCGGATCAGTACTAAACGGCGTTCATGTGATCTAAGATCAGCATTTTACAACCCACGCGAGTTCACGAACTTAGTTCAGTTTTGATCTTCATTTGTAAATGAACTGCAGTTAGAGATTATTATGCAACCGAGCCTAAGAGGTACCTAACTACATACAGAACTACATACTGACAGAAACGTTTCTTTCCTTACAGCTTGTGTGTAACAACATATCTTATACAGCTGATTATGTATCACTTGCTAGCATAAACTGAACTGTACAATCTTGAACCGAATAC
The DNA here is from genome assembly GCA_030765055.1 of Mantis religiosa. Lineage (NCBI taxonomy): Eukaryota > Metazoa > Arthropoda > Insecta > Mantodea > Mantidae > Mantis > Mantis religiosa. The sequence continues at coordinate 193,948,844 of CM060951.1, forward strand.
TTCGCTTACGCAGCTATGGAAACAATAGCTGATCCCTCTTCTCAGAGCTGGTGGTGGTGTAACTTTGCTGTTAACTGCACTAAGTCAGTAACGCTTCTGAGTTCGGTCACTGAGTGAAAGTTTGTATTAAACAGTTAAAATAAGGAAAAAACGTTTTGTGCTGGGTGGAATTAAAATTATGGCATACGAAACTTTTCGAGGAAAACTGGGTGTACATTTTGGCTTTATGCTAAATGAATCTTATAAAGTGTCTTGACAGAAGAAAAGTATTTTGTAAAGTGACTGGGTGAGTCTTCATGTAAACTATTATTTGCATGTCAGTGTCACAAATCTTAGTAGATATTGATACAATACGTTACTAAATAATTACTTACAAAAATATTGTAAATCTAATTCAATACATTTATAAGGCATGTGTACTTGATGCAAATACAAATTTTGAATCTAAATATTTATAAGTTTTATAAATAACTAAATATGCAGAGTATTAGAGCACTTTATATAATTCTTACACCTAATTTTCGAACAGGTCATATCTCCATTAATCGACAGATTAATCGATTAAAGTATTTAATATTTAATATTTATTTCTCATCTTTCTTCTACATACAATTTCACTGATACATTGACATTTATAACATTTCTTTTACACAATAACAAAATGGCTTATTCATATTTAACATACCCTTTCTACCTGCTTGCCTCCAGTCTCGGTCTCAATACACATAGCCCCTGGTTTTCTGTGTATTGATGACCCTCCTCTCCCTTGTATCCTTCGTTCTAGTTTTCCAGCCCTTAATTGTTAGTTATTCTTCATTAATTTTAACAATTTCTCTCTAACTTTCCCCAGAGATTCACCTATATTTCTTACATTCTTTTCTCCTTTTACCAATAACATTTTCTTTATTATTAATACCTCCCACCATCCCTAAAACGGTCCCACTTTTGTTGGCAAATTTGTTCTCTCCATATCTTTGTTTGCTTGCAATAAAGTATACTATGCCAATCTATATCCTCTTCTGCACACATTTGGCATTTCCCTGTATCCTTTTACTATCTAATACCTTTCATATTTCTAACTCCTGTCCTTGCTCAGGCAAATCCTTCTTGCCCTAAATTATTACACGCATCTATGTACTTCTCCCTCCCCCACACTGTCTTTATTTCCCTATATGTCCTCAATGATATTTTCTCCCTTACATTGGTAAATATAACTTGGCTATCTAAATATTCCAGCCTTAATTCTACCTCTTTCCAAAAGCCCCTATAGTAATATTCCTCGTTTCTCCAATATGTCCCATACCTATCTGTTCCATCAGTTCCCTTACTTTTTGCGCCCAAGGCTCTCCTCGTTTGCTTCTCATCTGCAAAAGAAAATGTTCCTTGATAATATTGTTTTCCTCCGAATTAGAAATTCTGTATAGATATTTCAATGCTCTTGAGACAATTTTAACCCTTGTTGAATGTCTTCCCAAATCTTATTGTGCTGCTCCATTGGGTGAAGTTACAGGTAAGCCCTAAATATATTTTCAGAAAGATTTGTTAATAACATCCACTTCTTCCCATGCTTCATCCACTCCCCATATCTCTGCCCCATGCAACATCTTATTTTCCACTATGGCAGTATAGATCCTTTCTAGCCATTTGACATTAATGTCCTGTAATTTCCTTAAACATGTTCTTACAATACTCATGGCCACTTTACCTTTTGCTAGAGCCAATTTTTCTGTTCAGTCCATTTACCATCACAGCTCAATCTTATCCCCAGATAATAAAATCTCTTTACGACCTCTATTCTCTTCCATTTATCTCCCATTTCTCATCTTTACGCAATCTATAACCTTTCTTAAAAACCATGATCTTCGTTTTCTTTTCGTTAACTCTCAACCCCCATTTTTGGAAATAATTACTTATTGCTTCAATTGCCCTTCTCAGCCCTCCAACAGATACAGAACCAACTACTAAGCCATCTGCAGATAACAACCCTGGAATTTCTTTGTTCTGAATAATTGGTGAGTGAACCCTATTTTTAGCAATCTCCTCTAGAATATCATCTATAAAAAGGTTAAATAGCACCGGATTAAGTTTACATCCTTGTCTTACACCCACCTTGCTCTCTATACAATCAGTTACTTTGTTTCCCTGCAGCTTGATGCAGAACTCATTATCGTGATATATTTTGCGCAGTATTTCAATAAATTTACAACTTACCCCTTTGTTATTTAATTTTATCCACAATCGATTAAAGTAACCTGGTAAATCGAATAAAATTGTTGATCTATCTACAGCACTAATAATAAGTATTTGGCAAGCATGTCCTTTATGTATATTCCGGATTTTGTTATGGAATGAAAGTAAAGGATACAGGACGTCTTTCTATTTGTAATTATCAAATTCCAATATTTTCTAAAGCATGCTTTACAAACTATGCCCACAAAATTAGACCTAATTATAAAGTAACGGTAATAACAAGTTTATCAACTTCATAGAAATCTTACGACATTGGATCGCAAGGAAACTTTTATGCAAGTAAAAATGCAGTTTTGAAAAATAGATAAATTAATGTTTAATTGATACTAAACTCAGTGCATTCTAAGGCCCTCTAATGACCTCTAAGACTTTTAAAATGGAATGAAAATCGTTTTCAAATGTTTCAAACAGAGGAACTTAAATAGTTATTTGTGCTACAAGTGGGAAAAGAAGAATTATATTCTGTGAACAGGATAGCTTGCGGAACGAGCAAAAGCGAATGGAACAATTTCTCCGAACAAAATAAAATTACTTTGAACACGAGTGGCATATAGTATTTTTTAGACAGTACTGAATATTTATAGATATATTGTGGATAAGAAATTGTTTTATCTATTTCGGAGACCTGAAGCTTAATGTGCTGCGATGTTCAATTATTCCCTTGCTTAGCATCAGTGTTGGCAACATGACGTAACATTGTATATAAAATCTTACATGAAAGAGGCAATGAAACTAATGAAACGAAAATAATGTAACACACTTTAATATATTAATAGGCATAAAAATTCACAAACAATATTTTAAATTATTAAAAGGTTGCAAGTTTCACTAAACCTTCTGTTCTTTCAAGGAAATTGTGATGTTTATAGCTTAAGGGAAGTAGTAAAACCCTATATTACTAATGTTAAAATGGGAATATAATACCCCGTTTAAGAAAATATTGGGAAACTAACCCAAGTTGTGGTTGCATTACAGACAAATAAGATTAGTGAAAACCAAAGTGCAATCAAATATAAAAATGTAACATTTGTTACTTACCTTGCAATTCAAGTAAATTCCACATAATGTTGAGAGTTGTCTGGAGAGTGATGACACTGAATCATTGATTCGTGATTTTGATGTAAATAGTAACAAACCAACACCCAAATATGCTCACACACAAATGTACACAGTCATGGTCCCACAAGTTGTACAAATTACTTGTTACATGACATAAGTCCACCCACTTTCGATGAAGAATCTGGAGATAATCCTAAAGTATTCCTTAGAGAACTAGAAAAATTAATTATGTGGATGAATCACCCAACATGAATCACAAAACAGAGACTTCTTTTGTATATAAATTGCCATGTTAGAAAAATGTACTTTATATTGTTATATTATGTTTTGTTCATAGTGACTAATTGAAATTTCGTAATTATGATACTTTAATGGAAATTTGGGGTGGGGCACACAGCCACAAGAAAACAAAAAATATATTTAAAATAATGTGTTATAGTAATGCTAAGTTGTTGTTAAATGTTCATTTATTGTTATATTTTATGTATGTTATATTTGGGTTATGTATGATTGTTGTAAACAAAATTGTTAAATTTGGAGCATTCTTCAAAATATATGGAAACACATTGTCGAAGTACTTAAATTAAAATTATTTTCCATATATTTCGAAGAATGGCATTTGTAACGGGAGTTTTTGTTTGAAATGAGTTTTGTTTTAGGATCTGAGTATTAGTGGGCCATGTAAGCACAATATAAAAAAAATGATGAACGGTTGCTAAGAAAAGAAAATCAATAACCTTTCTTGATGTGAAAAGATGAAACGTTTTGCATAGTAACGTAAAATCGATAATCTTCAGAGAAAGAGATATTCTGTAATCTTGTTAGTGATGAGTGGACGCACAGGAGTAAGGCATTATATGAAATTAGTGGATTAATTAAAGAGGTAAGGATTTATTGATATGCTAGAGGTAATCTGCAATGATTGACTAGGAAACAAATTTCAAGTAAAATGTAATGCAGACGATACAATTAAATTATATATTACGAAATTGAACTTATCCAAAATTGTATTTATTTCACTCTGAACCACACCTGAAAACGAGAGATCTCATGACTCTTATTTAAAATAAGATGATACAATTGGTGACCAAAAGAAACTGATAGCCGCAAAAACTCACACGAGAAGGGAAAGAATTGTGCTTACAACAAAGGAATTCCTGCTGCAGAAGTAGAACTAGAATAGATGCGCATGCATTTTTTGACTGAAAGCCCCTTTTTTGTCAAGATCCATCTAAATATATAGCTAAGTCAGTATTATTATCATGTTATACTATAGATTCACTTATAGCAGGCTTCATTGAGTCTTCAGCTATCTTTTTCACACATGTTGCCACTACTGATGTGCAGCGAATGATCGTTGGTGGGTTGGGGAGATTTAGCATACCACAAAGTACCTTGCCAGCTGAAAATCCCTTTCCAATACATCTAAGTCCATTAAATAACCTCAAATTATTTTCAAAGACCTGTTTTTTTTTTCATTTTTTCTGATGTACAAAAATTGTTCATGCTCTCACAATTTGTGCATTTTACTGTCAAGTTATTTACTATGCTATTTCTTTGAGAAACATTTTCATTCCTCCCACAAATATTACAACTAGAAACTGAACCTAACCTATTAAAATTAATTAATATATTTATATTTGTTTCATCTTCATTAATGTTACTATACTTCTTTTCCATTTAGAAGCACTGGGTGGAGTTTCAACATTCTCAACAGGATTGTTCAACACCAAATTTTCACATTGTTGTGCAGTTACCTCTTCTACCACAGGATATGTTCTATAATGTTGATTGCCTTTGCTTTTCTTTCTCTTTTTAGACAATTCATAGTGAAAACAACACAAAAAGGCTCTGCACAATATGAAATATACAAATATCCAAGATATTAACCACTTGTTTATATAATTAAACAAACTATAACCACAAAACTATATTATTATATTGAATTCCAGATCAGCCAACATATGAATCAAAATTTCCCCTAAAATAAAAGACAAACCAAAATCTTCTAGACCAAATAGTACTAGAGTTATACTTTATTCTATAAAACCTTGCCAGGATTTAAAAAAATTAAAAAAATACTGTTATAATTTTATGAATTAATTTAAAATAGTAAATATTGGTATATTGTAATAAAACATAGGTAAACTTAATCAGGATGAATTATATTTTCATAATGTGCAAAAAACTGTAAAAGTCAAAATTTGTCATATAAGACCTTTACGACTCCCCTTAATTACCGTCATACATTCATATCATCCGCCATTTTACAGATTGATACCGTAGCCTGCAATCGATACAAGCACGGCCTACCTGATTGAACTATTAGTTACGTTTGGCTACATTGGAGTGTTAAAACTTTTTTAACGCCGAGTGGCAGAATTATCTTCTTTTAACACTACTCAGAACTGTCCAAAGCTGGGCTTTTAACGTCATCGGTATAAAAAATACTTCACGATGAAAAGAAAAGTCAGAAATTAGCCTCAAAATCTAGGAGTTTTGTTTCACTGTCCCTGTATAGGGAAGAATTACATCGATATAAAAACTTATATAAATATTTCAACGGAAATACGAGAGAGGTTCCTTAAATCCACAAAGAGTAAATTAAAAAAAATTGTCCCGTCTTTTTTTTAAACTTTATATAACTTAAGTCATATTAGACGAAGAATTAAATGAGTAAAATGATGCTCAAATGAATTTAGGTTCCATAAAGATTAGAGTTACTCAGAATAAGGAAACAACCCAGAAAAAACTTATTCAGAAGTCTCACCATAACCGAGATCCGAACTCTTGCATGTGCGTGGTGTGATCCATATAAAACTGAACCATTTCAATAGGCCATAACTCTTGAACTAATAATAGGAGACACGTACAACTTTGGGAGAATATAATACACAATTGGGAGATTACAGTACACTATTTACATCTCAGAGAAAATGTTGGAAGTGTCCTCCACCAGCATCTATACATGTTCGTACTCGTCTCACCATATTCTCTAAAGTATTACGGAGATGATGTCGAATTGAGAGAAGGTTACTTCCAGCAAGGTGGGGCAACGTGCTATACATCTAATAACAACATGGAACTTGTAACCAGTTTCTTTGATGATCGAATAATCTTAAAAGGTTTGTGCCCTCCAGATCCCCTGACCTAACCTAACCGGATAAAAAAGTACAAGAATGGGCAACAACCAATTGATATTCTCAACGAATCCATTGTAACCGAAATAAGCAACATTGGCGAGGATACTCTCCGTAAAACTTCAGAGAATATGGTGAGATGAGTACAAACATGTATAGATGTTGGTGGAGGACACTTCCAACATTTTCTCTGAGATGTAAATAGTGTAATGTAATTTCCCACACACTGTATGTTTGTGTGTGTATGGGTAGCTGAGTGAGAGAGAAGTATAATTCCAAAACAAAACGTTGGTTAAATTCATAGTGCACAATTGTACACAAAACGTCTTAAAAAATGTGAGATAAAGTACATCATGATGATTTTTCAACTACAAACACGTTTTATATGATAAAATGTACTTATTTATTACATTCTGAAAAATGGTTCTAACAATCTTTATTTAAATACCATATCTGCAACATGACAAATAAAACTCCTATCCTGAATTTTCTGGGAATAGCCTGATGTTATTCTGTATGACTTTAACACTAACTATAAAAATCTCAATGAAGCAATAAAGTATTAGCCTAGTTTTGTTATTGTGTTAACATTTTCATTTTCAAAGAGATGAAAGCCCTATTCCAGAACGTTCTGCACAAAATTAGTGGTTACCAAGCTATGTGTGAAATTTTGAAAATTATTAAGTAAGAAAACATGCCATACAGAGTGGAATTCTTTATATTTACATCTCTGATATCCTGTGACGTCGAAACCTTTTTATTGTTTAAAATTTGCTTGAATGTTAGGTGTTGAAATTCCACATTTAATAATTTACGAATGTACATTGTAACCCAGTGTAATGCACTTGGCGATTTTGTTATAGTTAATAAATAGCAGTATGTATAAACGCTGAAGTGCAATTTCAGAAACAGTAGCTCATGATGCTTGTAAGTTGTGCTGCATTGAAGCGGTTGTAATGTTCAAACAACAACTACCTGCAGTTGTTTACATGCACGAGCAATAACAGTACAGTCAATTTGCAGTATAGCTATAGAAAAACGCACATGCCTCCGGCGTTTATTAATCACTTTTATTCTGTTTTCTTTTCTGTTTATATGGTCATGTAATGAGAACAGAAGTTCGAAAATGATAGACTATCATTTTAGCAGAGAATGTATTTTTATCTACAGTGTGATCCATTTAAATCTGAACCACTTCAATAGGCCATAAGTTTTGAACCAATAATAGGACATGCGTGCAACTTTGGGAGAATATAACACACATTTGGGAGATTACATTACACTATTTACATCTCGGAGAAAATATTAAAAGTGTCCTCCATCAGCATCTATAAATGTTTGCACTCGTCTCACCATATTCGCTGAAGTTTTACGGAGAGTATCCTCGCCAATTTACTTATTTTGGTTCCAATAGATTCCAGAGAACATCAATTGTCTATGACCAATTCTTGTACACTCTAGTTTTTAGATACCCCCACAAGAAAAAATCCGGTGAGGTTAGGTCAGGGGATCTGGGGAGCCACAGACCTTTTGAGATTATTCGATTATCAAAGAAACTGATTACAAGTTCTATGGTGTCGTTAGATGTATGACACGTTGCTCCATCATACTGTAAGTAATCTCTCTCAGTTCTGATATCATCTAGCTGCTCCACAAATGTCTTGAAGAAACCTATATAAACTTCAGTCTCTACAGTCATATAAAAAAATTGGACCAGCGACCCTGACCGCTGACACCTCGCACCACATTCCAACCTTTACATCATGCAGTGGAGTTTCGTGGATCACTTGGGGGTTTACAGCAGCCCAATATTTGGTGTTTTCTGTGTTTATGTAGCCTGACAAATGAAACCATACCTCATCTGTAAACCACGTTATGGAGAGAATATCTGGACGTGGAATAAGAGTACCCTGAAACCATCGACAGTAACTGATTCGTTTATCATAATCTGCTTCTATCAGTTGTTGCACCATGTGCACACTGTAAGGTCGTAATCTTTGCAGCTCTTTGACGTGTTCCATACGAATACCTTGGTTCCTGGCTCAATCGACGCAACGATTTATTTGGAGAATTCAATAGCCTTCTGCAAACATCTGTAACAGTCTCTACATTCAATGGCGGTTTGTTTTCCACTCTCACTAATGAGTATACCAGTTGTCTCCAGATTTCTTACGAGCAATAAAATTGATGCCTTTGTCGGAACATCACGTACATTAAATTCTCTTCGAAACTCCCGTTATGTTGTTACCAAGGAATTTGTCTTCCAATATGTTTTCAAAATGTAAACACGCTCTCGTAGTGAGTACTGCATGTTGCTGTTAAGACTGTCAGCTGTTAACAATTGCCACTGTTGCCAGTTCTCCCAGAGTCACTGAGATCATTAAAACAAATTTCTACATTCTACGAGCTTTCGAAGGGAACTTATGGCCTATTGAATTGGTTCAGGTGTATATGGATCGCACTGTACAACGAAAAATTTAGTGATTATTTAGCAAAACAGGTCGATACGCTCTTGTTAAACACTTTCTCCTCCAGTGGGACGGTCTCCGGTCACCGGCCCGGCCTGGTGGGCCAATTCAGGACCACGGTGGGGGGATGTTGGTTGTACTGGCCTACCAGGGAGTTGCCAACTGTTACAAATGCAGGAACTCTACTCTCTGCATTGTCGAGATACCTTGGGTCGGCCGCCCTCATCCTTCCTTCCTGGGATGTCCTGCTTGAGGCATATCGGTCGCGCCGTGGCACAATGGTTAGACCGCCTGGTTCTCACCAAGGCAGCCCGGGTTCGATCCCAGGCGGCCGCAAAGTGAGATTTGTGATGGACAACACGGCACTGGGGCAGGTTTTCTCCAGGACCCCGGTTTCCCCGCCATCTCATTCCACAGGTGCTCCATCTTCATCTCATGTACCATCAGTGTCACCGCCTGCGGTGCCGTATGTAGTAAAAGCGTGCGTTAAACACTACACATTTCATTTCTACTTGAGTCATAGGTACAATAGATTAAGACAGGTCGCAGTGCTGAATCCCCTACATAGATTCTGTCCTGTTCTATCTATATTGACACAACTAGAAAGTTAAGGTCTTATAGGAATAGTTTTAGAACCATGAACAGACAAACAAATGAGTGCAGTAAATCAGACCTTTTATCCCTCTTGTACAAACTATTCCCTTAAAAAGCTATTTTGCTATCTACTTCAGTTCCATTTGTATAAATATTATCACAAAATAAAAAGTTTGTTCTAGTACCTAAAATGAGAAACAAGAAACTGAAACGACAGTGAAATCTTTAAAACGCAGTGAATATTTCTGTCACCTATTTCCAGTCATTTCATTTCCTTATAGCTTAGTGTGTAAGGATGAGGCGAGTGAACGGAGGAGGAGGCCTATGCCAGTGGGGTTTACTTTTAGGAACTGGTAGCGCTAGTTTTGAGTGTGTGGGGGCTTTCAGAGACACCTCTCCGTGTAGCATCATCATGACTTAATGCCTGGAAATGTTAGGGACCCCACCTGTGTGAACTTAACCCCCGACCTGGTTCCTCTCTGAGTCGCTGGCTTCACCTTTCCCTTTTGGAAGTTTAGAGAAGTTGAATAGACCTCTATACATGCTTAAGCGATAAATTTTTCTCGGTAACTACAAGTTTGAATTAGATTAACCGGTTTATATTTCTGTGAACACATCAGTGCTTGGTGGGAAAGATACAGAGAAGGCAGTGGGTACATTTACAACCTTCTCTGCCTAGCTCCGAACCACAAGAGTGTAATGTACACTGGAAATGGTGTTAAAAAGGCCCCAGTAGATGTTACTATAACAGACCGTCCGCCTAAGCCACCTGTTGCTAAGAGCTAACTTCTTCTGCTAATTCCCCCACAAGTTCTTCAGGAAATGTACGACTCCAAGCTGTGTTCGCAAGACAAAAACCTCTGCAATTTTCTCAAGTGACTTTTCTCTGATAATTGTAAGCTAACTTTGCAGCATCTTCAATTTTTTTTTTAGTTATTCTAAATTTAGGCAAATTTATTGTATAAATATTATTAACTCAATCCGGATATGAAATTAATCAATGTATAATAAAAACGGTACGCAGTAAGACTAGGAAACAAATAATACAAGGGGGTTTAATAAAGTTTTATCACCCTGTAAAAATGTGATAGAGAGTTTGTGTTGATATTCGCTTATTAGTTCTTCTCTACGTAGTCAACATCCAGGTTTACACATTTTTCCCAGCGTTTCTTGACCTTCCGAATACCTTGATTGTAGAAGTCTGCAGAATTCGCTTTAAACCATTCTTCCACTCCATTAATGATGTCATTTGTGTTGTCAAATATGCGACATTGCAACGGATTCTTCATTTCCGGGAACAAGAAGAAATCTCTAGGTGCGAGATCAGGCGAATAAGGCGGATGCTGTAAGATCTCAAAGCCACATTCCCTTGTTTTGTCAACTGCAACTTGAGATGAATGAGCTGGTGCATTGTCAGCCAGAAGACGAACAACTTTGGATAGCATACCGCGTCGTTTCTTTATCACAGCTGCTTGCAACTTGTCCAGAAGATTGCAGTAGTGCCTACCAGTGATGGTTTGACCCTTGGCAAGATAATCTGTAAGAATGACTCCACGACAGTCCCAGAAAACTGAAAGCATGGCCTTCCCAGCTGACTTTTGCACCTTTGCCTTTTCGGGAGGAGAAAATCGGCATGTTTGCATTCCATGCTTATGGTTTTTGTCTCTGGATCAAACTGATGGATCCAGGATTCATCCATGGTTACCAGACAATCAAAAGATCGTCTTCATCCTGTTCCAACAGCTTCAACATATGTCTTTAAAGGTCACGCCGTGTTTGCTTTAGTAAAGGGGTTAGCAAACGTGGAATCCACCGTGCAGACACCTTAGAGATGTGCAGTTCGTCACGAATAATTTTCCACATACTATGATGTGTCTCATTCATGATCATTTGGATGGTTGCTCGTCTGTCTTCCAGTTTTAAACACTACACTTTCTTCACTGTGACAGCATCGTCTGTCATTGACGGTCCACCAGCTCTTGACTCATCTGTCAGGGACATGTGACCAGTTTGAAAATTCCTTTTGCACCCGACAGTAGTGTCATACGATGGGCAAGTGTTTCCATAAACAGCCGTCATCTCATCATGGATTTCCCAGGCAGTTTTGTCCTTCAAATGCAGGTACTTGATCACACTAAAAGCCTCAATTTTCTCTATCTTACACCTCGGTCACTTCTGGCACTCATTATAAAGAAACAAAAGGACTTAACTCATTGAAATTACCAACATTATGTCCCCAAGGATCAATGATGACACTGAAAAATTTTCATCACTCTAGCATAAAAACTTTCGGGTGATAATTAAAGCTTTGCGACACCCCTTCGTACACGCACTTTCTCCAGTAAGTCCCACCTACACCATCACTATCCCATTAATTCATACGTTACACATTTCTAAATTTTAATTATTTGCATCGGAAAAACAAATCCTAATCTGTAACTTACTAAACGTTAAAAAATTACTCCGTTGCCAATTTTTAAGCTGGCATATATGAATGTTACGGCCAATTATCTGATTACTAAAATACTAAGATATAATTTCCCCAAAATTGAGCTAACAGGTTTAATAAGAGGGCTCTTCAATAAAGAATGATCACAATTTCTTTTGACAACGTACCTTTACTCATCCTCATAATTTTGATGGTCCTCATACCCACAGCCTTTTGTTCGGGAGTCAACAGACGTGGCACCTAACGAGCACAAACTCGGGTCATATGAAGATGGTCGTGCATCACACTACCATATGAAGTTCTCAACACTTCACTCACGTTACGTAATGTTATACGCCGATCCTCTCGGACAATCACAGCAGCCTTGAACCACCTGAACACTGTTGCACGAGGTAGTGCATCCTCACTGTACGCTTGCTTCAGCTTTTCATAAGTTTCAGTGGCTGTATGGTTTAAAAGAAAACAGAATTTGATTGCGCTGTACTGCTCCTCCCTCGTCACCTCCACTGTCTGGTATGCGAAATGCAGGTAGCGTGTACAAAATAGAGAATTACTGCAACCTATTAATACGAGAGTGCTGCTGCTTACCGATATTATGCCTAAAATCCCACTCTTTTTCAAGTATTTATGTTACCGATACGAAACTATCACGGAAATAAAATCTTGCCGAAACAGAGAAAGAAAGAGATAGATGTCTGGAAGGTTCTGCTTTCTGGTGTCATCTTCATTGTTACAGAACGTGAACAATGAGTGGAGGTATATAAGAAGCCGTGGCTAGTTTGTCAATGGACAGTCGTAATTGGACTGGGTAATCGTGTGCGTGCAGCTGTGATTTGAAAGTGAACCCTTTTGTTTGTGTTCATGTGGCAGACGACCTTGAAGGTTGTATTTGTGTATGTTATGTAATTCTGCTGCTGCCAAGGGCTGTGCAAACTTTTTACGGATATAAAGAGCAGTGTGAATTTCTGCAAACTCGACTTTTAATTCTACGGACATCCAAAGCCACAATTTTTTTTTTAATTTTATAAATTAATACGTAAATATTATCTCGGTGTAGATACTAGATGCAGAGGTACGATATTCCGATTTAATTTATGTTATTACAATTATTCAACTATTTCCTTGACATTTTATTTGTTTACCAAATTGTTACCAGTGAGCGATTCTGAATAAGCTGCCTACACCTCTAAGGGACCCACCGAGCTGTAGTGCCGCCTGTGATAACGTCCGGCCGCCTGTGGGATACTTTCATCTCAATCTTGCCTTTCCTATCTGACGCACAATAAGCCCTTGACTACAGTGCCGGAATCCCGGCTGTGATAGATAATAAAACAGGCAAAAAGGAAGTTAAAACTAATAAAACTAACATATTTCTCACAAAGAAAGGAGTTGTAGTCATCCAATTCCATTTTCAAGCGGAGGAGATAGCAAAACTATTACTTTGCATTGTTGTTAATTACAGTTAAGGGTTAAATAATAAACAACTCGCCAATATAGGTCATTAGTTTATTGTCCCTTAGTTAGGGGCTCTGGACATAAAAGGAAGGAAATGATTTTCCCTTTCAATTTAAACGTATCAATTAAAGATTAGAGTAAATCAAATAGTGTTACAGTTAGTGCATGGAGGCTTGCTTCCTTTGTTTCCAGTGCACCACAACAGGCGACATCCAATCGAATTCCAAAGGAGATTTTACTCTATAAAGGCAGTCCACAATTGAGAGCACAAAACTGGAATTCACTCACGAACAAAACAGCGTAGCCTCTGTGAATGGACAAAAGCCTTCCCTTTTACCTGATAATCTCCTGCGAATACAAGAACCTTAGAGGACGACGTCAAATAGACCACAATTCCATTCTCTGTTCTCGTAATGACGTCGCTAAAACGGTTTCAGTATCAGCTTCTGTTGTGTGCCGGCGGTACAGCGTGCCCCAAGAATTATTGTGAACTCGCGCGTGATTCCTCACAATAAACGGCTTCGTTTTGCAGCATTTTCTTTAAACTGTATTACGTGATATGTATCTGTACACACAGAGGGTAGAATAAACAAGGCATTAAGTGTGCTAACCTATAGATTACATTAATGGAGACCTAGTGTTAATGTATGTATAAACTTCGATGGTGTTTTGTCAATAAAAAGCTGTAACAAGATGTAAATGAAGGGTGAAATTACTACAAACGAAACATGTATCACATTCACACTGCTTTACTAGCGGTTACACTAACTATTCTTATAAGAGCTTACTTGTTCTATTTACTTAATTTTAGTTGGGATAAAGCTTTAAACAAATTCAATTGAATTGAATTATTTATTGTGCATATTACAAAACTTTAGAATTTACAACTTTAGGCTACATTTATTTGTCTTTACATTGTTGCTACCTTGCCTTACATGACACCCTGGTCTTCTGCTCTACCAGGTAGCTCTTAACCTCCATGCCTCCTTGTTACTTAATTAGTCCCTTCTTCCCTCTCATCTTCCTTTCGTATATTCTTTACACTTCTTACGCATTTTTCTTTTACTTTCTGTAATAACTCACCAATATTTCTTACCTACTTTTCCTCCTTTCCTGTTAACATTTTTATAGCTACTGCCCTCTTCTCTACTTTCTCCCATTTTCCCTCCCAAACCTTTTGTCTCCCCATTGCAACCTCCTCGCATTCTGTTACATAGTGTTCTGTGCTTTCTTTTCCACCACACAATTCACAAATTCCCTGTTACGTACCTCTTATCCCTCTTAGAAATATTGCTCCTGTCCTCATCCAAGCTAACCCTTCTCTCTTGCTTATTGCAGTAATCTACACATGCTTTTCGTTCCCAATTTCCTTTTATTTGCTTGTAAAATTGTAATGTATTTTCTTCCATTTTATGTCTTCTGTTCTGCATTTTACCAATTTACTCACATCACATTCAAACAGTAAAATGTTTAAGAACTGAACAGCTTTCTAGCCTTATAATTTAATTCTTTCAGTGCAATTGATAAAAAATAACTGAATATCGACAGAAAATTAAAACAGTGACAAAGTATTGAACAATGGGAACCATTAACAACGAATATGTTGGGATTAGTTTGTGCTACGAAAAATGATATTTTAAAAATCACTTATGTGACTATGTGCTTTAACAATATTTACATGTTTTATGCAGTTATGTTTACCATTTACTTGTATACAAGATTATATGGAATTTCTTCCAAAGGAAGAAAAATTTGTAGGGTTTTTCAAGAATTCTTAAGATCTATATACATATGGTCACGTAAATATCTTAAACATAAGCTCTTTTAATGAACATCCTGAAAGGCATTTTTATAACATTAAAATTGACGAAAAGATTTCTTTAAAAGGGGAGTTTGGTATATGGGGGATGTTTGTTTTTGAAAAGAAAAAAAAATTGTGTTGCATCCTTGGAAGACAGTTTTGTTATTTTACCAAATTATTAATTTTATGCATTCATTCAAAACACACACATACGTATCGTATTTTCCAAAAATAGTTTTATTTTTTCTTCAGGAAATTTGTTAGGTGGAAAACGCTGATGTCTCTGCCTATTAAAACAGTTAGGATCTGCTTTAAGCTAAAATGAAATCTTAAATGCAGTGGTGAGGCGTGACTTTCAAAGCGAGGGAAGCTCCAAGTAATAATTCTCATTGAAGTAAGGGAGAATAATGACTTAACGAATCAAAGCTACGTCCGTCCGTTGTGCTGACTGGCTGTATACAGTCAGAAGGTTTTCGCTGCGTGTCCACCCGTTAAGGGTTTTATCGCAGGTGAGGTATTCGAAACGGAATTTTGTAGGATCGATATGGTGTAGGTTTTGAGGTTGATGAATCAAAGCTACATTTCAGTACTCTCACTATTGTACAGTCACACGTAGGTAAGACTGCCCAAACTACAAGCAGACATATTCGTGCTTCCCCTCTCCTCTCAGGCGTTCCAATCTTCCCTGCAGCTGGCCCACGCCGCGTAAACTGTTAGCATAAAATGGACAAAGTATGCATTTCACAAACTTCTGTGAATTGCCTTAAGCTTCACAAGAATTTCCTGTTTGTCACCACTGTCGACCAACTTACCTAAATTACTATCGCTAATGCCAGTGAAATATATAGCGTGATCCATATAAACCTGAACCATTTCAATTTGAACCAATAATAGGACATACGTGCAACTTTGGGAGAATATAATACACATTTGGGAGATTATGTTACACTATTTATATCTCAGAAAAAATGTTGGAACTCTCCTCCACCAGCATCTACACATGTTTGCACTCGTCTCATCATATTCTCTGAAGTTTTACGGAGATAATATCGAATTGAGAAAAGGCTATTTTCAGCACGATGGAGCAACTGCCATACATCTAAGAACACCATGGAACTTGTAACTAGCATCTTTGAAAACACTGGGCAACAATGAAAATGTTTCAGGCTTAAAAGTAGTGAATTTACATGTATTTCTATCTGCTGAAATAAAAAATCACCATAAAAATGTTTTGAAGATAAAGTGACATTTCATACTTTATAGTAAAGATTTTAAATTTGGGGGAACTTTTTTTGGGAGTTGGCACACCTGTCAAATAACAAAACAAAATCAGAGAGGAATTTTGGAAATTAACTGATGCAAAAGTTAAGGAAGGCATTTCTGTCGGACCACAAATAAGAAAACTTGTAAAGGATCCTGCAATTGACCAAATTTTGGAGGAGAAAGAAAAGTACGCTTGGGAAGCCTTCAAGGGTGTTGTTCATGGATTTTTAGGCAACAAACTATATATGACAACTACAAGCATTTGGCGACAGTGCTTCTGCAAAAATACCATAACCTTGGATGCTACATGTCCCTTAAGATCCAATTTCTCCACTCCCACTTAGACTTTTTCCCTCCTAGTTGTGGAGCTGTTAGTGATGAACATGGGGAGAGATTCCATCAGGACATTTCTGTTATGGAACAAAGATATAAGGATCGTTGCAATGAAGTGCTTGCGGATTACTGTTGGTCTTTGTATAGGGATTCTGCGGAACTCCATCACAAGAGGCAAGCTTGAAGACGACGAAGTCAATAGGCCACCACATGATTCTCTTCAGACACGACTATCTGCGAAGAATTTTTCCAGCAATTTAGAAGTCTTAGCATGTAATTTCCAGTTAAAAAGAATCAAATGCACTTTCATTGTTGTTAGCATGTATGTAATTAAAATGTATCCTTTTCTCTCAATCCGTTAATATGTAATATTTCCTCCTTGTGTATATCATAGAAACTAGAGCTAATAAAAACTTTTCATTGTCATATTTGTTTTTCTCAACCCAAAATTAGTAGGAATTGCCTCATGAAGTGCTGGAAGCATTCAAAAAAATTTTTTTTTGTTGTTGTTGTTGCCCAGTGTAATGGAATAATGTCAAAATTTCTGTGCTCTCACCCCAGATCACCTGACCTAACTTGGGAGGGGGTGTCTAAAATAGATTGGACAAGAATAGGCCACAGACAATTAATGTTCTCAAAAAATCCATTCCAACCGAAATAAGTAATATTGACGAGGATGCTCTCCGTAAAACTTCAGAGAATATGGTGAGACGAGTGCTAACATATATATATGCTGGTGGAGGACACTTACAACATTTTGTCTGATATGTCTATAATGTAATGTAATCTCCCAATTGTGTATTATATTCGCCCAAACTTGCACATGTGTTCTATTATTGGTTCGAAAGTTATGGCCTATTGAAATGGTTCAGGTTTATTTGGATCGCACTATACTTACAACTGTATTTAAAGGCGCCACATAAAACAAAATAGTAAACTTTTCTTCACACGCTATAGACGTTTCACGTGACAAAATCTGTCAAGTGCTTTCTAACTACCGAATGATTTCGATTGCTTCCCGAAACTATGTGTTCAAGGTTAACAATGCGTGAATACAGAAATATGCAGTATTGAATGAGCTCACGGAACCGGTCGATCGAGCTTAAGCAGCTATCAAATTGTCAGCAGTCGCGTGAATGTTCACGAATAAATTTTTAAAATGTATCCAGAGCAAATAAAATATTGTTTGGAATGAACGTTTTGTCTTGCTTCTTTTGCTACTGAATTTCTTCGGAAAGAGCGCTTCAATGCACGCTTAACCACTGCATAACTAAAATGTTACCATTATTCAAACTATATAAAAGACCATGTTTCTGTAAGATGAGTAGTACAAGAGTACAGTCTGGAATGTGCCATTGGTTACTATTGTCGCCAGGCATCGTTTCCTGCAGGCCCGTAACTATGCGAAGGCCGAGAGAGAGAGAGAGAGAGAGAGAGAGAGAGAGAGAGAGAGAGAGAGAGAGAGAGAGAGAGAGAGAGAGAGAGAGAGAGAGAGAGAGAGAGAGAGAAGCGGGGAGTGAGACACATAGCGCCAAAGCTACGCTCACGGAGCAGAAAAGCACTTGCTAATTCCGAGAGAGAAAGAGCCAGAGAGATGTCTGGATAGTTCCCTCTCCTTCGTCGGCCGCCGTGAAAGGCCATGAAGCTTCGGAAACTTTCTAGAAACGATGGTTCGGTTATAAATGCGTCACGGTTAGTCGGAAAGGTAAGCACTCTTCTTAACTAGGGTTTCCAATATGTTTCTTACCCTGGGTACTTTCCACAGGAATGCAGGGAGGCCCGGGTGATATGCAGAGTGAATCCTGGGAAGAATCCGGTACACCCTTCCAGCCTCCTTTCCACCCTTTCGAAAGTTTTCGAGAGGTTGATTCTCACCCGCTTGTCCCCCATTCTAGGAGACATTCAAGCCATTCCCGACCATTAGTTTGGATTTCGTCCTGGGCACACGACAGTCCAGCAATTACTGCGTGTGGTGCAGACCGCTGCCCTGGGCATCCAGGAAGGCGCCTTCACGGATGCAGTTTCGTTGCACGTCGAGAAAGCCTTTTCTACGACATATACTGGTCTCCTACACAAACTGATCCACCTGGGCTCCCAACACAGATGATCAATATCATACACAGCTTTCTACGACACCGCACCTTCAAAGTCACAGTTGCGGGGAAAACATCAACACTAAGACCAGTGAGGGGCGGAGTCCCCGAAGGATCTGTACTATTTCCCACCCTATTCAACGTCTTCGTGGCAGATTTTCCCACAGAGCCACGAGTCGAAATGTTATAATATGCTGACGACGTGCTTCTGTTCTGCAAAGACAAACACATCCTCAGAGCCTTCAACCCCTTACAAAGGCACCTCCGTCTCACACAACCGTGGTGTCGGCGGATGTCCGTAAATCCGGACAAAAGCCACGCCATTGCTTTCACTAAGCGCCACACCCCCGCCGACTGCCCCAACTTCAGCTTCCGAGGTCTAAGGATAGAGTGGACTAACTCCATCCAGTAGCTTGGAGTGACATTGGATAGAGGTCTAACTTTTCGTCAGCACATCAGGGACGTAGCGGCAAGGGTGCAGAGAGCAATAGCTTCCCTGTACCCAATGCTGGGGTTGAGCTCGATGCCGGTTGGACTGAAGTCATACCTCTTCCGAGCGCTGGTATTTCCTGTGATTGTATATGCCTGCGAGATCTGGGGCATGGCCGCAGACAGCTGGCTAACATGGCTTCAACGTGCACAGAATAGGTCCATATATTCGGTGGGTCGCTCTTTTACCACCAGGTTGCTTCACAAAGCCTCGGGGCTTCCTTACGTAGAGGATGAAATTAGGCGTCTGGCATAAAAATTTTACGCAATTTTACCTAATCATAGAAGCGCCCTTGTTAGATCTTTGGGAAATTATAACCCCACTAGACGCCGTTTCAGGCTGTTCCGTGTACCCCGCTTGGCTTGCGGGCACCCGAGGTAACCAAGGAACTAATCCTAATAGCTAACACCTAGCAGCTAGCAGCTAGCAGCTAAAGCTGAGTTCCACATAATACTTCTAAGTTGTTTGGCAATAAAATTTTTCCACCTATAACAAATTGAAAAATTACAACTCCAGGATGTAAGGTTTTGCACCCATTCCTTCAACCTGAGGTACTGATAACACTGGGCAACAATGAAAATATTTCGGGCTTAAAATGGTTAATTTACATATATTTCTATCTGCTGAATTCAAAAATCACTATAAAAATGATAGATTAGCTCTTGGTTTGAAGATAAAGTGATATTTCATATTTTAGAGCGAAGATTTTAAATTTGGGGGAATTTTTTTTGGGAGTTGGCACATCTGTCAACTAACAAAACACAATTCGAGAGAAATTTTGTAAATTTAATGAAGCAAAAGTTAAGCAGGGCATTTTTGTCGTACCACAAATAAGAGAAATTGTAAAGGAACCTGTATTTGACCAAATTTTGCAGGGGAAAGAAAAGGAACCTTGGTAAGCCTTCAAGGGTGTTGTTCATGGACTTTTAGGCAACAAAACAGGACAACTACAGGCATTTGATGACAGTGCTCCTGCAAAAATACCGTAACCTTGGATGCAACATGTCCCATGAGATCCATTTTCTCCACTCCCATCTAGACTTTTTTCCCTCCTAGTTTTGGAGCTGTTAGTGGTGAACATGGGGAGAGATTCCATCAGGACATTTCTGTTATGGAACAAAGATATCAGGACCATTAGAATGAGGTAATGCTTGCGGATTACTGTTGGTCTTTGTATAGGAGTTCTGCGGAAATCCATCACAAGAGGCAAGCTAGAAGACGACGAAGGCAATAGGCCACCACATGATTCTATTCAGACACGACTATCTGCGAAGTATTTTTCCAGCAATTTAGAAACTCTTAGCATTTAATTGCCATTTAAAAATGCACTTTCATTGTTGTTAGCATGTATGTACTTAAAATGTATCCTTTCTCTCAATCTGTTAATATGTAATACTTCCACCTTGTCTATATCATAAAAACTAGAGCTAATAAAAATTTGTCACTGTCATATTTGTTTTCCTCAACCCAAAATTAGTAGGAATTGCCTCGTGAAGTGCTCGAAACATTCAAAAAGTAGTTGTCTGTTACCCAGTGTAATTTGTTGCCTTGACGAGAAATGTCAATCTAAAACCCACAACCCACCCTACAATCATCCTGAAAAGAAAAACCTTAGCTGCGGTAAAACCCTTAACGGATGGGCACGCAGGAAAATCCTTCTGGCTTTATACAACCAGCCAGCACTTCGGTCGGTCGGTTTGTCGGTCGGTCGGTCGGTCAGTCGGTCGGTTGGTCGGCCGGACAGCTCAGTTGTTCAGCGGAACTGCTAGTGAGTGAATGGAGTTGTCTATGGACTTGTGAATTGAATGTGCAGCGGTGTGAAGGACTGGCAGACGACCGTGAAACTTGCGTTTGTGTATGTTAGGTAATTCTGCTGCTGCAAAGGGCTACACAAAGTCTTTCTACGGAAATAAAAACAATCATTTTGAATTCCTGCAAACTAGACTTTTAATTTTACGAGGTTACAAAGTCACACTATTATTAGTTTTTCTGTTTGCTTTTGTTTCAAGCTGTTTAGTTCAATTCGCGATTTAAATTGTGATATTGAATATTTTGGTGGATTTCAATGTTTCTTCTGCGTATTGAATTGCGTGTTCATTATGATTTTCTATTAGAGGATGCTGAGTAGAGAGTTTCTTGTTCATATGGAGTCCAGTGGAGGAGCGCCGGGAACGCTGTACCCATTTGCATATTGATAACACCTCGATGCAATGATCCCAGCCCTGTTTTGTATGCTAACTACATAATAACCATTCCTTGTGAAGCACGGATCGGATAAAGTGCAACGTTTTAGGAATAGTTAATTATTTAGACATTCAGGGAAGAGGATTAGCAAATTTCGGGCTCAGAAACAGCTGCGCACACTTTTCGCAGAAGTAGCCGTCGAAGGTAAAACGATAATTCTATCATTCGTAAATAAGGAGAGATAATGGAAATAGCGGTCGAGGTGAGGTTAGCAAACGATAACTTACTGAGCATGCGCAAGTTCCTCGTTACCAACTCAATAGCACTACATCGGCTTTGCACTGAGGCAATACTAAATCTGGTCCGTTATTATTGCTCAGTTTGACACGGGGTGAGTAAAAGGTATGAAACAGTGCTTGTAATTTTACTGTTATAGATTTGTAAAGGGATATTTTTAGCAAAATTTTAAGACATCAACATTTTTTCCTATTACTATGATTGTGAATATGGCGTGCATTTTTACTATAATTTAAATTTATTAGGACGTATTACAGCACAAGAAATTAAAACAAAGAAAACACATTTATAACAAATCTAGTGGTGCTGTGTTGTCACACATGATGAATTCACTTCAAAAGTTGTTCAAAATGGCCTCCATTTACAGAATATTATAATACCGGGTGTCCATAAATGAATATCGGGGTTTTAACGCTTTATAACATTAATTTTATTAAACTTACAGTAATGAAATATATGTCACATGAAAGAGCAACTCAAACAGTTTTATTCGTTGGCACCAGTGCGCATGTGCGTGAAATGTTTACGCCGCGATCCGCTAGAAAGCGGTAGTAGCAAAGATGGCGACTAGTGAGCAGAAAGCGTTTTGTGTTTTGCAGTTTGCAAAGACCGAATCTGTAGTTACTGTGCAACGTGCGTTCCGCATTAAGTTCGGGTGTGATCCTCCAAGTGACAATAACATCCGTAGATGGTTTCATCAGTTTGAAGATACAGGCTGCCTTTGTAAACGGAAGAGCACGGGACGACCAAGAGTTAGCGAAGAGGATGTTGAGCGAGTGAGAGAGTCGTTCACTCGTAGCCCAAAGAAATCAGTTCGGAAGGCTGGTCGTGAATTAGAAATTGCTAAGTCGACTGTTTGGAAAGTTTTAAGGAAACGATTGCAACTACGTCCTTATCGTTTACAGTTGTTACAGGCTCTAAAGCCTGCAGACCATGGTTTACGTGCCAACTTCGCTAACGTAATGCTGTTTAATGACGATGAAGATTTTCTAGATCATGTTGTTTTCAGTGATGAATCGACCTTTCACCTCAGTGGACATGTTAACACTCATAATGCGCGGATATGGGGCTCAAAAAATCCTCATGAGGTCGTACAAGTGCAACGAGACTCCCCTAAAATCAATGTTTTTTGTGCTGTATCCCGGCGGAAAGTTTACGGACCTTTCTTTTTTGGTGAAGCTACTGTAACTGGTACTTCCTACCTTGATACACTAGAGCAATGGCTCTTCCCTCAGTTGGAACAATATGAACCAGAGAATTTCATTTTCCAGCAAGATGGCGCGCCACCTCACTGGCACAACGCAGTACGCGAATGGTTGAACGTAACTTTACCCGACCGCTGGATTGGCCGCAAGGGACCCAATGACAGAGCTTGCTATGCGTGGCCTCCACGTTCACCCGACCTAACGCCATGCGATTTCTACCTTTGGGGTTTCATCAAGGATCGTGTGTATGTACCTCCATTACCAGCTGACCTCCATGAATTACAAAACAGGATTGAAGCAGCTGTTGCAACAATTACTGAAGACACACTGCTCAACGTCTGGGAAGAACTCAGCTATAGACTTGATGTGTGCCGTGTGACAAATGGTGCTCACATAGAACACTTGTAAGCTCGTATATAAAACTGTTTGAGTTGCTCTTTCATGTGACATATATTTCATTACTGTAAGTTTAATAAAATTAATGTTATAAAGCGTTAAAACCCCGATATTCATTTATGGACACCCTGTACTAACAATATGCAGGAACTCACGAAACACATTCCGTGACATGTAATATTTTGTAAACTGTAGTCTTTACATAAAGGCTGACGTTATACTTCTTTAGAAGGGCTTTAAGTATGCGATAAACCATTTAAGGTTCAAGAAATTAACAATAACCTTTCTCTTACAGTTCTACGGTAAATTATCCCCGTATAATTGATATATAAAACAATGTTAATCAACCTACGAAAAACTGTTAATGTCATACAAGGTTATAATAATTGTTCTTAATATAATTATCTATATGCTTGATTTCTGTGGGTTCCGCTACGTCCGTCCATCCTTCCATCCAGGTGTGCGTCCGTCCAGCCAGCCTCCATCCGTCCAGCCAGCCTCCTTCCGTCCAGCCAGCCTCCTTCCGTCCAGCCAGCCTCAACCGTCCATCCCTCCATCTGTCCGTCGGTCCAGCCAGCCTCCCTCACTCCAGTCAGCATCCATCCGTCCAGCCAACCTCCGTCCACCCATTCGTCCAGCCAGGCTCCAATACATCCGTCCAGCCAGCCTCCATCCTCCAGTCAACCTCCGTCCATCCGTCCGTTCAGCCAGCCTCCGTCTATCCATCCGTTCAGCCAGCCTCCATCCTCCAGTCAACCTCCATCCATCCGTCCGTCCAGCCAGCCTCCGTCCGTACATCCGTCCAGCCAGCATCCATCTGTACATCCGTCCAGCCAGCCTCCATCCTCCATCCAGCCTCCATCCATCCGTCTGTCCAGCCAGCCTCCATCCGTACATCCATCCAGCCAGGCTCCATTCTCCAGCCAGCTTCCATCCTCCAGCCAGCCTCCGTCCATCCGTCCGTCCAGCCAGCCTCCGTCCGTACATCCGTCCAGCCAGCATCCATCTGTACATCCGTCCAGCCAGCCTCCATCCTCCATCCAGCCTCCATCCATCCGTCTGTCCAGCCAGCCTCCATCCGTACATCCGTCCAGCCAGGCTCCATTCTCCAGCCAGCCAGCCTCCGTCCATCCGTCCGTCCAGCCAGCCTCCGTCCGTACATCCGTCCAGCCAGCTTCCATCCGTACATCCGTCCAGCCAGGCTCCATTCTCCAGCCAGCCAGCCTCCGTCCATCCGTCCGTCCAGCCAGCCTCCGTCCGTACATCCGTCCAGCCAGCTTCCATCCGTACATCCGTCCAGCCAGCCTCCATCCATCCGTCCGTCCAGCCAGCCTCCATCCGTACATCCGTCTGGACAGCCTATATCCTCCAGCCAGCCTCCGTCCATCCGTCCGTCCAGCCAGCCTCCGTCACTCCAGCCGGCATCCATCCGTCCAGTCAATCTCAGTCCATCCATACGTCCAGCCAGGTTCCAGTACATCCGTCCAGCCAGCCTCCATCCTCCAGCCAGCCTCCATCCGTCCAGCCAGCCTCCGTCCATCCGTCCGTCCAGCCAGCCTCCATCCGTACATCCGTCCAGCCAGCCTCCATCCGTCCAGCCAGCCTCCGTCCATCCGTCCGTCCAGCCAGCCTCCATCCGTACATCCGTCCAGCCAGCCTCCATCTGTACATCCGTCCAGCCAGCCTCCATCCTCCAGCCAGCCTCCATCCATCCGTCCGTCCGTCCAGCCAGCCTCCATCCGTACATCCGTCCAGCCAGCCTTCATTCTCCAGCCAGCCTTCATCCTCCAGCCAGCCTCCGTCCATCCGTCCGTCCAGCCAGCCTCCGTCCATCCGTCCGTCCAGCCAGCCCCCGTCCGTACATCCTTCCAGCCAGCCTCCATCCGTACATCCGTCCAGTCAGCCTCCATCCTCCAGCCAGCCTCCGTCCATCCGTCTGTCCAGCTAGCCTCCATCCGTCCGTCCATCCGTTCGCCCGTCTCTCCTCCATCCATCCGTCTATCCAGCCTCCATCAGTCCGTCCGTCTGTCCTCCATCCATTCATCTGTCCGTCCGTCCAGGCAGCCTCCGTCCATCCGTCCGTCCGTCCGTCCGTCCGTCCTTCCTTCCAGCCTCCGTCCGTCCGTCCGTCCATCCGTCCATCCGTCTACTAGCCAGCCGTCCTTCATTCCTTCATAAAATTATTCGTTATCAATCAGTAATTTCGGTATTAATAGTGTGACTTTGTGGGTTCGTAAAATTAAAAGTCCATTTTGCAGAGATTCAAAATGCTCTTTATTTGCGTAGAAGACATTTTGTACAGCCCTTTGCAGCAGGTTGACGTAACATACAGCAACACAAGTCTCTCGTGGTTTCACCATACGTAAACAAACGCAAGTATTCACTTGCAAATCACTAGACGATTATCAGTTCTCAACTTGCAACACGGTACAGTTCAAAGGTTCACAAAACTCACACTCACTTCACAAGTCCATAGACAACTCACTAGTAGCTTCGCTGCACGACTGATTCGCGGACCGACCGACCGACCGACCGACCGACCGACCGACCGTGCGAGGGGTTTTGCTGCGTGGCCACCCGTTAAGTGTTTTACCGCAGGTAGGGCTTTTCTTTTAGGGATGTAGGATGGGTTGTGGGTTTTTAGGTAGAAATTTTTCGAGGTTACAAATTTTATGTACCTCAGGTTGTGGGAGTGGAATCAAAACCTTGCACCTTGGTGTTCTAATTTTAAAGTTGTGTTAGGTTGAAAATTGTGATGCAAAACAGCTTAGAAGATTTATGTGGAGCTCAGTATTAGCTACTGTTAGGATTAGTTCCTGGGTTATCTCGAGTGCCCGCAAAGCATGCGGGGTACCCGGAACAGCCTGAAACGGCGTCTAGTGGGTCATAATCTCCCAATGATCTAACAAGGGCGCTTGTATGTCGGGGTAAAGTGTCGAAAAATTTTGATGCCTGACGCCTAATTTTTTCCTCCGCGTAAGCAAGACCCGAGGCTGCATGAAGCAACGTGGTAGGGATGACCCGCAACCCACTGCCTCTCGTCTTTTACACCGAACCACCGTTTCTTAAAAGTTACCAAACTAACAAGATCTTTCGTGACGGTGAGGGAAGGAGAGGGAACTTTATAGACATCTCTCCGGCCCTTTCTCTCTCGGCAAGTAACAAGCGCTCTTCCACTCCGTGGGCGTAGCTTGGTCGCTATATGTCTCTTTCACTCCCCACACTGGTTTGTCGTTACTCCGACGATCGGGTGACAATAGCATTTCAAACCACAGTTGTCCATCGAACTGTCAAGTATGAACAGATGAATACTTTACATTAACTTCTGAAACATAAACAATGATGCTATTATTGTCTTGTTTGGTAGCTGAAAAATAAGTATTTCAAAGAGCAAAGTATACATAAATCTGAGACACTGGTGTTTATTTGTTCTTCCGAAAGTTAAAACTCTATTTATCCAGAAGGGAAAGATATATTCTAACTTACATAGCAAAGAGTACAGTAAATTTAGAAAATCGAAATACGAGAAAGACTCGTATTACATATGGCTATAAATGTTAAGCTTCGGTCTGGATTCGCTTCTAGGTGGCCACATGGTTTAGCTATTCAATCATATTCACGTCCACCTCGGTAGCGTAGATGGTAGCAAGTCTGCCTCACGTTCAGGAGGTCCCGAGTTCGAGTTTCGGTCAGGGTGAGTTACTTGGTGAGTTTTCCGGGGTTTTCCCTTGACCTAAAAGACGAATGTCGGGTAGCTCAAAGCTCAATGGACCCTGGGCTCATTTGAACATCATTTCACCCATTCCATTTCATCGTCCGATATGACATAATTTTGGAGGACGTAAATTGCCTAAATAAATAAAGGATGGGATGGGATACGATGGGATGGGATGGGATGGGAGGTCATATATACGGGCTGTAAAAGTATGTATAAGTTGATCAGGGATAACAAATTCAACTATTAACTGCCGAAATTATCGTGTAAAACTAAATCAATGCCTAAAGATGTATATTTACAATACATGCTCAAAATGTGCTCCGTTGGACTCTATGCTATAACTCTTGGGTTTATAAATCGTAGAAACGTATCTCAAGTCTTGCGCTTCATGACTGTTGGAGTCTGCTCTGCCCTTGATTCGTAATGACTGCCATAGTTTTGAATGCATTAGAAACATCTGAAGTGCTAACAGAACCTGCTATTGTGCAAAGCGTCGTGACAGGTAGGTTTGCTATTTACATTCCAGACCTTCCATTCTACACACATGCCAATTTCTTCAAGCAACTTTATTGCAATATGCACGCAGGAATTCAGTCTTTTAATACAATTTTGTGGCTAAAACGCTCATTTTGGCAACATATCACAAGGTACAATTCTGATCTTTTACCTTTTTGTAATTGCAAAAGCAATTGCTAATATTGTGATGAAATATTCGCAATAAAAACTTTGATCAATTTTATTTATTATTTATGCAACCCTGCACTATAGAGGAGAACGGTACAGGAACTTCCGTGTCAGCTTAACCCTTGTTTGGTGTCTTTATGGACCTCAAAGCTGCTATAACTACCTAGAAACCATTTTAGTGTGAATGTAGAGTTCTCATCTTCCAGATATGCTTTTTGTGTACCTTTTATTATAAATTGTCAAAATATTTTGGTAAGATGACGGTCAGTAACTTAGAATTTTGAATTTTTTATAACAGGGTGAGAAAATACCCCAGATACACTATGTGATTTTCCATGTTATACATGGGCTGTTCAATAAAGAATGATCACAATTTTTTGACTACCCACCTTTACTCATCCTCATAATTTTGATGGTCCTTCTCAGAATAGTCTCCCCTGAATGCGATGCACTTGTCCCAGCGTCTCTGCCAGTCTTCAAAGACATGCTGGAAACCATTTTTGAGAGATCCTTCAAAATTGTCTCCGCAGCCTTCACCACTGCTTCCGATGATGGATGATGCCTTCCACGAAGGCGCTTCTTCAAGTTAGGGAATAGAAAAAATTCACATAGGGCTGAATCCGTACTATAGGTAGGGTGAGAGAAGCACTTCACGTTGATTTTTGCAAGATATTCAGCAACAACATTGGCAACATGCGGCCGCGCATTATCGTGGTGCAGCATCCAGCCTGCTTCACAGAAATATGGTCCTTTGCGCCTGATATAGACTTGCAATGTTTTCAGGACACCCCTGTAGCATTTTCCAGTTACTAATGTGTGTGCAGGTACGTCATGCTGATAAACCATTCCATGAATATCAAAGAATGAGATGACCATAACTTTCCCAGCAGAAGCAATCACTTTTGCTTTTTCGGGGTTGGTGATGAAGTAGATTTCCACACTGAGCTTTGCTGTTTGCTCTCAGGATCAAAATGATGTAGCAAAGTTTCATCAGCAGTGACTACGTTTGAAAGAAACTCCGGATCTTCCTCTAACATCAACTTTATCTGCATGCAGACCTGAATGCGAATGTCCTTTTGTTAGGGAATCAAGGGTCTTAGAACCCATCACACACAAACATGTCTCATGTGTAATGTTTCCGTCACCAACGTGTGGGTGGCACCCAATGAAATGTTCAGTATTTTAGAAGGTGATCTTAAGATAATTCGTCGATCCTCTCTCACAATGGCAGCATTAGCGTTGATGTTTTCTTCCGTAAGAAGAGTAACTGGAGTATCGGGTCCACCTTCCTTTGAAATTTATTGTCCCCTCTCTTTAACCATTTTAAACCAGCTTCCAGCTGTGCTGTAGGGAAGAACAGACTCTCCATCGGCCTCCTGTAGCACTGTGTAGGCCTCAACTGAAGATTTGTTGAGATGAAAGCAGAATTTCAAAGCCGCTTATTGTTACTCGCGTGTTATCTTCATTACAGCGGTAGGCGATACTGAACATGTCTGAAGTTGCCTGGTTCTAACAGGCGGGAACCAGGAGTACCAACAATGAAACTACTACAGCGTATTTGTTTCACATTAAGCTAACAGAATATAATACGATTCAATTTTAGTGTGAAAAATTATGACCGAAAAAAATTATGATCATTCTTTATTGAACAGCCTTCATATGTTTCTCCAGAGCTGATACTATGCAAGGGATGTTATTTTGTGGCAAAAAGAATCATTCTGGCAACATATAGTAAGATACAAATCTGACCTTTTACCTTTTTGTAATTTCAAAAGCAAATGCTGATATTGTGATGATATGTTCGGAATCAAAACATTTGATCGATTTTATTTCTTGTTTATACAAACATGTACTACAGAGGAGAACGGTACAGGAATTTAGGTTTCAGCCTAATGTGGGGAAGTTGCCAATGAAGTCTGTGCACTGATACGACTAACACCTTGTATATGTTATGAAATATCCTCTACATTTTCCATAGCATGTCATGAATTCAGTTAAAATGAAATTTGAAGTTAAATTGTTTGCATTTGTCCTGTAAAGTAGGGTGTGTTCGTCATGAACATTTAACATTTGGGAATCGTATGTTAGTATTTCATAATGGCTGCATACGTATCCCAGAGGTACGTGGTTCACATCTTTGAGGAACACCCGTCAGTGTTGCATCTATGGCCCTCAACGGTCATGTCGAGCACCCGGACAGATGTCCTCAAGGTTTGCCACTTGTGTACGTTGCATGTTATGGATGGCAGTCTTGCCAACTGACGTTAACCTCAAGGGCCCGTCTTGCTTGTACTAGTGTAATGTATGCCTGCCAACTACATGGTCGGATAGCGACTGTTACAGGCCGCGGTAATTGATCTATATATCGGATCATTACGTTCTGAGCCTCATTAATGCGGAATGCTGTGATGATTGCACTACAGTAGCCCCGTCCATCTGTTTCTGCTTTGTTTGTGTGGAAATCTTAATAAGCTCAGTTAGTGGCTAAGAAGCTTCCGTACACGATACTCCAATCTGCTATAATACCAAACAATCTCACCACAATATCATCATCATTGACTTCAGTTTAACCGTCACCACAACTAGCTTGTATTCCACTTCATGGTGTAACGGGACTCCAATTGTAAGATAATGCTAAAACACGTTAACACCCACCTCAAAGCTGTACGAATCCTTTCGTGTAGTAGTGATGGATGTAACCCGCCATTTCCCCTTTAGATAACTTCAAGATGCGGAACAACAATAATAGCTAAAACTGAGAACAAAAGTCAATTTTAATCACACTTTATTTGACCTTAAAGTCACTGCTGCACTTACTCTGGACAAACACAACCAAATGGAACCACGACGGAAGTGTCTGTAATGAATTACAGCTCACATTGAAGAGTGAATACCTTTTTTGGTTGAATTTTTTTATTTCAATTGCTCAGCACAGTTAGTGCTATATAAATTGTGGAGCTATATACGTAAGATACATAATAAAATTAAAGTATACAGGGATAGAGGATACTCATATTAGAGTCCTCAAGCAAACTAGTCTGATTAGTTTGAGTATAAATTAAATAACTTCTTCATTACAGAATAAATGAACATTATAGAAATAAAATGTCCTTTGGAAAGCGTGCCTTCAGTCTTGGTGCAGCATCAAGGCGACGTTCCAGTAGGACGAATAAAGCACCTGATACATAAGGAAGGTGGGCAAAGAATCTGCTTGTCGTTGTAGAGATGTCCTCATTAATGCTGACTATGTCCAATTCTCTATGCAGCTGTGCATTCCGGATGTACCTCGGGGCGTTCACAGATAATCGTAATATTCTGTTTTGAAGTACCTGGAGTTGGTGAATATGAGTAGGTGAAGCACATCCCCATACAGGACTGGTATATAGAAGAAGTGGTCGTAGAATACTCTTGTATAGTAGCAGCGTACATTCGACTCGTAAAGAGGATTTGCTGTTGAGGATGGGATACAACTTGTGAAGACGAGCATAGGGTTGATTTAGTTTGCTTTTGATATGTGTACTCCGTGTCAGTCAACGATCAAGATGGACGCCAAAATATTTGACTGCACAATCAGAACATAACCAGGGGACTTCAGTGTTATAGAGTCGTATATTTGCCGGAGCAGCAGGCCTGCGCAAGATGGAAAACTTAAGAAGACATTTGCTTGGATTAAGTTTGATACGCCAGCGAGATAACCAGTGCAGGAAAATGTCCAGGGAAGATTGTAGGGTTGCAACGGCAGTTTCAATAGAGAAGTGCGAGGTAAAGATGACTATCGTCAGCAAACAGTGCGGTAATTGTCGCAGGAAGTTCAGGCATGTCAGCAGTATATAGACTGTAAAGAAGAGGCGCAAGAACGATACCCTGGGGCACGCCGGCTAAAATAATACTGGGTAAGGAATGCGTTGAACCAAGAGGCACAGAAAATTGCCGGTCCTGAAGATAGCTAGTAATCAAGCTAAGTAAGAAGAGCGAAAAACCTAGGTCATGTAGTTTATAAAGAGGGCCGTCGTGCCACACTATCAAATACCTGAGTGAAATCTAGGAATGCTGCCACGGTATGCTCTTTGGCGTCAAAGCTACGGGTAATATGTTCAGTAAGTAGTGAACACTTCGTAATTTGATAATTTTAAAAACTGGCATTCAGCACTCCCTTATGGGAGAGTCGTGCAATATCGGCCGGCATGCAGTACCAGCCACTACTGTGACTTCCCTTTTCGTCTCCATGTGGCAGAATTTCCAGTAAGCACTAGCAAGCTTGTGCATCCACGAGTGCTATAGTCGGGTATCTTCTTCCTCTCTTCAGTTGTTTGTCTGCTCTGAGTGCTTGATGGTGGTTAGTGTTGCTCTTAACACACGGAAGATATTCTGAGGCATATATAGCAACGCTATATTTGCGATCTCTGTAAACCAGTGAGCTAAACATTTGTGAACTGAGCAGAAAGTGGCAATAAGTTCCTATGCTTTTGTATTATACTATTTTTCTATATGTGGCAGTGCAATGTATCACTGACAATGTATTGTGACTTTGTGGGTTCGTAGAATTAAAATTCAAAGTTGCAGAAATACAAATAGTTCTTTATTTCCACCGAATTACAGTTTGTACACTTACAAATCACAATAGGATCACGTATCACACAGAATTACGTAACACTCACAATTACGCAACACTCAGAATTATGTAACAATTCACCAATTCGCAGGGCACCTTGCCGTACAGCACTTTCTAGAGTTGACTAACTAAAAACTGACTCTTGGTCACACCGTGCTTCTATTTATAGTTGGCTAAATGGTTCTAGAGAATTCTTTACCATGGAGAGGAAAGATATTCCGGAGACTTCGCGTTCTTTCAGGCGGCAGGAGGAGGGCGAAAGGAAGATTCAGCCACACCCGTGGTTTCCCCTCTCTCCACCCTGGTCACGCCTCCGCAGGCACCAGCTGACCGTGAGGGCGCGGCCCCGTTGCCACACGCCCGCTCCACCGGCCATCCCCTCCCGCAGCCGACCGCAAATTCGCCGATTCGGTAACACTTCTCCCTCCTCAAGGCGGGTCGTCCCGAACAGCACCATTGTAGCGGACCAGACGATCCAGTTGTACCACCAACATCTTTCCTCGGGGCACTTTCTGGATGCGGTAGACCATGTCGTTAATCCTCTTCGGCATCCGGTACGGTCCTTGCTATGGCTGCTGAAGCATCGGGCAGCGTCCTTGGTCCGGGTAGGGTGGTACAACCTTGCTGGAACCCTTGGCTGTTGGCCTGCCTGTCTTATCGGGTCTTCATGCGGTCGCTCGATGTTCTGGCGATCCATCTTATGCATGCCGTTGAGTTGGTCCTCCAGGTTCTCCACATAGTCGGTTGCTGGCTGTTTCGTTTCCGGAGGGCTCCCAAAAGCCAGATCACAGAGGAGGCGTAACTCTCAGCCGAACATTAAGCTGGCTGGCGTCATCCCTGTAGTGTCGTGTGTTGACGAGCGGTAGACCAGCAAGAATAGTGTGTTGTGTATGTGACAGTGCAGTGTATCACTGACAATCTATTGTAACAGAAAAGGCAATTGCCGATACTGCAAGACTCTTTCTACAAGTCTTATAATTCTATATTTTATACTTTATCTGTAATAAAGTACTATAAATAAAAAATAAAAATCATTACATTATACGAGGGCTGTTATTATATTATATTCTGTTAGCTTAATGTGAAACAAAAACGTCGTAGTAGTTTCATTCTTGGCACTCCTGATTCCCGCCTGTGAGAACCAAGCAAGTTCAGAGATGTTTAATATCGCCTACCGCTGCAATGGAGGTAACATGCAGTTAAAGTTGATGTTAGAGGAAGATTCGGAATTTCTTTCAAACGTAATCACTGCTGATGAAACTTGAGGACATCATTTTGATCCTGAGAGCAAACAACAAAGCTCAGTGTGGAAATCTCCTTAATCACCAACCCCCAAAATGCAAAAGTGGTTGTTTCTGCTGGGAAAGTTATGGCCATCTCATTCCTTGATATCCAAGGAATGTAAGTGGACAATACTGCAGGGATGTCCTGAAAACATTGCAAGTCCATATCAGGCCCAAAAGACCACATTTCCGTGAACAAGGCTGGATGTTGCAC
This sequence comes from Mantis religiosa, assembly GCA_030765055.1. Classification (NCBI taxonomy): domain Eukaryota; kingdom Metazoa; phylum Arthropoda; class Insecta; order Mantodea; family Mantidae; genus Mantis; species Mantis religiosa. The sequence goes on from CM060951.1 coordinate 193,982,832, forward strand.
CATGATAATGCGCGGCCGCATTTTGCCAATGTTATTGCTGAATATCTTGCAAAAATCAACGTGAATTGCATCCCTCACCCTCTCTATAGTCCGGATTTAGCCCCATGTGACTTTTTCTTATTCCCTAACTTGAAGAAACGTCACCATGGGAGGCATTATCCATCATCAGAAGCAGTGGTGAAGGCTGCGGAGGCGACTTTGAAGGATCTCTCAAAAATGGTTTCCAGCATGTCTTTGAAGACTGGCAGAAACACTGGGGCATGTGCATGGCATTCAGGGTAGACTATTTTAAGAAGGGCCATCAAAATTATAAGGATCACTAAAGGTAAGCTGTAAAAAAGAATTGCGATCATTCTTTATTGAACAGCCCACGTACTATCTATAGATAATATCTAGAGATAAGAGAATAATATGGCAAGATTCCGATTAACCATCACAGCTACTGAGTAAAATAAAAAAACTTAACCCAGTCTGTACTGCACGACCTTTCCCTATATAGGTCCCGCTCCAAAGAGAAACGTGCTGGAAAAGAGAAGGTTCTCGAAACGGAATGTTCCCGAGTACCACAAACGAAGGCTCTGTAGTCAAGAAACGGCACACACTAGCGATTGTTTTGTAGGCCTATTATTCCGTCATAGGGATTGGTGTTTAACACAGGTAAGCAGTCGGTTTCGTATTACATGTCGAAAATTAGCTCTGATGACGTAGAGGGAAGATGGTGGTACACCTGGATCGTCTGGCCCGCTACGATGGAGCTGTTCGGGACGACCAGCCTTGAGGAGGGAGCAGTATCACGGCTTCAGGCATAAAAGTTTCGGCACAAATAAGAAAACAGTCGGCGGATAAAGTTTCGTGGTAATAATGAACCTTGCTAAGCTGTGAATAATAGCGCGGCTATTGTAAACAAGCGCCGGCAAGCAGAGATAACTGAGGTAAAGGACTTGCCGGCATAGATTAAGTTACGCTTCTGGAATGTGATAGAATATTTAGTTTCTTTATTCTTCCGGAAACTTCTGGACTGATAGAGATTGTTCTGGTTCTAGTTAGAACTATCTAGAATTACGAGTTAGGTATTTAAGGACGTGACGGCTCGCAAAGACAGTTGAAAACAGTGAGTTGTGAAGCAGTGTTGTGCACGAGAGACAGCCAGCTGTGTTGTTGTAACGAGAGCTAATGACGTAATCTGCTGTCACTGTTTATTATTGTGATCGACCTTGGTAGACGGATGGTGACGTAACGTAATGCTGCTGTGACAATAATTTGGTTATGCAGCCCTAAATTCCGACGTTGAACTCATAAAAATAAATAACCAGTTATAAAGAAATATCAGAGAGTTAGGTAATTGCAACAAATAATAATTTACACCTGTTAAAATCAGTATATAATGTAGGAAACACAATAGTTACAACTTTGTTAAGGAATAAGATAACGGAATCAAAGGGAAATGGCCGAAATGAAAGTAGTACACTATCACCATCTTTGCATTTTAGTGCTGACCAGGGGAAAGAGGAAAAAAACCGTAAGTCATAATGGGCGGGAATCGGACCCGAGATCTTTCTGCATGTGAGTGTCGCGTCTAGATAAGTGGAAGAGGGAGATAGTGAAACTCAACTGACAATCTTTGCTTCTCTCAATTCCTCCATAGATGCTATGAATGATGGGATTAAATAAGGCAGTGAGAAGACGCCCCATATTGTTTTATTGCTACGGGCTGCCAAGAGCTGGAAGAGGTCAATTTACTGACTCTTCGTCCTTCTTGAGTGTCAGATCAATTCAATTTTCTTGCTAGTGAGATAACAAGAGGGAGAAAGATCAAAGCATTTTCGTTTTCTAGTCGGTGTCTGTCACCTCCCTCTTTCTCTGAAGTGTTAATTCCAGTTCCAAGTTGATGTTTGTATAAACTCGGCAACTAAACTCTGCAAATAGCCCCGCTTAATGGTCGCTCTGTAACAAATGAGCGCTTCTATCAACTACAGAAAGGTGAATGTTGCCTAACCTGGAAGAAGGCTCATATAAGATATTCCAAGAGAAACTATTTTCGCTTTTTCTAGTACCTATTACAGCAGCTATAGCTCTGAGATTCCTCAGAATTAAAAGTAAAAACTCTCTGCCTGCATACGTGTGAGTTAGTTCTGGTTAAATTAAATTGATGTGCAAGATGTTGATATACTTGAAGGCTGGAAAAAAAGAGCAACGAAAAGACGATCGCTAAATCGTGTTCTTCCGAGACCCCAATTGCACACCTACCAGCTTAGCAGATAACGATAATTCAAAACCAATATTAAGCGTAATTGTATAATGTTGTTTTAACAAAACAGGCTGTCTTTCCAACAGTAATATATTGCGTACTAAGGATTATAAGTGATACTCATCACGTCGAGAATGCATTAAAAATATTCTTACAGTTCGTGATTAGCCAATTACATTTTGCAGTAGTTTATAAAACCATAAAAGGCAGTAATAAATCAAAATTGCTTTTCATTTTTTACTGGACATTAAGAGAAAGTAATGAAATGTGAACAAATGAAAAGCTACATCTAAATTATATGGGAAAGGTCTTCTTATCCAATCTGTTGTTAATGAATTAATTGAAGCAACACATGTCTTGGTTGCTAGATTACTTGTTTATGTGTCGAATTCAGTCTTTCAGTTTTTGATGGTTATTATTATGCAGTAAAATTTTATAAAAATAAGTCATGTACCTATTCAAGAAGCCTTGGACCTGGCATGTGCATCACTTTTACCAGAGAAGTCGAAGGAAACGTATGTTGAAGCTTACAAAGTTTCCCAAAGATAATGCTTTGATAAACAGGTTATTGTGTTTCAAATGGGAAGAGTTCTCGCCTGTAGCCAATCAGATGCGTTAGAGCCTTCACCGCTGCCACCTCATTACTCCCACTCCTTTTATATTTCCCCCCCCCCTCTCTCTCTCTCTCTCTCTCTCTCTCTCTCTCTCTCTCTCTCTCTCGCACACTTGCGAGTGTTCCTGGCGCTAGACGTAAGGAAACGTAAACTGAATTTCCCAAAGTTTTATAATAATGCAGTTGCTTTAATCACAATTGCAACATGAATATTCGAATATCAGCGGCGCATCCGTATAGCTGTGAATGTTACGTTAAGAGATAATTCGTCATTGTCATTGTCTTCAACGTCTGAGTACTGCAAATTTACGATGATAGGTTCCAAAGTCTCGTTACGTGCTATTTATTTCCAAAAGTCATCTTCTTCTAGTTCATCTAATGTCTCACGCAGTTTTCCCAGTCTTGTTGTGTTCCTTGCCAATTCCTTCGTGAATAAGTCGTTCAACGTCAGTTAGTTTAAAAATATTATTTCTGTTTGCAACATAATTTGAGCCCATATTAACTCAATTAGATTGTTCCAGCAGTAGTAAGGGGATAAGGTGGATCGTGTCTCATTGATGCAGCTGATACACTTTTTCATGTAGGAGTAACAGAATAATGCTACTTTAAACTCTCTAGAGTAAATAGAGATTACGAACCATTCATAAACAAAGATATAATGTGACCAGACACGTTTTTCCAGACTAGCAAGAAGTGTATCGTTTCCTCTCATCGAATTTAAGAAACACATTGGTTTATTCAAAGTACATATTTCTTTTACCACGTCATGTCCGATGTTTACGTTTCAGTTCTGAGTAATTTCAAATATGCGTTCACGAATACATGCCAACCAATAATGATGTTCAATACAGTGCTTACGTCACAATGCACTGTTATAATATAATGATATCTACTTTATTTATTTGTATTAGGAAAACTATTTGAGCTAAAAATATGGGTTTTTTATGATAAGTTAAATGCATTACTCTCTCCTTCCTCATGGATCAGTTTTTGCAAAATCTGATTGTCTTAGCGCGAATAGTATTTATTAGAGATTGATTAGTTTGGCGTTCGTCACACACCACTTAGGGGGGATGCAGTAGGCCAACACCGCAGGACTCCGATTGGTTGCTCACCTAGTAGCGTTCAAGGTCAAACACCTTCCCATTTGAAACACATAATAGCAGTTATACCAGTGTAACAGTTGTATTGTCATATTTTCGTGAGAACAGTAAAAAGATTTGCATCCTCGATGAGCTTAAGGTGCGATTATTCTATCTTGCGGTCCACTATGTCTTTAAATGATAAAATTGATACTAGGTTGTCATGCTTTGGATTTTACGTCATTTCCTGTTGGTACCGTAAGTATTATTTTGTTGAGTATTACGTCACTTCCTACTGGTATCGTAGGTAATTGATGACCAATAAAACCAGAACCCTAAGTAATTATGACATGCTTTACCCTAGTTGTCATGGAAATTGATAAATGAATTGTAAATTTAACTTACACAATAAAATACGTGTTAACAATGGTTAACTTATTCAAGAGGTCCCGAGTTCAAGTCTCGGTCAGGGTGAGTTACCTGGATAAGATTTTGTACGGGGTTTTCCCTTATCCTAGAAGACGAATGTCAGGTAACTCTAAGCTCCATGGATCCTGGGCCCATTTGAGCATCATTTCACTCATTCCATTCTTCCTCCGATATGACTTAAAAGTTAAAGGACGTACATTACAAATAAAGGTTAACTTATAAATCAAATATTGCAAAAACTAAAACCGTTTGTAGTAACAAGTTTGTAGTAAACAACACTACCTTTGAATTGCTGAACTATTTTAATCCTTCAAACTACAATGTAATATGCAAAAGACCAATATGATGCACTTTTAACTTGCTAAAAAAATATGATGGTAATATAAATCAAAAGTACAGAGTGACATTGTGTCAGAAGTGAAAACACATAAACTTTTAGGTATTGTGTTAGATAATCGACTAACTTGGGATGATTATATTGAAAACATATGCGGAAAAATTAGTAAATCATTATATCTCTTAAGATATTTTAGCAAGTACAACAATACAAATATCCTAAAATTAATATACTATGGATGTATCTATCCATATCTAATCTATAGAACAGAAATATGGGGTTCAGCAACCAAAGCACACATGGATAAACTGCTTATTTACCACAAAAGTGTGTTAGGTTCATGTATAATCTAAGAGCAAGAGAATCTTGCAGGGATACCTTTATAAATAAAAAAATAATCACCATCTACTCTCTGTATGCTTATACAGCTATAATGTTTATTGTGGACAAGTGTAATCCAGTTAAAAACAATCAGGTACATGAACATAACACCAGAACCAATATGAATTACTATAGAGATAGTGTAATTAAAACTGTCTCTCAAAAGGATGTACATATACTAGGAATTAAGCTTTAAAGTAAACTGCCATCTGATATTAAATCAATAGCGAGCATCTCAAAACAGCAGTTTAAATGGAAGTTAAAGGCTTTCCTCATAAATAAATGTTTATATAGCTTAAATGAATTATGACATTGCAGCTTTAATTATACTTGAAAGTAATAAATTCATTAAGCTGATTAAGGAATCATGTGTAGAATTAGTTTCTAAAGCTGTAATTGATTCTGTAAATTAGATTCTAATGTTGTAGAATTGACTATGTACAAGTAGTATCAATGATGAAAAATTGACTATGTCAGAAATTGTAACCAACAATCCATTGACAATATTTATTTGCTTTTTCTACTTTAGACCTTTGTTGGATCCTGTATCTGTTGCACTTTTCAGTCTTATGAAACTTTTTATATTTATCTTTGTATCTTGAACTGACGTGTCCTATAACATATGTATTATGTTCCAAAGGATGAAATAAATACAATACAGTACCACAAAACTTGCAGTACTTTAGATATGTTAACCACGTCGCTTAGCACTTTGATCTTACCAATACTCTTACAGTCACCTGATTATACCTGTTGCATTAATTGTGCCTAAATTGACAACACGATATTGTAACTAGAACTTTTAGGCCAATAGCCAACTTAGTCACATTCACTTTCCATTTTTGATTCCATCTTGTCCATAACGGTTCTCATTTCACTCTTCATTTCTTTTTCTTCCGACGAGGGCTGTCGTTACTTCATTCTTCATTCCTTCCATTCCGGATTTCATTTCCGCGTCTATCTTCTGCATTCCGGCTTTCGTTTCCTCCATTCTGGCCAATAATATCTGAAGCAGTTCCTACATTGTGGCTTCTTAACCCACTCCTCACACCAGTATGACTGAATGACAACACAAAGTTGCACAAAATTCACTTTATTTGTCACTGGAATAATTACAGCCAGTTTCTCTTTTTACTAGTACACAGAATAACCACGCTAGGCTAATGTTGCTCTGTGTCTCTGTTGCATGCACTACCTTGCGCTGCTCCAAACTTCTCGACGTTCACTGCTCGCAGACCAATATTCACTTTTACACACTTCTGTAGCCCGCCTCGTTAGCGTGGATGGTAGCGTGTCTGCCTCACGTTTAAGAGGTCCCGAGTTCGAATCTCGGTTAGGGTGAGTTACCTGGATAAGTTCACTTTCTTCTCGGGCAGCCAGCAAAGTGAAAAGATGATTAGATATCAACGTTTCGGGAGTGTACATCTCTCCCATCATCAGGATATTTACAAAATGTTATAACCACAAATGAAATACTGGAAATATATATGTAGGAAAAACCGGAAGGACCATCGCTACTAGAATAATCGAACATGAACGGAGCATTCGTTTAGTCTTTTGTTCAGTAATGCGAATTTTGATAGTGTCTTGTCTTTGTTTATATTTGTGTTATATCCAGTACTTCATTTGTGGTGTAACATTTTATAAATATCCTGATGATGGGAGAGATGTACACTCCCGAAACGTTGATATCTAATCATCTTTTCACCTGGCTGGTCGCCCGAGAAGAAAGTGAACCTATTCGTCCCCAGGAAAGCTTCAGGTCTTATTTTACCTGGATAAGGTTTTATTCCGATGTTTTTCACTATCCTGATAGATGAATGTCGGGTAGCTCTAAGCTCTGTGGACCCCGGACTCATTTGAGTAGCACTTCACCCATTTCTTTCATCGTCCGATATTAAAAAAGCTGTTTTGATTGCTGGCTCTAACAACTTCCAACAAACTTTGTCGTTCACCGCTCTGGCTAGCCGACTCATTCACAAGAACTCCGACATTCACTGGCGAACTCATAACTAGAAACTCCTCGAAGCTGTCTTTTGCACCCACCTTTATAGCCTGCTGGTCCCGGAAAAAACTTCTAGAAACTGAAATCTCTTCAGTCGAAGGAATGGAACATTTTAGAGGTCGAAGCTTTAGATCTGATGAAATCGAACAATCTGGCACGCAATTCCTGTACGTGACAGAGCTGTACTTGAATGACCCATTTCCGTCTCCCCTCCTTGGGCAAACAATAAAAACGGTAGAATAGTCACAATAGTGTCTGTCTCGCGTTCAAGAAGTCCCGGGTTCGAATCTCGGTTAGGGTAAGTTATCTGAAAAAGGGGTTTTCCTAGGTTTACCCTAATCGGGAAAGACGTATGTCTGATAACTCTAAGCTCTATGGACTCTGGGCTTATTTCAGTGTAATTTCGCCTATTTCAAGTCATTTTGTCTGATATGACTTCACGTTGGAGCACGTAAATGATTAATATATGCAGATTGTTTCGAAATGAAACGACACCGAACGAATATAGCCGTTTCGCAATTTATAACTTAACTAGTCCAAATTTTGGTGTCGCAGCTACGAAATTCTCTTAGTTATAAATTTATGCAGAATTAAATATTACATTATTTTTAACTAGGCTCCTTAGGAAATACTAGTAATAAATACTAGAGTGCGAACCTCAAAAGTTGTTTCTGGGACGCAACGGCCACGAAAACAAAAGCATTACTCCTTGCTCTTTATCAGTGATCCTAGCCTCGCTTTCAGGTAATGGGGCAAAGGGCAGTTATTTCTGTAAAAGGCGACTAATGACTCGGACAGCTCCAAAGTTGCTCATTTTGCTATGATTTTAATTATAAAGTACTTTCAACTTGTTGCTGTAAAATCAAGAGCTTCCTATTAAGTTAAAAAACCCATGGCGCGACAGCCCTTAGAGGGCCAAGGCCTGCCAATCCCACTGCCGGCCTCACGCCCACTTGCGCACGGCAGAGGAGGACGATCATCCAACCGATACGGGGGAGGAGATGTGGTCAGCATCTCGGCATCCCCCAGCCGGAATGTTGGTTTCCGAGACCAGGGCCGCCTACCTAGCGTAAGCTCCTCACCTTCCTCATGATGCGGAGTGGGCACCGGTCTTATAACCGGGAACCTAAAATCCCCACCACATGGGTGGGATCGAACCCGGGCCGCTTGCCAGGGACAACGGCATGCTGCCTTAGATCGCTACGCCACGACGCAGGACTCCTATTCAGTTACAAAAGCTTTATTTCGTATTATTAAACACAATGAGATAAAGTGCTTCTCTCATTGCATAGGGTATTTAGTTTTGGTTAACTTTTTCTACTATTCTTTGATATTTTTGTCTTTTATCTTTATCATTTAATTCTTCAGTCCTCAGTGTCACTGACATTAACTTTCCCCTAAAAGGTATTAGTTTCATATGTCTACCAGCTTATTTGCCGCCATCGGCTGTTATAACGGAATATTGGAACACGTTTAACACCCATAAACAAATAACTAAAGAACAGGTTTTTTATTGAGGTGTCATAAGCCAATGAAATGTTTAATAGTGGCAAGCTACTGTGGAGAATGTCGGTATGTTTACAAACAGCTACAACAGGCGGCGCGGTGTCACCTACCTGCGATTCCTTCGATAGCGTGAGGCACGTGGCGTTGCTCCTCTCACTAATTCACACTCATTCTGGAGCGTTCATTTTAATGCGGCTCTATTGGCGGAAAATTATATATATATATATATATATATATATATGTGTGTGTGTGTGTGTGTGTGTGTGTGTTACATAGAAGCTAAGTACTTCTATATATTCGTGCGGTGACCATGAACATGACGTGCTGGCTGGCTGTATACAGCCAGAAGGTTTTTGCTGCGTGCCCACCCGTTAAGGATTTTACCTCAGGTAAGGTATTCGAACGGGATTTTGTAGGATGGATATGGTGTAGGTTTTTGAAACACCCTTTATATATAGTTTCTTTACAGTAAGCCTTCATTGCCTCCTTGAAAATATTATTTTGTTTTTAAAATTCGTTTTCTTTCTACTATAAACTAATTATGCTGGAAATGGAACAAATTCCCGGTGACATGCAACAAACAGATTTGGTGACAGTCGACTAAAGTGTACGTATGTTTGCTAATGTATGGATTAGTCACATTACCTGGTCCCTAGCTTACATATAGACACTTAATTTGCACTTCTTATTTTAATAGAAAGTCAATAATAAAACATTACATTGTGTTAGAGTTTATACCTTCCCGTTCCGTTTGAATATGTGTAAATATCATGGCCATTTCGCATGAAAGTTATTAAATCTCAGTGGTTAAGAGGAAGCTGATGGAAACCACGAGATCCGTGGTTCAAGTCCCGGTTATGACATTATTGATATTTTATTATTATAATCGGATGTAGGTGTCTAAGCTGTTTTTTAAAAACAACAATTAAGTCAACATGTTTCAACTTTTAACGTAAACGATGTTTTAGTTATTATATATATAATTTTTATTTTCCCTACTTTCACACAGCTAAATGTTTTGACAAATACTACTTCATAATTGTTTCTCTCTTCATCCCCTTTTATCGATGTGTGATTGTACTGGATTGGATTACGGTATAGAGGGGATTCGGCACTTCAACCAGATTGATCTATTGTACTTATGCCCTAAGTGGGGCATCCCCAAAGGAAGGATGAGGTAAGAGGAGGCCGACCCAAGGAGCTACGACAAAACAGAGAGCAGGGTCACTACTGTTTTGCCAGTTGGAAAGTAACCCGGCAGGGCAGCACAACCCACCGTGGCCTGAAAACGGCCCACCAGGTGAGTCCGGAGCCCGAAAACCGTCCTACCGAAGTAGTAAGTGTTAACTAAGAGCATATCATCCTTCCATGCACCGCTGAGACTCCCGCCGACACTTCTACCCTGAAAGAGATGAAAGATGTTGTGAAATGATAATGCAATGAAATGGAGGGACAAAAAATTAATCCGGATGTGATTAACCCACCTAGCATTCGCTTGTCGAACCAGGAATAAACCCCAAAATCCCATAAGTAATATCACCCGAACGTAAAGACCAGCTGACAGAAAGAGAGGGGACAGATGACATCGAGGCCACGCCTATTCGTGTGACGGAGTGGCTCTTGCTGTGGGAGTGAGAGATGGATGGCGTAGGAATCACGCCTACGCCAACGCGCAAAGCTAATGACGTGCCGTGGAGGGACAGGGTGGGGAGAGGTAACCAGAAATCACCGTATCCCTTCTCCTGTCGCCTTGGAGGACTGTGATGTTTCGTTAATAGCGGAAAACCTCCAGATACTGCGATTTGTGTATATAAGTGATGCATTGGACGAGTCAGTCAGTCAGATTTAGAGTTTGAGTCAGAGTTTACGGCGAGATGCCGAGTGGACCTGCAACTGGTGAGCTGTTGTGAGTGTTACGTAATTGTGAGTGTTACGTAATTGTGTGTGGTACGTAATTGTTTGTAATCGGCAAGGTACCAAGTGTAATTCGGCGTAAATGAAGAACATTTTGAGTTTGTGCTACTTGGAGTTTTAAGTTTTTCGAACCCACAGAGTCGCAGTAAGTAGGCCGGCCACAGGAATCGAACCCGGACTTCCCAAATGCGGACCGCGGACGAAATCGCCTGAGTTATCCCAGTCGGTTCGATGCGTGATACTTTTGATACCTCCAATTTTGATATGGGCTGCTACAGTTTGAAGTCTTTCTCTCAGTATATTTGAAGCGATTTTCTCTGTGAGATGTGAAATTACACACTTTCTGAATATTAGGACTAGAAAAGGCAGCTATTGCAATATTTAACTTCTGAAGTATCAGCAGCTTTATGACTGAAATGTTCCCGTTTCAGTGAGTAGAGCCAGACTGAAAATTCAATGCCATAGCCGGGATTTGAACCACGGATCTCCAGCTCTACGTGCGGTTGCTCTAAACCACTGAGCAACTATGGCTAACGTGCCGACATGACATTAAATTCTCCAACTGACTCTTATGTTTCCCGGTAGACCACTAGGGGTTCTCGTGTGCTATGAGACACGCACGTTTTGTGGCGACTTACTGTGCTGTAAGTACTTAAGTCCCAGGCTTCATAGTTAAACCACTATGTTATTCAGGTAATTTTATGGAAATAATCATTTCTGCCACACTAGCCGTGTGTAGGCTAAGATTTCAGAATTTAATGTCATGTCGGCATGTTGGCCATAGTAGCTCAGTTGCTAGAGCATTCGCACGGAGAGTGGGAGATCCGTGATGTAAATCCCGGGTATGGCTCTGTATTTTTCAGTCTGGCTTTACTCATTAAACCCTTAGCCTACGCACGGCTAGTGTGGAAGAAATAATTATTTTCAAATGTTTCCGTAATAAGAGTGAGGAGAGTAAGTGGCCGTGAATGTGTGTATTGCTAAGCTGGGAATGTGCTTGCGGATGCCGCCAAGTATGTACTAATCCGATCGCCGCCTTTAGAAGCTTGATCACAGTAATATATTACTTCAGCAAATAAGTTCCTTTAAACTTATTCAAAGTAACACCTCTGTTCTGCATTATGCATGGATTTTAACATTTGGAAATTATTTATTGTAATTATCCTCTTCCTATCATTTGTTTATAATATTATTAACATTTTTCAGTCAGCTTAAGGAAGGAAAAATTAAGAATATAGCTTATCGAACGCGGCCTAATAACCTCACCTCATGTGTAATCACAGGATGGAAAGTAATGGTAAACAAGCAAGGTGAAGTTGAGGGTGGGAAAATGGAATTACAATAACTAGCTGCCCCCGTCGCGTCGTCATCACACATGCGCCTATCGATAATCACAACGGCGACTAAAAAACAGCTCCTCCGCAGCGTGCTAGCCGATAATCAAATTAGCTGACAATGGAACGCTACAGATAATGAACTGCAATAATGAGGAAGTGTCTTCAATAGCAAAGCCGCAGTCATGAATAGGAGCTTCAGAGCGTGGGTCCTTCACAAAGTTACAAGTAAAATTCACGTATGTGCACCAACGTGATTTATGGACAGAAATAAAAGGTGTATTTCTGTTGTGTACAGCAGTACAGTTGTTTTGAAACATTTACTGTATTTCCCATATTCTACAGCATCGTGAGGAAGTGTTATGTATTTACGTAGCAACCAAAGAACCGGTGTTGGTTTCCAGGACGATTTAGAGACAGGTCTGTTTGGGAAGAATACAAATAAAATTATACTTATTTTTGAAACTACCTGTACTGGTAAAATTAAATTTTAAAGATAATTTTACAAAAATGAAACGTTACTTCAGACGTACTGGTAGGTCTCACCTGAAAAAATTTAATTAATAACATTAACTTCTTTCCAATACTTGATTTTTAATTTAATCATCCCTGGTTGTGTAAACTAAATTTACAATTCATTTTTAAATGAATTGCCACTGCCAATTACATTTAATTGCCATGTCAACAAGCATAAACCTGGGCATCAGTACCTACGGTTCTGGTTTTGGATACTTACGATACCAAGGGATGGATAGGACGGATGGATGGTTTATGAGCGCTCAACTGCAAGGTCATCAGCACCCTTTAAAAGCCAATCATGTTAAAAACTCGCTAAAAGAGGACTAGAAGAGGACTAAAAGACAGAATAAAATCAAGATACCCAAACACACCAAGGTACGTCAAAGGTTAAAAGAAAACTTGAAACCATAAAATTTTTAAAATGCCTAAATGGCCTGTAACTAAATTCTGAAATTAACATTTGAAAAGAAGTGTAAAACCTTGGCCACCGCTTTCTCGTCGTCCGCCAGGATCTCTGCTAAGCCGGCCGACAGCTGGAGAGACCTGCGAAGACTGCAAAGTTAAAACACTCTAAAAGAACATGTCGGACCGAGAGCGCTGACCTATAAAGCGGGCAAACTGGAGCAGGGCCCATGTTTAATAAAAATGCATGGGTAAAAAAGCAGTGGCCAACACGCAACCCAGCCAAACGTACCTCGTCCTTATGGGATGCACGACAGGAGGTTCTCCGCGGAAGCGGAAGATCTTAAATGGCACGTAGCTTATTCCTGTTGAGAGCAGACCACTCTGGTGCCAGGAGCATACCACAGCACAGCTCTCCTTAATACGAGATGAAAGTCTTCCTGGGTTACAAATGGAATAGTCACCTGAGGTTGTGTGGTGACCATCTTTGCTGCCGAATCCGCAATTTAATTCCCGTGCAAGCCCAGGTGACCAGGAACCCATGCACACACCACGCTTAGCGGCATGTAAAATGTGGAGGGTGTGCTAGATACGCTGTACAAGAAAATGGGGGCTGTACAGCTCACCAAGGCGCTAAGGGAATCGCTCAGTATACCCAACTTTCTGCGACGAACATGTAAAATGGCTCGGTAGGTATATTGTGTGAAGTTCTGCAGTATGGATGGAACTGCCACAATGGAGACCAAATGTATAGGGTTCCCAGCAGGAAGTGACGTAACACCCAACAGCACAATACTTACGGTACCAATAGGAAATGACGTAATACATCACCCAAAAATTCTATACTGAAATTTCACTTGAAATGGGTCTAATAGCTTTTATATTTGACATTTTAACATGGTTTCAATCCTCAGCGGATTACGTTTGTATTAATATACAAACCTTAAAAAATAGATCGAAATTTACTACAGGAAATATTTATAACTGGTCCAAATAATACAAAGCGTGTTAAATGCTGTGGTTTATCAGTTTCCAGAGCATTCCATATTGCATATTTAGATTTTCTCCAAACGTCCTCTAATAACCAGGTTTGAATTTTGTTTCGTTAACATGTTGGTCACATTGTGCCGGAAATTGTACATTTCTGTGTTAAGCAGAGATAGGATATACTGATACCCCTAAATCACTTCACATTTGTCTTCTCAGAATAACGGAACATCCCGAAAGTGAAAGCTTATGTAGGAGTTCACTATAAACTAGATTTGAACTCGAAAGTGAGAGCCAGGAACAATATCCCCACAGCATAGATACTTACATTATTCACTAAAATAATGACACTACCTTCATTTGAACAATATATAATGGGAAAATTTAAAGGGTCGAAATATTAAAATTAAGAGTTAGGAAAGTCCTTTATTGTTGCAAATAGCAGGTATACTGTTTACAAATGCGAAAGGCGAGCTTGTAATAATGAAACTGGATTTCGTTGGCAACTCTGACTGGAAGACTTAATGATCAGCAGCAGAATTATCAGGATTTTGTACCAAATAGTCATCTGTGAAAGATATTCCAATGCATAGGGATCTACAAAGGGATTAACTTGTATTATAGCTCAAAACGATACCAAATTCAAGTATATTGTCGGAGGCATTGTTCCGACGGGCGCGGCCGAAACAGAGAAAGAAAGAGACAGATAGATGTCTAGAAGTTTCGTCTTTCTCTTGCCGTCTTGATTGTTACGGATCATTCTACTAATGTCTAGAAATAATGACTGGAGATATAAAAGTGTCACGGCTGTCTATGCAGTGGTTCAATTGTTAATGGAGTTGTGAGTTGAAAGTGGAGAAGTGGTAATTGTGTAGTGGACTTCAGAAGTGTACCACGAGTGATTTTGTTCGTTTGTTTGTGTGGTGAAGCAACCAGAATCTACTGTATGTTATGACAAGTACATTTTAGAACCTGTATGGGGTGGATAAAACGTCTTTGTACTGAAATAAAGAGCATTTTGAATTTCTGCAAACTAGACTTTTAAATCTATGAACCCACAGTCACAATATCTAAATTTGAAATGAGTGAATTTAGAAATATGCTATTTCCTAAACAACAAAGAAGAGAAAAACAATTCGTATCGATAGTGGTTCAATCTACCGACCAACAATTGCATGTCATTTGATCTCACGGCCATCTGAATGCCCTGTATGACGTAATCATGCTGAAGCAGCGCCACCCACCATAGTGATTTATTCTTCTTGACAGTACAGAATGTAAATTATCACCACAATCAATGATAGTGATCATTGGATAGCTGTTTAACTCTCTCTATTCATCACAAGCGTTACTTCCGTGCCATGTCGATGTGTATGATAAACGTTCGACATTTACCCCCGGCTTTGGTCGACAGTGTCTGCCTTCTCAGGAATTATTTACTGCCATATATTGCCGGAAGGAGCCGCAGGTGTGTTTGGTCAACAAATATCTTGACTCACCAATCACCTTACACAAATATATTGCCTAATTCGGGGGAAACAATTATTTATTGAGGGTGGCTGCTTATAGAGTGGTCTTGTGGCAAGTCGGATCTCTGGGAGTTACTCAAGTACAGTATTGAGCAATATATGCAGTTACGGCATATATTATTTGAATCATATATGCTAGAAACCCATTCATTTACCCAGTGGCGGCTGGTGGGTTAAATTATTGGTGGTGCACAAATGAAAAAATACAGAGTAGTAATGACTCACCTATTTATACAGATTCTCTGCTTTACTCTCCTTAGACCTGGCGAATCTATCGATAACTTTTGCGTTGAAGTCGCTGATCTTCATAAAAACTCTCTCTCAATTGAAAGCATTGCTAATACTGACAATCGGTCCTGTAACATTGTGTTCCTAAGGAAAGTTTTTACTCTTTTTAAAGTTGAGGAACAGCGTTCTGCTTCAGCGGTACACATTGGCATACTTAACAGTACTCGGAGGAGTTTGACATATTCGCTGAATGTAGCACATAAATTGTTTTCCTTAATAATGTCCATCAAGCAAAAAGCGCCGGACATTCCTCGAAATTCCTCTTGACTGTAAATTACAGTCAGTTCTCTACGAATGTTTGTTCCAATGATAAAAGGATAAAACCTTATTGTTTCTCTAAGGGAATCTTCTGGAAATGTCTTAGAAATTTTCTTGATGAAGCAAAGTCGAGGCTACTGGATGTTCCGTAAAGCTAAATCTGTCATTTGCTTCTCTAATAATGTCACATACTTCAAGAGCTTCTCTTCTTTTCACATCATGATCTTCTATTCTTCTCCTCTTAATTGTAGTTTCTTCGTGTTCCCCGATATCCACGCTATTTCTTGCCTTTTGCACTTCCCTTTCAAATGCGTTTAGCTGGGCGATGGCAAATGTTGCATTGCAGTCTCGTTTCTGCAGCTGATTGTACAAAATGTCCACTTGGGGCACGATCTTGTAGAAGAAAGACAGCCAGAATACAAAATTATAATCTTTCAAAGTGGCCATAAACACACAAGCCTGAACAAGTGTGGCGTTGTTGTTTAACAGACCTCTCTTCTGAATAACCTCCATGCATTTAATTAAATTCTCCCTGTGTTCGAAAAGCATAACACACAGAAGCTAAGCCTGAAGGTCACGCTATAGCCGTTGATAAGAGTAGGAGGAGCTAGGTTTATAAACCTCCATTTAAGCAATGTATAAGAAGCCCCTCCCATCTCTTCACCTTCCCGCTACCCCCTCAGAGAACCATCATTTGGGTGAAATCTTAGGTTAACACTTCACTGCAAACCTGGCGGCTCCTACAGCTAATCGCTGTTTAATTCGACTTTTGCGGTCATGGGCAGCTACAGATGATAAGCGTAATTGAAACATGTTTGTATATAAAGCAATGCAAACAAGTACAGCTTTAATGTGCAAAATGCACCAGTTGTATATTCAAAATCAGTGGGTGTAGCGCAAACCTGCAACATTATGGAGGAACCGCCCCTGGTTACTCACAACATAAGTATAGTATTGAGCAATATCTGCAGTTATGGTATATATTATTTAAATCATATATGCTAGAAACCCATTCGTTTACTTCACAGGTTAACAAAAGCTGATGTATTAAGTTTTACATCACTGTTTGTTTAGCGTTTCTCTCTACTCGTTTTTCTACTTACTATCAACAAACTGCTTTTACAGAAGCGTATTCTTTTGGCATTTTCTTGGTAATTCAGATAAATCTACAATCTACACTTACAAACTTCTTGTGTGACAGATTTTGGTAAAGTTACGTCAGGCGTTTAAAGATCATATTGCTATCCTGATGACTTAGAAATTCCTTACGCTTTGCATGATTATGTGAAGAAAAAAGAGAGGGAAGAAAGATTTAGAACTTCTCATCCGAGACGATGGGTGGGATGTCGGTTATGCTGGACTGCGGGGAGTTTCCAAAGGGCCAATTGTTGCACTGTCGTAGCTCCTTAGGACGTCCAACCTGTCTCCTCTTGCCTCATCCTTCATCTCGGGGATACCCCACTTTGGGGCATAGGTACAATAGACCAAGTTTGGGCCTTTGTGCGGAATCCCCTCCGTAGCATAGACCATTCCAGTCCAGTCAGTGAGATATGTAAAAATATCTGAAAATACGCTCAATTTCTTCTCGGGCAGCAAACCAGGTGAAATCATGATTGGAAATGGACGTTTCGGGAGTGTGCATCTCTCCCATCATCAAGATATTTATTAAATGGTATAACCACAAATGAAACACTATCAAAATTCGCATTACTGAATAAAAGACTGCTTTTAGTAAATTAAATACCAGGTCAGCAGATGGCGTGAGTATAGAAAATTAATTGGGTCAAAGTAACGTAACTACTTAACTTGATTATCAAGCTGTATTGAGCTTTGCTTCTTAAATGACGGATTTCGCTTTTTAAGGCCGGTTTCTAAGAGGAGCTGAACTGAAAAGCATCACGAATAAGCGTGCTCCTTTCAGAAGGAATGACCAAAGCCTCCTTAATTCTCCCTCTTGGAAACCGGCCTTAAAATGGAAATCCGTCATTTAAGAAGCAAAGATCAATACAGCTTGATAATCAAGTTAAGTAGTTACGTTTCCTTGACACAATTAATTTTCTATACTCACACCATCTCCTGACCTGGCATTCAATTTACTGAAAACAATCGTTTGTTCAGTAATACGAATTTTGATAGTGTTTTGTCTTTGTTTATATTTGTGAAATATCCAGTATTTCATTTGTGGTTATAACATTTAATAAATATCCTGATAATGGGAGGGATGCACACTCCCGAAACGTCAATTTCTAATCGTCTTTTTACCTGCCTTGCTGCCCGAAAAGAAATTGAGCGTATTCGTCACCAAGAAAACTTCAGGTCTTATCTGAAAATACAGTTAATAGCTAAGAATATCTCAGTAATAGTGTATATTTGTTGGTTCATTCGAACTTCCAGACTTTCAGATATACGAAGTAATCCTGACTAGGGAAAAGTGTCAGAGCAGCCAATTGTCAACGATCGAGGTACTGATGAATATTGTTTTTCCAAATCCTTATAGATTCCTACATTTTTCGTGACAATATTAATTTTAGAAACAAACATTACTAGGCAAGGGAATTTCTAATCATCAAAACCAGGACGAAAGGAATGAATGGTACTGGACAAGTAACAAAGCACCCTCCGTCTGTTGGAGTTTACAGATATCACTCATCAGACCTCAGTGACTCTTGGCCGATGTTTTTAAATTCTTTATGTTGACAAAACGTTTTGAGCGTGGCTAACTTGAAACTAACCGGTAAATATTTCAAGTTAATGACATTACTATGGTTTTGAATTTTCAATACTTTATACCACAGTTTTTAATATTTACGTAATCTTTATTATAGTTTTATTGTTTTATTTGTGTTTTGCTTGTAGCGTTACTTTGCAGTTAGAATGGAATTTTTAAGCCAAAATAAAGAAATACATATTTTAAATTTTGAACTATCTTTTCAGCCTCTGGAATTACATGAAACATGTTAATCAATTTAATTATATTCCAAGGATATTTAGAGCTCTAAATTTAAGTGGGCGATTGTCACTTTTAGCGCAACTTCCATCCAGAAGTAAGGTGGCCGAAATGAAATTCTTAATCAACACTGAAGGTTTAGATAAAGAAACGAAATGACGAATTAAGACAAAGTTGGAACCATTACTAGATAAAGTGGTGTCAACATTCGTATAACCAAAGCTGTGTAATATGATCCGAAGGATTTGGGGTCCAGAAAATAAGACATTGAACATTTGATTAGCAATTAAGTTCTTGTAATAATATCCAGAAAAAAGTATAAACGATAGTTAATGCACAATATCGTATACACGTGGAACATGAATGGTTTTCTTTGGTAATTTTTATCTTCTGTGATTTCTGAATGCTGTAGAATGATGCAACAGTTAGAATGAGCAGGAGTTCTAAATTTTATTGTTCATTTCGGTGAAATATCAAAACAGCAAAATAGGGAAATATTAAAGTAGGGAAATATTAAAAATATTTCAGAGTCATTTTAGAGAAAAGAAAAAATGGGAAACGGATTTGTATGTGCTGAGTGGACTCTGGGTTGGGGGAGTTTGTGAAAAGCATATTGTTTGCTTCCTTGACGAGATGCTATGCTTCAGCACAAAGTTTGACGTTCATATTTTTTCCCCGATTCATTGTTCAAATCGAGTGATTTGGCTTTTCGTTGACGTGCTAGACTCGCAACCTGAGGTTCCGGGTTCAGCTCACATAGGCGGCAGAGACGGATCTTTGGTTTGTCATAGGTTTTCCTAGTTAATACTGAGGTGATTTCCGAGTCTTCATAATTTCCTTTCCCTGTTTCACTTATATTCGTTTTTTGTTTTTAATCATGTTTCGAGGTTTCTGCCTTTAGTGCGTGCAAATGTCGAACAGGTGGCGCGGAATCTTACTCAAGGAAACGGTATTCCCCGTTGATGCTAGAAGGTTGTCAGGTTAGACGGATGGTTCAGCTCCAGTAGTCGGACGGGTCTTACCATCGGGAGCTGCGAGATATTTTATATGGCCTGTCTGCCTACAGGTAGTAAGGAACATCTTAAATAAATTCTAAATAATTCTAAATAAAGACAAAAGTGTAAACTCTCGTAAAATTGGAAATAATCATTTCTTCCACACTAGCCGTGTGTAGGCTACATTTTGAATGAATAGAGCCAGAATAAAATTAAATGCCATAGCTGGGATTTGAACCAGAAATCTCCCGCTCTCCGTGCGGTTGCTCTAACCAACTAAGCTACTATTGCCAACATGTCGAATTGACATTAAATTCTCCAACTGACTGAATAACATAGTGGTTTAACTATAAAGCTTGAGACTTACAGCACAGTAAGTCGCCACAAAAGGTGCGTTTCTCATTGTATATGATAACTCCTAGTGATCTACCGGGAAACATACGAGTCAGTTGGAGAACTTAATGTCATGTCGGCATATTGGCCATATTAGCTCAGTTGGTTAGAGCAACCGGACGGAGAGCGAGAAATCCCTGGTTCAAATCCCGGCTATGGGATTTCACAAAGTGGCAGCGGGTTATCTAATATCCTGTTTGAGATTCTAAAGATGTGTGCCTGTCTTCAAAACACGCATTTTGTGATATATTGGTTCCGAAAGGTATGCAATAAATACTTACCAAGGTAATTGGCACAGTTAAACGTTAATTATTAATTAATATTCTTTAAAAGATAGCTCACTCGTTCAATACAATCTCGTAATGACATGACAGATGCCCGAGATCAGGTGTTTTGGTGTCAATTAAAGTGGTCCACACAACTCGGATGACACTTGCGTCACCAAAGTTGAGCAAGGGAGGCCTCTATTGATTCCTCTTGCAACAAGGGCTTGAAATCAAGTTCCATAAAGTCGCGTCACCAGCAGGCAATAACCTGTAACCCCGGGGATCGACGTCTGTGGCACAAGAATTAATGTTCGCTCACTGCCACACATTTATCAAACATAAGAAGTTCGCTAACCCTCCAATATCGACAGCCGCGGGAGAGAATCGGTTTGCTTAGCGGACAAACCAAAAGTGCCTTTTACGGGCGTTGTGAACAAAGACGAATAGTGTCTGCCATCTTCAAATGAATCTTCAGTTACCCTCGCCTAACGACGCATTCTAGCCATTCTCGCTTTCAACTGTTTGTGCAAACTCACATAATAGCTTTGCAACTCAGGTTAATTTAAACATAATATATCAAGTAAGATTATAGTTGTTTCAAATATTATATCAGTTTATACCTAACGAGGCAATTTGCCTATAGACCGACTAAGACTTTAACGAAACAAGAGAAAGTCAGAGTGAATAAACAATATATCCGAAGAAGAATGGTTGAAATATTATAAGCAATTGTGGTATAAATCAGGAGAAAATGGAAGGCCAATAGAGGGTGAAGAAATACTTAAAACATCTATAGATTTAATCACTAAAGAAAAATTACAATTATCTTTAGAAAACATGAAAAATAGAAAGGCTCCAGAAACATATGGAATAAACGAAGAATTAATGAAGTACGGAGGAGTAAAATTAAATGTAAGACTACTCAATTTTATCAACAAATAATGTAAAACGAATATAATTCCTAAAAGCTGGTACGACACACATGTTATTAATATATTTAAAAATGATAGAAGGAATGTATGTGATAGTTGCAGAGGTATAAGTCTCCTGAACATAGGCTATAAGTTGCCCACAAAGATCATAAACAAACGTCTAAGTATAATTACGGAACTGTTATTATTAGGAAACCAAATGGGATTTAGAAAAGGAAGATCTTGCATAGATAATATATTTTCTTTTAGTCAAAAGAGAATATACTTTAGAAACACATAAAACCTTCGTAGATTTGGAAAACCTTTTGATAAGGTGAGCAGGACTAGACTCTGGCAAATATTAGACAAGAAATAATATCCAAAACAATTAATAGATGTACTCAGGCACATATATCAAGAAACAAAAATAAAAATAGTTTGAGGAAGTGGACGATATTCAAAAGATATGATAATAATGTTTCAAGACAAGGTTATTGTTTAACATTTATATGGACGATATTCACATAAAATTAAAAGAGGAAATACCATTAGGATTAAAAATAAATGAACATAATGCATTAAGTATGCTGCTCTTTGCGGATGATATGATGTTAATACAAGACAGAGAGGATAAGCTGCAAATAAGTATGTACAAGCTACAAAACTTGATCTCAGGTATGGTTTAAGTATATCCATACAAAAATCAAAGGTTATGGCATTTATAGGAAAACAAATAACAAGATCTAAGAAAGTGTTAGAACAGATGGGAATATTTAATTACTTGAGCTGTAATGTAAGCTATAAAACGAACAATGAAGAAATAAGTAGTAAATTCAGCAAGTTTCAATACATTTGTGGAGTAACAGTTCGTACATTGGTAACAAAAACCCGAAAGGTTACAAAGCAAAAATTTTATAAGACAATGGCTGTTCCAAAAATCTTCTGGTTTCCGTCCAGGCGCTCTACCATTGAGCTACTATGGCCAACGCGACGACATGACATTAAATTCTCCAACTGACTCGTATTTTCCCGGTAAACCACTTAGGAGTTCTCATAAACACATGAGACAACCACCTTAATGGCGACTTACAACATGTAAGTACTTTAAGGCCCGGGCTTTATAGTAAACCACTATTAGGCCAATTAATGCAAATTAATTGTCACACTGGCCGTGTGTAGGTTAAATAGTGGAAACGTAGAGTCAGACTGAAAAATTCAATGCCATAGCCGCGATCTTCTGGTTTACGTCCATCCGCTCTACCATTGAGCTACTATGGCCAACGCGCTGACATGATTATTAAATTCTCCAACTGACTCGTATTTTCCTGGTAAACCACTAGGAGTTATCATAAACACATGGCGACTTACTATGCTGTAAGTACTTTAAGGTTCGGGCTATATAGTTCTGACCACTATTAGGCACAATTAATGGAAATTAATTGTTCTTTCACACTAGCCGTGTGTAGCACGCACTATGAAAGTGTAGAGTCAGACTGGAAAATTCAATGCCATAGCCGGGATTTGAACCACGGATCTTCTGGTTTCCGTCCAGCCGCACTACCATTGTGCTACTATGGCCAACGCGCCGACATGACATTAAATTCTCCAACTGACTCGTATTTTCCCGGTAAACCACTTGCATTTTTCAGTCTGACTACGTTTCCACAATTTAGCCTACACACGGCTAGTGCGAAAGAACAATTAATTTCCAATGGCTGTTCCACGAGGCAGAGGTCCCGAGTTCGAATCTCGGTCAGGGTGAGTTACCTGGATAAGGTTTTCCTAGGGTTTTCCCTTATCCTTCAAGACGAATGTCGGGTAACTCTAAGCTCCATGGACCCTGGACTCATTTGAGCATCATTTCACCCAATTGATTCACCGTCCAATATGACTTAACGTTGGACGACGTAAATTACAAAAAAAAAAAAAATAAAAAAAAAAAGTTTTACTAAATGGTTCGGAGACATGGACACTTTAAAAGAAAGATTGGAGCCAAATACAAGCGGCAGAAATGAAGTATCTCCAAGAAGAATAAGGATGCACCAGACAAGATCGTATTAGAAACGAAGACGTAAGGAAAGAATTAGATATATTCTCATTGCAAGAAAAAATAGAAACAAATAGAGAAAAATGGTAAAGTTACTTACAAGGAATGGATAACTCTCGCATTCCGTTACAGTCTTACAAACACACAGCTTTGGGTTATAGAACAACAGGAAGACCACTAAAACGATGGGAAGAAGTATGAGGCCGAAACAGAACTCTCCTAAATCATGAAGAGTTGATCATGATGATAATGATGATGATGATGATGATGATGATGACGACGACGACCTAACGAGAGAACTTAGGTTTAAGACGTTTTTTGTGTAGTAAGTCCTTTTCTATTTCCTACTCTTCGCCAGCTATACAAAGTTGTACAAATTTCTTTCCGAACAATAAAAACTTCATAGGCTATTCATGTCTATATTCCTCAGTTCGTTAAGTACCTAATCATCCTATGGTCGTAGGTCGAGGAAGGTCAACATTAATGGTTTAAAGCAATTCAACTGGAGTGAACTGCGATACGGAGGTCTAATCTTGGTCTATTATACCTGTGCCCTCAAGTGGGTCACCCCGAGAGGAAGGATGAGGCGAGAGGTGATAGAGGGTGGCCGTCCAAAGGAACAAAGACGGTGCAGAGGGCAGGTGCCAGTAGGAAACTCCCCGGCAAGCCAGTACAACCGCCAGCTCACCCTCTGTGGTCCGGAAACGGCCCCACCAGACCCGGTTCGAGGACCGGTAACCGTTCTACTGCAGAAGGAAGTTTCACCAACAGCATATCATCCTGCCATGCAACACCAAGACACTCACCGACACTTCTACCCTGAAACAGACCACCAGATGAGACATGATATGAAATGATAATGGAGATTAAATGAGACAGAAAATTCGGGGGATGTAATTAACCTTCCCGTAGAAGAGGGAATCCGTCCCTTTCAGCTGCCGTGGTGCGGGCGGTGCGGACCCCAAGTACTCGCGGTGCCTCTGACGTTACTAGAGGAACCTCGGGCAGAACATTCGAGTCCCTCCCTGATTGGGAGCTGTTCGGATTGGATTGGACTCGAGGGGGCGGTGGTTCCCAATACCTGGGGAGATCGGATACGTCTCCGGACGGGGTTGAGGGAAGACATTAATATTCCAGCGTACTAGCCAGCATAGCTAGTAGATGATGTGCTAGATCACCAGGCAGCCCCACCGAGGTCATATCGGCGTTGGTGTTGGCGCACGTAAGTGGCGTATCCACTCCCATCCCGTCTTGAGTCCACAGGACCAGATGGGGGCGCGTGTTAGTCTCTAGGTGTTGCCCTATGGAAAGCCCCACGGAGGTGCCGGGCGCCCTTTCGGGACAGCTCGGTAACTCCCTGGTCGAAGGAGGCCCGGGTCCTTGGTGCTACGTGAACAGGACTAATGGGAGTAGATCCTCTGGCATAAATTGATTAATTGACTTGTTGATGTTATTAACCTACCCAGTATTCGCATAGTGACCCGGTATCCCCCCCCCCCAAAAAAAAAACATGGGTCAGGTAGGTCGGGCACCGGAATCGAAACCGGGTCTTCCGTATTTGGGCCATCCCACTCGGTGAATACGAGCTAACACCATCGATATGATCCAAAGAACGGCCGCCGATATGACCATTGGAGTTAAAGGTGGGGTATAAATGGAACACAAAACGGAAAAAGTTCTTATTTCATTTGTTTTATGATCCAACAGGGACTATCCAGCCACTAATCTTAAAAATATCATTTCTAATTATTCAATCTTTCTGTTTGTTTTCTGTTTGATGCCCACTTTTCGCTTGAACAGTAATACAGTGACTGCCATTGTCTTATAGAATTTAATTTGCTTTTAAGGCTTCTCTTTATTGTGTTGCATATAAGACTAAAGTTATCTACTTTCTTGTCAACATCTTTTTTTTTTTCTTTTTTTCTTATTTCTGATCCCCCTGTAGTTAAATGCTGCCACCTGTTTTGTAGTTTTCTCATTTACTACAATATTACTTCTAACATGTTCCTTTCCTTTAAATGTCAAAACTCTTGTTTTATTTACAGATATATTTAAACAGTAAGATTCTAATATATTATTTAATATGTATACTTTCATCCGTAGGAGATTCTTCTTCTTCTTCTTCTTCTTCTTCTTCTTCTTCTTCTTCTTCTTCTTCTTCTTCTTCTTCTTCTTCTTCTTCTTCTTCTTCTTCTTCTTCTTCTTCTTCTTCTTCTTCTTCTTCTTCTTCTTCTTCTTCTTCTTCTTCTTCTTCTTCTTCTTCTTCTTCTTCTTCTTCTTCTCCTTCTCCTTCTCCTTCTCCTTCTCCTTCTCCTTCTCCTTCTCCTTCTCCTTCTCCTTCTCCTTCTCCTTCTCCTTCTCCTTCTCCTTCTCCTTCTCCTTCTCCTTCTCCTTCTCCTTCTCCTTCTCCTTCTCCTTCTCCTTCTCCTTCTCCTTCTCCTTCTCCTTCTCCTTCTCCTTCTCCTTCTCCTTGTCCTTGTCCTTGTCCTTGTCCTTGTCCTTGTCCTTGTCCTTGTCCTTGTCCATGTCCATGTCCATGTCCATGTCCATGTCCATGTCCATGTCCATGTCCATGTCCATGTCCATGTCCATGTCCATGTCCATGTCCATGTCCATGTCCATGTCCATGTCCATGTCCTTGTCCTTGTCCTTGTCCTTGTCCTTGTCGTCCTTGTCGTCCTTGTCGTCCTTGTCGTCCTTGTCGTCCTTGTCGTCCTTGTCGTCCTTGTCGTCCTTGTCGTCCTTGTCGTCCTTGTCGTCCTTGTCGTCCTTGTCGTCCTTGTCGTCCTTGTCGTCCTTGTCGTCCTTGTCGTCCTTGTCGTCCTTGTCGTCCTTGTCGTCCTTGTCGTCCTTGTCGTCCTTGTCGTCCTTGTCGTCCTTGTCGTCCTTGTCGTCCTTGTCGTCCTTGTCGTCCTTGTCGTCCTTGTCGTCCTTGTCGTCCTTGTCGTCCTTGTCGTCCTTGTCGTCCTTGTCGTCCTTGTCGTCCTTGTCGTCCTTGTCGTCCTTGTCGTCCTTGTCGTCCTTGTCGTCCTTGTCGTCCTTGTCGTCCTTGTCCTTGTCCTTGTCCTTGTCCTTGTCCTTGTCGTCCTTGTCGTCCTTGTCGTCCTTGTCGTCCTTGTCGTCCTTGTCGTCCTTGTCGTCCTTGTCGTCCTTGTCGTCCTTGTCCTTGTCGTCCTTGTCCTTGTCGTCCTTGTCCTTGTCCTTGTCGTCCTTGTCCTTGTCCTTGTCCTTGTCGTCCTTGTCGTCCTTGTCCTTGTCCTTGTCGTCCTTGTCGTCCTTGTCCTTGTCCTTGTCGTCCTTGTCGTCCTTGTCCTTGTCCTTGTCCTTGTCGTCCTTGTCCTTGTCCTTGTCCTTGTCCTTGTCCTTGTCGTCCTTGTCCTTGTCCTTGTCGTCCTTGTCGTCCTTGTCCTTGTCCTTGTCCTTGTCGTCCTTGTCCTTGTCGTCCTTGTCCTTGTCGTCCTTGTCCTTGTCGTCCTTGTCCTTGTCGTCCTTGTCCTTGTCCTTGTCGTCCTTGTCGTCCTTGTCCTTGTCCTTGTCGTCCTTGTCGTCCTTGTCCTTGTCCTTGTCGTCCTTGTCGTCCTTGTCCTTGTCGTCCTTGTCGTCCTTGTCGTCCTTGTCCTTGTCCTTGTCCTTGTCCTTGTCCTTGTCGTCCTTGTCCTTGTCCTTGTCCTTGTCCTTGTCGTCCTTGTCGTCCTTGTCCTTGTCCTTGTCCTTGTCCTTGTCCTTGTCGTCCTTGTCCTTGTCCTTGTCCTTGTCCTTGTCCTTGTCGTCCTTGTCCTTGTCCTTGTCCTTGTCCTTGTCCTTGTCGTCCTTGTCCTTGTCCTTGTCCTTGTCCTTGTCCTTGTCCTTGTCCTTGTCCTTGTCCTTGTCCTTGTCCTTGTCCTCGTCCTTGTCCTCGTCCTTGTCCTCGTCCTTGTCCTCGTCCTCGTCCTTGTCCTCGTCCTCGTCCTCGTCCTCGTCCTCGTCCTCGTCCTCGTCCTCGTCCTCGTCCTCGTCCTCGTCCTCGTCCTCGTCCTTGTCCTCGTCCTTGTCCTCGTCCTTGTCCTCGTCCTCGTCCTCGTCCTCGTCCTCGTCCTCGTCCTTGTCCTCGTCCTCGTCCTCGTCCTCGTCCTCGTCCTTGTCCTTGTCCTTCTTCTTCTACCTCATGGCTTAGGATTGTTTAACCCGTTCCAACTCCAAATTGGTCTGCCCATCTTTTCTTCGGTCTTCCCTGGTTTCTTCTTCCTATAGGTTTATAGTTTAAGGCTATTTTTTGGTATTCTGTTGTTATTCATCATCTGAACATGTTCTTTCCATTGATTTCTATTTCTTTCAACAGTATGGTTTATTTCTTCTACTTTTAATTCTGTCCTAATATCCTGACTACGTTTTTTTTATAAATTTTGGTATATCCAACTATTGCTCTTATGAATCTCATTTCTGATGACTGTATTCTCGTACTATTTCTTTTTGTTAGTGTGCATGTTTCTGATCCATAGATCAGCGTTGGTATTGCCATTGTTTTTATAGTTTTATTATGGAGTCCTTTCTTGCTTTATTTTTAATGTTCTTTTTATTGTGCCTGTTATATAGTTAAATTTATTTACTTTCTCTATTATATCAGCTTCCCCTTGGTACGAGACATTACATCCTGAATACTTAAAGTGTGATTTCTGCTCAATTATTATGTCATCTAACACTATTTTTAATCTTACTGGATTAATTCCTTTAAATGCCATGGTTTTGGATTTATTTGCTGATATTTTCATTTCATATTCGGTAGCAATTTTATCTAGACTATACAGTATTTTCTGCAGGTCATCTTCATTTGTGGCCATTATTATTTGATCATCTGCATACAACATAGTTTTCAATTTAGCTCCTGATACATTAATGCCTCCATTGACTTTATTCGACCAAATCCTTATTATTTCGTCAACATACAAATTAAAAAGTGTGGTTGATAAAAGACAACCTTGTCTTACGCCACATTAACTATTACGGGTTCTCTTTCAATTATTTTTGTATCAATTTATTATTTAAAATTTTCGACCGTATCATTCGTGATACTTTGTCAAAAGCTTTATAATAGTTAATAAATAGTAAGTGCGTCTCTAAATTTTGTTCTCGTCGTTTTTTCTATTATTTGTTTAAGAGTAAAACATTGTCAATGGTGCTTCTTCCTTTCGTAAAACCAGTTTGTTCTTCTAGGAATATTGCGTCTGTTATTTTGGTTAACCGAGTACTTATTATTTTGGCATATATTTTGTAGGCAGCACACAATAAACTAATCCCTCTATAATTTTCAGATCTTGTTCTTTCGCCTTTCTTACATATTGATATCACTTTTTCTATCTTCCATTCTTGCGGTATTTCTTTTGTTTCCCAACACTTGTTATACAGATACAGTAATTGGTCATGTAATTCTTTAGGAGCATATTTAATTAATTCTAAATTAATATTATCTATTCCGGTGACTTTCCTATTTCTAATTTTAGCTATACTTTCCATTAATTCTTCTACTTCTAACCGGTCTACTTCTGCTCTGTATAATTTATCTATTTCCCAATTTTGTTTATCTCCTGTATTCCAGAGATTTTTATAATATTCCTCAAATTCTTCTTCTTTAATGATTTTTATATTTGCTTTGTCTTTTTCCATTGAATTTAGGTTTCTAATAAATTTACAATCTTTATCTTGGTGGCCATGTAGGTTTTGTAAGTTTGAATTGCATAGTTAATTAATAATAAAAACAGAAGTAAGACATATTTTCGTGTAGTGTTGCAAATGTTTAGACATATCCCTGTGTATGATAGTAGACTAACAATGCTTGTGTCCTGCGGCTGTTACAAACTCCTACTGTACATAAAACTAACACCAACAGGTCGCAGGGGTTAAGTAGGGGGTGGAGGGTGGTGGTGGTGGTGGTGTTACGTGTGTGTGGTCAGGAAATATATCCTTGCTTCCTGCTCGTTTTGTGCTGTGATGGCGCATCAGGGAATACTACTCAAGTACTTGGCAACGTTGCTTGCCGAGATCACGTGTTAGAGCTTTACAGGATATCCGCTAGGGACCACTACTTGTTTCAGCATAGCGAGTGGAAGAAGTATAGGTGTCAGTCTCACGTTAAATATAAGGACATTATCTAGAGGAAACAATTACAATAGAAAGAGACTGAAAAAGTCAATTTTAGTTTTCTATAGATTCTATTGGATACCAGAGAGAAAAAACTTCAATTAAACTTACGTGGAATGTTACAGAAAAACTAAATAAACAAACAAATGACACCGCATTTCTGGTTAGCCCACCTCTGTTGCGTGCATGGTAGGAAGTCTGCCTCGCGTTCAAGAGGTGCCGAGTTCGAAACTCGGTCAGGGTAAGTTAACTTGGATAAAGTGTTTTCTGGGGTTTTCCCTAATCCCAAAAGACGAATGTCGGGTAACTCTAAGCTCCATGGATCCTGGGATCATTTGAGCATCATTTCACCCATTTCATTCACCGTCCGACATGACTTAACGTTGGAGGAAGTAAATGAAAATAATAATAATAATAATAATAATAATAATAATAATAATAATAATAATAATAATAATAATAATAATAATAATAATAATAATAATAATAATAATAATAATAATAATAATAATAATAATAATAATAATAATAATAATAATAATAATAATAATAATAATAATAATAATAATAATAATAATAATAATAATAATAATAATAATAATAATAATAATAATAATAATAATAATAATAATAATAATAATAATAATAATAATAATAATAATAATAATAATAATAATAATAATAATAATAATAATAATAATAATAATAATAATAATAATAATAATAATAATAATAATAATGATGATGACGATGATGATGACGATGACGATGACGATGATGATGACGATGATGATGACGACGATGATGACGACGATGATGACGACGATGATGACGACGATGATGACGACGATGATGACGACGATGATGACGACGATGATGACGACGATGATGACGACGATGATGACGACGATGATGACGACGATGATGACGACGATGATGACGACGATGATGACGACGATGATGACGACGATGATGACGACGATGATGACGACGATGATGACGACGATGATGACGACGATGATGACGACGATGATGACGACGATGATGACGACGATGATGACGACGATGATGACGACGATGATGACGACGATGATGACGACGATGATGACGACGATGATGACGACGATGATGACGACGATGATGACGACGATGATGACGACGATGATGACGACGATGATGACGACGATGATGACGACGATGATGACGACGATGATGACGACGATGATGACGACGATGATGACGACGATGATGACGACGATGATGACGACGATGATGACGATGATGATAACGATGATGATAACGATGATGATAACGATGATGATAACGATGATGATAACGATGATGATAACGATGATGATAACGATGATGATAACGATGATGATAACGATGATGATAACGATAATGATAACGATAATGATAACGATAATGATAACGATAATGATAACGATAATGATAACGATAATGATAACGATAATGATAACGATAATGATAACGATAATGATAACGATAATGATAACGATAATGATAACGATAATGATAACGATAATGATAACGATAATGATAACGATAATGATAACGATAATGATAACGATAATGATAACGATAATGATAACGATAATGATAACGATAATGATAACGATAATGATAACGATAATGATAACGATAATGATAACGATAATGATAACGATAATGATAACGATAATGATAACGATAATGATAACGATAATGATAACGATAATGATAACGATAATGATAACGATAATGATAACGATAATGATAACGATAATGATAACGATAATGATAACGATAATGATAACGATAATGATAACGATAATGATAACGATAATGATAACGATAATGATAACGATAATGATAACGATAATGATAACGATAATGATAACGATAATGATAACGATAATGATAACGATAATGATAACGATAATGATAACGATAATGATAACGATAATGATAACGATAATGATAACGATAATGATAATGATAATGATAATGATAATGATAATGATAATGATAATGATAATAATAATGATAATAATAATGATAATAATAATGATAATAATAATGATAATAATAATGATAATAATAATGATAATAATAATAATAATAATAATAATAATAATAATAATAATCTGGTTACACAATAACTACTGAATGAATAGTAACCAAATTTGTATTGGACACACTTTGTATTTCCGCAACAAAATTATTATTTAAAGAAATAAGTTATCTCTTGCTTAAAACTGTGAAAAAGTGAATGTGACACCTGGCTCCATAGTTCAAAATGTTATAGCTCCCACTTCCCTTATACTTATGAGGTATGCTTCTTCTTCTTCTTCTTCTTCTTCTTCTTCTTCTTCTTCTTCTTCTTCTTCTTCTTCTTCTTCTTGCTATTGTTGTTAGTATTAGTGTTAGTGTTGTTATTACTGTTATTGTTATTATTACTGTTACAAACCTGTCTCATAAAATAGAAATATTTCAATTTGATCTCAATTCTTTTCTATCACCCACAGTTTCCTAACAATGTAACTTTATTACAAACCAGAAAATTAGCAGAACATGTTCTGGGAATGAAAAATAAATTAGTGTTACAATATGTACAAAACTTTCATCCAAATCTAATCAGGAAAATATCTCTAGTATATAGTCCCATGTGTCCATTTTTTTATATTTCCTTTCTCTCTTCCCCTTAAACACTGTATTGCGAGAAGGTGTGCTTGAGGCCTTTCTGTCATAACATTATTTATTGCTTCTAGATTGGGACCAGTCACTTTATAGCGTCCAATGCCTCTCTTTTTGCGAGTAACTGATTCTGTACCTTGGAAATGTTTGATGCACCATTTGTTTTTAAAAGACATAACGATACAAATATTAATACGCATTTTAATTAAGTGTGAGAATGAAAAGAAAATTTGGATCGTATACTGATAAAGCGTGAGACGTTTATGCAAACAAAAGTACGTCAATTTGGCGGTACTTGGACAATTTTGACAACATTACACACCGAGGGACTTGTCTGAATGCTGGATAGCGTTACACAGACTCCTTTATGCAGTGTTTTAATTATATTTATATATTGCACCAATTTTAATGTCGTTACGAAAGTTGTATTCAACCATGAAGACGCGGTGCTGTGTCTTCATACCCAGGGGAAGCTGGTTTTATTAGTTAATAGCACAACCACACTCAGAGCGCTGTAATTTGTTTACTGTTCCACAAAAATTACCGCTTGTTCTCCGTAGAGGGCACTATGATTTCAAGATAGACTCACTAGTCAACTACGACGTCATTCTTGCTCAATTGGAGCGCGAGAAATAACGAATAAACATGAACACCGTGTATAGAATTTGAAAGTGTATCCATCTTTTTGAATCACCCTGTATAAAGCGTCCAGTTCTTAATTATTTGACTCTCGGTATAACCTTTATATCTATATGAAGTGTAATGTACTTATTATCTAGGCTAAAATGAAGTTGACAGAAAAATAAGTTTGCATAACAATTGTTTTTATGTCCATTCATAAACAATAGTGGATTGAATAAGTCTGTAACTGATGAGATTTAGAATGTGAACCTCGCTTAAAGTAAACAGCGTGTAGAGGTATTTTGGTTGGTTGTATTGGCTACACTGTGTTGGAGTAACAAATCGCGTGTGGGATGTGTCGAGGAGAAGGGGTTGGCCACCTACAAAGAACCAGTATTACGTCCAGTATGACGTAATTCCTTTATCACTGTTGCCAGATTATTATCGGCGTATATTTCTGTTACAAGGAAAGTAGGTAGTATCAGCATAAACTGCAAAGCTGTACGTACTACACACACAAAAGGGAGAAGGGAGGGATGTAGGCGGACGAACACAAAATCAATACTCTTCCCTAACCCAACCACCACTGCCACCAACATTCTTACTTCCACCGATGCTATTTTTGCTATCAACCATGCTCGGTGATCTGTTTTTGTTTTGTAATCAATCGCTGCTCTCGACTTTCATCTGTCGCCTATTGGAACACGCGTATTTTAGCTTTAAGAGGACTGCGTCACCATCTCTTTCAGATATTTCTAAAGAAAGGAAGATATATTTACACGCGTAGAAATATATTGGGTGCATCAAGAACGCCACAGTCCCCTTTAAAAATATTTTTACTTTCTCTACCTCGTACATTAGTGGGTAGAGGAGTTACTGTATTCCACCCAAGAAATTTATGTAGAGATTTTACTGTATCTTTACTGTATTTTTGGAATCCTAAAAGTAGCAATTTTATATTTATATATGTAGGGATGCGGTAGCGTTCCTGCCTCACGTTTTAAAGGTCGCGAGTTGGAAGCTCGGTCAGGGTAAGTTAACTGGCTAAAGTTTATTAGAGGTTTTCCATTATCCTGATATATGAATGTCAGGTAACTCTAAGCTCTATACATCCTGGACTCATTTGAGCATCATTTCGCCCAGCTCTTTCATCATTTGATATAACTTATTTTTAGAGAGTGTTAATTAAAAGAAAAACTCTTACCAAAAGCAGTTGAGATATCGTATCCACCCATTTTGCTATCAAGATTGCAACAAAATGACACGTCCCTTAAAAGGAAACGAAATAAAAGAGACATTTCTCTCTCTCTCTCTCGCACAGATATATAAATATAGTATGGCGTAGGTTTGAACCACTAAATAAAATTATCTTTTCTTTACTGCTAACCTATGTTAAAATAAGATCGTATTTCAGTTTCGTATACAAATCTATGATGAGAATTCAGTGAAAATGTAACTGATAAAACAATAATTATAGTTTATTTTGTTCCTACGCAGAAAACATTGGGTTGTAGCTGATAATTTAATATCTAGTGTGCCTCGAAATCCAAATGAGTTCCTGAATCGCAAATATAGCAGTGAGAGAGAGGGAGAGAGAGAGATGGATGGATGGAGGGATGGAGTGATGGAGAATACTTCAGAACTTGAAAGCAATATAAAGATTTAACAATTCTATTAGTAATAGATACCTAGGAAATGTTCGAGTTCTTCTCGGGAAACAAGTGAGATGTAAAGACGATTAGAAATAGACGTTCTGGGAGTGTGAATCTCTCCCAACATCAGGATATTTATTAAATTTTATAACCAGAAATGAAACACTGGATATAGCACAAATGTAAACAAAGAAATAAACACTATCAATATTTGCATTACTGAACAAAAGACTGCTTTCAGTAAATTAAATCTTAGGTCAGGAGATGGCGTGAGTATAGAAAATTAATTGTGTCAAAGAAACATAACTACTTAACCTGGTTATCGAGCTATATAGATCTGTGCCTTTGAAGTCGACGGATTTTCTAATCGTCTTTTCCCCTGGCTTGCTTCCCGAAAGAACTTGAACATATTCGTCGCCAGGAAAGCTTCAGAGCTTATTACACAATAATTTTGTAGGTCCATTGTTTCACTTTGTAACCTCTCCATAGCATGGAGATGCATATACGAAAGTATAGATTAAAATCATAAGATTCTGCTTCCACTAACTTCAACTTCTAATATCGACAAAGATGTTAAATTAAAGGAACCTGAGATTTCTTCATTCAGTTTTGATAACTGCACGCTAACCTATTTATATTAAATTTATGTACATTTTAAGACCTAGCTTTGAAAAAAAAATTGATTCCAGGTTTTTAAAAAGCATTTTTGTTGTACAGAAAAAAATTAGTTACCTTCCTTGTGAACAGTTTAAAATAATAACGAAGGCACAAAAATATGATTTGACATAAGCGGTTTTGAAATGAAGTACACATTATTGTGCAGTAAGGCTTTATCTTGTTCTTACAGTTTACCAAGTCATTCAGAATGCCAAGGACTTCACGGGCTGTACTACGTACATTATTAATGTAACTTGGTTGGTTCATAGAATTGAAAGTCCAAGTTGCAGAAATTCAAAATGTTCTTTATTTCCGTAGAAATACACTTTGGACAATCCTTACAGTAGCAGAATTACGTCACATAAACAATTACAATATTCCAAGGTCGTTGACCACAAACAGCGTTCACAGTTGCACGATACTCAGTTCTGATTACAGCAACTCTCGTTACAACTCCGTTTACGACTACTCGCTGGCGTGTCGTACGTACCTGCATTGATAATTCGAGACTGTTCTGAAACAAACAAGAAATCGAATGTTCGTAAGACATCACCAGACAAAACACGAACGTTCCAGACGTGTAACTTTATCTGTGTCGGCAAGTCTTTTATCTCCGGGCTATCTTTATATGTTTTTGCAGGCTCTTTATCACCACACTGCACTATCTGTCTGTTATCGCTCTGCGCCGGAGCCTTTTAGCACGTACGCCGCCAGTTCTAATAATGGATTCGCTACATTAATGATAATCATTTAATTAGGTATTTAGTTGACTTACCTCTTAAGTTATAAAATAAATATACCTACTACCACTATTCTAAAAATGCTTTAATTTTATTTTTACTTATAGTTTGTTTTTCAGGAAGTCCCAGCCGATATTATAGGATGGCTCAAAATATTTTCTCTATCTATATGTAAACAGTAGAACATAATTATGTAATAATTTATGCTAATAATAAAAATACCTCAGAAATGATTAACGATACACAAAAAGTACATTTGGAGATGAATTTTGGGTTTATTGACACCTTTATTTGTATGTAATAAGACTTTGATTCACTCGTGGTTTACTAATAATAAAAAAGTCGTTAATAATTAAGAAGGCTTCATGACCTCTTTCCAGAAAGTTCAAAACGTGCATTTTGTCGCAGAAATGTGTTATAGGTGTCTTTCTGAGGGGGGGGGTGAAAGAAAAAATGAAACAGTCTTATACATCAGGGTTATTTTGGAGAAGGAGAAATCTTCAAAACCTCATGTCGTATTTTTACATCATATTGAAGTCAAAATCCAGAGTTGTTATTAGGAATGGGTCATTGATACTTGCATAGCAGTTGCAAAGAATGATACTTAAAATTCCTTAGATACCTTTTCGATACTTCATTGGTGATTATGCAATTTTTATTTTGTTTCAAACTGAGAAAATATTTTTGCCTTAAATAGAACATTAAAAAGTCCGATAAATTCCTAAGAATGTGGTATCCGTACAGTAACAATGATCGTGTGTCAGATTCACTGCCAGTTAACAGTTCGCAAGAAGAAATCACTGCATATCTCGGCGATGATCTGTCAGCCCGCCTCGGTAGCGTAGATGTTAGCGTGTCTGCCTCACGTTCAAGCGGTCCCGAGTTCGAACCTTGGTCAGGGTGAGTTATCGTATAAGGTTTTTCCGGCGTTTTACCTTATCCTGAAAGACGAATGCCGGGTAACTCGAAGTTCCATGGATCCCGGACGCATTGAGCATCATTCCACCCATTCTATTCATCGTCCGATATGACTAAATGTTGGAGGACGTAAATTAAAAAAGAAAATCGATGATCTGTCATCTACTCTTTGTAGTGCACTGTATTACTGGGGAAAATTCAAAACTACCAAAAGGTTTTTAAAAAGCCGTTAAATATTTGTGTATTCCACATTCAACCGTTTTCTCTGAAAGACTATTAAGCAAAGCAGGACTCATGTGCGACAGAAAAAGTAGACTTGATCCCGAAATTGTGAGAATTAACAAAACCTTATAAAAGTGGAGTGTTTGAAAAACGAATTTTGCTTTTAAATGTCTAACGTAGAGTTTAAAAATAAGTGCACTGAGTTTTAAGTTGTTTCTAATTAAATACTAACATTCTATTTTTGTTTTGTTCCATTTAACTGTCTTTAACTGCCGTGGTCATATAATTGACCGTTGTCCTTTCGAACATTTCGATGGTAATCTTTGGGTTGTATCATAGATCACGTACACAATCACCCTCTCATTCTTACTTCCAGACTGCGGAAGCTGGGAAATCGCCTGGTTGGAGAAAAATCTCTAACCCCAGCCGGAAATCGCACCCGGGACCCCTAGAATGGCAGGCAGGTGCTCAACCGACTGAGCTACGGGGCTAGCCGAATCTGTCGTTGTTCATCTTTATACATCTCTGTTTAATCCTTTCTTTTAAGATAAGGTGAGAAGGTACTGCATCTGGGGCTAAAATTCACTTTTTTATTTTAACATTTCACTATGTCACTCTCCAAGATTACAAATATATACATAGGAGGGTTATTGGAGCAATACTTTAGACTTAATTTTCTAATTATATTAGTGGATGTTAAGTTTTTGCCACGCCCCTTTTCGTAAGCTTTCAGAAAATCGATTATAACTTCTGTAATACTAAACAGATAATTCTGAACTAAACCTTGTTTTGTAAAGGATCTTTCAAACTTTCTGCTGGTATCACTGTAACTCCAATATGCTAGTTTTTCTTTTGTCTTTGGCTCTGTATGTGAACAGTCATTTGTTCTGAATAATATTTTGTACTAATTATTGGTGAATATATGACATGGGTAGTCCAAAAACATTTGTAAAGAGAAAGTTTACAGGGAATTGTTTCACTAAAACAGAACAGTAAATGTGGAAAATATAAATACAATAGACAATGAAACCACATGTAATATTGAGGTTAGTAGGCCCAGTTCACACAATACATGTGCTAATCATGATAGTAGTCATATACAGAAATTGATGATCTGTGAGTCCTGAAAGCAGATAAAATAGTTGAAGAACTGGCCAAGGAGGCAAGAAAAACGAAGAAGAACTTGAAAAGAACAAGTGAGAATACAGAGGG
Organism: Mantis religiosa; assembly: GCA_030765055.1. Taxonomy (NCBI): domain Eukaryota; kingdom Metazoa; phylum Arthropoda; class Insecta; order Mantodea; family Mantidae; genus Mantis; species Mantis religiosa. The sequence goes on from CM060951.1 coordinate 194,021,056, forward strand.
CCAAGACTATGCAGCAGGAATGTTCTGACTCATGTGAGAAGGCCGTAATCAATATATAAACTTTAAAGCTGTTTTTCTCAATTTCACATTTTTTCAGGTTCCAGTACACTTTTTAAAAAAAAAAAGTAATCAACCAAAACATATGAACATTTTGTGTGTGTTAAGCAAACTCATAAGAATAATAATAACAAGGGATTTCTCTCTGAGATTCATAATAGTCGTTAAAAAAATTAAATTATCTGAAATTTAAGTGCTTTTTTGCAAAAACTGAACAAATTATAAAAATTATCAGTACAAAATTTTCAAAAAATAAAAGGTATTATTAAAGATAAAGGTAATGTGCACCCAAATATTATGGAAATAACATTGCGGAGACAGGCAGTACTTTCTCACCTTAAATATGCTCTATTCTTACCTTATGTATTCATTTGTTTTATGATCTAACAGAGACTATCCAGCCACTGATCTTAAAAATGCCATTTATACTTATTCAATCTTTCTTTTTGTTTTCTGTTTGATTCCCACGTTTCGCTTGAATACAGTAATACAGGGACTGCCATTGTCTCATAGAATGTAATTTGCTTCTAAGGATTCTTTTTATTATGCCGTACATAGGGCTAAAGTTATTTACTTTCTTGTGAACATCTTTTGTTCTAATGTAGCGGTTATTTCTGATTTATTGGGTATCGTGAGAAATATCGAGTATGGGTATAGAGTACACAGAAAACTGCCATCAATTCATCCCCTACTTGTTAATTTACTAACTTTTGGCTTTTTGAGTTATACTATTTGAATCACGCGTGCACAGACCTATCCCTATACTTGCTTTTGTTATTTTGATTATTATTCGTGGGATCTCACAACGTGCATTTACGACAGTAACTACTTCTGCTTATTATAGCTAATGAGTAGAGAAAGGAAGCCCGTGATGTCTATCAGAACAAAAGAGAATTAGGAAGCCGGCGTAGATGATGCAATAACATGGCAAGTTGTGATAGCGGCCTGCAGAGACCGGGCGACTTGTGAATGCATAGGTAGTATAAACAATGCATGAAGTTGAGAAAGGTGCAGAATAAGCTTGGGAAACATCGGCGAGATAAAGGTCATCTCCGGGAAACAACCACAGAAACGGGAGCACAACTTTCGAGCACCGGATGTGAAGAAGAAGCAACAGATACAAGCATTGTCTAACGAGCAAAACTAAATATCTCAACTTGAATCAAACTAGTTCTTTATAAACTTCGACACATAATGTATAGTAATTGTGGTCTTATCGTACATTAAAAGTTTTATTTAAGTAATTACTCTGCATTTCCCATAAAATGAGATAACGATTAAGGAGTCCAATAAGCTGTGAAATCTTCAACCTTGAACATCATTTAACAATTTGAATATTACCTTATTTACTTTCAGTACTTTAAAATACTTTGAAAGTACAATTGAAAACAATTTAACAACACTTACACAGTCCTCCTGTAAAGCAATAGATTTTACAAAAAAATGTTGTCTTAAAGAAGCTTTAGAAAAACTGAGGCAATATTTATGAACTTGTAACCAAAGGTTTACTGGAGTAATTGACATCTAAGGCTAATAATTTTTAGAGAAGTGATAGTGGATATAAGAGGGCGATCTAAAACGTTTCCGACCTCAACATGAAAATGACAGCTAATGCATTTCGTTCTTCATCTGTTGACAGTTACTCACGAAAGTTTCAGCCATTTTGGACACTCAGTTGTTATGTAACAGTCATTTGAGTGAGTTTGTGTTTTATGAAAATGGAACAAATCCAGTATCGAGCTGTCATTAAATATTTGCATTTTAAAGGCAATACGCCTACGCAAATCAAATATGAGTTGCATTTTGTGCATGGAGACTCTGCACCATCATTTACCACAGTGAAATTTTAGGCAGCTGAATTTAAACGTTTCCGTAATAGCTTGGGAGACGTTGAACGTTCGAGACGTCCAAAACTAAAACTACCGACGAAAACATCGCTAAAGTTCAACAAATGGTGCTAGACGACCGCCGAATTAAAGTTAGTGAGACAACAGAGGCTATGAGCGTGTCAAAAGAACGCCTTTGTCACATGTTAAATCAACATTTAGACATGAGAAAGCCCTCCGCGCGTTGAGTGTCGCGTTTGCTTATGTTAGACCAAAAACGCGTTCGAATGAATATTTCCAACGCTCTGTTGGCGCAGTTTATGCGTAATAAATCCGAGTTTTGGCGTCGATTAATTACTGTAGATGAAACTTCGACATAACATTATACGCCCGATATAAAAGTGCAGTTCAAACAGTGGACTGCAAAGGGGAACCAGCTCCAAGAACAGCAAAAGAGTTATTTTCGGCTGGGGAAGTAATGACGACTGTTTTGGGGATAGTTATGGAGTTATTTTAATCGATTATCTTCAAAAAGGGAAAGCCATTACTACGCTTCGGTACTTGACAAGCTGAAGGCAGAGCTTTCGGAAAACGGCTACATTTGCAGAAAAGGAAAATCCCGTTTCACCAAGACAACGCGCCGTCTCACACCTCAGCGGTTGCAATGGCGAAAATACACGGTTTGAACTGCTTGGCCATCCGCCTTACTCACTAGATATAGCCTCAAGCGACTTCTTTTTGTTCCCCCATCTTAAAATTGCGCTCGGAGGACAGATTTTCTTCAAACGAAGAGGCAGTCACCTTCGTGAATAATTATTTTGCAGAGAAAAACGGCGAGTGCTATTTGGACCATTACAGAGATGAGAGCATCGCTGGGAGAAGTGTGTAGATTAACAAGGAGACCATGTTGAAAAATAAAAAATAAAAAAATAAAAAAAATTTAAAAAATATCTTGTAGCTTTACTAGGACGGAAACTTTTCAGAGCACCCTCGTAAATAATTGAAATAAATAATCTCTTTATACTAAAATTAATGCATACTGCGATAAGCACGAATTTAAATTTTGTCAGGACAGAAAGGGAATTGAAAATTTAAGAAGATGCAAAACGTAGATGGAACTCAGAGTAAGTAAGAGTGATTGGTAAAATCAGTTAACAGGAAATCCATTAGCTATACGTTCCCATACCTGAAACTCATTACCTGTGAGAAAACAAATGCCTGCAAATATGCAGTTACACCAGTTCGGAAAGTCAGACAACGAAAAGAAATCTTAAAATTTAGTGTCGCACAATAAAAACAGTGTTTCAGAGGCTAATAAGACTTAAATCTGGGTAATGGAACTCTTGTAGAGTAGCGACGGACTGGACAGCCTTAAAGTGCTTGTATTTCTTGTACAATTTGCTTAGATTTGGTGACAAGACCACGCAGAGATCTCGCAAGACAGCTTTCCAACAATTTGCGACAGCTTAAACTTCTCATTGTTAGATATATTTCAGAAGTTAACATAATACTTCAACAGTCATACTTTCTAGTGCTGAGTTCAGAAACATTCTACACTGATAATTCAGTCGATAGTTTTTCAAATTTCTGTTGCTATAATGCAGAATAGAAGGCATAGAAATGCAGCAAATATGGGGAAGTCTATAAAATATGAAATAATTACAATTATACAAACAAATAAAAATAAATTGGCGACGAGAGGCATATTTAGATTACTGCAATAGGCAAGAGAGAGAGGGGCTAGCTTGGGTGAGAATAGGAACAATATTTCTAAGAGGGATAAGAGGTAAGGAAAGGGGAATTTGTGAATTGTGTGGGGAGAAAAGAAAGCATAGAACCCTATGTAACAGAATGCGAGGAGGTTGTAATGTGGAGAAAAAAGTTTTGGGAGGAAAAATGGGAGAAAGTAGACAAGAGGATAGTAGCTATAGAGATATTAACTGGAAAGGAGGAAAAGAATGTTGGAAGTATTGGTGAGTTGTTACATAAAGTGAAAGAAAAATGGACAAGAAATATAAAGAATATAAGAAATGAAGATAGGGAGGGTAAAGAGTGGGGCTAATTAAGTAACAATGAAGCATGGAGCAGAGCAGGAGACCAGGATGTCATGTAAGACAAGGTAGCAAGCTACAAGATAAAGACAATAAATGTAGCCTAGAGTTGTGAAGACTAAAATTTTGAAATATGCACCGTAAATAATCCATTCTATAAGATAAAGTATTAACAGGGCTTGTGGACCGTAGTCTAGAGGGCTCTTTCATCTTCTCAAACGTTTCGTCTGCGGCTGCAGCAGATATCTTGCTTCGCTTACAGTCGCTGACAGTTGCTATTGAGACTTCCGCCAGGACACTCCGATCGCACTGCCACTTAAGATGTCTGCCGCAGCCGCAGACGAAACGTCTGAGAAGATGAATTCCAGTAGACCACGCACCACAAGCTTAATACTTTATCTTACACTGACACCGAGCGTGAAAGCCTACGAATTTTAATAAATAATATATATATTATTTATTAAAATTCGTATATATATGGGTTCGTAGAATTAAAATTCCAATTGCACAAACTCAAAACTTTTGTATTTCTACCGAATTACAGTTGGAACACTTGCCGATTCCATAGAATTACGTAGCGCACACAATTACAATCCACCAGTTCGTCGGTCACAGATCCACTCCACACTCACAGTTACGTACAATTCCTCTGATACACGTACGCAGTCTTCCAGTCCGTTCACTAGCACTGCGCTCTTCACGGCTGCTCGCCAAGTACTGAACTGACTCGTCCACTGCAGCCCTTATATAGGAAGATCGCTGTTTCTGGAAGCTTCGCGGCTCGGAAAATCATCCCGACTGTTCCAGACGTCAGGGGGAGGAGAAAGAGACGGTGCAGTGCCTAGTGACGCTTTCCTAACCATCCCCTATGTTAGCGCTACAAGATAAAAGGGTGGGCTTGGTCTCAATGCCTCCTGTCCCCTACGCAGCTTCAGTTGCTCGTGCCTTCCGATAATTGGGTGACAATATATTGACATTCGTTGTATTTACGAGTGTATTTAACTGGTTATATGACTTAACGTTGAAGGACGTAAAATAAATAACAGATTCGTTGCAATATGACCACGTGAAGTGAAATAAAGTGTTTTAATTATACTATATAGTACATATGACGCATTATTCATCTCCGTCCTACAGAGATATAAATAACTTTACGGCCCTGGTTTGTTGCATTGCAAGGAGCGGATCTCCGCACTACACTAAGTAACAAAGAAGGAATTGTCTGATAGTGAAACAGATAAAATGCGAAGCTTGTCTTACAACAAACGGAATAAAACATGAGTAGACCTGTCTAAAGGGGATATCATTCTTGTCCGAGAGAATCACAAAGGAATACAAACAGGCAGTTCAGATAATGATGCATCAAATAAAGAAACAGAGGTAACTACCAGTTGCTTCAAACACCGCTTTGTTAACCTTCGATGATGCATACTCTTTTGTTATACACTTGGCTGCAAGGTTGTTATACTGTTTCTACTTTCTGTCAAGGAACTTGCAGTAAGTAACAAATGTATGTGAAAAATTCCATACCGAAATATTACCGGCGATAGAGCTCTGAGAGTATCTTTATCAAGAAAGAAGAAAACATATATTTAGAAACAAGTCTGTCTATGTGTTTGTGTGTCCTGTCAATGAAATGCATAACTCAAAAACAGAAATTTACTAAAAACCACAGGTTATCGCAGGAAATAACCACTGAATTTTTCAGTCTGGCTTCACCCATCCAAACCTTAGCCTACACATGGTAGTGTGGAAGAAATGATTATTTCCACCAATTTACCTAAAATAAAAACAGTGGTTTTACTATGAAGCCTGGGATTTAAGTATTTAAGTCGCCACAAAAGGCGCGTGTCTCACAGCATATGAGAATCCCTAGTGGTCTACCAGAAAACATGAGTCAGTTGGAGAATTTAATGTTATGTCAGCATGTTGGCCATAGTAGCTCAGTGGTTTAGAGCAACCGCACGGGCAGCGGAAGATCCGTGGTTCAAATCCCGGCTATGGTATTGAAATTTTCAGTCGGACTCTACTCGTCCAATTATTAGGGAGTACCTGTCCATATTCTTGGCAGTTACCGTTAACGTTAATGCCACGTGAGCGATGTTCTGCGCATGCGCACTTTTACTGCAAGCAGATAACCGATAGCCGGATACGTTATATTTCATTATTTTAACGTGAGGCTTCACGGTTAGCATTTCGCTTACAGAATGACCCAAGAAAGATTACAATTTACCATTAATGATGATCTAATATTGATGTGGGAGATAATTTCAACCAACCATATGAAGATCCAACTGTATGGAAAGGAATATTCGCAAATATGGTAGCTGCAACTGGAAAAATTTCCTTCCATACAATAAAGGACTTTCTCAAGCTGTACCAACTACCTAAAAGGCCCAACAATTTCTTATAGGTGCTTCCCTTTAATGATACAGCATGTGTATAATACTGCAATTTATTTCTGTTAAGCCATGCTAGGTTAGCCAGATTTGTTAACAAGTGACCTGTATTTCTATATATTATATTTATCGTTGCATTGGCTATTGCTAATAAGTACGAAGAACATACGCCAAGAACTGCTTCCAAATCAAGACAGCCTGTTGGGTTACGCTAGGCGCCGAAGATGTATGTACAGACCTTTAACTCCTGAAATAGTAAATGTACTGTCAGTACAACATAACCTAAAATATATCCTCCAAAAGAACGATGTAAATTGTTTATTCAAATTTACTTCTAGCAGAATATCGTTCTTATTACACTTCTAGGAGGTATATGTAAAGCCTCTACTAGCCGTCGTAGAGCTATTTTATCAAAACGAAAATAGAGTCGGCATTTCTCATCTGTAAATTAATTTAAATCTAGTCTCCGAATTGCCACGCCTCCTTGGGGGATTTTTCTTTGTACGTTAATATTATAAATTATCCTATTTTGCAATACCTCATCATCAAAGCCATCGAAAGCTGCGATATCAAGTAATTGGTGTATTTTTTGTTCTCTTTAACGTACCTTATCCAATGACTCGTGCAAAAACTCTGACTCGGCAATATAGGCTATAATATATACTGTATTGAAACCACATGACGATAGCCGATACCGTATGAGAAAACACGCTGAGGCATGTGGGTAAATTGGTAAAATGCAGAATAGAATGTAAAAAACTGAAGCTGCTGACAGTGAAGTAAACTAGGTTATCAATAATAACTAAACACTAGTAACAAACTTCTCTTATCTTATTTAAATCCTGGGACCGGTTTCAAAGCAAACATCTGCTTTATCCTCAGCCACTCAGCTTGACACTCACCCATTAACTGACTGACTGACCTTGACCACTACCGGAGTTTGAAGAATAGCTTTATCTAACTGCCATCTACTGGGGACAACACAAACTTATTGATGATGTCTATTGGAGGGATATCAAAATTCATTGCGTGATCCTTATTTTTCAAAATAAATATCTTCTCCCAAACCATTGAATCTATCGGTTCTTTCAATTGTTTCAATAATTTAACTTCTGGATTTACTTCATGATTATATTACCAAAAGTGATCAGCCACTGCCGATTTCTCTGTCTGTTTATATTTAATATTTCTAAAATGTTCTTTCGCTCTGGTTTCTAAATTACGCTTCGTTCTACCAATATAGATCTTATCGCATTCTAAACAGTTAACTTGATAAATATCAGAATTTTTGTTGTCTGAAATTTTTTCTTTTTTGGAAAACTGTAGCAAATTCTTTATACTGTAATTATTATGTGGTGCTAGTATTATACCCACTTCTTTGAAAATTTTTGGAAATTTTTATTTGCCCATGGATGATAAGTAAATTTTTTGAAAATATAATCTTTTTTACTTTTTTAAGAGTGGAAACATCATTAACATTTTTTTGATATTTAAATTTTTCTACTCTTCTGATTATAAAATCTTTATTAAAGCAGTGTTTATGATATGTTTATATTCCGCATTAAATTCTTCTTCATTTAGAAGTATGCTTATCAATCTGTAAATCAAACTATTAAAAACAGCAAATTTGTGTGAATAGGGTTAAAACTTTTATTTTTTATATAATTATCCGTGTGAGTTGACTTTCTATAGATGCCAAAACTTAATTTATTATTATTTTTCATTATTTTTAGATCTAGAAAGGGGATGTAATCATTGCTTTCAATTTCTATTGTGAACTTGATAGCTTTATCCTGTAAATTTAGAAGATATAGAAAGGCAGCAAATATAGAGAAGTCTATAAAATATGAAATCATTACAATTTTACAAGCAAATAAAAATAAATTGGGGACGAGAAGCATATGTAGATTACTGCAATAGACAAGAGAGAGAAGGGTTAGCATGGATGAGAACAGGAACACTATTTCTAAGAGGGATAAGAAATAGGAAACATGAAATTTGTGAATTGTGTGGGAGAAAGGAAAGCATAGAACACTATGTAACAGAATACGAGGAGGTTGCAATGTGGAGAAAACAGATTTGGGAGGAAAACTGGGAGATAGTAGAGAAGTGGATAATGGCTACAAAAATGTTAACGTGAAAGGAGGAAAAGAAGGTAAAAGGTATTGGTAAGTTCTTGCAGAAGGTGAAGGAAAAATGGGAAAGAAATGTAAAGAATGTAAGAAAGAAAGTTGGGTGGGGGAAAGAATGGGACTAATTGAGTAACAAGGAGGCTTGGAGGTTAAGAGCTACCTGGCAGAGTAGAAGACCAGGGTGTCCTGTAACCCAAAGTAGCAACAAGGTAAAGACAAATAAATGTAGCCTAAAGCTGTAAATTGTAAAATTTTGCGATATGCACAGTAAATAATTCATTCATTAATTCACTGATTTAAAAACCCTCAATGAAAATGTTTGGGGCTTAAAAATAAGAATTTACATGTATTTCCATCTGCTGAATTCAAAAATCACCACAAAAATGATAGATTAGCTCTTGTTTTGAAGATAAAGTGACATTTCATTTTTTAGAGTGAAGATTTTAATTTTGGGGGAATTTTTTTGAGAGTTGGCACACCTGTCAAAATACCGTAGATGACAACTACAAGCATTTGGTGACAGTGCTCCTGCAAAAATACCGTAACCTTGGATGCAACATGGCCCCTAAGGTCCATTTTCTCCACTCCCACCTAGACTGTTTCCCTCCTAGTTGTGGAGCTGTTAGTGATGAACATGGGGAGAGATTCCATCAGGACATTTCTGTTATGGAACAAATTTATCAGGGCCGTTGGAATGAAGTAATGCTTGCGGATTACTGTTGGTCTTTGTATAGGGATTCTGCGGAACTCCATCATAAGAGGCAAGCTAAAAGACGACGAAGTCAATAGGCCGCCGCATGATTCTCATCCGACATGACTATCTGCGAAGTATTTTTCGAACAATTTAGAAGTCTTGCCAGTTAAAAAAAATCAAATGCACTTTCATTGTTGTTAGCATGTATGTAATTAAAATGTATCCTGTTCTCTCAATCCGTTAATGTATAATACTTCCACCTTGTGTATATCACAGAAACTAGAGCTAATAAAATTGTTTCATCGTCATATTTGTTTTTCTCAACCCAAAATTAGTAGGAAATGCCTCATGAAGTGCTCGAAACATTCAAAAATAATTTTGTTGTTGCCCAGTGTCAATAAATCGCCTTACGTTTGAGATATAAGCATGAGAAATGAACCACGCTCTTGAATTTTCTTACATTAGCATGCGAGGACTTTCGTGACAAAGGAATTTTGTGTATCTAGTATAATATAGACTAACTAGTTTAAGCACACTATAGATTTTATTTAATTATCTTTTACATTATTTATTTGTTATGGTATAGATACCTATATTCTTGGTTTTAACATTACTTTTCTACTGTGAAGTGGTGCATCTTTTTTCTCTTAGCCATTTCAAGAGGTTTCACTTTTACGCCATCGCATAGCGATCCGCTTTCTAAAACCGTACTATTGATTTAGCCCCACTTATACCTTCAACAATGCCTGTAGGTGTTTGTCTCGATCAACAAAGGGAGAAACGTCACGCAGCTAAAAGCATTAGCTACCTGTCATCTGACTTGACGTGTTATTAAGATAAATCCACCTTGAGAAGAAAATTTCCTTGAACACCTAAGCAATACGGCGCCTACGGAAGAATGGTACACCTACGCGGTTATTTTCCACTCGTCTGAGCCTTGCGAGTTTTTCCACGCTGTTCATTTTCATAAGTTGCCCCTGCGGGACAGCAGCCCGTGTAACAAGGTGGCAACAGCACATTAAAGCGCTGGTAAACAAGAGGTGAGATAATGTTATTGGGCAAGCTGAGAATGCCCTAGTGAAGAGTTTACACGGTGGCATTAAAACGCCCCGGGGTAGTGCGCCGACACAGAGGTCACGCTGATGCGACTTTGTTTTAACAAATAATGTGGAAGTAATTACGTCTGTTCTATTGTTACTGGGACGCCTTTAATATTCAACTGAACGATTCCAAACGTATACAGTGTACTTAGGGAAAGTAGGGGAAAGTACCGCCTTCCGCCTAAAATACAATATCGGGTTTTAAGCACAAATGTATGTTTTGGGTCCCTATAATCTAAAAAGGTTTTTAAGGCTTTTTTTTAACCAAAATTGCTGTATAGCTCACTTTTTTGATTTTAAACACAACATGACCACTGCCCACCTCGGTAGCGTAGATGGTAACATGTCTGCCTCACGTTCAAGAGGTCCCGAGTTCGAATCTCGGTCAGGGTGAGTTAGCTGGATAAGGTTTTTCCGGGGTTTTCCCCTATCCTTGAAGACGAATGTCGGGTAACTCTAAGCTCCATGGACCCTGGATTCATTTGAACATCATTTCACCCAATTCATTCACCGTCCGATATAACTTAACGTTGGGGAGGACGTAAATTAAAAAAAAAGAAGAAGTTGTTTAAATTCAGCACCTTCCAGAATGGGTTACGGAGATTTTCAAGAAAATGCCACTACCCTATTCTATCCTTTGAATGGAAAAGCATCCGAAAATGTTTATTTTCTCAAAAATGACGCTAATAAGTTTAATTAAAATTAAATTATTTAATGACAGATGAAATGTTGATCTTAAAGTTTCTGGAAATAGCCTCTAAGTACCTTTTTGAATAATTTGTGGAATAATTAGGTGTTAAAAGTTGAGAAATGACTACATAGTAGGCAACAATTTGCATGTAAAGTGATTAAGACATTATCGAAACAAGAGTAAGATAAAGTGAGAATAAACAAAACATTTGAAAACGAATGGTTAAATATTATAAGGCATGCAGTATAAATCAGAAGAAAATGATAATCCAATAGAGGATGAAGTAATAAGTATTTAATTACTGAGGAAGAATTGCAGCTAAAACATGAAAAATAAAGTCTGCAGGATTAGCTGGAATAAATGAAGAATTAATAAAGTAGAGGAAATAACATTAAATATAAAACTACTAAATTTTATCAACAATTTCTGGAAAATGAAATAGAATTGCTAAAAGCTGATGGGATGTATGTGTTATTAATATATTAAAAAAGGGAAGAAGAAACTTATATCATAATTACAGAGGTATAAGGCCCCTGAATGTAGGCTATAAATTGTATACAAAATTATAAACAAACGTCTAATTATAGAATCAATATTATAATAAAACCAAGTGGTATTTAGAAAAGGGAGTTCCTGCATATATAACATGTTTACTATTAACTAAATTATCGAAAAAGAGAAGATAATATAGTTTGTAAACACATATATCCTTTGTAAGTTTAGAAAAAGCTTTTGACAGGTTAAGTAGTACCAGACTTCGGCAAGTATTACACCAAAAAAAACAAAAGATATGGAAAACAACTGACAGTGTAATCAGGAAAGCATATTTAGAGAACAAAATAGTTTTATGAAATGGACGATTATCAAAATACATGATAATTAATAATTGTTTAAGACAAGACTGTATTTTATCTCCGCTGTTATTTCACATTTATGATATCCTTCGAAAATTAAAATACAAAGTAGCATCAGGATTAAAAGTAAATCAAAATAATACATTGAATATGCTAATCTTTAAGGATAACATGATGTTAATAAAGACAGCATAAGCTGCAAATAAGTATGTACAAGTTACAAATATTGATTAAAGATTATGTTTGTAAATATATCAGCAGAAAACTCAAAGATAATAGAATTTATAGGACAACAAATAAAAAGATCGAAGATAATGCTGAATAATAAACTAAGACTGAGGAATACAATAACATAAACGGGATTTAAACTACGGAAAAATACGAGTCATTTGGAGAATTTAGAATCATTCTGGCATGTTGACCATGGTAGCTCAATGGTTAAGAGCTAACATCTTAGCCAGGATTTGATCCGTGGTTCAAATCCCTAGTTGGACCTCTTGAACGTGAGGCAAATACACTACCCCCTACGTTACAGAGGCGTGTGGCAGTGCTTGGTATAACTGTGATGTTGGCCATTTTGAATTCTTGGGAAGTGACGTTACTTTGTTTCTGCTATAAAAAATGAAAAGTAGCAGTCGCCAAAGAACGCAACTTTGGCCTGTGGAAGGAGGACTTTCTCTAGAATATGCTGGGTAACAAAATGTTCCTGTCATTAGTGGCACTTGTGCAACTTTAGAATAGAGTACGACCTGCTCCATATCCCGCCAAGCATGATCGATATGCCCATCAGAGACAGCAGTGGAACTGACAGTACCTTGACCTCATCAACAATTGAGCAGCATTCCAGTGCATAATGTCGATTCCTTGTGGTACACTCAAGTCAAATAAAACCATGTTATATCTTTCAAGGCTAGAAATTTTACAACTAACGGATTGATATGGAAAAAATAACAACACCCATAAACAAGTTTATTAACAGTTTCTCACTTTATTATTTGCAATGGAAGGTATACACTCACTGTTTATGCTACAAATGAAGATTTTGCAACAAACCTCAAAATTCAACAGACACAAATGATTCCGACTAAAATGTTGGATTCGTTATTCGAAATTTTTATTCATTTAAAGAAAAAACCTTAACTCGACTTTATAACCTATTTGTTAGACAAAATCTCGCATATGCATATATTATTTGGAATCCTAAAATTGTAAAACTTATAACCTTAAGAGATAAAGTACAATGAAAATATGAAAAAATATATTATTTAAAAGAGATACACAGATTATGAAATTCTTTTGGAAATATTTAAATTTAAAGCTCTGAATTCCAAAAGAGAAATTGCGGGATGATCTATACTTCTGCAAAATAAGATCTGAAGCTTTCCTGGCGACGAATACGCTCACTTTCTTCTCGGGCAGCCAGCCAGTCACTTCAAAGAAGAATTAAGCACCTGAGACTCACTTTCCGTCAAAACGGCTACTCCGAATATGGCGTTGAAGCTTCGATCACCAAAGCTAGGAAAGGGAAACCTGTAATACAGCAAGCGTCAGATAAGCCTACCGCTACAGCCTGCATCCCATTTAGCGGCAATCTATCAGGCAGAATCAGCAGAATTCTCGCCAAATACAACATCAGGACCATCCACAAGCCACCTTCGAAGATTAAACATCTGTTGAGACCAGTGAAAGACAAACTGGGCTTCCAAGTTCCGGGAGTGTAGCGCATTCCCTGTGAATGTGGTGTACCGTATATAGGACAAACCGGAAGGACCATCGCTACTAGAATAATCGAACATGAACGGAACATTCGTTTTATGCAACTTGAGAAGTCTGGCTGGCAGAGCATTGTTTTGATAACGACCATAGAGCCAATTTTCGGGAGACGATCATCTTGGAAATATACAACAGATACTGGGAACGGAGAATAAAGGAGGCTTTGGCGATTTCCTCTGAAAGGAGCACGCTTAATCGTGATGATGGATTTCAGTTCAGCTCCTCTTGGAAACCGGCCTTTGAAATGGAAATCCATCGAATTAAGAAACAACGATCAATACAGCTTGATAATCAAGTAGTTACGTTTCTTTGACACAATTTTCTATACTCACGCCATCTCCAGGCCTGGCATTTAATTTACTGAAAACAGTCTTTTGTTCAGTAATGCGAATTTTGATAGTGTTTTGTCTTTGTTTATAGTTGTGTTATATCCAATGTTTCATTTGTGGTTATAACATTTTATAAATATCCTGATGATGGATAATCTTTTCACCTGACTGGCTGCCCGAGAAGAAAGTGAATATTTCTGCATTTTATTATTAATGATACAAAACATTACAGAAAATATTGTAACAACCTGGCCAGGATGGTAAAGGATTAGGTTGTCACGTGGCCAGGTCGCACCTCAGGGGCTACTAGTACGGAGGTGGGCATATTCAGGAGAGGTTGGGATTTTCTGTATAAAGGTTCAATTACATTACAAAGTACTGAAACTAAAATTTAGACATGAACGTTTTATTACAATAATTGGAAATACACAATAGGCCGTATGGCCTTTACCTGCCGGAAAGCGGACCTAGGTCCGTCCATGACCAAAGCTGGCACACGAGAGAGACGGAGCTTTTTACATGCTTCACCAGAGCTAGAAGAGGTCACGTGACATGACGTCATACGCTCTACCAAAGTCAAAATAATTGCTTACGACACTGTTTGAATTAAAGGAAACAGTCACTTGTGACCTTATATCTTTTAAGGTAACAAATAAAATAAGTAGATTCAAGAGGCCTTTTTTGCACCTCCAGAACAAATTCTATAATGCATAAAAACTCACCATTAAACAGAATTATGTATTTTTATAACGAAATGCATTATTTAGAGGCACATGTTTTCAATATTTCTGAAACTAAATTAAAAAAGACTGTAATTACTTACTATTATTTGTAGAGCAGTTTAATTACTGAAATTTGTAATACTACTAAATAAATGTACTTAGAATTAACAGTACACTTATTAGTTGGTGTCTTAAGTAAAGTCGGTTTTCTGAATTTGGTGTTTTGGAATATTTATTGGGTTTCTTTGGTTTGGCAATGATATTTAGAGGATGTCATGGCTAGTGTTGCGTACATTCAGAGCATGTACCAGTCTTCAGTTGTTAATAAACAATCACAAAATGGAGATAATACCTGAACTTAGAGTCCTTGTAAAACATTACTGGAAAGGAGATTATAAAACCGCTACCGCAGCTCAACAATATGTGAAGTGGAAGGAAAAGGTGTTGTTAGTGAGCGTGTGGCACAGCGATGGTTTCAACGTTTCAAAAATGGATATGAAAATACTAAAAATGTACCACGCTCTGGAAGACCTTAAGTATAATATTGAGGATGCACAGGCCGCGCCGTGGCTCAGTGGTTAGACCGCTTGGCTCTCACCAAGGTGGCCCGGGTTCGATCCCAGGCGACCGCAAAGTGAGATTTCTGGTAGACAATACAGTGCTGGGGCGGGTTTTCTCTGGGACCTCCAGTTTCCCCCGCCATCTCATTCCACCGGTGCTTCATCTTCATCTCATGTATCATCAGTGTGATACAATAAATGTTTATGGGTGCACACAATTCCACGTTGTGGTCGCCAATTTGATGCAAATAATTTAATGGCGAGCAAATAAGTCGGCGAGCAATGAGGTTTCTCTCAGGGTATGCGTGGATGTGTGTGAGAAGGAGATTTTAATAACACTGGAATGCCCGTTTCCAACTTATTTATTTACTGCTTCTTCTTTTAAAACATCGAAATGAAAGTTGCCGACCAAGGGTTACCAATCTCTGTTTAGAGTTACTGACTGCAGACTGTTTATTACTCGATAAATTTATTCGTTCCTCACATATATATATATATATATATATATATATATATATATATATATATATATATATATATATATATATATATATATATATATATATATATACGAACCGACAAATATTAAACACAGAACAGGTTGACCGCCCTAATAGGCTTCACGCCGCGGACTGTTCTCATCGGCATGACGCCGAACACTGCCCAATGACCACAGATGCGTGTGTGGGTGTATCACTTTCACTTACTGAAAAACTCCTTTTCAACCAAAGTACCTTTGTGGCTGTTTTGTCGCCATTGTAAATGATCCAAAGAATTTCCTATTCATACAAGTCAAGTGAGCCCCTTTAGAAACTGCTAAGGACGCTGTTTCTTACATTGATTTTGTTATAACACTTTTCCCACAACTGCTGGCCTTACCCTTGTCGTAACAAAGAACCAACATTCCTTTGACATCCATCATGATTCTTTACTTCTGGCAAACCATAATTTCGGTATCAAGTGTCACCGCCTGTGGTGCCATATGTAATAAAAGCGTGCGTTAAATGCTACACATTTCATTTCATTGAAGATGCACGCCAAGTTTTGCGAGAAAATCCGCAGAAAAGTACCAGTAGGCTTTCAGAAGAACTTAGTGCATCGAAAGATACCATAAATCGCCACATTATAACATTTGGAAAATAATACAAAAGCTGTAGATCTATACCTCATGAACTGATACCTCAACAGGCTGAACGCAGAGAAGATATTGTCACGAGGCCACCCGTAAGCGAACGCCGAAAGAGAAAGAAGCGCAGAGTGAAAGAGACAGATAGCGCCTAAGCCTCGCACATAGAGAAACAGAGTAACAGAGGGATAAAGAGACGGAGATGTCTATACGATTCTCGCTCCACCTCGAGAGAGCGTAAGGCTTCTTGACAAGTCGTGCAGCTTCGTCAGGTGTAGGCCTTCGCCACAACGTGGCCCAAGGGATTGCTGTACAAGCTCAAGGAAGCACACCTCTTCTCTCCATACCTCACCCTCATTAGCAGTTTCCTCCGAGATCGAACCTTCAGGGTGCAAGTCGAAGGTAAACTCTCCTCCGTCAGACCCATAGCGGCTGGAGTTCTGGAAGACAGTGTACTGTCGCCATTGCTCTTTGCTGCCTACATGTCTGACTTCCCAACAGAACCTCGCGCTGTCGTATGCCAATATGCTGACGACGTCCTCATCTTGGCACAAAACAAGAACGTCTGTTACTGCCTCCCTCCGCTGCAGCGATCACTCCCGGCCATCGGCACGTGGAGTGAAAATTGAAGGATGGCCATTAGCCCACAGAAGAGCTCTGCCCTTCAGCTGGGGGTCCTCCGCTGACGCCCGGAAGGAGACCTGCGGTTGAGGCGGAGAAGGATCCCTTGGGTTCAATCCGCCAAATACCTGGGTGTCCGACTGGACCGCGGCCTCACCTTCACCCCACATGTCCATGAAAAGATCAGCCTCGGCCACGCTGCGCTCAGGCAGTTGTACCGCATATTCCGGTCAACCATGCCTCAAACTAGGGGTGTATCGTGCGATTATCCCGCCACTGATCCTGTATGGATGCGAGATCTGGGGCTCGGTGGCTCGTACCACCATTCGCAGAGTGCAAGCCGTGGAGAACAGGGCAATCACGATGATCTACGATACCAAACGTACGTTTCCATCGCACATCCCACACACCCATTCTGGCATACCTTACGTGGAGGACGTTGTGCGTGAACGTTCACGCACTTTGTATGCCAGAATCACACCTCACCCCAACCAAGTACTAGGTCAATATGACCACCGTGCACCAAGAAAGAGAAAGAGTTATCGCTCCCCAAGGACGCCTTTGGGTGGTTAGTTCAGCCTCCCGCCCCTTTTGTGCCAAACTCCGTCTGTCTCGGCCATACTGGGGCTGGATTTAACTTGTCGGCTGACCTCCGCCAGTCGAGTCTGTCCCGTGTGACCAGAATACGACTAGAATCTAAATGTTCCCCAGCCAGCCGACCCCTCGCTCCTGGCCCAGCTACACTGGACGGACCCTGCAAGCTGGCCGTTCCTGGCCTGGCAGCATTGGGCACTAGCTTCCTTCCTGGACGCTCATCCCGCCGCCAGGAGCCCTAGCAGAGGTCGAATCAGGTCCATCATCTTACAAAAGACATCAAAGCTTTGAGAAGAGACAAAATCTACAAGGCACGGGAAAGACCGCTCAGCGGATAGGTACCGTGGCGCTCTGTCCACCGTCCGAGAGCATCCAGACGACTTGTTTTCGCTCATGTCTATTGGCTCAGTTGAGAGTAGCTAACGGTGCAGAGTGCACGTGTGTCAGACGGATTTGAAGGTTTTGTACGTATGTGTTAGGTCATTCTGCTGATATCAGAGCTGTATAAGTGTCTTTCTACGAAAATAAAGAGAATTTTGAATTTCCGCAACTTGGACTTTTAATCCTACGAAACAACAAAGTGACTATATCTATCGCCAGGTTATCCGTAATGCCATGTACGATTTATTCGTCAGGAGAATTGTCACTTGTCATGAAAAATGGGTATATTATCGGAAACCTGGTGCCTCGAAACAGTGAGTTGATCCCCACAAACATTTCAAAGTCGACATTGAAAAATCAGTTCGGTCCCAAAGTAAAGTTGTGTGCCTGGTGGAAGTGTGTGTAGTGTTAGTGAGTGAGTGTGTAGTGTTTTAGGGCCCGTCGACAACAAGGTCATTTGGGCCGTGTGTAGTGTTTAACGCCTGCTTTTACTACATACGACACCGCAGGCGGTGACACTGATGATACATGAAATGAAGATGGAGCACTGGTGGAATGAGATGGCGGGGGAAACCGGAGGTCCCGGAGAAAACCCGCCCCAGCGCCATGTTGTCCACCACAAATCTCACTTTGCGGTCGCCTGGGATCGAACCCGGGCCGCCTTGGTGAGAGCCAAGCGGTGTAACCACTGAGCAACGGCGCGGCCCACCTGGTGGAATGTTGAAGGTGTGACTCACTAGGAGTTTGTTGCAAACGAGACATGGATCTTTATTCTAAACAACCTGAACGAGTTCATGAATTGTTGAGATGGAGATATCCAGCATAGTTAACCGAAACAGAATTCAATTGTAACAGGATAATGCAACATCCCATACTGCACGAACAACTATGGAAAAAATTCAGGAATTTGGAGGAATGGAACTGCTGCCACACCCAGCATGCAGCCCTGATCTCACACTATTAGATTATAACTGTTTTTCAATCCATGCCCCATGTTCTACTTGGAAGAAATTTTGTCGGCATTAAAGCAGTGCAAGTGGGTGTCACCGAACTCTTCGCAAAAGAAACCAGACTGGTACCATCGTGTGATAATAAACGACACTGAACAATGGCTCAAGACCATAGAATCTAATGGTTTGAAAATTTCTTAATTGCTTATCAGAACGCATTTCAAATAACTGTTTTTCTTATCATCATTATTAATTATTCACTTATGTGATAAATATTGTGACTTTGTCGGTTCGTAGAATTAAAAGTCCGATTGCACAAACTCAAAATGTTCTTTATTTCCACCGAATTACAGTTGGAAAACTTACCGATTACATGGAATTACGTAGCACACACAATTGCAATCCACCAGTTCGTCTGTCATAGGTCCATTCCTCACTCGCAATTATGTACAGCTCGTCTGATACACGTACGCAGTCTTCCAATCCGTTCGCTAGCATTGCGCTCTTCACGGCGGCTCGCCAAGAACTGAACTGACTCATCCACTGCAGCCCTTATATAGGAAGATCGCTGTTTCTGGAAGCTTCAAGGTAGCGCCATATCTGGCCTACTATACATAATATACACCACCGACACTCCCCAGCCGATCCACCCGACAGTCAGACTGGCGCAATATGCGGATGATACCGCTTATTGGTCCTCGACTGGAAGACTACGGGACTGCAAGCCGAGACTAGAAAAACAGCTAGCAACTTTCAGCAAATGGGCAAAACGATGGAGAGTAACGATAAACCCAGCAAAAACGCAATACATCATCTTCCGGATAAAAACCAAATAAACATACGGAACGTCTACCATCACCTACAACAACCACACCATACCGACACAAAGAAAAATCAAATACCTAGGGGTAACGCTAAACGAGAAGCTGTCCACCAACGCTCACTCAAAATCAAACTGCAAGAAGCAAAAGTAGCAACGCCATGCCTCAGGTTCCTCTCCAAAACTGGAAAGGAAGGTCTATCCCCAGGTACCCTAACCCAGCTATATAAAACTATCATCACATACGCAGCAATCGCTTTGTGGCCCATCACCTCCCAAAAAACAAAGGACAGGATCTCCGGGTTCGAACGGAAATGTTTGATAATCGCTAGGAACTTACCACCATGGTCCAGAAGCAATGAAATCCACGACATAGCAAAAACCGCAACAATAGAAGACACAATAAAGTATAACACCACTAAATATATAGACAGTGCAAGAGACCGACCACACAGGCAGGAGATCATCAACGCTGCAAAACAATACAAGAGAACTCAAATACACCAGGAAAAGAATCCAAGCGACCCTCCCCTGTTAACCATATCCAGACAGCATGAAGAAGCAAAAGAAGAAGAAGAACGACAAATACAGCAACACCTACGACAACTCCTGCAATGGCAAAGGTACATCCAAATGACGACCTCACGGAAATTAAGTAAATATGTATAAAATAATAAATATATAAAAATAAATAAATAGAAATTAAAAAATGTTTATATAAAATATATATAATAAATTAAAAAATTATGTAAATACTGTATATAAATAGCATCAATAAAAAAGAGCCATCTCTCCCTCCCTCCAAACCAATAAGCATGCTGGCTGAAGAGGGCAAAATTAGCCCTGAAACAGCCTTGGGTGAGATAAACCCAGAATTCCCCTAGTAGTAGTAGTTCTGGAAGCTTTGCGGCTCGGGACATCATCCCGACTGTTCCAGACGTCAGGAGGAGGGGAAAGAGATGGTACAGTGCCTAGAGGCACTTTCCTAACCATCCGCTATGTTAGCGCTACAAGATAAATGGGTGAGCGTGGTCTGAATGTCTCCTGTATCCTACCCAGCTCCATTTGGTCGTGCCTTCAGATAATTGGGTGACAATACGTATTATTGTATGTCATCACTATTTATGGACATTAAAAATTGAAATGATCAACATTAAAATGGGTCTCAGGTCTCTTATATTTATAAGAATAAATAATTATATAATTTGAAGATACTCACTCAAATGTCACTCCAAGTATGGTATATTTTACGAAAATGCAACATGGAAAAACTGTTTACGTGGACTCTAATCTTATTTTAAACTATGTGCAAATGTTGTAGTAAGATATATCACTTTTGCATACAGGAAGCCCAACATATATAGCGAAACTTCTGTGGGCATCAGAGTTGACTGCTCTTCTAACAGTGCATCTTACAAGCACTTAAAAATTAGAGATTGGCGTTGAAATCCTTTTCAAAATTCTTGTGCGTTTCCCCCAGATGATATTGTGGCTTTGTGGGCTCATGGAATTAAAAGTCTAATTTGCCGAAATTCTAAATGTTCTTTATTTGCGTAGAAGTACACTCACAGTAGCAGTATTACATCTACCTAGGTCCATGACCACAGCGTTCTGATTACATCTGTTTACATCAGCTCTCGCTACAACATCCATTCACGACTGTTTACTACTACTGCTCTGTTTACAACCCTTGGCGAGTCGTCCCTCCCTTGAATACCTCATCTAATAATTCCAGACTGTTACAGAACAATCAAGAAACCGAATAATCTCTATCAATCAAGATGTCACCAGAAATTTCCATTTATCTCAGTTTTTTTTTGTTTCGGCAGAAAATTATCTGAGTGCTATCTTTATTTGCCGGCTCTTTTTGTACACAAGCCGCGCTATCGTAGATAACGGGTTCGCTACAATATTCTCTACTCTTGAACAAATTATTCTTACAGACACTTCATGTCTTTCGAGGTAAACATTATCTTATTGCTAGCTCTTTGTAGATGCTAGTGGAATATGGGAATATAGTAGACTTTAAGCGGTAGTCAAATGTTTTGAAGCAGTATCGCGATGGTGATGATGTCTTAATGGTGGTTGTCCCACGTCGTTGCAGCCTTTGTAGACGTATTCTACTGGTGATGTTGCAATGATGCAGATGTTATGATGCACCACGTTGTGACGTTATTTGTAGCTGCAGTTTGCATGAGATCTCTTGATCGTGGTATTGGTTACTTGGATTATGGAACTTAATATTAAGGAAATAAAAAAAAAGTTGAACGTTTTTCTTTAATTTATACTTGAAACTCATTTTGACTAAGGTTTGTGATTTGAATAAATATATTCCCACAATTTACAATAATACTTTTGCTACGTTGAGGAATAAACACACCAATAAAACAAGAAATTAGATTTGCTAAATTTACTTACCACCCCTGGGCCACAAAAAAGTTCCAAAAAATATTCAAGAAATACAATATAACATTGGCACCAAAAAACAATTACAACATTAAAAACCTACTTCACAGTAATAATACTGATAAGATAAAACCAGAGGAAAAGTCAGGCATTTACAAGATTAAGTGTAAAGACTGTGAAAAAATTTACATAGGGAGGACAAAAAGAAACATAGGCACTAGAAAGAAAGAACACTTCAGGCACTTAAGATACAAAAATATTGATAAGTCCGCAATAGCAGCTCATTTCTGGTCTGAAAATCATGAAATTGAAGATAGCACTGAATTACTTAAATACGTACAAAAACATAGTGAACTCGTCACATGGGAGAGGATATACATAGAAGAACATAAAAACCAACTAATGAACTTTTAAATCCCGCCAGAAGAGAATCCCACATTTAAGTTCATCACTAAATCAACAGATGGCAGCAAGAACTCCAGAATTACCCACACCACTGGATCAAGCTTTAGTCGCATAAGAGCCGAAGATGCAAACGATGATTTGCGAAACATGTCCTCAAAATAGGTACGAAAGTGAAGCAGATGTGTAAAAAATACGACTCATCTAAAATTCAATAAATAGAACCCAGTTCAAATTCTCTGGTTTGCAACCAGACTTTTGCAAACATTCAATAAATGTAGCACTTCTACACTGGCGTCTGTTCACTTGTAGATCGCTTCGCAAAAGACGCTATCTTGCTCATTCATTTATTGATTTTTACTTTCTCACCATGGTAACTAAATATTCTAGTCTACATCACTTGTCCATGTGTCCAATACATTAATTTTGAATTATACAATTTTCTGATGTTCCAAATATAAACTCATATAGACAATTATCTCTTATCATTAAATTGTTCTATAGAATGTATCATATTTATCATTTATTTAGACTGAACATTAATATTTAACTTCACCTGTTTGCGACCTACTGTACTCAGTCATGGCCATTTATAACATTAATGTAAAACAAAACTCTCATTTTAAATACATCAATATGAATCATAAATGAATAAATCCAACATCGCTGTGGCACTTGACATTTTAACTTCTGTATAAGTTTTAACAGTTGGTCTTTGGGCGATTGCTTTGACATTTCGTTTTCTTTTGCATGATCAACAGATAAAACAGCATACCATTTAAGAAAAGTGTCTACAAGTAATTCGGACAATAACAAGGAATATCTCCAAAGGTGTTCACTCCAAAAAAGAACCTATTTGTCATACATTGTGTGCTTTAGGAAATTCTACAATACTCGCCAAATTTAATCTATGACTTATCAGTTATACAAATGCACCCAGGTTGAAGAGGTTTATCAAATTTGGGCTGGAATGTAACATCAGGACCATCCACAAGCCACCTTCGAAGATTAAACATCTGTTGAGATCAGTGAAAGAAAAACTGGACTTCCAAGTTCCGGGAGTGTACCGCATTCCCTGTGAATGTGGGACACCGTATATAGAACAAACCAGAAGGATCATTGCTACCAGCATTAACGAACATGAACGGAGCATTCGTTTAGTGCAACCTGAGAAGTCTGGGCTGGCAGAGCTTTGGTTTGATAACGACCATAGAGCAAACTTTCGGAAGATCATCTTGGCAAAATGTAACAGTCACTGGGAGCGGAGAGTTAAGGAGGCTTTGGTAATATCCTCCGCGGGGCGCACACTTAATTGTGATGCTGAATTTCAGCTCAGATCCTCTTGGAAACCGGCCTTAAAATGGAAATCCGTCGACTTAAAGAGCACAGATCTATACAACTTGATAATCAATTTAAGTAGATACGTTTCTTTGACCCAATTAATTTTCTATACCCACGCCATCTGCTGACCTGGCATTTAATTTACTAAAACAGTCTTTTATTCAGTAATGCGAATTTTGATAGTGTTTCATTTGTGGGCATAACATTTAATAAATAACCTGATGACGGGAGAGATGTACGCTCCCGAAACATTGATTTCTAATCGTCTTTTCACCTGGCTTGCTTCCCGAGAACAACTTCAGCATATACCTTGCAAGGAAAGTTTCAGGTATTATGTTATATGTAACTTATCTATGTACTGTATATGAGTTAAAGGAAGAAAATAATCTAAACTTAAGAATTTGAATTTAAATTTAATTTTAGATTATTTACTTGTATGTAAAAGAAAGCATATATAGGTACACTATAGTGTGTTTCAAATGGGATGATGCTTGTCCTTGAGCGCTACTAGGTGAGCAACCAATCGGAGTACTGCAGTGTTGTCGTATTGCCTTCCCCGTAAGTGGTGAGTGACGAGTGCCAAACTAATCAATCTCTAATAAATACTATTCGCGCTAAGACAAAAATTCACATTTTGCAAAAACTGTTCCATGTGAAAGGAGAGAGTAATGTATTTAATATAACCGTAAAAATCCCATATTTTTAGCTTAAATAGTTTTCCTGATACAAATAAATAAATTAGATACCATTATATTATAACAATGCATTGCGACGTAAGCACTGTAATGAATATCATTATTGGTTGGCATGTATGCGTGAACGTATATTTGAAATTACTCAGAACTGAAACGTAAACATTTGACATGACGTGATAAAAGAATAAGCCTAGGTGTTTGCTAAATTCGATGAGAGGAAACGATGCATATCTTGCTAGTCCGGCAGAACGTGTTTGGTCACATTATATCTTTGTTTATGAATGGTTCGTAATCTCTGTTTACTCTAGGGAGTTCAAAGCAATATTCCATGAAAAAGTGTATTAGATGGATCAATGAGACGCGATCCACCTTAGCCCCATATCTTGCTACTGCTAGAATAACCCAATAGAATTAATGTGGGTTCAAATTATGTTGCAAACAGATATAATATTTTTAAACTCACTGATGTTGAACGACTTATTCACGAAGAAATTGACAAGAAACACAACAGGACTGGGAAAACTGCGTGAGACATCAGATAAACTACAAGAAGATCAATTTTGGAAAGATATAGCACGTAACGAGATTTTGGAACCTATCAACATAAATTTGCAGTACTCGGACGTTGAAGACAGTAAGAATGACGAAGTATCTCTTGACGTAAGTAACATTTAGAGCTATATAGATGCACCGCTGGTATTTTCGTTGGATTAGAAAAATAAGTAATTCATAAACTATAATTAACTTTAAACTAAACATTTAAAATATTTGTAAATATATACGAATACTCATGTTGTGATTACAACTACTGCATTATTATAAAACTTTGAAAAATTGCGTTCCCTTACTTCTAGCGGCATAAACACTCGCAAGTGTGCGAGGGAGAGGGAAATATAAAAAGAGTGTGGATAACGAGGTGGCAACGGTGAAGGCTCTAACGTATCTGATTGGCTACAGGCGAAAACTCTTCCCATTTGAAAAACATTATAAACTGATTCTTTTTTGCACTAGAAAACGTAATAACCGTTTTATCAGTTTGTTATACAAGTTCAGCTGTCCTTAAAATGGAAAGGGCACATGTGACCCAAGGCTCCGGGTTGCATACACTGAATAAATTTCAGGACAAGTAATGTCACATCCACGAGTGGCTTTTAGCAAAGCAGCAACCTGTTAAGGCATAAGCAGCCGGCAGGGTTGTGCTGGTGATTTACATGCCACGAATGATTTAAGACAAGCAGGGCCGTTATGGCTATTTGCAGCCACACCTGGGACCCATAAGCAAATCGCAACTTTTTCTGCTCGCAAGAAATGGGCTGCCGCATAGTTTCATTTAAATGAGGAGGAAAAAGTTTGATGCGAGCGCTCTCGTCGGTTATTAATTGACCTGAAGGCTTTCATTATAAAGTTTTTAACAAGAGAACCTAATCCTTTCACCCCTTCCAATTTGTTGTTAGAACAGTTTTAATGCCTTGTGCGGTAAATCACATAGCGTGCTTGTGGTAAACAAAAGTTTACTTTCCAAGTTCTGTAAGTGATATAATTCCGTACATTCCCCACAAAGAAAATAATTATCTGTACACAGGGCTTAAGTACAACATTTTGATAACTAATACCTTAATATGTATTAAGAAACAGATGAAAAACATTCACTTTAAAACTTCTTTGTCACTAAATTGTTAGGTCAATGCTAACGTACACTAAGTCTTTCCTTTACACAAATATAACACTTCAAAACGTCTCTACAATGTTCCTTTGGTTAAGCACTCTATAGTGCTGCGGGCCGCACCGTAGCTCAGTGGTTAGACCACTCGACTCTCACCAAGCCGTCCCGGGTTCGATCCCAGGCGACCGCAAAGTGAGATTTGTGGTGGACAAAACGGCGCTGGGCGGATTTTCTCCGGGATCTCCGGTTTCCCCCGCCATATCATTTCACCGGTGCTCTATCTTCATCTCATGTATCACCAGTGTCATCGCCTGCGGTGCCGAATGTATTAAAAGCGGGCGTTAAACACTACACATTTCATTTCTATAGTGTTGATTATACACAGGTCCACTGTAACACACCGCTACACACCAATTATTTATACAACTCCAATATCCACAAGTAAACTTCTTCGCTTCCGGTTCCACAGCTCGGCGTTCCCTTACCCGAGACTGCACTTGCTGATCCATGAACTGCTTCCTGTCCGTTACACAGCCTATCGACACCTTTATCACGGAGCTTGGGATGTACAGATGTATTTTTATATCTTTGTGTTCCATGGTGTCATTAGATACATTGCTCCATCTTGCTGCAAATATCCTTCTCTCAATTCGATATAATCCAGCTTTTCCACAAATGTCTTGAAGATACCCACATAAACTTCACTGTCCACAGTCACATGAAAGAAAATTAAGACATTTAAGACAGTCAACTGTCAGCAATTGTAAGTGTTGTCAATTCTCCTAGAGCCACTGGGATCATTAAAATAAATTTCTGCATTCTAAGAGCTTTTAAACGAAAATTATGTCCTGTTAAAGTGGTTCAGGTTTATATGTATCGCATTGTACATTTCCGATCTTATATCTTAGTTTTTACTTTTACATATTTTATTTTAAAAGCTACTACAATAGTTGTTTTCATGTGAAAAATTAAGTTTAAATTAAATGTTAAACTTTAATTACATGTCTGTGGGTATTATGGTAGATACCGAAATAAGACTTTCATATTTTATTTAGTTTTTTATTTATTTATTTTTTCATTCATTCATTCATTCATTCATTCATTCATTCATTCATTCATTCATTCATTCATTCATTCATTAATTCATTCATTAATTCATTCATTCACTCACTCACTCATTCAATCACTAATTCACTCACTCACTCACTCAATTCATTAATTCAATCACTCATTCATTCATTTATCTATTTATTTATCCATCTATTTATCTATTTATTTATTTATTTAATTATTTACTTATCTAGTTATCTATGTAGTTATCTATTTAGTTATCTATCTAGTTACCTATTTAGTTACTTATTTAGTTACTTATTATTTACTTCTTTAGTTACTTATTTAGTTATTTATTTATCTATTTATTTATCTATTTATTTATCTATTTATTTATCTATCTATTTATTTATTTATTTATTCATTGGTTGGTTGATTGATTGATTCATTCATTTATTACTTGCTTTTGTCTCGTGCACTTCTTAGGAGATCTACCCAGATTTGTGTTCCAATTCGGAGATAATTCGTAATTCTCTATCTGTTCTGTATTTTTGTGTCAACATAATCTTTATAATTCATCCTATTTGTTGTTATTAACAGTTTTTCATTAACTGAGCTGGCTCTATTGTTTCAGTTCTTATTTTATCAACTTTATTACGTCCTCTTACATATGTAATGCACTTCATTCCTGCTGATTGTATGCGTAATTTTTCATTTTATATTGGCCGTCTCTGTAGCATGTCTGCGTCACGTTCAAGAGGTTCGAATCTAGGTAGGGTGAATAGAGGACGTTAATGAATAAAAACAGTTTTTATCTGTAGTTTTTTTTAAAGTTTACGTCCTCCAACAATAGGACGATGAATGAAATGGGTGAAATGATGCTCAAATAAATCTAGGATCTATAGATCTTAGTTATCCAACATTCATCTTTCAGAATAAGGGAAAACGTCGGGGAAAAAACCTTATCTAAAAACCTCACCCTATCCGAGATTCAAACTCGGTATCTCTTTAACTTGAGGCAGACATGCTACCATCTAGGCTACAGAGGCGGACAAATGTCTGTAGCTAATATGAAAAATGGACTTCAAAGTTGTGAACTTAAGGACCTTTGCCAAGACCTCGCATGATTTCTGACTTAACTAAGGCAATATCTTAGCTCTTCGGTATAAAGCAAGGCTATTGGGCGATAAATTAGCTCTCTGAGATAATTACGTCATGTGAAAGCATAGAACGGGGAATATTTCTGATTGATGCATACTGACAAGCCACTTTTATTCATAATTTGGTTTTCTTCCTCTCTAGGATAATATGAAGGGCTTTTAGACTGTTAAGAAAAGTGACAAAATTAATTAATCAAGTACTTACCAAGTTTTAAACACTTATGATTGCTAAATAAATTTAATCATTCTCTTTTATAACCTAAAAATAGAATAAATGTACTTTAATTATTCATATAATGTCTTATTTATTAATTTGTCACATACATAACAGTAGGAGTAACTATTGCATTCCAAACGAAATGTAATATTAATATTTAGCTAGAAACTGATGCTCTGAAATCTGTGAATGTAAAACCATATTTTCAGAAAGAGACCCCCAAGCGCGTTTCTCATTCTGAGAATATTTTAGCTCAAAAGCGAAATATTAATATTTTTCAAAGATTCAAGACAATTCTTTTAAACCTTCTATACAGGTTGTTTCAAAACGATACCGCACGATTATAGCCGTTGCGTAGTTTATAACTTTACTAGTCCGAATTTCGGTGTCAAATCTTCGAAGTTCTGTTAGATATAATTTTATGCAGCATTAAATATTACATGATTTTGTGATTAGGCAGCACTGGAACCACTGCTGTGCGAACCTCAAAAGTTGTTATTGGGACGCACCGGCCACGAAAACAAAAGACATTATTCCTTGCTGTTTATCAGTGATCGAGCCTAGCTTTCAGGTATTGGGGCAAATGACAGTTATTTGTGACTAATAACACAGGCAGTTGCAAGGTTGCTCTTCAGTGTAAAACTACACATTCCGTCCTAACAGGGATGGTTTTGCGTGTGCTCAGATAGCAAGTCCAAGCAATATGGAGCGCTATATGAACACCAAAATGACGGATATGGTTTTGATGTATGGAACAGCTGAAGGGAGTTCAACGAATGCACAATTACTTTAGTTTCATTAAAAATATAATTGTAAGAATAGTTACATCAATGATAATACTTGTTTGTTTAACTTCAGAGCATTTTGTTATGATCCTAATTGTACAATACTTTCAACATATTACTGTAAATATCAACAGCTTCCTTTTCAGTTATCAAACATGTGAAATAAAACGCTCGTCTCATTGTATAAGTCATTTAGTTTTGGTTAATTTATCACCAATTTTTATGTTGTTTTCTGTTCTGCTTATCATTTAGTGCTTCCAACCTCAACTTCACTAACATTAACTTCCCTCTAAAAGGTTTAAGTTCCATATGTCCACCAGATTATTTGCCATCATGGACTGTTATAACTGAATTTGGGAACACGTTAAATACTCACAAGCAATAATTAAGCAATAGCTTCTTTATTGCGGTTTCATAAGCCAAAGAAATTCTTAATAGCAGCACACTACTGTGGAGTATGCTGGTATGCTTACAAACAGCTACAGCACGCGACATGACGTGTGACCTATACCTGCGAACTCCGACAGCGAGAGGCACGCACCGTTGTTCCTTAAACTTCCTAGTCCACACTCATTCTGGAGCATTTTTATGCGGCTCTATTGGCGGTAAAAGCTTGCTATATGTGTCATCCCGTAGGGAAGGGGATCCGTCCCCTTCAGCTGCCGTGCTGCGGGCGCTGCGGATCCTTAGCACTCGTGGTACCTCTGACGTTACTAAAGAAACCTCAGGACGAAATGCTGAGCCCCTCCCTCAGGGGAGTTGTTCGGATTGGGTTGGGCTCGAGGGGCCAGCGTGTTCCCGACACCTACGGGGAATTGGGTACCTTCGGCCAGGCTACGGCCGCCCGGAGGGGGTAGAGGGTTGCCTCATAAGTCCCGGATACTAGCCTGCAGAGCTAGTAGAAGGTGTGCTAGATCACCAGGTGGCCCCACCGAGGTTTTAGGTAGTCTTCCCTGCGGGGTTGACGCGCGTAAGTGGCGAATGCACTTCTATCCCGTCTTGACGTTGATCTCAGCAGGGGACTCAATGTATTGGCCTATGGGAACAGTCCCGGAGTATCCATCGCTCCCGGGTAGGAGGAGGCCCGGGTCCTTGGTCCTACGGGTCCAGGACTAATGGGAGTAGAACCTCTGCACTTAACTAACTATATGTTTCACACAGAAGCTGAGCATCTACTTCTGTATGTTCATTTGGTGCCGTTTTGAAACATCCTGTATAAAGTAGCTCCCTGCTTGGACATTTTCTCACTTTTTATTTCCTGAGAAATGGCTCAAGAGCTTTTGATCAAGACATTAGATATTTAAGACGTTCACAAGAGAAATAAAATTTTAGTTTGGGATTCTTTAAAATAACCTGAGATGGCTTCCTCATTCCGAGGGATCTGTGTATAATATTATCTAACTGGAAATGAACAAAAGCACTACAAATAGTATGCACTCTTTTGTTTCAAATAGCTTCAACTTTTAGCGCAAATCTGGATATCTGTTGTTATTGATGGGGAAGATACGTACCCTATTTAATAAAATAAGTCAAAATTAAATCATTAAAATTCAACTATAATATAAACTGTGTTTGACTAGTTATTACGTAGCATTTTAAATTTGCTTCTGTGTAATTTTTTAACGGTATTAAACAGTGTTCATGCCAGGTAGTCTGGTAAATAAATGCAAAAACATATTATTGTATGTACAAATTAGTTTCACATTAATATAAATTCCAATTTTTTTGCAACCACTTTTCTTGACGTTAGCTGTGTAACTAATAAACCGTAATTTTGAAAAGAAGTCACAGTAAATGTAAGCTTTAGTAATAAGCTTCCAAAAATGTAGAAAGATGTCTCGACGACCTTTTTGTTTAGAGAAATTTACTTTTGTCGAATTTTCTTAGTACTCTAGCTACATTTTGACATACAAATTTCATTTGAAAACATTTTGGGTGCTTTGTTTATGAGAACACGCAATTTCACTTCGGAAATAAATTTCTTAGAAGTGTCGTTATATAATGATGCAAACATATGATTTTAGAAAAATCTTGAATAACGCCCTTTTGGCTTAAGAGGACAGTATTAGGTACTGTAGTGAGTATTCTCAAAAAATTCGGCACAGAGGTTTCTCAACAAGGATATTTTTGAGGCTAGAAGATATAACTTTTATTTGTCTTAATACGTATAATACGAGGGCTATCCAGAAAGTAGATTACGTTTTGGAATAAAAAGTAAACAAAGTATAGGAAACAAATTTTATTATATACAGATGAAAGCCACACTCAAATACTACTTTTCGACATAGTCACCATTCAAATTAAGGCATTTATCGTAGCGATGTACGAGCTTGGAAATTCCTTCGTCGAAAAATTCGGCCGCCTGCGCCTTCAACCACTTCGTTACCTCTTCTTGCAGCTGTGCGTCGTCATCAAAACGCTGCATAGCCAGCCACTTCTTCATTGCTGGGAATAGGTGGAAGTCGCTCGGTGCCAGGTCGGGACTGTACGGCGGATGAGGAAACAACTCCCACTTAAAAGATTCAAGAACTTCACGAGTGACATTTGCCGTGTGGGGCCGGGCGTTGTCGTGAATCAACAAGATCTTAGAGCTCAACATTCCTCTGCGCTTGTTTTGAATGGCTCTTCTGAGTTTTTGGAGAGTTTGGCAATACCTTTGAGAGTTTATTGTAGTGCCTCTTTCCAGGAAGTCCACCAAAATCATACCTTTTCTTTCCCAAAAAATAGTCGCCATCATCTTCCTTGCCGACATTGTTTGCATGCATTTCTTGGGTTTTTGGGGAGAACTTGTGTGCCCCCACTGCAATGATTGCAATTTCGTTTCACAGTTCACGTGTTTCACCCATGTTTCGTCACCAGTAACGATGCGATCGAGTAAAGAGTCACCATCCTTATGGTAAACGTCCAAAAAGTTCAACGCTGCAGCCATTCGCTGATTTTTGTGGTCCTCTGTCAAGATTTTTGGAATCCATCTTGCACAAAACTTGTGGTAACCAAGCTTTTCGCTGATGATTTCGTGCAACAAACTTCGCGAAATTTGTGGAAAACTCAAAGAAAGTTCCGTTATTATGAACCTTCGATTTTCACGGACTTTAGCATCGACTTTTTCGACAAGTTCGGCAGTCACTATGCTGGGTCTCCCACTTCGATCTTCGTCGTGAACATTGGTTCGGCCATTTTTAAATCTGATGACCCACTGACGCACTCCACCTTCAGTGATAATGTTGTCCCCATACACTTCACAAAGCTGCCGATAGATTTCTGTCGGTTTACAGTTTTTTGCAGTCAGAAACCTTATTACTGCACGCACCTCGCAGCTCGCGGGATTTTCAATTAACGCAGACATTTCAAACCGTCACAGTATCTGAACGGAGCACAGCACGAACCTCTCACTAGCACGGCTAGATGCCGACTGAGCTGCGCAACGCTCTGACCCCAAGATGGCCGCGCTAGCCCCGCCCCTAGCGGAAACAGACGAAAACGTAATCTACTTTCTGGATAGCCCTCGTATATGGCATTTTAATGTATATACAGGGAGTGACAAAATTATTTGTCAAAAATTAGAGAAATGATTTCTTGCGGATAGAGTCTAAAAGTTCTTACGTGAGGCTGCCAAAGTTTTAATAATCATCCGGTATTTTTATACTAGAGTGGTGAAAACCTTTTAGGGTCAGCATTGATCCGTCGGTGGTTTCAGTGATTTGGGTCCTTTTTTATTTGTTTATTTTTACAGTGAGTGCCAGAAGTGACTGAGGTGTAAGATGGAGAAAATTGAGGCTCGTAGTGTGATCAAGTTCCTCCATTTGAAGGGCAAAACTGCCCAGGAAATCCATGATGAGCTGACGGCTGTTTATGGAAATGATTTCCCGGCAATACGATGTATTGAGGTGGAAAAAGAAGTTTTCAAACTGATCACATGTCCCTGACAGATGACCAAGAGCTGGTAGACCGTCAATGACAGACGATGTTGTCACAGTGAAGAAAGTGGGGTGTTTAATATTGGAAGACAGACGAACAACCGTCCAAATGGTGATGAATAAGACATATCTTAGTTATGATAGTTTGTGGAAAATTATTCATGACGAACTGCACATGTCTGAGGGATGGTGGGATCGTCCACGTTTGATAACCCCTTTCCAAAAGCAAATACGGCGTGACCTTTAAAGACAGATGTTGATGCTGTTGGAACAGGATGAAGATGATGTTTTGATCGTCTTGTAATAATGGATGAATGCTGGATCTATCAGTATGATACTGAGACAAAAACCATGATCATGGAATGGATACATGACGATTTCCCCCTTCCAAAAAGGCAAAGGTGCAAAAGTCGGCTGGGAAGGTCATGCTTTCAGTTTTCTGGGACTGTCGTGTAGTCTTTCTTACAGATTATCTTGCCAAGGGTCAAACCATTACTGACAGATACTACTGGACAGGTTACGAGCAGCTCTGATTAAGAAACAACGCGCTATGCTCTCCAAAGGTGTTCGTCTTCTGTCTGACGACGCACCAGCTCATTCATCTCAAGTTGTAGTTGACAAAACAAGGGAATGTGGCTTTGAGACCTTACAGTATCCACCTCATTT
This sequence comes from Mantis religiosa, assembly GCA_030765055.1. Lineage (NCBI taxonomy): Eukaryota > Metazoa > Arthropoda > Insecta > Mantodea > Mantidae > Mantis > Mantis religiosa. The sequence continues at coordinate 194,055,038 of CM060951.1, forward strand.
GCCTGATCTCGTACCAAGTGACTTTTTCTTGCTCCCGGAAGTAAATCCGTTGCGTGGTCGCCGATTTGACAACAAAAACGAGGTCATTAATGAAGTGGAACAGTGGTTTAGAGCGAATTCTGCAGACTTCTACAATCAAGGTATTCGGAAGGACAAGAAACGCTGGGAAAATGTGTAAATCTGGATTTTTTTTTTGTAGTTACGTCCTCCAACGTTAAGTCATATCGGACGATGAATGGAATGGGTGAAATGATGCCCAAATGAGCCCGGGGTCCATAGAGCTTAGACTTACCCGACATTCGTCTTTCAGGATAAGGGAAAATCCCGGAAAAAGCCTTATCCAGGTAACTCACCGTGACCGAGATTCGAACTCGGGACCTCTTGAACGTGAGGCAGACATGCAACCACCACGCTACCGAAGCGGGCTGTAAATCTGGATAGCGACTCCTAGAGAAGAACTAATAAGCACATGTCAACACAAACCCTCTATCACATTTTTAAAGGGTGATGATTAAAACTTTAGGACACACCCTAGTATATAAACATAGGTCCAGGGATTATTACCTTTTTAGCGCACTTTTTCTACAGCTGAACCCCATGCGACAACACTCAATGACAACCTTAGGAAAACAGGAAATTACAACACATACTCAATGCATCCGTTAACTCCGGTTGAATGGACTTCCTAATCCGCTGACTTAGGTCTGGAGGATTTCATACTGTCTCGCAACCTTCCACAATACGAGCACAGGAGACTCTACATCTGTAACTGGAATTGTATAAGCAAGAGTTTCCAAATGTCCACACAAATAAAAGTCTAGTGGGTTTAAGTCAAGCAAGCGTGGAGGCCACGGAATTAGCCCACCTCTTCCTATCCATCTAGAAGGAAATCTGCTATTCAGTAATCGACGGACAGAAAGCCTGAAATGAAGAATGATCTGAGTACCGGTACTTAACAAGTGAACTACGTACTGTACTGTAGCATAGTGGTGACAGCGAATACTGTACAATTAAACCACTGTTTTGTTGTTGGGGTACGGTGACAGCTACGTATTACACATTTCACAGTGTAGGCAGAGTTCCAGACAGTGAGTTCTACCATGAAAATAAACAATTTCCAGAAAAATTGTTATCCCCTATGTGTAAGAAATGTTTTAACAAAGTTTTGACATAGGATTTTATTGGATTAGATGGAGATGCGATTCGACACTGCGACCAGTCTTGATATATAGTACCTATACCCCAAGTGGAGTATGTATACCCGGCAGAAAGGATGAGGCGAGAAAAGACAGATGGTGGTCGTTCCAATGAGCCAGGATAGTACAGGATCCGTACACCTTACTAGTTGCAAACTCCCCGGCAGGCCAGCACAACCGGGATCCCACCCGCCGTGGTCTATAAACGGCCAGCTAGACCGGCGCGGAGCTCGGAGACGGTTCTACCGGAGGATGGAGTGTTCACCAGAAGTCGTAGGGGAGGGGATCCGTCCCCTTCAGCTGCCGAAGTGCGGGCGCTGCAGACCCTTAGCACTCGTGGTATCTCTGACGTTTCTAGAGAAACCTCGCTCCGAGGTGCCAAGCCCCTCCCGTCAGGGAGTTTTTCGGATTGGGTTGGACTCGAGGGGGCAGTGTGTTCCTGACATCCACGGTAAATTGGGTACCTCCGGCCAAGCTACGGCCACCCGGAGGGGGTAGACGGTTGTCTCATAAGTCCTGGGTACTAGCCTGCAGAACTAGTGGATGCGCTAGATCACAGGCGGCCCCACCGAAGTTTTAGGTAGTCTTCCCTGCGAGGTTGACCCGCGTAAGTGGCGTATCCAGCTCCATCCTTTCTTGATGTTGTTGTCGATGGGTATTGCCCTATGGAAAGAGCCCCGGAGTTATCCATTGCTTCCGGGTAGGAGGGGGCCAGGGTCTCCGCACTTTCGGGTAGGTCCTCTGCAAATAACGTGTTCACCAGTAGCATATCATTCTGCCATGCAGCACCAACACTTCTACCCTGAAAGAGACCAGCAGAAGAGAGTTGAGGTAAAATGGCAAGAGATGAAATGGAGGTACGAGAAATTGAGAGGATGCAATTAACATACCAGGGTGTGGTGGGACTTGACACGCGAATCGAACCCGGACTCCCTGAGTGCAGGCCACAGCCTGAACCATCCTGCTCGGTTACGTTTTCTTTACATCCTGTGTAATTTTTTTTAGAAAATCAATAACTGCGCACATTTTTATAATTAAACGAGTTGGGATTGGGAGTATTTCATAAAAATGACACTCTATTGTGTCCCATCTTCAAGTTTCGTGTTTGTCGAGGCTTTTGTTTTCGTTATGTTATTCACACAGAGACCTTTTTTTCTAAAAGTGCTATTTTTGAATTCAGGAAACTTCGAAACATATTTATGATGAAATTAAATTATCAATTTTGGGGTGGAGTACATTTTTTTTACAATTAAAACATATATGGTAAAGAAATTAGAAACATAACATGTAATGTAATAAGTATGGAATATTAATGTGAAATATGCCACCTTGCATAGAGCAAGCTTTTCCTTGCACCCTTGCGGTTGAGTGTTATAGCACAATCTTCTACAGCCAACTGGAGTAATGATTTTCATGTTCCATTATTTGTGTGCAGAAGGAGCCTAACTAGGTAGGAAACTCGCTTGAATAACAATGGATGGACGGACCACATTGTGCTTTAAAGCGACGCTACGGTAATTCATCTCTCTCTTTGCTGAAAAGAAGAGGCCACAATATAATTTTAGCCTCAGATGCCTCCCGAGCAAATATGTAACCTATAGAAAAGTGGGAAGTGGTGTGCACTTTGTAACGCTTTCATGCACAAATACCGCGCGCATGGCTGAGTTAGGCAGGCGGCGAAAAATTAAAACGTGCACCACCAGAAATTAAATCTGGGAAAATGGGTAGGAAGGAAGGAGTTTAATGTCGTTGCTCAACATACTTTACCGGCAGTAAATTTCCTTCTAGCTTATTACTATGGGGATCGATTAGCAGGAAACTTTAGCAAACCACGTGCTCTCTCGACCGAGCCAGATAACTTTGTTCTATTTCTTTGTGCCACCTGCTGATCCAGATAAAATATGCACAAATATGTTTACACATTTCTGAAAGTAGATAAACTTACTCGATAATAATCAAATGTTTCAGAGCTAGTCGCAGTCACTCATTCTCTAACATGAAGAAGACCCTAATTAAAAAAAGTTCTGAAAAGTTCAAAACCAATAACACTTCCTTTGGACATAATGTCGGTAGTTTCAATGTTTAGAGTCCATCTTTTTACAGTGAGTGCCAAAAGTGACTGACGCGTAAAATAAGAAAATTGAGGCTCATAGTGTGATCAAGTTCCTACATTTGAACAGCAAAACTACCCGGGAAATTCATGATGAGATGACGGCTGTTAATAATTGCCCATCGTATAACACTGCTGTGAGGTGGAAAAAGCAATTTTCAAACTGGTCACATGTACCTGACAGATGATTCAAAACCTAGTAGACGGTCAAAGACAGACGTTGATGTCACAGTGAAAAAAGTGGAATGTTTAATACTGGAAGACAGACGAGCAACCATCCAAATGATCATGAATGAGACACATCTTAGTTATGGTATTATTCATGACGAACTGCACATATCTAAGGTGTCTGCACGGTGGGTTCCACGTTTTGAGGCGGTCCGGCCCGTTGTGGACCACGTCGAGCTCTCCCTTGTGCTCGACGCCTCACAATTAAGGATCGGTGTCGTGCGGAGGTTAAGGAAAGGGAGATTGTGGTCGGTTTGAGGTGCCATGTAGTTCCCGCATGAGGACTCTTATCTGGACTTCAGGAGTGGGTGCGTCCTGACAGGTTGTGGGTTAATGACGCCTCGAGTGTGTTTGATAGAAGTTCATTGTAGTCCTTGGATTCCTACGCTCGCCAACGTGTAGTCGTCGTCGGTGTGGTTGCTGAGTCAAGCGTCACGGTCTATATTGCGATGCGAAGCAGGCAGGCAGTAGCACTGCGTTGTCGGATTGGATATACTTGTCCTCACAATGCGCTACTCGTTGGGCTGACTCACTGGAGAGATTGCTAAACATTGCGCTAGGTCTCTGTGCATAGCACGGGAGTTTAGTTCTTAGGCGGCGCCCAATACGTCTCCGTCTAACGCAGCACTCAGGACCGAAGAGTCCTTGCTAGCAAAATCTAGTTTCCGCCATCCCCTTGAATTACCCCTACTCTAGATATTTCTCGAAGTTTGCAAAATCACATGATCAAACATCTACTTTCTATTGGCTTTAAGTATCCCCCACTTGATATCAGTGTTGAGAATTTCGAGTTTCGGACCTAGAATCAGAGACGCTTTCTCTAACGGTCCGCGTGCAAAAATTTACTCTAAGACATGAGTTCTCGGATCGTTGGAAATCTTACAGCCTGTTGTCAGAGGCACGCATGGGATTTTGGCAATGGGTAGGTTTCCGACTGAGAGGCGCCAAATTTTCCTTGAGGACAAAACGAACAATAGAGTAGGGATGTTTGTTTACAGGGGTTACAAAGGGAGTTTGCTGACCTTTGTAGAGTGAATTTGTCACGGCGGCTGTCGAGGGTATATGCCAGCATTGTGGCATATGTCTGTTCTGTTATACGTCATTGATTTATATTTGTAAATCTATCATTTATTTATATTTATGCGTTTGTGTCAATGTCTTTCTGTTATCAGGTTATATGTCGTGTCAGTGTTCTTAGGTGACAGGAGCTGCTTCAGTTTGCTAACCTCCTTCCAAAAGCAAATACGACGTGAGCTTTCAAGACAGATGTTTATACTGTTGGAACAGGATGAAGATGAGTTTTTGATCGTCTAGTAACCATGGATGAATCCTGGATGTATCTGTATGATCCAGAGACAAAAATCATGAGCATGGAATGGAAACATGTTAATTTCCCCCTCCCAAAAGGGCCAAGGTGCAAAAGTCAGCTGGGGAGGCCATGCTTTCTGTTTACTGGGACTGTCGCAGAGTCATCCTTGCAGATTATCTTGCCAAAGGTCAAACCATCACTGGTAGATACTACTGCAATCTTCAGACATGTTCCGAGCAGCTGATTAAGAAATGACGCGGGATGCTCTCCAAAGATGTTCGTCTTCTGTCTGACAATCCACCAGCTCATTCATCTCAAGTTGCAGTTGACAAAACAGGGGAATGTGGCTTTGAGAACCTTACAGCATCCGCCTTGTTCGCCCGATCTCGCACCAAGTGACATTTTCTTGTTCCCGGAAATGAAGAATCGTTGCGTGATAGCCGATTTGACAACAGAAATGACGTCATTAATGAAGTGGAGGAGTGGTTTAAAGCGAACTCTGCAGACTTCTACAATCAAGGTATTCGGAAGGTCAAGAAACGCTGGGAAAAATGTGTAAATCTGGATGTGACTACGTAGAGAAGAACTAACAAGCACATGCCAACACAAACTCTCCATCACATTTTTAAAATGTGGTAATTGAAACCTTACGTCACTCCCTCGTATTTTGAGTCATACGTTTCAAGGCATTTACATTTCTTGTACTGCAATATTTTACTATCTGTTATACAAAATTCTTTCAAATGAACAGATTTTTATAGTTACTTACAGAAAAAAGAGACTTTATTTGCCATGAATAAGGTGAACAGTATTGTTCCCGAACGGGTTTGGAAGCTTATCATTTAGTACTGCCTGGAAGGTGGAGGTCAAACCCAACTTCTATAAAATTCAAACTATATTGTTGCAAACCAGGATTTTAAGGGGGGCGGGGGGTGGAGGACTTACAAACCTAATCAACAACTGGGGGTGTAGCTACTGAAAGGATAAGGGAGCAAATGGTAGAGCTAAACAGTTCAAAGGTTAGGGACATGAATAGATTTAAATTAAAGTGATGGGTTCTCCATAACATTGACAAATATATTTTAAAGATTGGAGAAGTCAAATCAAACACATCTCTCCTTTATCTTGAAGAGATAAAGGGTGCAATCAAGACAGACATTGAATCAATAAATGCATGACACAATATTACCTTTTATGTAGAGTGGCGTAGAGTTCTTAACAAGAGGTGGCTGGTTCACTTTGATGAGTTGAGTTTTGTTGAACTATTCACAAGTAGCAGCCTCCAAGGATCTAACCAACTAACTGACTGATTAACCGATGACTGACTAACTAACCACGATCTGACTAACTATGATACGACTAACCCTTCCTTACTGGCTGTAATCGTTTAAATAGAACTGACTTTCAAAATGTCTGCCATCAAACGACTCAGTAGTTTCTTCCAGAGGGTTAACATCCTATGTTGCAATCTTGTGCAACCCAAGAATGACTCTTCTTAATTTTTCTGTCGATTTAACAGAACACATGAGTTGGCAGGTCAATACCACTGCTTGCTCTGATCATTCAGTCATCCAAGCTGTCTCAACTTGTTACTTCCTGCTAAAGTCTGGAGATCACCACGAAATGAAATGTGAACCTCCAATAATTAAAATATTACCCAAATCTTGTTCACACCTTATACGCAACATTTTCATTAAATGTTAAAACATACAAACGCATTAACCCCTATTCAGAGCATTAGAGAAAATATTGTAATGTTAATGACATATAAAATTAACTGTGTACAATATACAACAAAGGACAATATGTAAATTCTTATGTATAAATAGATTAGTTCATAGCATTCTATTTCACAAAACCAATGCAATTACACTAAAATAAAATAAATATTCTGAGTTTTTCAAAAGCATATGGTTTAAGGTTTATTACTTAAAACTTGTTTAAACCGATAAAATGTTCTGTCTACGTCACATGACGTCTTAGGGGCAAATGTAAGGTATTTTATATTCCTATACTTTGTATTATGTAATACTGGACCCTCACCTTTCTTACTGGAATTTAAAATATATTTCAAAGCACACATTTCAGTAAGGCCAAGATTTTTCTGAATATTTTAAGTTTTGTTTTATGTGATCTGCAACTGTTCTCTCAGCAGAGCTTATTCTTTCACAGACTTTGTGGATCCTTTCAAGAGCATCAGACATTTCACGGTCAGAATTTTCGAGATAGGTAACTGTGTGTGGTAACATACTGAAATTATATCTTAACATACATCACATATAGAACAACTTCATATATTTAAATAACGTACACAAGAAAATACTGACGTAACAATAACGTAAGCTGTTTCTAACTTCTTGTAAATAGACAACTGTCACAGTGGAAGCACCACGCTCTACCTGGAAGACAACCCTCTCGTCTCGGTTACGTCACTGCTATACCACAACAAACTACTCGATAAGCTACACGTTCGGGAACAAAATTGCTCGCCCTAGACATGTAGATAGGGTAGAGCGGGGCAATTCCACTCATTTCAAACTTAATGTATTATAAAAAACAATTTTTAATGTTAAACATAGAGCAGAACAGCCCTTATTAATCCCCTCAAATGTACAAATGCTATAAACATAAATATTTAACTTGCTATAGTTGTGATCAAATAAAACAGCGAATGTTGTACAGAAAGGAAATCTCAGAATTAACGGGGCTAAACGCTTGTCAAGATAGAGAAAGAGACAGTTATGTGCAGAGGACCTACTTCCATTAGTCCTGGACCCGTAGGACGAAGGACCGGGCCTCCTTCTACCCGGCAGCGATGGATACTCCAGGGCTCTTTCCGCAGGGCAATACCTGATTTCTTTAAAATCCCCGCCCCCTCCGCTGAGCACAACGTCAAGACGAGATGGAAGTGGATACGCCACTTACGCGCGTCAACCCCGCAAGTAAGACTGCCGAAAACCTCGGTGGGGCCACCTGGTGATCTAGGACACCTTCTACTAGCTCTGCAGGCTAGTACCCGGGACATTTTAGACAACCCTCTACCCCATCCGGGCGGCCGGAGGTATCCAATTCCCCGTGGGTGTCGGGAACACACTGCCCCATCGAGTCCAACCCAATCCGAACAACTCCCCTATGGTAGGCGCTCGGCAGTTCGGCCCGAGGTTCCTCTAGTAACGTCAAAGGTACCACGAGTGCTAAGGGTCCGCAGCACAAATAACTGCCCTTTGCCCCATTACCTGAAAGGCAGGCTAGGGTCGTGATAAAGATCAAGGAGTAATGCTTTTGTTTTCGTGGCCGGTGTGTCCCAATAACAATTTTTGGGGTTCGCAAACTAGAGGTTCCTGCGCTGCCTAATCACAAAACCACGTAATATTTAATACTGCATAAAATTATACCTAACAGAACTTGGAGCTGCGACACCGTACTACGCAACGGCTATAATCTTTCTGTGTCGTTTTGAAACATGCTGTATAAACGAAATTATTGTATTTATTTTTCCCCTGTAAAATGTGTAGTAGATTTGTTGTCATGCAGAAGATAATCTCCTCCATACAAACGACCCTACATGCGAAATATTTCTGATTTATTTTATCCAAGAATAGCTCAAAGGATTTTTACTAAAATACAGTATGTTTCAGATATCTTCATGATTAATAACTTGTTTAGTATTAACCCAGTTTTGCCCAGCACGGTAGCGTAGATGGTAGCGTGTCTGCCTCACGTTCAAGAGGTCCCGAGTGCAAATCTTGGACAGGGTGAGTTACCTGGATAAGGTTTTTCCGGGGTTTTCCCTTATCCTTAAATACGAATGTCAGGTAGCTCTAAGCTCCATGAACCCCGGATTCATATGAACATCATTTCACCAATTTCAACGTTGAAGGACGAAAATTAAAAAGAAACAGTTTTACTGTTTGAAAATGATTACTTATTCATATATGTATCTTTTCTAAAAATGCTTTTCACAATAGAGCTAACCTCAAAAGGCGTTTCCAGTGAAATCTGGTCATCAAGTTTTATTAATACCTTCTTCAGCTACGATGTTCACGGTAGGAAAGTTAAAATTGTTCACTACTGTTGATACGACGGCAAGTTTTCTTAGCAAAACCCACATCTGCGCAGTAAATCGGCGCAGTAGCTATTGCTCTTTTACACCTTCACTACACGGTCTGACTGAAGATTTTCCAGGCTCCTTCCACATGTACCGTTAAACATTATTATTTTTCCCCAGCCTCTTTTCCTTTCTGAAGTATACACGTCGTTGGCGTTGCTGTTTTTTCTTTCCTTAAGCCGAATCATTCCTTACTTCTTTTGTGTTTTCCTCGTCTTTGATCTTTCTTCGCTTATGCTGTTCTTGGCTTAGACTCAACATCGTCTGTACTTCTTCAATACATTAATATTTTCTCTCTGGTGTAGTTCTTGAGCAAACGCTGCGTTTTGTTCTACCTATACTGCATAATTGTATCGCTTTTCTTTTTGAAGCGAACATTCAGATGTTTCACGTAGCTTGGAGCCTTTACTTCTTACCTGAGCTGGCGCGATGTGAATGTTTGGCTTTTAAAGGATTATGGTTATCAGAAAGCGGAGGATCTGTCTCTTCCCGTATGAGCAACTTTTGATGACGTCTCTAATACACGGTGTTCATTGTTATTCGCTATTTCCCGCCCTCCGAATGAGCAAGAATGACGCCATAGTTGACTGGTGAGTCTGTCTTGAAATCATAGTGCCCTCTACGGAGGAAAAGTGGTAATTGTTTGCAGAACAGTAATCAATAGGGCCCGGATTTGGATGAAAAGTCATCTTTTCTTCTGAGTAGTCACAGACGATGGTTATTGAAAATTAATTGCATTCGGGAACAAATACGTTAGGTATAAGGTTTTTATAGGTCATCAAAATGCATTTTTTCCACAGTTTTATAATAGTCATATTTCAGCCCGCCTCGGAAGCGTAGATGGTAGCATGTCTGCCTCACGTTCAAGAGGTCCCGAGTTCGAATCTCGGTCAGGGTGAGTTATCTGGATAAGTTTTTTTTCCGAGGTTTACGAAGAATTACGGGTAATTCTAAGCTCCATGGACCCTGGTCTCATTTGAGCACAATTTCACCCAATTCATTCACCGTCCAATATAACTTAACGTTGGGGTGGACGTAAATTACAAAAAAAGGTCATATTTCTTTACATTTAGATGCATTTTTCGGTCATTTTCTTTCTTTTTCACGAATTTATTGGGAATTTTCATCTGTAGCCCACATTCGGAAGGCCCAGGTTCGATATACCGTGACCAACCTGACCTTGACCTCTGGGCTTTTGGGGTTTTTAAAAGTAATCTGTGATTAAAAGTTCATTTATATCACAATATTTTATGAAATAGTAACTTTGTAAGTGTTATACACATGCAATTAACACAGGTGTGGATTGGATCAGTCAGGACTTCAGGAGCTAGAAGTGTCGTAGTAAAAAGAGTAGTTTGTGAGGTGTGTAAATTTGTTTTATTGTGGAATTGAAATACCGAAACAAAAACAATTAACTGTGTCCTGTTTGACACAGTATATTTTGAAAACGACTTGTTGAATTTTGAATTTATTCATTATTTAGTAGCAATAATTGCATTATTTACTTAAAAAGTTAATTTTAAAATGTGGTTATTCGAACCACATATATGATCATTTGTCTGTGACAGTTATTAATTTATTATTGCGAAAGAAATTGTTAATTTTTGTTAGGTCATTTTTTTTTACATTTTATGTGCATTTTTTATATTTTAAGGGCGTTTTATAGTTCATTTTTGGAGAAATTTTAGGTCAACTTCCGGGCCCTAGTAATGAAGTTACAGCGCTCTGTATGTTGTTGCACTGGTAGCTAACACAACTAGCTTCCCCTGGATATGAACACAAGAGCATCGCGTCTTCATGGTTGAATGCTATTTTCGTACCGGCATTGAAATTGTTGCGACATATAAATATATTTAAATCGCTGCATATAGGAGTTTATACAACGCTATCCAGCATTTAGACAGGTCCCTCGGTGCGTAATGTTGTCAAAAGTGTCCAGGTACCGTCAAATTGACATACTTTTGTTTGCAACATAAACGTCGTACGTTTTATCAGTATACGGTATAAACTTTCTGTCACTTAAGCTTAATTAAGATGTATATTAATGTTGGTATCCTTATGTCTTAAAAAAACCAATGGGTACATCAAACATTTCCAAGATACCAATCTAGAAGCAATAAATAATGTTATGACAGAATAGGCATCAAGCAAACCTTCTCATAATACAGTGTTTGAGGGATAGAGAGAAAGAAATTTAAGAAAATGGACACATAAGACTATGTACTAGAGATATTTTCTTGTTTAGGCCTGGATAAAACATATTGTAACACTAATTTATTTTTCGTTCCTAGACCATCTTCTGCTAATTTTCTGGTTTGTAATGAAGTTACATTGAGAGTAAACTGTGGGTGATAGAAAAGAATTGAGATCAAATTGAAATATTTCTATTTTTAATGACAGGTTTACAATATCCATATATGTCTACTATAACAGAAAAACAGATGTTCATTGTGAAATAAGTGTTCATTAATTTATAATTTCGTATATTCCTCACTGTATACTTTTAAGGCTGCATAATTAGCCTTGCAGTGCATTGCATTGTATAGGTTTTTAAAAGCAGTTATCGCATGAGAGCTGTTCAATAAAGAATGATCGTAATTTTTTACAGTCATAATTTTTCACACTAAAATTCAAGCTTATTATATTGTGTTAGCTTAATGTGAAACAAACACGCCGTAGTAGTTTAATTGTTGGTACTCCTGGTTTCCGCCTGTGAGAACCAGCCAAGTTCAGACATGTTCAGTATCGCCTACCGCTGCAATTGAGGTAACATGCAGTTAAAGTTGATGTTAGAGGAAGATCCGGAGTCTCTTTCAGACGTAATAACTGCTGATGAAACTTGGCTACATCATTTGGATCCTGAGAGCAAACAGCAAAGCTCAGTGTGGAAATCTCCTTCATCATCAACCCCAAAAAAAGCAAAAGTGGTTGCTTCTGCTGGGAAAGTTATGGTCATCTCATTATTTGATATTCATGGAATGGTTTATCAGCATGTTGTACCTGTACACACATCAGTAACTGCACAATACTACAGGGATGTCCTGAAAATACTGCAAGTCCTTATCAAGCACAAAGGGCCACATTTCCATAAAGCAGGCTGGATGTTGCATCAGGTAATGCACGGCTGCACATTGCCAAAATTGTTGCTGAATGTTTTGCAAAAATCAACGTGAAGTGCATCCCTCTTTCTCCCTATAGTCCGGATTTAGCCCCATGTGACTTTTTTGTATTCCGTAACTTGAAGAAACATCATCGTGGGAGGCATTATCCATCATCAGAAGCAGTGGTAAAGGCTGCGGAGGCTATTTTGAAGGATCTTTCAAAAAATGGTTTCCAGCATGTCTTTGAAGACTGGCAGAAACGATAGGACAAGTGCATTGCATTAATGGGAGACTATTTTGAGAACGGCCATCAAAATTATGAGGATGAGTAAAGGTACGCTGTCACAAAAAAAAAAAAAAAAAAAAAAAAAATGTGATCATTCTTTATTGAACAACCCTCGTATGTACGCACCACGCGAAATTACGCACGATTATATTACGCGAGCAAACGAACCTCTCAAACCTTTCGGTAGAGGGAGGTCTCAAAGCTGCTGTCAGCACATCAAATGCGATCGCAAGCAGCTAGGGGATTCGTATATAAATTCGCTCTATCAGGGATGCTATTGATGACGTCAAATTTTGCACGGTAAAATTACAGATAAAAATGAACACCGTGTATTTCGTCATTTCTGAACGTACTACTGGCTGTAACAGTGGTGAACCATTGGAACTTTCTCTCAAGGTATGGATGGATGAGTGTGACAGTAGATATTGCCAGTTAAGCTGGCCAACAAATACAGGGTTCTTCATTTAAAACCTAGCCGGTGCACGCCATTTCACCCCTGCACGATTAGGTGTACCACAGCGGCTTTGCTGCTACATAAACTCCGCGCGTAATGCATGTATGTCCTGCGCCGTGTCGTAGCGGGCTAAGGCCACATGCCTTGGTTTCTGGCCACGGAAATCGACCCGGCTCGTGGATGCCGAGATGCTGACCACATCTCCCCGTGTCGGTTGGATAATCGACCACCTCTGGCGTGCGTAAGTGGACGTGAGGCCGGTAGTCGGGATGGTAGGTCTTGGCCCTCTTAGGGCTGTCGTGCCAGTGATAAAGCATGTGTAACTCCTACCTTATAGAATATACTGGAAATGTTGTCCACCCTGAGATAAACAAGTAACACATTCAGATTCACTCAATTAAGTTAGGCCACGCTAATGTTTCCAATTTCATTTCTGTCACTCTGTCTTCAATTAATTCATCTTACTCTGTCTTCAAACACTTCTCTAATTTTATTCATAGACTCCTCAACAACAGGAGCAGTAGCAGAATCTTCCTATATCATTTTTCTTCTGTCAGTTCATAATAAAATGGGTCAAAATGTCATTTCTTACCTCAATGTATTTACTCTGCTCTTTCTTGTTGTAATTTTACGTCCTACAACGTTAAGTCATATCGGACGGTTAATGAAATGGTTGAAATGATGCTCAAATGTGTCCAGGGTCCATGGAGCTTAGAGCTACCCGTCATTTGTCTTTATGGATAACAAAAACCCCGGAAAAGCCTTATCTAGGTAACTCACCCTGACCGATATTCGAACTCGGGACCACTTGAACCTCAGGCAGACCCGCTACCATCTAGGGCACCGAGGCGGGCTTACTCTGCTCGTAGGATATTGAACCAATTATGCGTCTAGCGCTAACAGAACACCAAATTCCAATTTTCCGATCATAATGAGCGATTTCTTGAATGAGATGTGGATTTTTAGAGATCCAGTACCAACAGTTATGAGTGTTGACACGACCTTTGAGGTGGAACCACGCCTCGTTGGGAAGGAACAGACGCTTTGGATCAATTAAACCGTCATTCACTGATGAAAGAAAATATCCACAAAAACTCATTCGTGATGCTGGGTTGTTTGTTCTGAAACATTGACACTTGTACACTTATACGATTTTGGTTTTAATACGTTAGTTACTCTTTGTTGAAGGCTTAGAAATTCCCATCTGTTGTGCTAATTTTGGGATGGATCTGATTGGTGAACCTCAAAACATGCCTTTATTACTGTCTAAATTTTTCCCTGTTAATACTGTACGTTTACGCTGTCGTGTTTTGTTTGCCATAGAAACAGTAGTTTCGAATATCTTTACAATCTCTTGAACTGCAAATCTGGAAGGAGGCACTTCACCAGGGAACATTTGAATACATTCTGTGCTAACACTGCTTGGTGATTCGATTCCCATTTATGGTAAACTTTACACAAAACAATGCGTTGCTCTAGAGTCAAGTGGTTGTTCCTGTTTGAGGCCGGTGCAATACTGCCTAGTGGAATGCACACCGCTATACACCACGCACAACGGCAGCCGGCAGTGAGGCATCCAGCGAGGTCGAATTAAGGCGAAACGTCATGTGCTCCGTTAGGTTTTAAATGAACAACCTGGTAAAATACATGAAATATGTGAAGCAAGTTACCGACCGTCGGGGATGTAGAACTCGATTGTTTCTGAATATTAGCAGTGGAAGCTGTAACTCTGGAAGTATTATATCTGCTAAATTCTGATACATCAGTTAATTTAGGGCTTAAAATGAGTTTTTTTCGTAATAACAATGATAAACGTGATTTTCCTTGCATCCCCGAAAGGCTAAGCGGGGATTCCCTCGCAGATACCACCAAGTATGTATTAACCCCGGCCGGTTTCCGCGGCCTAGGACTGTCATTAATCAATTTGTGCCTATGATTTTTATGGAGCGGCCCCGAGAGGCAGGGTTAAGGCGAGAAGTCACAAAGGGTAAGTCATGTCAGATCCCCGACGACGTCTACTAAAACCGTTTCCCCCTCTCAGTCAATAGCTTCCACATCAACAGTTAAGCCCAAAAACGCCTGTTTTTCTTGTGGTAATCTCCACGAGTGGGACTATTGTATGTCATTTCTGGAAGTATTAGATCCAGAAACCTTTCAGAACTCCATAGCCGTCCCTAATCCTTCGACCTTAAACGTAAAGAAATAGGTACAGGAAAATCCGCGGTGTTACGTAATCTTCCAGGCCACTACGGCAGACACTTTGAAGGTAGCAATAGATAAAATGATGACTTCGTTTATATATCTGAAAAAAAGCCTTTGACGGAATACCTAGAAAACAACTGGACAACAAAAAACAATTGCACAATTATTATTATTATTATTATTATTATTATTATTATTATTATTATTATTATTATTATTATTATTATTATTATTATTATTATTATTATTATTATTATTATTATTATTATTATTATTATTATTATTATTATTATTATTATTATTATTATTATTATTATTATTATTATTATTATTATTATTATTATTATTATTATTATTATTATTATTATTATTATTATTATTATTATTATTATTATTATTATTATTATTATTATTATTATTATTATTATTATTATTATTATTATTATTATTATTATTATTATTATTATTATTATTATTATTATTATTATTATTATTATTATTATTATTATTATTATTATTATTATTATTATTATTATTATTATTATTATTATTATTATTATTATTATTATTATTATTATTATTATTATTATTATTATTATTATTATTATTATTATTATTATTATTATTATTATTATTATTATTATTATTATTATTATTATTATTATTATTATTATTATTATTATTATTATTATTATTATTATTATTATTATTATTATTATTATTATTATTATTATTATTATTATTATTATTATTATTATTATTATTATTATTATTATTATTATTATTATTATTATTATTATTATTATTATTATTATTATTATTATTATTATTATTATTATTATTATTATTATTATTATTATTATTATTATTATTATTATTATTATTATTATTAAAGTGCGCTCGAAAGAGCATTAATGTACAAGCAATAAAGACTAGGAGAGAGAAGAAACCAGAACAATGTGACATTGTTTCAAACCTAGCCTTTGTATCACCATATTTCAGCCGCTAACCCACTCGGCCAGCTGCCACGTTTTCTTTGTCGCTCTTTGGTATAGCATTCGTTTATTATGTCGCTAGCATTATATGAATGAAAAGACGTCATTTATTTAAGGTTTTCAAACTTCTTGGTGCTCATTCAGGGCTATGAGTATTCATGCTGCTTGCGATAGTACCGAATAAAAGGCCAGAGCTGCAAGAACGGTTTTTGTGCTAATAGATCGAGCTTTCACATTAGATTATAAACTACGGGTTGCATGGATAAGAATAACTAGGGGCAGCTGACTCACCTGGTACAACACAGTTCATCTCCCAACACTTCTTTATGGCTCTGAAAGCTGGACAGTGTTGTAGAAACATGAAAGTAGAATTATAAGTACAGACGTGAAATGTGTAAGGAAATGTATAGGGAAAAATAGTAGCGACAGGATAATAAATTGTCAGATAAGGAATATCCTTAATCAAGAGCCAGTAATAAAACAGATAAAGACAAATATTTTAAGATGGTTTGGACACATTTTACACTGGATGAGAGCAGGTATGGAAGGCCAGAGGGGAACGAAGAAGAATGAGAGGCGACAAAGAATAGAATAGATCAATTATGTAGAGGATATAGTGAATAAGAATGGAAAGACTTTGACAGAAGCTAAACAACTAACTAGAGATAGGATAAATACAGAAAATGGATCATAATCGGCTGAGAAAATCCTGCACTCGTAAGGGTTCACCGACCGTTCCACTGTCAACCAACAAAATCGGTCAGGGCGAGTTACCTGGATAAGGTTTCTTCCGGGGTTTTCCTTTATCCTGAAAAACGAATGTCCAGTAACCATAAGCTCCATGGACCCTGGGCTCATTTGGGCATCATTTCACCCATTTCATTCATCGTCCGATATGACTTAAAGTTGGACGTAAATTGAAAAAAAAAAAAAAAAAAAAAAAAGCCTTGCACCGCCAATATTTCCTAAATGGAAAGTGCTATTGATAAGTTGTTCTCGTGGCATTGTTTGGTAGTTAGGAGCTCTTAGTTTTAGCCTAATAGTAGATTTTAATAACACTTAGAATGCGTATTTTTGGAGATAACGCCCTTTTTAAAAATTAACAATGCCTAATTAAATAAAAATAAAAAGTACGGTAAATTAAAATATTTATGGTGTTTTCAGCGGGATTGTAGTGCCAGTACTTCAGAAGATAACTTAATTTGAAACTTTTCAAACTGACTATTGTGTTCCATTCAACCGGCTTAGTCGCTGGATGCGATGTTGTTATGTTTTGTTTACAGGTGTTTGCGATTCATTTGTGCATTGCGACGTTATAGTCAGTAAATAATAGTTCAAGAAGTAGGTTGTGAATGAAGAAAAATCCGACGTGCTCATAGTGTAAGAAGAGTGCAGGAAGAATGCAGTTCGTTCTTGTATAGTGTATACCAAAATACCTTCCAAAGACGTCAAGTATCTCGACAATTTTCATCAACCTTTTGAACCAGTTACGTGAAACTGTTAGTGCAACACCAAGAAATTACGACTGTCCAGATGTTCCAGCAAGAAGGCTGTCCAGCCCGTAGTCCAAGAGTTACTACTACAGCTGTTCTTCACGGATTGTTTCCATATCCATGGATTAGACGCAGTGGACCTGCAACTTAGCCGGCCCGTTCACTGATCTACCGGGAAACTTAAGAGTCAGTTGGAGAATTTAATGTCATGTCGGCATGTTGGCCATAGAAGCTCAGTTGGTTAGAGTAACCGCACGGAAAGCGGCAGATCCGTGGTTCAAATTCCCGCTTTGGCATTGAATTTTTCAGTCTGGCTCTACTCATTCAAACTTTAGCCTACACACGACTAGTGTGGAAGAAATGATTATTTCCATCAAATTACCCGAATAAGATAGTGGTTTAACTATAGCGCCTGTGACTGAAGTACTTACAGCATAGCAAGTCGCCACAAAAGCTACGTGTCTCATTGTATATGAGAACCCCTAGTGGTCTACCGGGAAAATATGAGTCAGTTGGAGACTTTTATGTCATGTCGGCATGTTGGCCATAGTAGCTGGAGAGTGGGAGATCGGTGGTTCAAATCCCGGCTATGGCATTGACTTTTGCAGTCTGACTCAACTCACTCAAACCTTAGCCTATACACGGCTAATGTGGAAGAAATCATTATTTCCGGATTTGACTTGGTTAGACTTTTTTCTATGGGAAACCCGAATGACACTGTCTTCAAGATGTACCAACTACACTAGATGATAAGAAACAATTTATGACTGCTGTCTGCTCTGAAATTTCCGCTGAAATGCTAGAAAGTGTGCAGCAGTCTTACTACAGGAGACTGGAAGCTTAACAGCTTAACGCTGTTGTCCATACCTTGTTTAGTTTTAGGCCTTCTTCCAGCAGACCAGCAGAAGAGTCGAGTCGCCCAAGTTTACGTGGACGGAGTGTTTGCTGCCCAGCACCTAGCCGCTTATTGCGGCTTTATCTGGGCAGTATAGAAGAGTCATCTTTTTGTCTCAGGCGGTTGTTTTCGGCAGTGGACATATCTAGCCTTGTGCGCGCTGTTGCCCCGTGTGGGGATGCGCCCAGTGCTGGCTGCGCTCTTCCGCCTGCCTGGGAGGCATCTGAGCACAGTCCGCTTGACTGGCTAGAGGGAAAGGAACAGTGTTTAGGTATTGAATTTACCAAGCCCATTTCTGGGCTTGGGGGTGTGAAGTCAGGGGACTGTGGCCCTGTTCAATTCTGGTTACCCAAAGCACCTTTGGGCAACCGGTAGCTCGGTCGGCGGCGAGGAGCCCTGTGGCCGTAATGGCCAAGGGTGTTCACCAGGATGTTGGGATGGCAGTCTAGCTTATCGTAGATGGTGCGGGATCTCTCCCGCACCACGTCCAGAACGTAGGGAACTCCGGAGTAGGTGTGAAGGATGTGGGACGGGAATCTACGCCCGGTATCGTAGATCATGCGCAGTGCCCTGTTCTGGACGCGCTGTAGTCTGCGAATAGTGGTCGGAGCCGCTGATCACTTCGCAGCCGTAAAGAATCAGGGGCGGTATAATCGCCCGATACACGCGCAGCTTAAGGTGCGTTGGCATGGTGGATTTAAGCACTGGGTACAACTGCGTGAGTGCTGCATGGCTTTGACCCGGACGTGAGGTGCGTAGGTGAGACCGCGATCGATGTATTTGGCAGTGGGAACCCAAGGGATTTGCCTCTGCCTCAACCTAGGCGACCAATCCGGTCGCCCAGCTTGGACCTTAGCCAGGATAAGAGCGGAGCTCTTCTCGGGGCCAATGGCCATCCTCCACTTTTCACTCCAACGGCCAATGGCTCGGAGCTGGCGCTGTAGCGAAGGATGACAATATCTTTGGTTTTTGTCACGTGCCATTGTGAGGACGTCGTCGGCATATTGGGACGTAATAGTCTGTGGTTCTAAGGGGAAATCAGACATGTAGGCCGTAAAGAGTAACGGGGACAGTACACTGCCTTCCGGGACTTCCGCGGCTATGGATCTGATAGATGACAGCCGTCCTTCCTCTCTCACCCTGAACGTGCGGTCTCTGAGGAAACTGCTAATCAGGGCAAGATAGAAGGTACGCTGGCCTCCCTGAGTTTGTACAGAAGGCCTTGGTGCTATGTTGTGGCAAAGGCTTTCCCTACGTCTAGCAGCACCGTGACTGTCTTGAGGTTTTCCTGGAATCCCAGGGCCGTCCTCTCTGCCAGATGCAGTAGCTGCAGGGTCGTGGAGTGTCCATGACGAAAACCTAACTCGTGATCGGATAGGAGCTGCCTTTCCTCGAAAAGAGGGGTGAGGCGGGATAGGAGCAACCTTTCAAATAGTTTTGAGACACTTTGGAGAACACTTATGGATCGGTAGCTAGACGGAAGCCTTCTTCTTTACGATTCATGTTATTTTCATGTTTGTACAAAACCAAGGATTCCACCCGCTGCAATTAGACGTCAGCAGGACGAAGCACCGCCCACTCCCAGATCCAGTCCACCACCAACCCGATCCAATCACACGCAGCTCTCAGACCAGCTCCCGGTATATATACTGCGACCCAAACGGCTGTCGAAATAAGGCCGCCGAATGGGTTTTGCGAAAACCTAAAAGACTATGCTCGCTACTAATATGAATAACCTGTAAATATAATGTAAATTTTTAGCCTGTAAGCCGGACCCTATTGTACCGGCACCAGGCCAATAATGCTCAATCAAAACAAACTGGAAAAAGCACAGTTGCTGTTGAGACTTCCACCAGGACACTTTGATCGTACTGCTACTGAAGATGTCTGCCGCAGACGCAGATGAAACGTCTGGGAAGATGAAGAAGGAGCCCAGTAGACCACGGAACACAAGGCCGGATAATACTTTATATTATACTGACACCGACCGTGAAAGCTTACGAATTTAAATATGTAGGAAACTTCTTCTTTTATTGCAATTTTCGTCCTCTAACATTGTCATATCGAACGACGAATAAATGAGTGAAATGATGCTCATATGTGTACAGGGTCCATAGAGCGTGGAGTAACCAGACATTTGTCTTTCAGGATAAGAAAATATCTGTTAAAAACCTTATCCAGATAACTCATCCTCACCGAGAGTTAAACTCAGGACCACTTGAATGTAAGGCAAACACGCTACCATCTACCCTACAGAGGCGGGCGAATCTTTTGTTGAAGAAGGTACAGGGAAACTCGTGTGAGCGTAGCAGATTTGATATTTCAAAATCGTATTTAATGTTATGCGTGTATAACGTCATGTTGGCGAAGTGAATTAATAATCGTTATCGACGACTAAGTGACCTTAAATGAGATATTGACGAAGAGAAGAGCTTTACTTTTAAGGTTAGAGGTCACATTGTTTTCCTTTGAGCAGAATCCTAAAATACCAGTCGTGAATAATGGAGGAGCGCTTCTCGAACACGCCACGTGACTTCCAGTCCTCCCCACTGCTGGTGGAAAATGGATGAGTTGACCGTAAACTGCACCACCAGGACCTTTATAAGAACAAATACCGGGACGTTATGCTTCTAATTGCACTTCCAATGGGGCACGCCTTCTCTTAAAATCTTTACGACTCTGTGCTACAAAATTAAGAAAATTAGTAGTACGTCTTCCTGGGTACGGTGTTTTATTTGCTTCCTCCGTGTTGATGGAGAGAGCGATACCTGAGGAAATGGGCTCACAAATGTGTTGCCAACTTGATGGCTACCCTTCTAAATCTAGCGGCTTTTACTTAATTTACTCTTAAGTTTTGCAGACACATTCCTTTTTCTACGTTTACGTACAGCAAGTAAAATTCTGTAGCAAAATTTGATCGGAAATAAATGCTTTTAGACTCCCTGGATTAAAATAAAACCAGTTTTAGAAAAAAGTCTTCCGTGTGTGAACAGGATAATTCTAAACGAAACGTGGTTAAATAACAACTTGTTACCTACGTAAGTCAGGATCTTCCAAGGGTATGACAAGGTTTTTAAAAATTATCTCTCATCCTAAACTACTCATATTTACACATAAATATGCACAGTGGCTATAGCCCAAAGTTATCGGTAGGTTAGTGTCGGGCAGTCGGTAATCTAAACAGATAAGACGCGCACCCGCTCAGCCTGGATGATGATGATGATGAGTATAAGGGCGCTGAACTGCAGAGGTCATCAGCGCCCTTTTTAAAACAAACTGGTCATGGCAAAAGCCAGATATAAATTCCTCTAAAACACTATAAATATGTCAATAGACTTACAAAAAATACATACGCATAAAAAACCATAAAAACAATAGAAATATAATCTAAAAAAACACAAATTCTATTCGCTAAATCCTAAAATCGAATCTAGAAAAGAATCTAGAAACCTTCTCCACTACTGCATTATCGTCCGTTAGCATTTCTACAAAGCTGCCCGGCAGCTGCAGAGACGTCCTGAGGTCTGCTAGGTGAAAACACTCTAGCAGCACGTGTCGTACAGACAACGCTTCAATGGACAACGGACACAGTGGAGAAGGCTCCTTTAAAAAAAAAAAGAACTATGAGTAAAAAAGCAGTACCCAATACGCAACCGAGCCAAAGTCACCTTTTCTCGAACCCTGGGCTTCATGGTAGCTGTCTTGGCTGCCGAATCCGCCATTTCATTCCCTCGCAAGCCTACGTGACCAGGGATCCATGCACACACCACGTTTACGCCAGAAGCGTATAAAACGTGGAGGGCATCCTGTATACGCTACACCATAGGGTGGCAGTTGTACAGCTGCCGTAGGCTTTGAAGTGCACTGAGGGAATCACTTAGGATTAAGCAGTCCCCCAACTTTCGTCGACGTACGTGTAAAATGGCCCGGTATATTGCATAAAGCTCTGCAGTAAAAATGGAAGTGCTAGTGTGGAATCCGAATGTATACGGCTCGGTTGCACACACGTAAGCACAACCTACACCATTTGAGTTCTTGGAGCCATCAGTATTAATTACAAAATAGTCCTCATATCGCGATAAAAGTTCTAAAAAACATGTGCAGATACTAGACATAGACATGGTAGATTTATCAAATTTTGTCATGCCCAGATCAACGTGGGACGCTCTGCACAACCAAGGAGGGTATGTCCTCTCCCCCCTAGGATACATCTTGGGCATTTCAGTATCAAGATGTCTAAGGAGCTCCCGGAAACGAAAACCAGGTGGCTTTGGTTTAATAGAAGTGTTCCTATAACGCACGTCCATGAAGGTATTAAAGAATGGCGTAAACGTTGGATGTGTGGGCATACAATGAAGTCCACAGCCATAATTCGCTAATAGCATGTTGCGCCTGTACTGCAGAGGAGGTTCTGCAGACTCAGCATACAGGCTTATAACTCGGCTCGTTGGGAATGCCCCAACTGCGATACGTATGCCACAGTTATGGACTGTGTCTAATCTCTTCAGCACAGATGGTCGTCCTGAGCCATAAACGATACTACCATAATTTAATTTGGAACGGTTGAGTGCGTGATAAAGTTGCAATAACACTGTACGATCCGCTCCCCACGATTTTCCACTTAGTACCCGCAAGATATTTAAAGATCGGTCACATCGTGCTTTCAGTTGTGCTATATGCGACGACCAACTAAGTTTTCTATCAAATAACAATCCAAGGAACCTCGTCTCATCTGCAAAAGGTAGTAGATCAGCGCCTAGCCGGAGCCTTGGAGTTTGTCGACTCTGCTGACGCCAGAAGTTAACACAGATGATTTTCACAGCGGAGAATCGGAAGCCGTTTTTTAAACTCCAACCCTTAAGGATGTCCAAGGGGGTCTGTAGCCGGCGCTCTAAACACGGAGTGTGCTAAGATGTACAGTAGACGGCAAAGTCGTCTACAAATAGGCATGTCGAGACCCCCGGAGGTACACATTTCGAGATAGAATTAATCGCAATTGGAGAACAATCACTTGAAACCGCCTGGATGTTTAGATATTTCAGGTGTCCCGGAAGACAATTTAACTAAAGTAAATAATGATATTAGATCGACAAGTTTTCAGTTAGTACATTTTGTCACCAACGAGCATAAAAGGTTCGTCGCAAATAATTAACAGACGGATAGTGCTTTACTGAGATAAAAAGCTTGCATAAGCAGATAAACATAGCGCCGGAGGTAAAAGACCTGCTGGCACAGATAGGGTTACGCTTCTGGAAGGTGATAAAATATTCGATTCTTGTTTCGTCCAGAAATCTCTAGAATATATCAATGAGGTATTTAAGGAAGGGAAGAGTCGCCAGGTGTGAGTCGTAAACAAATCGTGAGCAGATATTGTAACGGGAGAGTTGTAAACAGATGTAATCATAACGCTGTTTGTTATTGTCATCGACCTTGGTGTTGGAGATTGTGATATGTGATGTAATCCTGCTGCTACGAAGTGTGTTTCTACGCAAATAATTTGTATTTGTATTTATTTCTCATCTTTCTTCTACACAATTTCATTCATACATTGACATTTATAACATTTCTTTTACACAATAACAAAATGACTTATTCACATTTAGCATACCCTTTATACCTGCTTGCCTCGAGTCTCGGTCTCAATACACATAACCCCTGGTTTTCCGAGAATTGATGACCCTCCTCTCCCTTGTATCCCTCGTTCTATTTTTCCAGCTCTTAATTGTTATTTATTCTTCATCAATCTTAACCATTTCTCTCTAACTTTCCCCAGATATTCACCTATATTTCTTATATTCCTTTCTCCTTTTACCAATAACATTTTGTTTTATTATTAATACCTCCCCCATCCCTAACACTGTACCATTTTTGTTGCCAAATTTGTTCTTCCCATATCTTTGTTTGTTTGTAATAAAGTATACTATGCCAATCTGTATCCTCTTCTCCACACATTGGACATTTCCCTGCAGTCTGTTTAGTTAACTCGCGTGCACCTTGGCCGCTGCCTTTGACAACCCTTATAATCGTTTTACAACACAGACCCTCCTTCTCCCAGACCTTTCTGCAAGGTTGCCACCTTTCTCGATACGTCATGGGTATCGTACGTGGTTTCGTCTAAATAAATTATCTTATGTCCATTACTGCAAAACTTACTTATTTTTGATATATATATATATATATATATATATATATATATATATATATATATATATATATATATATATATCGCCAAGCTACATTTCCACTGGATTCCATAATAACCCTTATCTTATTCAAAGTGCGGTATTTGAAACCAGCTCCTTTAGGAGACCGCGCAAACTGAAGCGCCCATAAGGAAAATCACAAATTTCTTGTGCAACCAATTTGTCTAAGGCCGGCTCTCTCCCTTTTGCATAGAATCTATAAATTTCTCGATGAATTAAATCGCATGTGAAACTATCTACTTTAGAGAAACGTTTCTTTTTGCTTTCACACTTGATCAACGTCTTTGGTATTCCTTTTCTCACAATTTTTCTTACTGTAGTTCTGTGAATACCCAGAATTTATCATCCGGTTCATTGCACGACCCCTTACCAAGATTGTCAGCACATATTTAGATATGTTCAAAACAAGCGCTTGAATTTGCTTAGAAGCTGTTCCCGTTGAAACTTTTTTGAGGCTTTTCCAGTATATAACTCGACCCAGCTATTCACACTATTATGATCACTTTGATTATTTTCACTTGACTGAAAGTTATCTACTACTTCATTTGCATTTACCACTGCATTTCCCTCTCACGGTCTCCACATTGTGACACACAACGAATTTCTGCACGTAATGAAACAGATCAACTGGAAGTTGGAACTTTGGCAACTGGGACTCCACGAGGAATAGACATGCGACTGTCATTTCGAGAAAATCAGGGTTGTTATTGATCCTCAACGACAGTGTTCCATTTCTGAAGTGTGGAGATAGATTTATGGCGGTCATTAGTGGGCGGGAGGGTGAGCTCCCTTTGGGGTGCAAACTGCACACGCGTTCACTAAACAGACTCTATGCTTTTCATATCTAATACCTTTCAAATTTCTAACTCCTGTCCTTGCCCAGGCAAATCCTTCTCGCCCTAACTTATTACACACATCTATGTACTTCTCTCTCCCCCACACTGTCTTTATTTCCCTATATATCCTCAATGATCCTTTCTCTCTTACATTGGTAAATATAACTTGGCTATCTAGATCTTCCAGCCTTAAATCTACCTCTTTCCAAAAGCCCATACAATAATACTCCTCGTTTCTGCAGATATGTTCCATACCTATCCGTTCCATCAGTTCCATCAGCGCCCAACACTCTCCCCATTTGCTTCTCATCTGCAAAAGAAAACATTCCTTGATAATATTGTTTTCCTCAAAATTAGCAACTCTGTATAGATATTTCAATGCCCTTGAGACAATTTAAACCCTTGATGAATGTCTTCCCAACTCTAATTGCGCTTACCCATTGGTTGAAGCTACCGGCAAGCCCAAAATATATTTACAGAAAGATTTGTTAATAACATCCACCTCTTCCCATGTTTCATCCACTCTCCATGTCTATGCCCCACGCAACATCTTATTTTCTATTATGGCAGTATAGATCCTTTCTAGCCATTTGACATTAATGTCAGGTAATTTCCTTAAACATGTTCTTACAATATTCGTGGCCATTTTACCTTTTGCTAGAGTCAATATTTTCTGCTCAGTCCATTTACCATCACAGCTCCATCTTATCCCCAAATAATCAAATCTCTTTATGACCTCTATTTCTCTTCCATTTTCATCTTTACGCAATCTATAAAATTTTTGGAAAACCATGATCTTCGTTTTCCTTTCGTCAACTCTCAACCCCCATTTTTGGCAATAACTACTTATTGCTTCAATTGACCTTCTCAGCCCTCCAACAGATACAGAACCAACTACTACGCAAATAAAGAACATTTCAGTTTCGGCAAATTGGACTTTTAATTCTACGAAGTCACGAAGTCACAATATAGAAGCTTTTTAGTGTGTAAATTTTTTGAAAATGAAAATTGTTATAATATCAAAGGTAACAGAAACGATATGGATTATTAGCCACATTATCACTCAGTTTCCAAAAGTGTAATAAAGAATATATATTCAGAACTATTAAAAGTGGTGCAGAAG
Organism: Mantis religiosa; assembly: GCA_030765055.1. Lineage (NCBI taxonomy): Eukaryota > Metazoa > Arthropoda > Insecta > Mantodea > Mantidae > Mantis > Mantis religiosa. Next base: position 194,081,577 of record CM060951.1, read on the forward strand.
TAAATTTAAGGTTTGCTTATGACTTGATATGTATTTGCATGGGAAATGAGGCAGGTAAGACATTGGCTGCTATACTCAATTTACCAGACTCCCCCCCCACGCTAAATTTAACAAAATAATCAATAATACCATAGAGCAAGTGGCCAAAGAGTTTAGGAAGAAGAGAAGGTATGAAAAACGAAAGAGGAATGATGCTGATGATGAAATAGATGCTGAATATGAATCTGGGGAAAATTTGAGGTGTAGCACCAACATAGCAAAACTTTAATGTTGTTTTTCTCTGTTTTACTTTATTTTAAATGTTTGTGCACTCATCTATAAAACTACTGCAGCTACAAGTCTACACCTTTTTCTGGAATTAAAGCAATACTTAAACTGTTTTAAAGGTACTTGTAGATAGTCATGTGAAAAATTGAACTTCAAAAGTAGTAAATCGTGAATATTTTTAGAAGTGTGTTCAACACTTTTGTTTTAAAAAACACATATTCTTGATGGATAGGGTCAACATGAAAAATTCAATGCCATGGCCGGGATTTGAACCACGGATCTCCTGGTTTCCGTCCTGTCGCTCTTAACCTTTGAGCTACCATGGCCAACGTGCCATCCTGATGAAGCCTGGGACTCAAGTACTTACAATAGTAAGTCGCCACAAACGGTGTATCTCGGATGCGAGAGCCCCTAGTGGTCTACCGGGGAAATATACGAGTGAACTGGAGAATTTAATGTCAGGACGGCACGTTGGCCATTGTAGCTCAAAGGTTAAGAGCGACCGGACGGAAACCAGGAGATCCGTGGTTCAAATCCCGGCCATGGCATTGAATTTTTCATGTTGACTCTATCCATCAAACATCTTAGCCTCTATATAGCTAGTGTGGAGAAATGATTAATTTCCATCAATTAACTAAAACACATATTCTTTATTAAAACCCCAAAATAAGATATATTATGGAAATTAATTGTTTTTTTCACACGCAGTGTGTAGGAGGCACTATGAAAGTTAAGAGCCAAACTGAAAAACTCAGTGACATGGCCGAGATTTTAATCCGGGTCAGTTGGAGAATTTAATGTCATATCGGTACGTTGGCCATAGTAGCTCAATGGTTAGAGCGGCTGGACGGAGACCAGAAGATCCGTGGTTCAAATCCCGGCTATTGCATTGAGTTTTTCAGTCTGGCTCTACACTTTCACAGTACGTCTACACACGACTAGTGTGAAAAAACAATTAATTTCCATAAATTGTACCTAATAGTGGTGAACTATATAGCCCGGGCCTTAAAGTACTTACTGCTGCCATTAAGGTAGTTGTTTCATGTGTTTATGAGAACTCCTAAGTGTTTTATCGGAAAAAGCACGAGTTAGTTGGAGAATTTAATGTCATATCGGCACGTTGGCCATAGTAGCTCACTGGTTAGAGGGGCTGGACGGAGACCAGAAGATCCGTCGTTCAAATCCCGGCTATGGCATTGAATTTTCCAGTCTGGCTCTACACTTTCATAGTGCGTCCTACACACGGCTAGTGTGAAAAAGCAATTAATTTCCATAAATTGTACCTAATAGTGGTTAACTATAAAGCCCGGGCCTTAAAGTACTTACAGGTGCCATTAAGGTAGTTGTCTCATGTATTTATGGGAACTCCTAAGTGTTTTGCCGGAAAAATCACGAGTTAGTTGGAGAATTTAATGTCATATCGGCACGTTGGCCATAGTAGCTCAATGGTTAGAGGGTCTGGACGGAGACCAGAAGCTCCGTCGTTCAAATCCCGGCTATGGCATTGAATTTTCAAGTCTGGCTCTACACTTTCATAGTGCGTCTACACACGGCTAGTGTGAAAAAACAATTAATTTCCATAAATTGTACCTAATAGTGGTTAACTATAAAGCCCGGGCCTTAAAATACTTACAGCATAGTAAGTCGCCATTAAGGTAGTTGTCTCATGTGTTTATGAGTACTCCTAGTGCTTTACCGGAAAAAACACGAGTCAGTTGGAGAATTTAATGTCAAATCGGCACGTTGGCCATAGTAGCTCAATGGTTAGAGCGGCTGGTCGGAGATCAGAAGATCCGTCATTCAAATCCTGGCTATGGCATTGAGTTTTTCAGTCTGGATCTACAAGATATATTATCTTTATTGAATTGTGAAAGTGTTGAAATTGATGCTTTCACTGGTTCTTGAGCTAAGCGCACCAGCAAACTCTCATTTTAATATTGGTGAGATAGGTTGTTCCGTCTTCCCTTAAGGAAATATCAAAGCGACGAGTTTAAAGAGAAAAAGTCGTGAAAAAGCTTAAAAAGGAAAACTAATTTTACATCACGAAAAAGAAAGGTCACAGAACTAACAATGAGTATCTGAATGCCCTAAATAACAGCACTATAGAGTCTCCATCATACAGGTTGCAATTTCGTTTTCATTTTTCTTTTTTTAAAAAGAGAAATAGATATAAAATATGTAGTATCACTGAGATGAACAATTGTAATATTTAGAAAAACCTGGTTTATAAGGGGCCTCAGGTACAGTTGAATCATTGTCTTAAACATATTTTCATTATAAAACAAACAATGTATTGATTTAAATGGAAATATTTTGAAAAACTAAAGATGCACTCTATAAAAGCTAACCAAAATTTGATATTTTAATAATTTTCAGTGTTGCCCCTAATACGTTGATACTGAAACAGTTCTAACATAAAAATAAGCGAGAAGAACATGGAAAATGACATCTCATCAGTTAAAGGAGTGACAAAGATAGATCCAATAATTCTTCTAGCTGGAACATAAGTGATTAAAATCAAGAGAAATCTTCCGTAATGTATATAGTAAGCCATGTCAGAATTTAAGTAATTACAACAACGCATTAGGAAATTTAACCGTTTATTTAATCGCAGATATATATTTTCTACATGGCTCTAGAGACTGGCCTATTCTGTCTCGAGTAATATTTGCGCGCACACATCTGAATGTGTATGGAAGATTTCTTGCTTCTCGTAAAGTTTTCCCAGTCAACTGTCGTTCAAAATCCCCGCAGTGCTCCAGGGAACCAGGCCTTCATTACAGCTCCCATTGTGCCAAGATTTTCAGACAAGATCACCTCCCCGGAGACTGGTTGGGCCCACCTCAACTGACTTGCTCGCTAATGGTCCACGGATGACTTGCTGCACTTTTCCAACAGGCTTACTACCTGGCAAAATTAAGATATTTAGAGTAATGTTATCTCCCACATGATTTAACTTCATTTAATATACAGGTGAGAAAATGAGTAGTGGAAATCAAAATCATTTTTACTCCCTGCTGTAGAGAGGTTGGAGCTCACCTTTTAATCCAAGATACCACATTCGAATCAGGGGCGGAATATGTATGATGACCTCTGTTGACCCGTATGAGTCCGAGAAGGCTGTCCGTCACACAATTACCCACCAAATATTTCCTATTAAGTTTTTCCACCGCGAAGAGTTCTGGACTGCGGCGAATGAGATGCGTTTGCCTATTCAGCTTTGCTACCTCTTTACCTACACTCTCTTCATATTTCCCTCTCCCTTGCACACGATCATAGAGCGCGTATGTCTCCTTGGCGCTAGACGTAAGGGAATATAAACTGAATTTTCCGAAATTTTACAATATTGTAATTGTTAAAAACCGAATTTGTAAGAAGGGCATTCAAATATTACGATGTACGTGTTTTAAATGCTATAACTGAAGCGGCCAGAAGTTACATAAGTCACTGTTTCAAAATTGTGCAAGAGAGCTTCTCAAAGTTTTCAAACAAGTGTGTGATAGGTCCATTTGGAGATACAAAGTACTGTGTTCAAGTGTTTTTTACGATTTGACATATATAGCATGTGTGACTGAATATTTTATTATTAGGACTTAAACAACTTTTTATTTAAAGTGGATGAAAAGTTATTAAGTCACTTGACTTAACAGCTTCTCATTCTTAATGTTAGACTTTTTCTATTATAAAATATTATAATATATAGCCATGGATCAACTATTACTTTATATTCACCAATACATCTCTACTATGGAGTAATCCAATATGCACTTCATGGATTGATATAAAACATTGTCATCAAAACATTACTCCATCGGTATTGCATCATCTTCTAAATCACTTCCATGTGTGTCATAAAATGTGGTACCTTCTGGCAGCATGTCATGTTCCAGTAGTGAACGAACATTGTAATTTTTGCCTTCTTAAACTTCTGAAACCCATCTGGTGTATTTTTCGCAGTATCACATGCCTTGTGTGAGGCTTGCAACTTCACTGCTCTATTCAAAAGAGACTGAGGGTGGTAAAGTGAGGACGACATGGGGTGACGAACTTCTGGTACACATCCTCTTTGGAAATACACACCCCGGATTAAGTGAATTCAGGAATACTTCTTAGAAGGAAATGGTCCAGGCGTTCTTTGAAGTCAAAAACTTCAACAGCTGGAGTGCCATCATGTTCCCCGTTATCGATCAGTGGACGTTTGTCATGGTCATCAACGGGTTTCTTCTGTAGTGAATCTTTGATATGTTTTACCCATGTGGAAAGGACTGAGACTTTATCCATAAATCGTTTCTTTTTCTCCATATTGCCAAAAATTCTGTCAATAGGCATGAAAGAGTATCCTGGTATTGAGAAGTACAGATAAACTTTCTGAAATTGCACTTGAAGAATGTCTAAATATGTCTAATGTCTAAATGTCTAATCTAAAATGTATCAACAGTTGATACCACAGAGCTTGGGTGGCACCACCAAACGGCTAATGCGGCAACTACTTGGCTTAGCAACATCTAACTCGAAAAGGCTGACTTAACAACTATTGTGTCTGAACTTGATGCCCATTCAACATGTCAGGGTCATAATGCGTTCAACCTAATATCATGTGATCTGCAAATCTTTTAGCAATATTACAGAACTGCTATTCAGTGTGCTTATCGCATGTTTAACAGGATTTCTCAAAAACATTGACTTTACAACTTCTGAATCTGAGTACTTCAATTATAATATCCTGTTTTTCTAATGCAATGGAACAGTCAGTGGCACATCCCGCTCCCGGACAATATCACTTAACTTGCGTCAAGAGAGAATTCGTTATTGTCACGGCCTTCATCGTCTGAGTCTTGCAAGTTTATGATGATATGGTCCAAAATCTCGTCACGTGCTATTTTCTTCTAAAATCTTCTTGAAGTTTTTCTGCAAGTCTCACGCAGTTTTCCATGTTTTGTGCTACCTTGTCAATTTCTTCGTGAATAAGTCATTTGTCAGTCAGTTTAAAAGTGTTATTTCTGTTTATAGCTCCACCACCCTTTTATTTTAGCCCATTATTGACTCAATTGGGTTTTAGTAGTAGTTGTAAGGAGGTGGGCGGATTAGCTCATCTCTCATTTCAATTGCAAAATTATCTAGCTGGTACACCTTTTCCTGGGGTTTGAACGGAAGAACACTAAATAACACCGATTTTACTCTCTAGAATAAATAAATGAAGCATTCACAAAGATAAACATATCATTGTTGGCTCATGTTCTGTAGGTGTAGCGTTCTAAAGGCTATCAGAAGTGTACTGTTTGCTCTCTCTCGAGTTTAACGAACACCTTAGCCTGTTCAAAATAATGCTTATAACAATAATTTACATTTCACTTCTGAGTAATTACAAATACGTATACGTGCACACGTACACACATGCATACTGTGACTTTGTGGGTTCGTAGAATTAAAAACCTTCATTGAAGAAATTTAACATGCTCTTTATTTCAAGTAAAACACGTTTTGTACAGCCCTGACAGAAGCATAATTACGTAACATACACTAACGCAGTTTATTGTTGCTTCACCACATGTAAACAAACGAAAGAATTCATTTGTGGTACACTTCAAACAGCTGCACACACAATTAATAGCTCAACTCGCAACTGACTCCGCTTTGACTGCCGCGGCGCTTTTATATATCCAGTCACTGTTTCTAAAAATTTGTGTAACGCTCGGTAACAATCGAGACGGCATCAGAAAAGACAAAACTTCCAGACATCTATCTGTCTTTCTTTCTCTTTGGGCAAAAGTTCAGCGCTCGCGTAGCTCTGTCTCTTTCTCGCGCAGGCGCCCAGCAGCAGCAGCACAATAATGCCTCGGCGACAACACATCAACCATTACGATGCTTACATTCCGATGCATGATTATAATATAGTGATATTTTTATTTGTTTTTTTTTTTTTATGAAAAGTATTTGAGGTAAAATAAGGAGATTTTAAGGTTGTCTTAGAAACACTACTTACTATTTTCCTCGTGGATCGCTTTTTGCAATTGTATTTATTAAAGATGGATTTACTTGACGCTCATCAGAACCCACTTAACTTAAGGTAACTCTGCTTTGGAGTTCACGCATGACATGAGTTTTTGAAATGTCCTCATACAAAAGTACTGTGGATTAAAAGAAGGAACAAAAAAGGGCTAGAGCACAGAGAAATTAGGATATTAATTTTCAAGAAGGGTGCAGGAATAAGGGTGGTCACTGCTGTTGCTCCATTAATGTCCGGGGTGCAAGGCAATTTGGTTACGTTCATTAGGACCGAAATGAGCGGCGTCAGCCCCGTCTAATGGACACATTTGTATTGATGTCACACACAACACGAGAGGCCTTCACCATGCTTTAAATAAACAAAATATGTCATGTTCTTCCGATATATCTTCTGTAACGTGCAAATGAAAAATAATCTTTTTGCTTGCTCTACATCGCAAGAAAAAGTTGAATGGCGACCTTATTGAGAAAATATATTATTTTAATTAACGTCTTTCGGCGTTATCATATTGGATGATTAATAAAATGGTTGAAATGATGCTCAAATGAGCCCAGGGTTCATAGACCTTTGGGCTACCTGACATTCATATTGTTGCGTGTATAGGCTGGGCAAGATCTGGAAATTACTACAATTATTATTATGTAACATTTTTTTCCTGTGCCTTGAGTTTGGGCAAAGCTGTTTGTTGATGATTAAGCTTAAATTCTGTTGACTTGCAAAACATGTACTTTGGACTGGTGAATCACACATCCTGCTGGTCAAGGGAAATAATGCACAGGTGGCATTAGGTGGTCCCTAGAGCTCAGAGTTACACGACATTCGTCTTACTAGGATAAGGGTAAACCCTGGAAAAGAACTTATCCAGGTAACTCATCCTTAGCGAGATTGAACTCGTGACCTCTTGAGTGTGAGGTATACACGCTACCTCACACCACGGAGGCGGGCAAGAAACAGATTATTATATTATATATTTATAATTCCCGTAGGGAAGGGGATCCGACCCTTCAGCTGCCGTGGTGTGGGCGCTGCTGACCCTTAGCGCTCGTGGTACCTCTGACGTTACTAGAGGAACCTCGGACCGAACATTCGGACCCCTCCCTCTGGGAGTTGTTCGGATTGGGTTGGTCTCGAGGAGGCAGTGGTTCTCGATACCCGTGGGTGATCGGGTACGTCTTCGGACGGGGTTGAGGGAAGCCATTAATATTCCCGAGCTAGTAGAAGGTGTGCTAGATCGCCAGGCGGCCCCACCGAAGTCATATCCGTAGCCTTCAACTTTTGGAGCTGGTGCGCGTAAGTGGCGTATCCACTTCCATCCAGTCTTGTGTCATTGGACCAGATTTTGGGGGGGCCTTGTTAATAACCCAGATATTGCCCTAACGAAAGCCCCACGGAGGTGCCGGGTGCCCTTTTGGGACAGCTCGGATACTCCCTGGTTGAAAGAGGCCCGGGTCTTGGTCCTACGGTTCCAGGACTAATAGGAGTAGAACCTCTGGACTCAACAACTATATATATTTAAAATATTTAATTATTATATTTATTTCTTCTAAATTGGGACCGTCACTTTGTAGCGTCGAGTGTTTCTCACTTTGCGAGTAACTGATCTTTTAAATGTTTGATTCACCTATTGGTTTTAAAAGTAATAAGGATAACAACATTAAGAAATACATTTTAATTAAGCGTGAGAATGACAAAAAATGCATATCATATACTGATAAATAGTAAGACGCTTATGTTGCAAATAAAAGTATGTCAGTTTGACGGTACATGGACACTTTTGACAACACTACGCTCTGAGCGACTTGCCTCAATACCGGATAGCGTTGCATAAACTCCTCTACGCAGCGGTTTAACTTGTATTTATATTTTATAATAATTTTAATGCCAGTACGAAAGTAGCATTGAACCTTGAAGACGCGGTGCTCCGTCTACATATCCACCTTTAGATTAGATTAGATGATATTAGATTGATTTGCGTTCAGTAGGTTCTGTTGTAGCCAGAAAAGTCTGTAAACATTGAAATGTCCAGAGGTATAAAGTTTAATAGCATATATATGTACAAAAGTTAACATAAGACACACATTATAGTATACAGATAATATGAACAACAATATGGAAAACAAAGCAAAACATATGATACAAAATGAAAAACTTTTTAAACCAGCTTTCACTTGGCTTATGCCAGTACGTCTCAACCGTTTTGCAATGGATACCATTCTTGTTATTTATTAAATACATATAGATTAAAAATAAACTTCCAACTTGCATCAAATATTTATTAGTTCTGATTTGTCATTGGAATAGTTAGATACTACTTATAGAGCTACAGAAGCATTATCAGGATAATATGTCATTCAGATAATCTTGTACAGAATAAACAGATTTTGAGCAAAGGTACTCTCTAATAGCTTTTGTAAACGCACCGAAATTATCAACTTTTTCTTTAAGAACATTAGGAAGTGCGCCAGATATTTTGATGGTTTCATAATGCACACCTTTCTGGAAGCAAGTTTATTTAGCACTGGGATAATGGACATTATACTTTTGTCTAGTGTTTATTCTGTGAATTACATTGTTTGTTGCAAATAAGGCAGGACTGCATACAAAGAATTTTAGGATCGAGAATATATACATGCAAGGAAGCATTAATATGTTCAATCTTGTAAAACGATCTTTACAGGAGCATCTGGTGTGGGTGTTAGTAATGATTGTTATAACCCTCTTTTGCATAAGAAATATTTTTTGCTTTCTACTGAGTTGCCCCAAAATAATATTCCATATTCCATAATAGAGTTAAAGTATGCATAATATACTAATTTAAGTGTGTTAATAGAACTCACATTAACCAGCTCTCGGGTAGCATAACACGCAGAGCTGCGTTTAGGTAACATATAATTTATGTGAGCTTTCCAATCTAAACATCTGTCCATTTGAAGGCCCAGAAATGTTATGCTACTTTACATATGTACTGGAATGATAATCATGATTACCGAAAGGAGGGGCGTAAGGCAAGGCAGGTTGTATTAGTTATGAGCACAGTCACACTCAGAGCATTGTAGTTAGTTACCGTTCCGCAAACATTATCGCTTCTTCTCCGTAGAGGGCGCTATGACTTCAAGATAGACTCACCAGTCAACTATGACGTCATTCTTGCTCAATCGGAGGGCGGGAAATAACGAATAAAAATGAACACCGTGTATATCGAACGCAGAAGACATAAAATTACAACAAAACGCGGCAGTTGGAACATTTGATTATGGCCTTACTAACTGCTAAGTTTAGTTTTAAATTCCTACAGTCTGTTGTGTCACAAAACGCGTGTTTTCGCAAATTAAACCTCAACAAAAGCACGGAAAACATAACTTGAGCGTTAAACAAAAAAGGAATATCATTAAATGCAATTATTATAGAAGAGACAGAACATAAAGGAATCAAAAAACTTGAAATTCAAGCTTCCGTTAATGAAATCCATAACATTGTCGCAAAAAACATGCATTTTCACTTAGCGATCATGCAGAATATCAATTTAGTTTACATATAAAAAAAAGATGGCCCGAGGGAGTTTTATTAGCCGAGAGCTTCCTCTAGCCCGTAGTCAGAATTTTAAGCATCGTTGTTCTGCCACAGCCATGGAGAGGCAAAATAAAAGCGTATAAAATATTAATAAAAAAACAGATACACATTAAACATGGCAATTAGAGAGACAGTGTGCGTTTTTATAGCTCTCTTCCAGCCAGCAGAATATCGGCTGCGCTTTATGCTTACAAATGCGGCGAATTATAAAAACAAAATCTAAATAAACGCACAAGAGTATAAATATTTTAAACAAAGAAAACTTTCAGTCAAATGCGTGTTTTGAATAAGTATTTCTCTTATTCGTGGAATTAATAGCATCGTTTTATCTGCTGCTTCATTGTGTTAAGCTTTGCCCATTGTTGGATTGCAATACAAAAATTTTAGCATGTCTGTTAAGTGATAACAAGTGCACGATTTTGGACAGCGTATACAAAAATCTTAAATTTCTTAATTTAATTATTGACCAATTAGCAACGTTACTTTACAAGACAATGATAAAAATTAACAATATGACATTAATACAAAAACAGTCTGAGGCAAGATTCCTCTACCATAATAAATTGTATATACATAATACATGCTGATAATCTGATTAATATTCATAAACTATGTTGCAGTAAAAATTTAAATAAAAATGTAACACAATATTCACAATAAGATGTACGAGGGCTGTTCAATAAAGAATGATCAAAATTTTTTACGGTCATAATTCTTCACATTAAAATTCCATCTTATTATGTTCTGTTGGCTTAATGTGAAGCAAACACGCTGTAGTAACATCATTGTTGGTACTCTTGGTTCCCGCCTGTGAGAACCAGGCAAGCTCATGTTCAGTATCGCCTATCACTGCAGTGGAGATAACACGCGAGGTACAATACACGGCTTTGAAATTCTGCTTTCGTCTCAACAAATCTTCAGTTGAGGCCTATACAATGTTACAGGAGGCTTATGGAGAGTCTTTTCTTTCTTACAGCACAGCTCAAAGGTCGTTTAAAATGTTTAAAGAGGGAAGCCAGTTAATTTCAAAGGAAGGTGGACCCGGTGCTCCAGTTACTGCTCTTACGGAAGAAAACAACAACACTGCTGCTGCCATTGTGAGAGAGGATCGACGAATTACCTTAAAATCACGTTCTGGAATACTTTACTTTCTGAAATGACATTAAATTCTCCAAATGACTAGTGTAAAATCGGTAAAAATACGAGTCAGTTGGAGACTTTAATGTCCTACCAGCACGTTGGCCATAGTAGCTCAATGGTTAGAGTGGCTGGACGGAAACCAGAGGATCCGTGGTTCAAATCCCAGCTATGGCATTGAATATTTTAGTCTGGCTCTATATTTCCATACTTTAGCCTACACACGGCCAGTGTGACAGAAGAATTAATTTCCACCTAGATATGTGTTTCTATGAAGAAATACTTACCGCACTAATACGGCAATGTCAACCTACGAGGCATAGCAACAATAAGGTAAGTATGAAATGTTAATTACATAGTGCAGAAATTATTTAAAAGAACTCACATGTGAAGGCGCTACAACGGAGTGAATGTATGAACAACTTATTTCTGTTTTTAAAGTAGGCTAATACAGATAAACTGGGCCTATTTTTGTTGAGGTGAGATAACTCGAACACTTGTTTCTGTTTAGAGCGTTGAGAGAATAAAGAAAGGGGATCTGCTGGGCAACAATGCAGCATCCGCGTGGAGAAACAGATGACCACGTATTTTCTTTTAAAAATCAGACTGTAAGACACCTAATTCCCATTTGAAAAACGTATTAATAACCTTCGGGGTGACCTGATCCCTTAGAATCGCGGGTAAGCTGCATGAACAATGTTTGCCAGGGATCCAGTAGTTTCCAGTTTGTTTATAACATTCTGTAAATTTGTGTAATTTGTCTCCACATTGTTTCCGAACACCAAATTAACTCTGGTATACTCCTGAACTAGGTGTAACCCAGTATGGCTTCACAAGGAATAGCCGTTGATTTAATGGGAACAGCATTTCCGTGTACTATTGAAATGACAAAAGTAAGGAGCAAAGATAACATTTGCGTAGTTGTTAGAAGGAACGCCTGAATATTACTTCAATTGACATCAAAACTTGCTCAGTAAGTCAGGCAAATAACACTGGGCAACAAAAAATAATGTTTGAATGTTTCGAGCACTTTATGAGGCAAATCCTACTAATTTTGGGTTGAAAAAAAAAACAAATATGACAATGATAAATTTTTATTAGCTCCAGTTTCTATGATATACACAAGGCGGAAGTATTACATATTAACGGTTTGAGAGAAAAGGATACATTTTAATTACATACATGCTAACAACAATGAAAGCTCATTTAATTTTTAACTGGTAATTACATGCTTAGAGTTATAAATTGCTGGCAAAATACTTCGCAGATAGCTGTGTCTGAAGAGAATCATGTGGTGGTCTATTGACTTCGTCGTCTCTTAGCTTGCCTCTTGTGATGGAGTTCCGCAGAATCCCTATACAAAGACAAACAGTAATCCTCAAGCATTACTTCATTCCAACGGCCTTGATATCTTTGTTTCATAACGGAAATATCCTGATGGAATCTCTCCCCGTGTTCATCACTAACAGATCCACAACTAGGAGAGAAAAAGTCTAGGTGGGAGTGGAGAAAATGGATCTTAAGGGACATGTTGCATCCAAGGTTACGGTATTTTTGGAGGAGCACTGTCACCAAATGCTTGTAGTTGTCATCTCTTTTGCTGCCTAAAAGTTCATGAACAACACTCTTGAAGGATTCCCAAGCTTCCTTTTCTTTCCCCTCCAAAATTTGGTCATATACAGGTTCTGTTATTTGTGGTGCGACAAAAATGCCTTCCTAAACTTTTGCATCACTTAGTTTCCAAAATTTCTCTCTGATGTTATTTGACAGGTGACGTTGTGTGATGCCATTCCATTGACTGCCTCTTTGATTCAGGTTCAAATAAATGAACCCACGTTTCATCTCCAGTAACAATTTTTTCCAGAAACTCTTCTCTCTCCAAATTGAAGCGCTGCTAATGTTCGGAGGCTATTGTTTTTCTTGTTTCTTTGTTTTGGGCGGTTAACATTCTTGGTACCCAACGTGAACAAAATTTTGAGTAACTCAGTTGTGGAATAATCGTCATCACACTGCCTTTACTGAGAGAGGTAATGCGAAAAAATTCACCTGTTGTTACTCGGTGATCGCCACGAATGATGGCATCGACTCGCTGAATGTTGCATGGAGTCACCACAGTCACCGGCCTGCCGCTTCGCTTTTCATCTGCCAATGGTGTTTGCCCTTCAGCTTCGTTACAGCGATGAACCTATCGTCTAACAGTGCTGACATCCAACGTTGCATCACCATACATATTTTTTAGCCTTTCGTGAATGCGAATTGGCGTTTCACCTACCGCAGTCAAAAATTCAATAACAGAACGCTGTCTAATACGAATGTAGATGTTAGCTATTTAGCAAGAGGATGCAGTGCTGCCACCTGTTGACTCAGGAAGTTACTACTGCAGGGGGTTGAGGAAGAAGGTTTGAGGAATTGCGCCAAATTCAAAGTTTTCACATATCTTACTTATTTAAGGAAAGAAAAATAGGAAGCATTACTTTTTGACCCACCCTCGTATCAATAGAAGAGATCGTGACACCCCAGCGGAGTAGTTGTAAACAGAGTCGCAACGAGAGCTCTTTGTTGTGGTCAACGACCTTGGCAGATTGTAACTGTGTATGTGACATAATTCTGCTACTCTAAGGATCGACCAGAGTGTATTTCTACGGAAATAAAGAACATTTTGATTTCTGCAAATTGGACTTTAAAGTCTACGAACCCACAAAGTCACAATACGTAATATTCATAGCGATGAACAGTGCTGTATCTTTCAAACACAAGTTTTATTATAATGTGCCAACATACAGAACACTCAATACTGTCAGAACTCCAGTAAACGGACTTCGGGTTATAAAACCTAGCGGCTGCATTTGATTTCTACTGCAGGATTTTTTTTTATTGCCGGAATGTTGGCGTTGTCAGATGAAGACAGGTCAATTTGATTCTTATGAGGCGGGTTTCTTTCCCGTGTAGCAGAAATGTTGCGTCATATGGCCGCAGATAGGCGCTACTGCTGGTGCTGACATGGCAGCTGCTGTAAATCAGACGTTGGAGGTCGTAAAATACCAGAACGCGCCCTGCGCTGGTGATGTTACTCAGTCACTTGCACACTATGCAGTAATTATAATAATAACAACCCTGCGTGTGACGTCAAGTTCACTTCGGTTTACTGTCCTAATAAACAATTTACGTTGAAGAAAACGCCTGAGATACTGCAGACGAGAACGCAGTGATTATCTGTTTTATAGGTCATGGGTACACTAATTTCAGATTTTCAACGCCAGAACGAAGAAATGTCTATACAAATAAAAAATAAAACTCAGATTATGGTAGTGCTGAACACATGAACTAAAATTAACACGAGTACTCTATGTAAAATACATATTTTGTTCTTTAATTACAAGGAGTAACAATGAAAATGTTTCGGGCTTGTATTTCTATCTGCTGAATTCAAAAATCACCATAAAAGTGATAGGTTAGTTCTTGCTTTGAAGATAAAGTGACATTTCATTTTTTAGAGTGAAAATTTTAAATTTAGAGGAATTTTTTGGGAGTTGGCATACCTGTCAAATAACATCAGAGAAAAATTTTGGAAATAAAGTGATGCAAAAGTTTAGGAAGACATTTTTGTCGCATCACAAATAACAGCACTTGTAAATGGTCCTGCATTTGACCAAAGTTTAGAGGGGAAAGAAACCAGCTCAGAAAAAAGACCTTTATTCTCGGCTGGAAAACTGATGGCGACTGTTTTTTGGGATAGTCATGGAGTTATTTTAATCGATAGTCTGCGAAAGGGAAAAACCATTACAGGAGCACACTGCGCATCATTTCTTGACAAACTGAAAGCAAAGTTTGTGGAGAAACGGCCACATTTGCAGAAAAAGAAAATCGTGTTTCACCAAGACAACTCACCGTCTCACACGTCAGCGGTTGCAATGGTGAAAATCCACGAATTACGATTTGAACTGCTTGACTATCTGCCTTACTCACCATATCTAGCCCCAAGCGAATTGTTTTTGTTCCCTCATCTGAAAATTTAGATCAGGGGACAGAGATTTTCGTCAAATGAAGAGGCAATCACCTTCGTGAACAATTATTTTGCAGAGAAAAAACACCGAGTGCTATTTGGACGTGTTACACAGATGGGAGTATCGCTGGGAGAAGTATGTAAAGTTGCAAGGAGACTATGCTGAAAAATAAAAAAAAGTCTGATTTTTTTGTTTTGTTTTTTATCTTTATTAGGTCGGAAACTTTTGGACCACCTATGTATGATCTCCCAAATTCTGAGCCTGTAACGGACAAATACACGTTGTTCAATATTCCTGCACCGAGTGAGGATTCGAAACGCTTTTTCCTGTGCAAAAGTAGAGTTTAGATTAACGAAATGTCAATCAAAGATGCATCGAGCCATGAAAAAGCGGATTGTATACCTGTGCCACTGTTTCATTCTGAATTTTAGAGTCCCATGTCGGCTGTCTCTGATGAACAACGGTTATCAGTGAAATGAATTATTTTTCGGCTTTAATTAGCATGCCAACCACCGGCGCATGAACTCAGCTGTCATTCGACCATTCAACATGCTCTGACCGTGTGCAGTGTGCTGTCATACAATAGTTTTGTCGCCAGACTTCCCCCTAAAAGCGTGGTGCCTTTTCACCCTAACGAATATGACACTTCACCACTCCCACTTAACTGACAATGATAACAAACATCTATAAAAATCACATATCACTTTCATTTGGATACTAATGGAAGATCTTGCATGTGTTTCACTGTTTTCTTTGGAGTACATACCGGAAGTTTTTCTCAGCAATTTTCTTTTCGTTTCCTAGCTTTCCTTTCCTCCATGCAGTCTTGCCAATTCAGGGAATGGATGTCTTTGAGACCTTCAAATCTATATTTCATATTTTAAGAGGTGCGTTGATACGTATGTTTAGGAAATCTTTGCATAGCAGGAGAAAAAAGAAGAAGAATAGCGATTTTCTGTTTGAAATAATTCCAAACCAACAACACAGAATATTTCGAAAACGGTGAATTAGAAAAATGACAAATACGAGCGGTGCCCGGTGTCAATTACAAATATTATTAATGTAGTGTTTTTACAACCGACGGTAGATGCAACGATGAAATATTTCTTTCTTTGCGCACACGCTACTTATGCATCTTTGATGCATACACAAAATTGTTTATGCACACACTCAGGTAGACAAATATACATCTTACCCCTAAGCCTTTCATAAGCAGAAGAACGAAATCTTTTAAAACATTCAACAACTTATCAAGGTACGTTGTCATGGTTACACCATTGCCTAAGTTTACATTACTTCTTTATTTTCTACAAATACTAATCTCTTTGACTATTGCTAACAAAACATCAAACATCCAAAATAACTGCTACACAGTGCAGGCACTGAACGTCAAGCCTAAGTTACTAAATGGCACTGAACGTCAAGCCTAAGTTACTAAATGCCCTCAGCAGATTGTAAGGCCCATAAGCACATCACAGCAACTGCTAGGTCCTAATCGCATTGTGCAGTGTGCAAAAGAAACTGGAGAAGAGCATTAGGTAATTCCTTGTTTACTACAAGTTAAAGACCACGTAAGCAGTGGAGATATTAAAAAAATATGATACTGAAGGAAGATATTTATTACAAAAGGCGATGAATGACAGGACAGTTTTGCAAGAATGATTTGCAAGTAGTGAGTATAAAATTTATATGAAACACATCAGAGCTTTTATTCTGCACTTAGTCCGAATGTTTCTCAAAAGGGAGTTGCCCTGATCGATGTTGCTGTTATTTAAGAAAACGAAGCCCTTGCACACAGATAAAGTTTCTCAAATCTTGGACGTTAAACTCCTTACAAAACAAATCCTCTATTTAAAGATTCAAAGACACAAAACTCCCAAGGAAGGAGCATCTTTGTCTTGATAGTAAGTACTTGTGTTCCGGTAATTTTAATGCCGTCGTCTTATCTCTGTGGGAAGATACTTTTCATAAAAATTCATTGGGAAGGAAGGAGGCGGGGACTAAACTCTGTGAGACAGAGTCCTTCGGCTCTAATCCTACTTACAAAAATGCTTCTTCTGTTGTTGCGCCTTGTATATGTATAAGGAAAACGAATAAAAGTGTAGTAGTACAAAAGTTTTCGCATTCTGGTATGGATTTTTTCCCCGTTCCTTTTATTTTCCGTAAAGCGGGGCTGTGCCGGGGTCTAATCCTAGGCGGGTTATGGGCGCCGGCTCTTCAAACAAATGCACGTTCATTAAAAAGAGAGCTACCAATACTTGCTTGTCTCTCGTGAACGAAACGAACTGGTTTTGAATGCTTCGAGTAACACAATGGCACAAGGTTCTTGTTCGTATACTCGGTCCCCTTTGTTTCCTTCCATGTCAGCTAGCGAAAGCAGAGATTACAGGAAAACGCAACAGATGCTCTGCGTAATGTACCATCAATGCTAATGAGCGAAGAAATAGCGTATGTCGTGATGATCAACATCCTGGCAGTAATAATAATATAATAATAATGATGATGATGATAATGATAGTGATAATAGTGATAATAGTAATAATAGTGATAATAGTAATAGTAGTAATAATAAACTCTTCTTTATTGAAGTTTATTTATAAAGGGGTGGTTGAACCTATGGTTCTCTATTGTGCAGGAGCATTGCAAAGTGTTTTTCAGAAGAGATGGGCACAAACTAAATTATTACAGATACAGCGTGGACACATCTTAAGAATCATCCGAGGATACCACTCCAGCAGCGCCCATTATTGCTAATATTGAACCCATCTTTCTTACTGGTGTATATAAGGCAAATATCAACAACATTAGAAATGGCCGAGCTTTGCCACAACATATTTCACAACTGCAACTTGAACAACCAGTTAAACAAGCTTCTCATCCAGTCACCTGTGTCTCCAGTCTTCTTGAAGATTGTGCAGCAGAATACCACCAGTACTCCATTTACACAGATGGCTCTCGGATAGCTGAAGGGCTTAGTAAAACTGCTAAAGTAGGATGTGCGTTTGTGGTATTCTCTCGCTCCATAGAATGCCATTCTTCCATGTTCAGACTTGCCAAGGAGTGTTCAGGTTTTCAAGCTGAATTATTAGCAATTTGTTCTTGTTCTTGTTGTTGTTGTTGTTGTTGTTGTTGTTGTTGTTGTTGTTGTTGTGATTTACGTCCTGTAACGTTAAGTCACATCGGACGGTGAATGGAATGGGTGAAATGATGCTCAAATGAGCGCCAAGAGCTTAGAGTTACCCGACATTCGTCTTTCAGGATAAAGGAAAACCCCGGAAAAACCTTATCCAGGCAACTCCTCCTGACCGACATTCGAACTCGGGACCTCTTGAGCGTGAGGTAGACTTGCTACCACCACGCTACTGAGGCGGGCTTATTAGCAATTCGTGAAGCAGTGAGATGGTGCAACAACTCACAATGTACCGCCCGCCTTTACAGTGACTCACAGGCAGCAACTGCAGCTTTGAAAAATACCAAAAACAGCAGACCTATTGCAGCTGAAATAGGAAGTCAATTATTAACTGGTTCTCATCTGTGCATTTCATGGGTAAGAGGGCACGTGGGGATTGCCGGAAATGAACGTGCAGATGAGCTTGCAAAGAGTCTCTTCCAGAGACTTACACTCTATGCCCTATTTCTTATGTGAGGCAAACATTAAAGGAGATTATCATCGACTAGAATGAATACTGGTTATAAAGTGACTGTGGTACTTTTACTAAGGATTTATATTTCTCGACTGTTTCTGACAGACATAAATGTAAATTCGTTAATCCCAAGTATCTTCATTCACCTTCCACCCATCAGCCTATAACAAATTCCAAAAAATCTTCTCAAAACACAACATAACTCTTGCACCTCAAAATAGGTTTAATATCAGAAATTTGTTAAAAGGCCCTCCCAAAAATTCAATCACTACCAAAGAAAAACCAGGAATCTATGAGATCAAATGCGAAACTTGCCCTAAAATTTATATAGGAAAAACAAACAGAAATATTAACATCAGAACTAAAGAACATCTAAGAAACATTAAAAATGGTGAAACAGAAAAATCAGCAGTGGCTTTTCATTTTTTGAATACTAGACATGACATCAACTTGGAAACATCTCTAATAAAATATGTTAATCACCCCATAGACCTTTCCGTATGGGAAAAAATCTTCATCAACAAAAATCTTCATAGTCATGAATTTTGAAACTCTACCACCGGACATCTTTGACAAGTACATCACGCCATCTATTGACAAAACGGAGAAAGAAGAAACCACTACAACTTGCACTAGTCGAGTATCAGCTGAGGATAGGAGCAAAAGCTCTTGAAACATGTCCTGTGAATAAACAGTGTGAGTGAAGCAATGTGTCAATATCTTCTCGATTCACTTTTGTACCAACTATGTTGTCACTCAATTCCTAACTGGACATGGCAAATTTTCAGCTTACTTATTTCGATTCAAAATCAAATCCACATCTCATTGTATTTGTGGAAATCATCTTCAAGATATCCCTCACATTTTACTTGATTGCCCGTTTTTCTGTTTTGAAAGATACGAACTTGAATTATTGCTTCAATCCTTAGGTTACACTTTCTCAAAACCACTTACACATATTCTGATGAATTACAAAACTTATCATTATTTCATGACTTTCTTAAACAAAATATTTCTTAAGCTAAATGATTCATCTTGATGTTTAACTGTTTGTCAGCTTGATATGGAATTTTGTTATAATTTTGTAACTTTATCATGTTAATAAATTTGTAAACTAAATTCCTATTATATCTTTGGGTAGGATAGGAATCAAAAATTGGATAATAAATAAATAATAGATAAATAATAGTAATAGTAGCAGTAAAATTTCTACGATATGTACTGCCTGCACATACTTGCCCAGGAAGGCACAGGTTCCTTATTTAAAACCTAACAGGTGTAGGATATTTCGAATTTGCAGATTTAGTATGAGACAGCCGGCTCGGCTTCTACATAAATTCCGCGCCTAAAACATGTACAGCGTGGTTGATATAGGACTGACACATTTATTTTTAATTATTCCAGTGAAAATTCATTCAATGATCCAATTTTAGCATCAAATTAAACATAATGTTCTGGAGTATCGATTCCTTATCACTAGATGCGCCAATGTGTATGTTTTATTTCTAATTGCGATTTTTCGCAGCTGTTTTAGACATTTTGTTCTAGCCAACATTTTGTTCTAGAAAATGCAGTACACATTAGATGAACGACCCTTCCTTGTGAATAAATTCTGCAACTCAAAGGGCATACCAGAGAGAATTTGCTGTTCACAATCCTCCGAAAAGAAACACAATACTGGGACTGGTAAACAAATTAGAAACATGAAATGGTAGAGTCAGACTGAAAAATTCAATGCCATAGCCGGGATTTTAACCACGGATCTTCTGGTCTCCGTCCAGCCGTTCTAAACATTGAGCTACTAAGGCCAACGTGCCAACATGGCATTAAATTCTCCAAATGATTCGTGTTTTTCCCGGTAAACTTCTAGGATTTCTCATAAACACCTTAATGGCACATACGGCTAGTGTGAAAGAACAATTAATTTTCATTAATTGTACCTAATAGTCGTCCTAACTAATAAAGCCCGGGCTTTAAAGTACTTACAGCATAATAGGTCGCCATTAAGGTAGTTGCCTCATGTGTTTATGAGAACTCCTAAGTGGTTTACCGCGAGAAACAAGAGTCAATTGGAGAATTTAAAGTCATTCTGGCATGTTGGCCATAGTAGCATAGAGCGGCTGGATGGAGACCAGAAGATCCGTGGTAGAAATCCCGGCTATGGCATTGCATTTTTCAGTCTGGCTCTATCGTTTCATAGTACGTCCTACACACGGCTAGTGTGAAAGAGCAATTAATTTCCATTAATTGTACCTAATAGTGGTCCGAACTATAAAGCCTGGGCCTTAAAGTACTTACAGCATAGTAAGTCGCCATTAAGGCAGTTGTCTCATGTGTTTATGAGAACTCCTAGGGGTTTACCGGGAAGAACAAGAGTCAGTTGGAGAATTTAATGTCATGTTGGCACGTTGGCCATAGTAGCTCAATGGTTTAGAGTTAATGGACGGAGACCAGAAGATCCATGGTGGAAATCCCGGCTACGGCATTGAATTTTTTAGTCTGACGCTACCCTTTCATAGTGAGTCCTACACACGGCTACTGTGAAAGAACGATTTCCAAATTGGAAATAATTGGACATTTGGTGAGTGTAAAAGGTAAGCATCGTTCATCTAGGCTTTCCATGGTTGTTGTTGTCGTAAAAGCACGACTAGAGCAGTCAGCCATAATATTGTTAAGACGTTTGTTTCAGGAGACTGGATGCACCTACTTAATGTATCAAAGAGCTGCGAAAGTGCAGGCCTAAAAGCCATATAGGGTTGTGTATGTTCATCAGCTATAGGAACCAGATAAGGATAAAAGATTGGATTATTGTCGTTGAGTTCAGACGTTCATTAAACAAAATCCTGTCATATTGTCCATCACACAGTTCACAGATGAAGCATGTTTCCATTTATCCAGTTATGTGAAGTCACAGAACTCACGCCATTGGGCCAACGAAAATCCACATGTCATTCATGTAACACCTATACACCCTGTTAAAATCGGAGTTTGGTGCGCAATATCTGCAAACAGAATAGTGGAGCCAATTTTGTAATCCATACTGTAAACACTGCAGAGTACCGACTGATTTTCATTGAGTTTGTTGGGCAAGTGGACGAGGAAGAGCTGAGTCAAGGATATTTTCAGCAAGATGGCGCTACATGCCATATACCAAATAAATCCATGGAACTAATTGTAAGATTCTTTGACGACTGGATAATTTCAGGAGCCTGTGGCCGCCGAGTTCTCCGCATTTGACATCGCCGGACTTCTTTCTGTGGGGTTACTTAAAAGACAGGGTTTACGGCACACGCCCCCAGACATTGGACGATCTGAAGCACATATGACAGGGGATTCAAGCTACTGAGAACAGAGTCTTCCAATGAGTGGCCAGTAACATGGAATAACATGTTGAGTTGTGCCTTACGTAGGATGGGGGACATTTTCACCATTTTCTATAGAGGTAAATAATCTCCCATTGCATTAAGCGAATGCTCCGTTCATGTTCGATTATTCCGGTATATTGGTTATGATTATATGATTATTATGGTATGTTGGTATGTTGATTATGTTAGTGTTATATTCGTTTAATGCAACCTGAGAATTCTGGGCTGGCAGAGCATTGTTTTGATAACGGCCATAGAGCCAATTTTCGGGACACGACCATCTTGGCAATTTGCAACAGTTACTGAGAGCGGAGAATCAAGGAGGCTTTGGCGAATTCATCTGAAAGGAGCACGCTTAATCGTGATGCGGGATTTCAGTTCAGTTCCTCTTGGAAACCGGCCTTAAAATGGAAATCCATCGATTTAAGAAGAGAGATACATACAGCTTGATAATCAAGTTAAGTAGTTACGTTTCTTTGACGCAATTTTCTATACTCACGCCATCTCCTGACCTGGCATTTAATTTACTGAAAACAGTCTTTTGTTCAATAATGCGAATTTTGATAGTATTTTGTCTTTGTTTATGTTGGTGTTATATCCAGTGTTTCAGTTGTGGTATACCATTTTATAAATATCCTGATGATGGGAGGGATGCACACTCCCGAAACTTCGATATGAGTAGTGTTTAACGCTCGCTTTTACTACATACGGCTCCGCAGGCGATGATACTGATGATACATGAGATGAAGATGGAGCACCGGTGGTATGAGATGGAGGGGGAAACCGCAGATCCCGAAGAAAACCTGCTCCAGCGCCGTGTTGTCCACCACAAATCTCACTTTGCGGTCGCCTGGGATCGAACCCGGGTCGCCTTGGTGAGAGCCAAGCGGTCTAACCACTGAGCCGCTACGCGGCCGAAACGTCGATATCTAATCGTCTTTTCACCTAGCTTGTGGTCCGAGAAGAAAATGAACATATGTTATTTTATTCAAAACCATTAGTTATTTTTCAGTAAATCTAATTCTAATGATAAAAATGCCGCGTAAAGTTTGGCATAGGCAGATTACTGCGGCGTTATTGGAGGTTTAGGAATTTTAATACCAAGTTTGGTAGTTAACAGAATTCTCTTCTATAGGATTGAAATGTGACGTTTTCAAGCATATATTAAATATGAGTTTAGTTTCATGTGCATTATTCTATTCTTATACAAATGCGAACCGCGTCTGTTTTGCCAAAACTGTCACCTTACCATTGACATCTCACAACTCTAAGTTTAGCTATCTCGTAGTATTGACGCGAACACACCTAATAATTCATATTTCGGGAGTGCATGGCAAAGGGAATAAAACTATTCTCGTTGTCAGGAGAATCGCATCAGTTCCGTTTGCATTTCCATAACATTCTGGCGACATCCGCTAGAAATGGGATTTTTATTGCGTCTGCATGAAGGTCTGCATATTTATTGGACAGTGAAGAAAGGAGGAAGAAAAATTGTCAACAGGAGTAACTTCTTGAACCTTGAGTAGAAGTTCAGTTAGTTTATCTCTTTGGCATTTACATTGAAATAATTTCTTAAGATCAGCATTTGATTATATTATATTTCTCTTTCTTTGCTTAAACTATCTTATTATTTTTTTTTAATTTACGTCCTCCAACGTTAAGTCATATCGGACGATGTATGAAATGGGCGAAATGAAGCCCAAATGAGCCCAGGGTCGATAGAGCAGAGAGTTACCTGACATTCGTCTTTCGGTTAAGGGAAAACCCCGGAAAAACCTTATCCAGGTAACTCACCCTGACCGAGATTCGAACTCGGGACCTGTTGAACGTGAGGCAGACACTCTACCACCACGCTACCGAGGCGGGCGTAATGTGTTTAGTAATGTAGCGAATTCTATCCATCAGCTTTGGAAGTGTTATAAGTACTCTCTCGTAAGTAGGGAGCGGATTTATAGGCACTAAACATATGTGAAATAGGCAGGAAAAAAGGTTCTAAAATGGGCAAAATAGGGACATAAATACTCACTAAAGATTTGCTGAATAAACACTTATAAATACACTCTTACCTTAAAATGCACTATAACAAAATGACAATCATTGCAACATATGCTGCAACAAATTTGCTAAACACATACTATTTTGCGGATCTCTAGCCGCAACAGTTCTACATTTATTCCAAATTCCATAAATCGCTCCACAGCAAGTTAAAATAACAGAAATTGTATTTATAAAATACGTATAAATCCACTTCACTAAGTAACAACCATAATGTGCGGAAAGGTGTGGAATGATTAACTATGTCAAAAATAAAAAAAACATGGGTTGGAGGCTTAAGGGTGAAAATTGAAATATCGGAATATTTTGTGAGATTTGTTTCAAATTTATACCATTTAATTTTGTGATCGATCAAGAATGGAATAATTACCAAGTTTCAGCTTTCTAGTAACAATATTTTCAGAGGAATTAACAGTTTGTCCAAATTACAGGTGACTTTCAAAATGTCCCACATATTGTAATTTTAAAAATCAATGCTTGTAGTATAAGTTTCTGTACCCATTTTAACCCATTAATAACCTGTACCTATGTGAAATATTTGTCTGCATCACATCAACGAAGGGGAAAAATGACTATACCTATTTAACAATTTTTATTTTTCTAAGGGTTTCCAGTAAGAAGTAAGCATTGTAATGCTTTTCAAAACAAAGAACAAAAACACAACAACTGTAAATGGGTGCACTGAATATTCAGTTGCCCTTAGAGGCATGTTTAGATTCATACAGATTAATAGAAAACTGTATTCTGTGGAACATGTTGAGGTTAGGAAAATGTAGGAAATATAGAATCTGAGGTAAAAATTACGTAATAGCAGCTACGATACAGATGTAGGTTATTTAAACAGTCATGTGACGTTTTCCGTAGTGCCGATAGAAAACAAAAACTTCATATTATTGAGGTATGTCCATAATAAGCTAAATTTGGTATTGTAAGTTTTGGGTCAATTTGCACAGATGTGTCTCCTTAATAAACCCCTTTTTGTATATCCAATGTGCTGCAGTAAGAAATTTCTCTTCCCTGAAAACTTCACTTTGAAACCAACAAATGCAAAATTTGTTGTAACAAATTACAAGCAGAAGAAATTGGCTAAAAAGTCAGTTTTAGGCACTAATACGCAGAATAGGCACAAACGTATGAAATAGGCATTTATAGGCACAATAAAACTATGAATTTAGACTAATAATTGTAGGAAACGTGCTTATAACTTAAAAGCCTACGTTTCTGAACCAAGGAATAAAATAAGCAGATAGGGTAAAATCCACCCCCTACTCATAAATGTCGTTTTGTTTTTTTAAAAAAAACAATTGTTTGAAATGTGTTGTGACAATCAATTAACAAATTTTCAAAGTTTGGACCACTAAATTCTATGGTCTTGAACCATCGTTCAGCAGGGTTTAACTTAAACTGCTTCAATGTTTTCAAAATTTCTTCCACGTGGAAAATGGACCATGGGTTGATAAAGAAGATGATAACTGATGGTGCGAGATCACGGCTATAACTTTTTTTTGGTAACTTACATACTCCAAAGTTAAGTCATATAGGACGATGAATGGAATGGATGAAATGATGCTCAAATGAGCCCAGGGTTCATAGAGCTTAGAGTTACCCGACCTTCGTCTTTCAGGAGAAGGGAAAACCCCTAAAAACCTTATCCAGGTAACTCACCCTGACCGAGATTCAAAATCAGTACCTCTTAAACGTGAGGGAGGCACACTACCATCCACGCTGCCGAGGCGGGCATAAAACCGGTTGTGGTAGCAGTTCGATCCTCCCAATTCTTGAAATTTTGTTCCCTAATTGTTCCTGGAGTATGGGGTGTTGCATAGAACTATATTTCGGTTAACTAGTGCTGGGTATCTCCGTCTCAAATTTTCATAAACTCGTTCCAGTTGTTGAGAATAAAGATTTGCATAAATCGCCCGCACATTTGGAACAAACTCCTACCTTCAACATTACACCAGACGCACATTACTTTGGAAGGGTACTGATTTCCTTTTCAACGATGATTTTGGTAGGTTGGCAGGGTTTAAGCTACTGTTTCGAGACATAAGTGTTCCGATAATAACCCATTTTTCATCAAAAATGATAATTCTCCTGACAAGTCTATAATCCTTGGAATTACGAATAAGCTCACGATAGATATCCAATCTACGTTCAGCCTGTTGAGGTGTCACTTCATGAGGTGCAGATATACAGCTTCTGTATGATATTCCAAGTGTCTTATAGTGACGATATACGAGGCTTGTTCAATAAAGAATGATCACAAATTTTTTGACAACGTACCTTTACTCGTCCTCATAATTTTGATGGTCCTTCTCAAAATAGCCTCCCCTGAATGCGATGCACTTGTCCCAGCGTTTCTGCCAATCTTCTAAGACAAGCTAGAAACCATTTTTGAGAGATCCTTCAAAATCATCTCCGCAGCCTTCACCACTGCTTCTGATGATGAATAATGCCTCCCACGAAGGCATTTCTTCAAGTTAGGGAATAGAAAAAGTTACATTGGGCTAAATCCGGACTATAGGGAGGGCGAAGGATTCACTTCGCGTTGATTTGTGTAAGATATTCAGCAACAAAATTAGCAATATGCGGCCGCGCGTTATCGTGGTGCAGCATCCAGCCTACGTCATGGAAATGTGGTCTTTTGCACCTGATATGGACTTGCAATATTTTCAGGACATCCCTGTAGTATTGTCTAGTTATTGACCCTTGTTTATGATTCGAGTGTTTAGAGAATAAGGAAAGGGGATCTGTTGGGCAACATTGCAGCACCCACATGGAGAAACAGATGACCTTCACCTATCTTATTTATTATTTTTTTGAATTTATTATTTATTGAACGTGAGGCAGACACTCTACCACCACGCCACCGAGGCGGGCGTAATATGTTTAGTAATGTAGCGAATTCTATCCATCAGCTTTGAAAGTGTTATAAGTACCCTCTCGTAAGTAGGGAGCGGATTTATAGGCACTAAACATATGTGAAATAGGCAGGAAAAAAGGTTCTAAAATGGGCAAAATAGGGATATAAATACTCACTGAAGATTTGCTGAGTAAACACTTAGAAATACACTCTTACCTTAAAATGCACTATAACAAAATGACAATCATTGCAATATATGCTGCAACAAATTTGCTAAACACATACTATTTTGCGGTTCTCTAGGCGAAATAGTTCTACATTTATTCCAAATTTTATAGATCGCCCCACAGCAAGTTAAAATGGCAGAAATTGTATTTATAAAATACATATAAATCCACTTCACTAAGTAACAACCATAATGTGCGGAAAGGTGTGGAATGATTAACTATGTCAAAAATAAAAAACATGGGTTGGGGGCTTAAGGGTTAAAATTGAAATATCTGAAGCTTTTGTGAGATTTGTTTCAAATTTATACCATTTATTTTTGTGATCGATCAAGAATGGAATAATTACCAAGTTTCAGCTTTCTAGTTACAATAGTTTCTGAGGAATTAACAGTGTGTCTAAATTACAGGCCATTTTCAAAATGTCCCACATATTGTAATTTTAAAAATTAATGCTTGTGGTATAAGTTTCTGCACCCATTTTAAATTATTAATGACCTGTACCTATGTGAAATATTTGTCTTCGCCATATCAACGAAGGGAAAAAATAATCATACCTATTTAACAACTGTTATTTTCCTAAGGGTTTTCAGTAAGAAGTAAGCTTTGTAATGCTTTCCAAAACAAATAACAAAAACACAACAAATGTAAATGGGGGCACTTAATATTCAGTTACTCTTAGAGGCATGTTTAGATTCATACAGATCAATAGAAGTTAGGAAAATGTAGAAAATATAGAATCTGAGGTTAAAATTACGTAATAGCAGCTACGATACACATGTAGGTTATTTAAACAGTCATGTGACGTTTTCTGTAGTGCCGATAGAAAACAAAAACTTTATATTATTGAGGTATGTCCATAATAAGCTAAATTTGGTATTGTTGTAAGTTGTGGGTCAATTTTCACAGGTGTGTCTCCTTAATAAACCCCTTTTTGTATATCCAATGTGCAGCAGTAAGAAATTTCTCTTCCCCGAAAACTTCACGTTGTTACCAACAAATGCAAAAGATGTTGTCACAAATTACAAACAGAAGAAATTGGCTGAAAAGGCCGTTTTAGGCACTAATACGCAGAATAGGCACAAACGTATGAAATAGGCATTTATAGGCACTATAAAACTATGAATTTAGACTAATAATTGTAGGAAACGTGCTTATAACTTAAAAGCCTACGTTTCTGAACCAAGGAATAAAATAAGCAGATAGGGTAAAATCCGCCCCCTACTCATAAATAATGTCGTTTTGTTTTTTTAAAAAAACAATTGTTTGAAATGTGTTGTGACAATCAATTAACAAATTTTCAAAGTTTGGACCACTAAATTCTATGGTCTTGAACCATCGTTCAGTGTGGTTTAACTTAAACTGCTTCAATGTTTTCAAAATTTCTTCCACGTGGAAAATGGACCATGGATCGATAAAGAAGATGATAACTGATGGTGCAAGATCACGGCTATAACGTGATCAAGGGGTGTGTGTGTGTGTGTGTGTGTGTGTGTGTGTGTGTGTGTGTGTGTGTGTGTGTGTGTGTGTGTGTAACTTACGTACTCCAAAGTTAAGTCATATAGGACGATGAATGGAATGGATGAAATGATGCTCAAATGAGCCCAGGGTTCATAGACCTTAGAGTTACCCGACCTTTATCTTTCAGGAGAAGGGAAAACCCCTAAAAACCTTATCCAGGTAACTCACCCTGACCGAGATTCAAAATCAGTACCTCTTAAACGTGAGGCAGACACGCTACCATCCACGCTGCCGAGGCGGACATTAAAGCTGGTTGTGGTAGCAGTTCGATCCTCCCAATTCTTGAAATGTTGTTCCCTAATTGTTTCTAGAGTATGGGGTGTTGCATAGAACTATATTTCGGTTAACTAGTGCTGGGTATCTCCGTCTCAAATTTTCATAAACTCGTTCCAGTTGTTGAGATTAGAGATCTGCATCAATCGGCGGCACATTTGGAAAAAACTCCCAGTGAATTACACCTTCAACATTACACCAGACGCACATTACTTTGGAAGGGTACTGATTTCTTTTTCAACGATGGCTTTGGTAGGTTTGCAGGGTTTAAGCTACTGTTTCCAGACATCAGGGTTTCGGTAATATACCCATTTTTCGTCACAAATGATAATTCTCCTGACAAGTCTATAATCCATGGAATTACGAATAAGCTGACGATAGATATCCAATCTACGTTCAGCCTGTTGAGGTGTCACTTCATGAGGTGCAGATATACAGCTTCTGTATGATATTCCAAGTGACGATATGCGAGGCTTGTTCAATAAAGAATGATCACAAATTTTTTTGACAACGTACCTTTACTCATCCTCATAATTTTGATGGTCCTTCTCAAAATAGTCTCCCCAGAATACGATGCACTTATCCCAGCGTTTCTGCCAGTCTTCAAAGACATGCTGGAAACCATTTTTGAACGATCCTTCAATATCGCCTCCGCAGCCTTCACCACTGCTTCTGATGATGGATAATGTCTCCAACGAAGGCATTTCTTCAAGTTAGGGAATAGAAAACGGTCACATGGGGCTAAATCCGGACTATAGGGAGGGCGAAGGTTACACTTCACGTTGATTTGTGTAAGATATTTAGCAACAACATTAGCAATATGCGGCCGCGCGTTATCTTGGTGCAGCATCCAGCCTACGTCATGGAAATGTGGTCTTTTGCACCTGATATGGACTTCCAATATTTTCAGGACACCCCTGTAGTATTGTCCAGTTATTGACCCTTGTTTATGTTTCGAGTGTTGAGAGAATAAGGAAAGGGGATCTGTTGGCCAACATTGCAGCACCTACGTGGAGAAACAGATGACCGTCACCTATCTTATTTATTATTTTTTTTGTAACTTTACGTCCTCCAACGATAAGCCAAATCGGACGATGAATGGAATAGGTGAAATGATGTTCAAATGAACCCGGGGTCCATGGAGCTTAGAGTTACGCGACATTCGTCTTTTAGGATAAGGGAAAACCCCGGCAAAAACTTTATCTAGGTAACACACCCTGACCGAGATTCGAACTCGAGACCTCTTGAACCTGAGGCAGACATCCTACCACCACGCTACCAAGGCGGGCATATCTTATTTTAAAAATCAGACTGTAATACATGAACATTCTTCCTTTATATACTGTGACTTTGTGGGTTCGCAGAATTAAAAGTCCAAGTTGGAGAAATTCAATACGTTCTTTTATTTGCGCAGAAATACACTTTGTACACCTGCAGAATTACGTCACATACACTATTACAGTCTTCCAAGGACGTTGACTACAACAACGAGTTCACTTCAAAAACACATGCCAGTTCTAATTATAACTCTCGTTAAGACTCTGCTTACAACTCTGTTTACGACTACGACTACTACCTGGCGTCTCGCAATCTGTGACTTTGTGGGTTCAAAACATTACATCCTTAGCTCTCGTTACAATACCACTGCTGGCTGTCTCTCGTTTCACAACACTGTTTCACACTCACTCACTTTGCGAGCCGTCACTTGCTTAAATGCCCAATTCTAGATTCGAGATATTTTCGGAAGAATAAAGAAAACCAAATAATCAAGATATTACCAGAAATTTCCATTTATCTCAGTTTGATTCGGTAAGTCTTTTATCTCAAGCGCTATGTTTATCTGCTTACGCAAGCTCGTTATCTGAAACTTTATCCGTCGACTGTTTTCTTATTTGTGCCGAAACTTTTATACCTGTTGCCGTGACCATATATATATATATATATATATATAAAGTCACTAAAATGTCACTAAAATTTTTCGTTTATCTGTGTCGGCAAGTATTTTATCGCCGGGCTATGTTTGTTTTTGCAGGCTCTTTATCTCCACACTGCGCTGTCTGTTATCGCTCCACGCCAAATCCTTTTCATTTAACATTTCACATATAATTTTGGTATAATGCGTACAATTTGTGTATGTATTTTTGTATAAGATTTACAGCCATGTAAAAGAACATCTCCGGGACAACATTCCGGCACACTGGTGACACTGACACGATCCAGGCAATTTGCACGTTTTTAAGAAACAGACTGTCATTTATTATTTCTTACAGACTAATAAATATCCGTGAGAAGTTAGAGGTAATAAAGTTTGTCAGTAGGTTTCTTGCGAATCCATCCAGCTGTAATTATGATATCCGATCATTAACCTTGTAAATCCACGCCTATCCCTTATTAGCACAGAGTTTGCGTTTAATTAGAGCTGCAGCTGTTGACAGCAATCGATGCGATAGTTACTGAATTAATATACGTAGGCATGCATGCCTCTCTGTAATTTAATCATTACATTAATTATACTTTCAGGTTTCTCCGCTCATTTCCATATCGCAGCTATAAATCTTGCCATCATGTGACATCATTAGTCTCTACGAAATTAACTGAATTTAGAGAGAATATATGTCCAAAACTGTACCAGAACACGGATTTTTGTATCAAAATTAACACTTGAATCTTTATAACAGCAACCAACGTCCAATTCCATAATATTAGATTATAATTTATTATTTATTTTATAATTTACGTCCTGAAACGTTAAATCATATCGGACGAAAAATTAAATTCGTTAATAGATGCTCAAAGGAGTCCGGGGTTCTTGGAGCTTAGAGCTATCTGACATTCGTCTTTAAGGATAAGGGAAAACCCCGGATAAACCTTATCCAGGTAACTCATCCTGACCGAGATTCGGACTCCGGACCCATTGAACGTGAGGCAGACATGCGCTACCGAGGTTGGCAGCTGTATGGTGCGATCCACTTAAACCTGAACCTATTCAGCCAATTCAATTTGGAGAATATAATACACAATTGAGAGTTACGTTACACTATTTACATCTCAGAGAAAATGTTGGAAGTGTCCTCCACCAGCATCTATACATTTTGGTACTCGTCTCACCATGTTCTCTGAAGTTTCACGGAGAGTATCCTTGACAATGTTACTTATTTCGGTGCGAATGGATTCCTTCAGAACATCAATTGTCCGTGGCAATTTTGAATGTGTCGAGCACTTCATGAGGCAATTCCTACTAAATTTTGGTTGAGAAAAACAAATATGACAATGAAAAATTTGTATAAGCTCTAGTTTCTATGATATACACAATGTGGAAGTATTACATATTAACGGATTGAGAGAAAAGGATACATCTTAATTACATACATGCTAACAACAATGAAAGTGCATTTGATTTTTAACTGGTAATTACGTGCTAAGAGTTCTAAATTGCTGGAAAAATACTTCGCAGATAGTTGTGTCTGAAGAGAATCATGTGGTGGCCTATTGACTTCGTCGTCTTTTAGCTTGCCTCTTGTGATGGAGTTCCGCAGAATCTCTATACAAAGACCAACAGTAATCCGCAAGCATTACTTCATTCCAACGGTCCTGATATCTTTGTTCCATAACAGAAATGTCCTGATGGAATCTCTTCCCATGCTCATCACTAACAGCTCCACAACTAGGAGGGAAAAAGTCTAGGAGTCTAGGTGGGAGTGAAAAAAAATGAATCTTGAGGGACATGTCGCATCCAAGGTTACGGTATATTTGCAGGAGCACTGTCACCAATTGCTTGTAGTTGTCATCTCTTTTGCTGCCTAAAAATCCACGAACAACAACCTTGAAGGTTTCGCAAGCTTCCTTTTTCTTTCCCCTCCAAAATTTGGTCAAATACAGGATCCTTTACACGTTCTCTTATTTATGACCCGAAAAAATACCTTCCTTAACTTTTACATCACATAACTTTTAACATTTCTCTCTGATGCTATTTGACAGGTGTGCCAACTTTCAAAAAAAGTTCTCCCAAATTTAAAATCTTCACTTTAAAAACTGAAATGTCACTTTATCTTCAAAACAAGAGCTAATATATCATTTTTATGGTGATTTTTGAATTGAGCAGATGGAAATACATGTAAATTCATTATTTTTAAGCCCGAAACATTTTCGTTGTTGCCCAGTGTTATCAAAGAAACTGGTTACAAGTTCCATGGTGCCATTAGATGTATGGCACTTTGCTCCATCTTGCTGGAAATAACCTTCTCTCAATTCGATATCATCTCCGTAAAACTTCAGAGAATATGGTGAGACGAGTACAAACATGTATAGATGCTGGTGGAGGGCATTTCCAATATTTTCTCTGAGATGCAAATAGTGTAATCCCCGAATTGTGTATTATATTCTCCCAAAGTTACACGTGTACTACCTATCATTGATTCAAAAGTTATAGCTTATTGAAATGGTTCAGGTTTATATGGATCACACTGTATAATTTTTACAGCATTCATTACAGAATTACTCTTGTGATCAATTTACATGCTTAGATGTATTTTTCTTTCTTGGAAAGTATTTTAAATTTATTAAGTCCTTATTTCTATACAGAATGCTGAAACAACCTTCACTCATGGAATATATTCAGTAGTCATAGTCATTAAGTAATAAATTATTCATATCTCAAAGGAATAAAAAGGACACAATTCGAAAGCTTCCAGCATTTTCCGTCAGGGGAATTACTTATTTTGGGAAAGTTTAATCACAGAGCATCGACTAATTGAAAACGACAATAAATATGAAAAAGTTAAAATAAATTGTTTACCTTAGTAAACAGTTCACTGTTTTGTATACATTTGACATTTCCCTTGTGGTTTCGTAATAATTCAAATTTGCATAATATTCCTAATGTATAAAGGGAAATTATATTTTAATCCTGATGTACAAATAAAGCATGGTAAAGGTGGTTTAAAATGTTTAAAGAGGGGAGACAATCAATTTCAAAGGAAGGTGGACCTGGAGCTCCAGTTACTGCTCTTACGCAAGAAAACATCAGCACTGCTGCTGCCATTGTGAGACAGGATCGACGAATTACCTTAAGATCACTTTCTGAAATACTGAATATTTCATTTGGTGCCGAGAGGTGTTTGTACGCGATGGGTTCCAAGACTGTTGATTCCCGAAAAAAAGGACATTCTCATGCATGCAGTTAAAGTTGATGTTACAGGAAGATCCGAAGTTTCTTTCTATTGTAATTACTGCTGATGAAACTTGGCTACTTCATTTTAATCCTGAGAACAAATAGCAAAGCTGAGTGTGGAAATATCCTTCATCATCAACCCCCCAAAAAAGAAAAGTGGTTGCTTCTGCTGGTAAGGTTATGATCATCTCATTCTTTGATATTCACGGAATTGTTTATCAGCATGTTGTACCTACACACACATTAGTAACTGGACAATACTACAGGAATGTCGTGAAAACATTGCAAGTCCATATCAGGCCCAAAAACCACATTTCCGTGAAGCAGACTTGATGTTGCACCATGATAATGCACGGCCGCATATTGCCAATGTTGTTGCTGAATATCTTGCAAAAATCAACGAGAAGTACATCCCTCACCCTCCCTACAGTCCGGATATAGTCCCATGTGACCTTTTTCTATTCCCTAACTTGAAGAAACGTCTTTATGGGAGGCATCATCCATCATCAGAAGCAGTGGTGAAGGCTGCGGAGGCGATTTTGAAGAATCTCTAAAAATGGTTTCCAACATGTCTTTGAAGACTGACAGAAACGCTGGAACAAGTGCATCGGATACAGGGGAGACTATTTTGAGAAAGAACATCAAAATCATGACGCTGAGTAAAGGTAAGTTGTCAATAAAAATTGTGATCATTCTTTATTGAACAGCCTCGGTACTTTAAGTTTTTCATAAACAAAATTAACGTTTTCATTAAAAGGCACGCATTTAAGATATTTGTACCACAAACAAAATATACTTTTTGATTTTTTTTCTGAATTTTCGCTGTGAAGTCGTATTTATCTTGAACGAATTTTCTGAACTTTGGTATAAATTCTAAGCCTTAGTAAATACAAAACAATTTGCAATACATTTCAGGGATATCGGTCGTTGTTGGTTAAATTTTCAAACACATAAATTTTATATTGGTCTTACTTACACCTTCAGGACTCAGGAAGACGTAGGAGAAGCGCCCTACCCCATCCTCAAATTACCCTTCATATGCAATGTTTTCGAAAATGTTGACCCTCACAGAAATGTCTAAGAATTTTTAATAAAATACCACGTACAATATTCTCATAACAAAGGTATATTGTCACCGATCACATTGTTGTGGAACTGCGACAAGCCAGTGCCAGCGCTCGTGGCAGGGAAGAAAGAGACAGACAGACACGCAAAGCTGCACACTTTCCGAGAGAGAGAGAGAGAGAGAGAGAGAGAGAGAGAGAGAGAGAGAGAGAGAGAGAGAGAGAGAGAGAGAGAGAGAGTCAGAGAGATTCTTGGATATTTCCGTCTTTCTGTTGCCGCCGCGATTGTTCTCGGAAAATCTACGCATTCTAGAACAATGACTGAGATGTATAAATAGTGGTAACGTGTGGGAAAAAAAAGGAGTTGCAGTTGTGCAGTTGTGTGAGTTGTGTGATGTGACGCAGTGGAATATTTCGTTTGTTTAGTGTGTCGGGTGAACGAGACGGCCTTGAAAACTGCTGCTTGTCAGTGTTACGTCATTTCGCTGCTGCCAGGTTTGTAAAAAGCGTATTTTACTGCAGTAAAGTGGGTTTTGCAAGACTTTTAGTTCTACGATCCCACAAAGTCACAATATTCATAAATTTATGAGAAATGCCGCTGAAAATGTGTTCTTTTAATAAACGGAAGAGATTACAATGAACCAACCCACATCAAAGCTGGAATTTAATCAGTGGAAAAAGAGGTTATTGACTGACGAATATAATTTTGAGCTGTTTGGTTTAAAACATCGCCAGTTTGTTCGACGTGTGCACGTGAACGCATGAAATCTCAGTGCATATCCCCTACAGTCAAGTATGAAGGTGGTTCGAAGCCTGTATGGGGGTTGTTTCGTTTGAATCGGACAGACGATTTTGTGAAAACAGAAGGAATTGTGAAGAAGGAGCAGTATCACAAATTTCTCCAGTTCCTTGCTGGGATGTGATTAATTGACAAGGGTCTCACTCTGCAGTAGGACAATGACCTAAGCATACATCCTTACTTTGTAGAAGATATGTTGAACGATTGGAAGAGACACCTGAAGATCATGAATTGACCTCCCCCCAAAGTCCTGAGTCTAATCCTATTGAACTACTTTGCGGTCGTGTGGACAGAGGCTTCAGAAAAGAAAAACATTAATGTAAATGCATTTTGGAGTCGTGTGCGAAATGTATGGAAGGATATTTTTGAGGATACACTGGCGCACTTAATAGGAAGAATGCTCCGAGTTTCCAAAGCCATAATTAAAACAAGGGAAGGTTATTTTGAGGAAAGTAAAATGTAACATGTAGCAGGTGCTTTCAAGTTATAACACTATTTTTTCCTCCCAAAGTAATCACAAGAAAAATGTAAAACGAATGTCTCTTCTCAACGTAATCTCCCTCTAGCCATACACATTTTTCGCAACGTCGAAGTTGCGAACGCATTTTTAGGAGTGTGTTTTGACCACTAGAAAATCGCTGAGACAATATCGTAACGACTAGTGCATCTGCGACCACGGAAAGTGCCTTTCATCGTGGGAAACAAACAATAGTCGCTAGGAGTCAGGTCAGCTGAGTAGGGAGCATGAGCAATCACTTCAAAGTTGTAGTCACAAAGAAAATGCTGCGTTCTCTTGATGAAAGAGCACTCGTCCAACCATTTACGTCCGTTTGTCACGCAATGCTGGGAGGAGTTAATTCTTCAAACATTTTGGTAGGATTCAGCTGTCACCACAGTGCCATTTGGAATGCGATGAGTAAGTGTTACACCACTGCTGTTCCAGGAGATGGCCACCATCACTTTGTCAGCACTGGCGCTCACCCGAAATTTTATTGGTGGCGATGAGTCTGTCTGCTTCCATTGAGCTGTTTCAGGGTTGAAAAAGGGCATCCATGTCTCATCCGTTGTCACAAGAGATTGAAAGAAAGTTCCATTCATGTCGTATTCACGCGTCAACATCGTTTGACAATATGCCATGCGTACAGCCTTGTGATCATCCGTCAGCATCCGTGGCCCCACCTGGAAGACACTTTACGCATTTTCAGATCTTCGTGCAAGATTATATGCACAGATCTCACAGAAATGTCAATTTTGGAGGCGATGTCTGCAACACTCAATCAGCGAACCTCCAAAATAACGTTCTGCACTCACTGGATCATGTAGTTAGACAGTCACGGCTGCTGCGAGGCCGTGACTGTCTTAGTTTGTTGTCACACGATGTTCTGTCTTCATAGAACTGTCGCACCCAAGAACGCACTTAGACACATCCATGGTAACATCACTACATGTGCCCACCTAGATGGTAACGTGTTTGCCTCATGTTCAAGAGGTCCCGAGTTCGAATCTCGGTCAGGGTGAGTTACCTGGATAAGGTTTTTCCGGAATTTTCCCTTATCCTTCAAGACAAATGTCGGGTAACTAAGCTCCGTGGACCCTGGTCTCATTTGACCATCATTTCACCCAATTCATTCACCGTCCGATAACGTTGGAGGACGCAAAATTTATTAAAAAAAAAAGACCACCACATACCTCACTCAACTGGCAATGAATTTCAGTAGTTGTTCCACCACGAAAATGGAGAAAAGGGTTTCAGGTTTCAGGTTTTTATTTTGAGTTTCATGGCCTGGTGCCGGTACAAAGAGGCAAGATTACCGGCTAAAATTTTCATTGAGGCTATATTTTGGGAATTAAAAGCTTATTGTCTACGTGGGTGTATATAAAACCCATACGGTGACCTTTCGTAACCTACAGAGAACAGTTTTATTAAGTTAGTTTCTTTCAGTGTCCTTTTTTGTTATGTACAATATTTACTTGCGCTTATTTTGCACTTTTATTTACACACACACACACACACACACACACACACACACACACACACACATACACACACACAGACACTTCGCTATTTACACTACTCCGTGCGGCAGCGTGCTGCTGTCTCCTGGGTTGCTGTGACGGCGGCCTTGGCATATGGGGAAAGGTCTGAGCCGGAAGGACTTGGGCGCGCATTGTGGTGTTACTGTGGCATTAGAATATTTTTATGCGTGCATGCTTATGGTGTTTTGGTTCACCTTTCCCAATGTTGTTAATTTTTGGTTTGCTATGTTGCCGTATACGCGCCCAGATGGAAGAGGCTCGTTTTATTTCGGCCTTGGTGATGTAGGGGTATGGGTTTCTTCATGAAGGCTGGCAGAAGTCGTGCGGATAGGGACAGATAGGATTTTAGGTAAGGAGAGGTTTTGCAAGGTTTGGAGGTATTTTAGGGTGGTTTTGGAGGTATTGGCGCAGACCACGCAGGCGCAGACCACGGATAAAATAAAAGATTTGTAGAACACAATCTTAGAGCGCAGTTTTAGCTGTTTGCTCCTAAATATGGGGGTGCACATGTTTAATCGCTGCCACCCTTTGTTGGCGCTATCTTTTAGGTGGGTAGTCCACTGCATCGTGCGTGTCAAAGTAACGACGAGATACTTGACCTGCTGACGGCAGTGCAATACTTGGCTATATGGAGAAAACGAATGATTATACGCTGTTTTGCAATGAAAACGTCACCATTTTAAGAATCAAAAACAATCCTAACTCTCGTCGCGGCCACTAGAGTACTATGCATTGCATAGTGCTGCCATCTGTCACGCATTCACGTGTATTAAAAAAACAGGAGTTCCTATCTGGTGTCAGTCTTGAAAAAAGGAAGTGTTGTAACTTGAACCCGCCTCATATTACTGATTTTAGTTAAGTATAGGGTAAAGGGAGGCATTTTCGTGACATAGGCAATTTCGTGATACTTTTTCGAAGGGATGTCACAGAGAAGGCAGTAGGTGTCAACGCTCCTGAGCTCTAGGAGCGAATATGTCAACTGCCAACAGTGAAAGACGAGTTAACACTAAGTGGTTTCTCTGTAACATCTTCGGAAAAGTATCACGAAATTGCCTATGTTCTTTACCCTATTGTTGTGACTATATATTATGTCCCTTTTATTCCATTTTCCCAGAAATCCTAAAAATTTGGTGTGTTAGTGATAGTATATCTCCTGCTCATACAAACAGAACTTAATTTCAAAGATATCTCATAGCGTGCAGCCTCTTAAAATATTAAACTACTTAATCACTTAATTCTAGTGCTTTCCCTTATTATCCTTGCACCTACGACGAGATATAAAATAAAGCGATGTTTACTAATGTTTACCTTGATTAGCATAAAAGAATGAAGTTTTTTAAGAATTTTATGCAAGAATATAGAAAGCCATGTGAGTTAACACATAATATTTTATCAAATTAGGATTTTTCCAAACCTATGTAATATCCGATTAATTCATCTAATAAAAGTACAGATAAGGTTTTCCTTGGCAAATTTTCTATTGAAGTTGTTATCATACAACAGAGATCTGTAAAACCTCAGCAGAGATACTGTTGAATCTGCTGGCATGCTTAGGGCACGACTTTAACAGTTTCATCTGCTGCATCAATATCCTTTATTACCCATAACTTTCCACCTTCATACACCCAAATAAGCACTATACTGTAAATTAGCTCGTGTCCCCCAGATATATGGCTAAGTTTAATCGCCTCTACATAATCTCCAAACTACACGCATACAGGGAAGATGTGAGAATTTGCACGTGCAAATAGCAATGTTGCTGAACACAGGTTTACATTTGTTAATAAAGAAACAGTTCACCATCGCATTAGTCACACATGTTTATTTGTTAATGTAAGTGATATATTTTACTGGCATACCTTTGAGGTAATATTTGGGATAATTTTGAAATTAGAGTACGGGGTGTATGCAGAAAGTTCTGTTACACTTGAATAGTTTTTAGACAGTTTTATATCTGGCTCTTGCCATGACTAGTACTTTAAAGGGCGCTGATGACCGCCGTAGTTAAGCGCCCTTATATATGTCATACTCATCATCATCATCAGAAATCAAAACGCTGACACCACATTGTTTGGAATGTTTAAATTTACCTAAATGATGCCAAAGGATACAGAACGTCTCCACGCTAGTCGTGGTCACACCGTGTATCTTTATACGCTTCATTGCCAGCAAGGTAAGTAATAACCTGAGTGAACTACATACTGGATTCTAAGTATTTAGAATACAAAAAGGAAGTACGGAAGTATTACTTTATCTTGACAGGAATCCTGCGCGGTAGGGATGAGTAGCAACTGTGGTGGGGATAGTGCACCTATCGCCACAATGAGTCACACGCGTAAGATTACGAGAGGGGAGGGCGCTGCATAAGGTGTCTAAAACAAATTTCATTCTCTAAGCCAGTTTTTGCAGCTCTTATAAACTATGTTGTAATTCTTACTATGGTAGTAATCTCCACGCTTTTGTTGGATCACAAATAGTACATAGACATTTGGAACAAAACCCTGTTTTCCTCCAGCAGGCATGATAAACAACTGTCGGCCTTTCAATATCGCTGCAGAGTCCCTGTAACGAATTTCACTCCAGGCATATGGTCCAGTATGTTCTGTATTTATATAAGTTTCATCCATATAAACTTCATTTCGATATCTTGGAATATTTCGTAAACACTTAAGCCTTTCTGCACGTATGGTGCGATGTTCGATTAAAATTTGTCTGTCACGCTTAGTGCATTTTTGTTTTTTGTTGTTTTTTTTTTTTCAAATAATCCTAGCTTCAAAAGAACTCTTTTTAATGTTCAGACACTGCCTTGGAAGTCAGTAGAATTTTTAAGCTTCATAAGCACTTTCTTCAAAGTTGGTCTTTGTTGTTCTGTGCTTTAAAAATTATTCATCGTTCGCCTAACTACTTCTGAATTAAAACATCGAAATTAGATTTTGTGCATGTTCTTAATCTTTGTTTACTTGGTATAGAGAAGGACGTTGCTGCACTAGTATCAATGGCTTTTCTTTCCTTAGTAACTATTCTAAACTGCTTTCAGACACAATTGTTGCCTCAGATACCCTTCCCAGATTTTTATAGCTGACCCAGACCCTGACCTGCCCTCCCTTCCAGTTGTAACCGTTCTGAAGTGGACTCGTCCAGATACCACTGCGCATCGCTCTGCACTTTTCAAGATAAAAAAATTCATCTGTACTGTATTGGAAATAACTTCCTTTGGAGTTCTCATTGTCGCCAGAATCCGCACACCCTGCTCGAGTGCCCCATAGCATACAGGCTAGGGAAAATCAATGTGAGATAGTCATAAAGTAAATCTTGCCCCAACACCGTGTTGACCACCACTATCTCCCATGCGGTCACCTGGGATCGAACCCGGGCCACCTTGATAAGAATAAAGCGCTCTAACCACTCGGCCACCGCGGCCATGGAATAAAGATTTTGAAATAAGTGTTCCGCACTAAACCAACCTGCATATGGAAAAATATTTGATGTTTTCAAAAATGCTTATATTGATATAGGATTAAAATATACAGGATTCAAAATACTTACAGGACAAATAAATAGAATTCATTGAATTGCATGGCAATGTCCTTTAGGTCTCCTTTATTCGGAAAATTTCCTACAATTCTGAATAATGGCGAAATATAAGAAATAATTACAAATGTACTATCCCATTAAACATACATCTGTTTAAAATAATTTATTTCATGAACTTTCTTGTGGCATCAGTCATTCAGATACATCCATTATTATTTGTTTTAATTTTTCAATTGCTTAAAATAATTTTGCTGTTAAACTTTTTCTTGCATTGTCATCGGAAGATCTCGTATACAAGAAGGAATTTAACGACTAACTTCATCTTGACACTTGATTGCATTTTACAAAGTCATC
Organism: Mantis religiosa; assembly: GCA_030765055.1. Taxonomy (NCBI): domain Eukaryota; kingdom Metazoa; phylum Arthropoda; class Insecta; order Mantodea; family Mantidae; genus Mantis; species Mantis religiosa. Next base: position 194,123,465 of record CM060951.1, read on the forward strand.
TCCGTGATTTTTTTTATTTTTTATTTTGATTTTTTAATTTTAAGTCCTCCAATGTGAAGTCATATTGGACCGTAAATGAAACGGGTGAAATGATTCTCAAATGTGTCCCGGGTCCATGGAGCTTAGTTACGCGACATTCATCTTTACATCGCCTGCGGTGCCGTATGTAGTAAAAGCGGGCGTTAAACACTACACATTTCATTTCATTCGTCTTTAAGGATAACTGAAAACCCCAATTAAAACCTTATCGAGGTAGCTCACCCTGACCGACATTCGAACTCGAGACTTCTTGAACGTGAGGCAGACACGGTACCATCTACGCTACCGAGGCGGGCGTCTCCGTGAAGATGAAGCGGATAGAGGGAGGGAACATTCTGATGTTTTATTCATGTGACATACGTTTCATTGCCACAAAATATCTTAAACATACAATGGTAATTTAAACAAAATCATTAGGGAAAGTAAAGATAGTTCAATATGTAGAATAGTATTGAAAGAGGGATTAGGTGAAAATAAGTATTCGCAGTTGTCTTCTTAAATTGCTTTTATTTTTAAAGTACATTTACGAGCAAAACTACTCTTTTCCTCAATTTCTTCTTGGGAAGCAAGAAGAGGTGAAAAGACGATTAGAAATCGACGTTCCGGGAGTGTGCATCTCTCCCATCATCCGGATATTTATTAAATGTTATAACTACAAGTGAATCACTGGATATAACACAACTATAAACAAAGACAAAACACTATCAAAATTCGCATTACTGAACAAAAGACTGTTTTCAGTAAATTAAATGTCAGGTCAGGAGATGGCGTGAGTATAGAAAATTAATTGTGTCAAAGAAACGTAACTACTTAACTTGATTATCAAGCTGTATTGATTTGTGCTTCTTAAATCGACGGATTTCCGTTATTAAGATCGGTTTCCAAGAGCAGTTGAACTGAAATCCAGCATCACGATTAAGCGTGCTCCTCTCGGACGAAATGGCTAAAGCGTTCTTAACTCTCCGCTCCCAAGTAATTGGAAAGTCTGGTATACAGGAATGGAATTTAACGACTAACTTTTAATCATCTTGGCACTTTATTGTATTTTGCAGAGCCATCGCCGTAAACATGAGGCGGATAGAGGAAAGAATTTTGGTGTTTTATTCGCGTGACATATATTTCATTGCTGTAAAATATCTAAAACATACAATGGTTTTTTGTAATTTACATCCTCCATCCGTCATATCAGACGGTGAATGAATTGGGTGAAATGATGCCCAAATGAGTCCAGGGTCCATGAGCTTACTGTGACTTTGTGGGTTCGTGAAATGAAAAGTCCAATTGCACCACTCAAAAATGTTCTTTATTTCCACCGACTTACAGTTGAGCACTTGCCAATTACACAGGATTACGTAATGCACACAATTACGATTCACCAGTTCGTCCGTTGCAGTTTCTCTTGCACTCGCAATTATGTAAACTCCTCCGACACACGTACACTAGCACGACGCTGCTTGGTTGCTCGCCAAGAACTCTGACTCACCCCTCTTACCCGACGTGTTGCTTATATAGGGTCAGCTAGCCGATCTGGAATGTTCTAGATTAGATGAAATATCCCGTAAGTTCGAGAACCTAGGAGAAGGGTAAAGAGACGGCTCAGGGGCCCGCACTCCCTCTCCTAACCATCCCTTCAGTTAGTGACAGGAGACAAATGAGTGGGTGTGGCGTGGCCTCCGGGCCCTTCTCAGCTGTCGTTTGTTGTGCTTTCCGATAATTGGCTGACATTACAGTTACCCAACATTCGTCTTAAAGGATAAGGGAGAACCCCGGAAAAACTTTGTCCAGGTAACTCACCCTGACCGAGATTCGAACTCGGGACCTCTTGAACGTGGGACAGACATGCTACCACCACGCTACCGAGGCGGGCTCATACAATGTTAATTTAAGCAAAATCGTTAGAGAAAATAAAAATAGTTCTATATAAAGAATAGTTTGGAAAGAGGGCCATGTGAAAATAAGTATTCAGAGCTGTCTTCTTAAATTGTTTTTATATTTAAATTAATTTTAAGAGAAAAACTGATTTTTCCTTTACTTCTGGAACATTCGGTGTATTTATTTTTAATTTGGTCTAATAATATCTCACTAAGCATTATACTGTGGGATTTAACTTCGTTACATTTTAGCAATCCCATTATCTAAAGTAGCTTTGTGTGTCTTTCGTAAGAATTAAAAAGCTCGCCCCCCCCCATGTTTGTTTATCTTTTTCATAGATACATAAATCTCCGACTGATTCTAAATGTAGACAGTTTTTTGTTTTTCAATAATTTCATTCTTTCACAAGTTAAAGTCGCAAACACACGACTCGGTAAGGTTTCAGCCATTCATTTTGTGTCTCTGCCAAGATTGTCAGGCGGATATTAACTCACTGCTCCGATATCTCTCCTTTTTTCAATTTTAGCTTCAATAAATTCAATTCTACACACTCAAACGTTCCTTCCGGAGCCCCTTTAACGTCATCTCCGGGTTACTGAATGTATGAATATTCAGAGAAAATGCTTCCAACCCGAGAGGTATAATGTTCTTAAACATTAGATATATAGCAAAGAAGGTTACGTTTAATATTGTCGAAGTGAATATTTGTTCATACACATTTTGTAAATTGTTGTCGACGTTAAAAGTTTTTCATCTACGAGAAAAATATCAAAAGCTTTCATACTTTCTTTAGGGCAAGTGTTGCCTTCCACACATCGTTTTGGTGTCCCTAAATCTAAAAAGACAACAATTTCTATAAAACGTCCTTCGGGCGAGAAAGAGAGAGAGAGAGAGAGAGAGAGAGAGAGAGAGAGAGAGAGAGAGAGAGAGAGAGAGAGAGAGAGAGAGAGAGAGAGCAAGGAGCATAACTCTAAAACGAAAACTTGATTAAGTATTAAGAAGCACAGATCAATACAACTTGATAATTAAGTTAAGTAGTTACATTTCTGTGACTCAAATAATTTTCTATACACACGCCATCTACTGACCTGGCATTTACGAGGGCTGTTAAAAAAAATGATCACAACTTTTTTTAGACAACGTAACTTTACTCATCCTCATAATTTTGCTGGTCCTTCTCAAAATAGTTTCCCCTGAATGCGATGCACTTGTCCCAGCGTTTCTGCCAGTCTTCAAAGACATGCTGGAAATCATTTTTATAGATCCTTCTAAATCGCTTCCGCAGCCTTCACCACTGCTTCTGATGATGGATAATGCCTCCCACGAAGGCGTTTCTTCAAGTTGGGGAATAGAGAAGAACCACATAGAGCTAAATCAGGACTATAGGGAGGGTGAGGCATGCACTTCACGTTGATATTTGCAAGATATTCAGCAACAACCCTGGCAATATGCAGCCACGCATTATCGTGGTGCAGCATCCAGCCTGCTTCACGGAAATGTGTTCTTTTGCGCCTGAAATGGACTTGCAATGTTTTCAGGATATCCCTGTAGTATTGTCCAGTTACTGATGTGTGTGCAGATACAACATGCTGATAAACCATTCCATGAATATCAAATAATGAGATGACGATAGCTTTCCCAGCAGAAGCAATCACTTTTGCTTTTTGGGGGATTTGTGATGAAGGAGTTTCTACACTGAGCTTTGCTGTTTGCTCTCAGGATCAAAATAATGTGGCCAAGCTTCATCAGCAGTGATTACGTTTGAAAGAAACTCCGGATCTTCCTCTAACATCAAATTTAACTGCATGGAGACCTGCATGCGAATGTCCTTTCGTTTGGGACTCAACAGTCTTGGAACCCATCGCGCACAAACACGTCTCATGTGTAATGTTTCTGTCACCAACGTGTGGGTGGCACCCAATGAAATGTTCAGTATTTCAGAAAGTGATCTTAAGGCAATTCGTCGATCCTCTCTCACAATGGCAGCAGCAGTGTTGATGTTTTCTTCCCTAAGAGCAGTAACTGGAACACCGGGTCTACCTTTCTTTGATATTGAGTGACTCCCATTTTTGAGCATTTTAAACCACCTTCAAACTCTGCTGTAGGGAAGAGCAGACTCACCATAGGTCTCCTGTAACACTGTATAGAACCCAACTGAAGATCTGTTGAGACGAAAGCAGAATTCAAAGCCGCATATTGTTTCTCGCATCCTTTGCAGCGGTAGGTGATACTGAATATGTCTGGACTTGCCTGGTTCTCACAGGCGGGAACCAGGAATACCAACAATGAAACCAGTACGGCGCGTTTGTTTCACATTAAGCTAATATAATATACGGTTGAATTTTGGTACGAAAAATTATGACACTAAAAAATTATCATAATTATTTATTGAACAGCCCTCGTAATTTACTGAAAACCGTCTTTTGTTCAGTAATGCGAATTTTGAGAATGTCTTGTCTTTGTTTGTATTTGTGTTATTTCCAGTGATTCATTTGTGGTTATTACATTTAATAAGTATCCTGATGGTGGGAGAGATGCACACTCCCGAAACATCGATTTCTATTCGTCTTTTCACCTGGCTTGCTGCCCGATAAGAAATTGAGCATATTCGTCGCCAGGAAAACTTCAGGTCTTATTGTGATTAAATGTCAGCATTTTTCAAAGATTCCACAAGAAGATGTCCAAGAAAATGCATCCACTCCACCGAGCTGGATGACTCAGGCAATTTCGTTTGTGGTCCGCATTCGAGAGGTCAGAGTTCGATTATGGTGGTGGGCCTACCTAACCCATGGATTTTTCCGGGTCGCTAGACAAATGCTGGTTAGGTTAACTACATCTCCCGATTTTCCTGTCCCCTCATTACATCTTTATCATCACTTCATATCATCTCTCATCTCGTGATCATTTTCAGAGTATAAAGTATCGGCGGGAGTATCGGCACTGCATGGTAGGATGATATGCTCCTGGTAAGCAAATCGTCCTGCGGTGGGACGGTCTCAGGTGTCCGTGCCGGCCTCGTGGTTCGTTTCGGGAATATGAGTGAGTGAGTGAGTGAGTGTAGTGTTTAAGGGCCCGTCGACAACGGACACCTGAGACCGTCCCACCGCAGGACGATTTGCTTACCAGGTTAGGTGAGATATCGGTTGTACTGCATAGGCGGGGAGTTAGCAACGGGTTAATAGTAGGGGACATGTCCTCTGCACTGTCGTGCCTCCTTTGCCCGATCGCTCTGTCACCTCTTGCCTCATCCACCTTCCCAGTGACGCCCCACTTTGTCCATAGGTACAATAGACTAGGACTGGAACTCCTTGCCAAGTCCCCTCCGTAGCGTACCTAATTCAATACAGCCATCCCAAACTACCCTTCACATGGATTCTTTTTTCCTAATTCTGATTTTATTAAAATTTGGTCTAGCAATTTTTATTAAATGACTGTAATATTTAAGATATTTTAATAAGAAATGAAATGTATACCTTGAATTCTCTAAGAATATCCTCAGAAGTTCTCTTCATTAATGATAACTTTTGGATAACTGCTAAATCACAAGAGAGAAAGACAATCTTAACATACAAAATGAGGTTCTTATTAAAATACACAGTTTAAGTCAAATATATTTTTGGGTTTTTGTGGAATGAAACATTTCTGAAATATTCCTTGTCGTTTACCTTAATTTTCAATACTGTACTTTTCTTTGATTATTTTTCTATCTCTTCGCCATCATTTAACGCACAAGTTTTAAAAGATTTGACAATCGCTTAGATCCAGTCGCATTCCCACATTCAGGGTGATGAAGCATTTGGAGGAATAAGGACTTGTGAGAATATTTTATACAAGTGTAGAGAAAGTCCTGTGAGTGCAACACAGAAATGTTCTTGCTTTTCTGTCTCTTTTATCAAAAGCTGAGTTTATAGGTCTCCTGAGAAAGCTCTAAAAAGTGTATCATTCCCAGTGAATGACTTAACGCTTGGAAGCATGCTATAAGTATGGTCTCACTGACCCGACATGTTTGAAAATCAGTAAGCCCTAAATTGTAAAAAAGTTCCAAATAGGATGGATAGGGAAACAGGCACAAAAATTTTCAAAGTTGGTTGTCTTCAACTAATACTTTATACTGTCAAGATTCTAAATATAACAATGTACCTTTCTTCTTTGCCTTAGAAACTGATAATAATTGGGTTTAGTACAAGCGAATTGAATGTCTTCGCCTCTGGTTACAAACGGTTATTTTTTAAATACACTTAAAGCCATTACGGTTTCTTTTTATGTTATACGTGTCCTAGCTCCTCGAAATTTAGCTAAATGACCCGAGAGAACAATGGAAAATTTGGAATAAAAATTTAGAAGGCGTGTCCTAAACTTACATGGTGAAGCGAAGCCAAACATTATACCTACGAAGGGTTGAAGAGAAGGTTGTAATGTTGAGCCTCCAAAATTCCAGTCGGAAGTCCTCTTCTTGTCCACGATCCTCTTAGACGAAACGTCGGAGCCAGTCCTTCCCGGCGCTGCGTTATTCAATTGTCGAACTTCTTGCTCCCTGTACAAGCGGCACTAGCGCTACCTAGCGCTCAGCGGCAGCACCCTTAGAAGACTCATAACTAGGCAGCACGGCCGATAATCTAACGAGCTGGAGATGAGCTCGGATGCTGAGGAAAGCCATAGTTACACAAGGTAGATGAATCTTTGGAAGGAGTTGGGCACAAAAGAACACTAATCTCTTCTTGAATGTAACGTAGTTCACGGCGTAACAGCCAGCAAGTGAGCCAGAACCGGAAACCGACTGCCGGCCTCACGCCCACAGAGGTGGGTGATCATCCAACCGATACGCGGAAGAGATGTGGTTAGCACCTCGACAACCTCAGCCGGAAAGTTGGCCTTCTAGACCAGATTTTGCTACCTCAGGAATCTACGTGGGCGCCGTTCCTAAATCCACGTCTTAAAGTTATACTGCTTGCAGCGGGAGAATAAAGCGGATGTAAACAAAGCTACGTGACAGTTGAGCGTAGCGCGCCTCCTTCAGAATTTCCATGATGCTTCCAACGTACATATAGTCCATTGAAAAAGTACTGCTACTGTGGTGTGGAGTCTTGAGTTCGTTTTACTAAAGGGCACAACAAGTGCATACTAAGTATATTTCAACTATAGAAAACATATACTAATAGATAGTTAAGTTAGTCTGTAGTTAAAGTAAATCATGCTGCGCGCGCATATTGAAGCTGACAGGCGTATCCAGTTATGAATGATGGCGGAACTGGTGAGAAATGTTAAACATGTGCGCGAAAAGCCTTTAGGAAGCGGTTTCCAGCATTTATAGTGCACGGATGGAAAAAGAAGAGACCACGTGCCAGATCAGTGTCGGATGTTGTCTGTGATGGGTTTGTGAGGTCGGCAAACCACCGAAAAGTTCATCAATTCCCCAAATTACAACCGAATAGCGTAATTGTGTTGTACAATGCCCCCTACTACAATGTGAGGTTAGAACGCATACCAAACAAGTGACATAACATGGCTACAGAGTAAAAATATAATTTTCCACGAGGGTCATGTTAAGGCGAAATTGCTGGCAATGGACAAGTCTCGTGCTAAAGAGTACGAAAATACGGAGGTAGCAGTTAATTTTCATGGATATTAACAGCGTGCTGCGTGATACTTAGCTCGAAAAATGTGCCTTTAAGGTCGAAAATGTATATTAATATTACACTTAACGAAGCGATTAAGCGATTGACTTTAATAAATACGTGCTTTTGTGTTGAAAATGCATATTAATATTATTAATACATATTAATATTATAGTTAACGAAGCGGTGACAGTACTGTCATTCCGAAGGCATGTGGACGCGGAGTGATTATTCTCTCGTTGGACATAATATGGCAGCCCCGAACGATGGGATTGAACCTGAGCGTCTTCCGTGGTAGGCAACCAAAACACAGCGCTCTAGCCCACTACGTCACGGCGCAGGACCTTCCTAAACACAGAGACATGATCAGGGGAGACGGCTCTGGGGTTACTTGTGAGGTTGCCATTCGGGAGATTTCGGGTTCGATTTCCTTCGGGACTACTGCTCGGATCTTGAGTTTTCGTTGATTCCCGTATCGATAGGCAAACTCTGGGGTAGTTCCTCTTCTTCCTTTAATTTCCTTTCTCCACTGTATCATTGATTTTAACTTGTTTCAGGCTTGTAAGACCAAGCGGTTGTTGTGTTGCGTCAGGAAGTCCAAATATTTATGCTGTCAGACTGCTGAAACCAAGTTTCTCGCAATTGTTAAAACTGGCACGATACTGCCAGGTACCTCCGCGGCCCAAACGCTATTTCCAGACCAAGGTCCTTTGTGCGTCTCCTACTTTTGTCGGCCACAGGCGTCATGAACTGGGTGCAGTTCTGCAGGATGGGATGTGGTCAGGGTTCCGGTTCCTCCCGGAATGTGAGTGTAACTCAGTGTGAGAGAGGTTGATAAAGGAATCATTGATTAAGGACAATTAAATATTAACAGGCCTTTGATTACTGCGCACGCATAGAGTGCCGTATGGGTTCGAGGCGTTTACAGCACACGCAGTGAGGTCCCTGGAAGGGGCAGTGGCCTTGGGAACTCGTTTGGCTCTGTCCCTCAGTTACTGCCGAGACGTCTGAGAGAGAGGTGCAACCAGCTGTTGCGCAACGAGTAATAATCAAATTTCTTGTCAATGAAAATGTTGGTGCGGCTGAAATTCGCCGTCGGTTACTACCACAGTTTGGGGAAACAACCCTTTCATGGTCCAGCGTTAAACATTGGTGCCATGAGTTTAATGACGGACGCGAATTTGGCCACAGTGTTCTAGAACTCGAAAGGTGTCGTCATTGATTTCCTCGAACAACAGGGACAATGACTACGGATCATTAATGCCGCCTACTACTGCGACCTTCTCAGTTAACTTAGAGTTACTTTCCGGTCAAAACGTCGAAGTAACCCTATCAGAAACGTGTTGAGTATGCAGGATAATGCCAGACCACACACTGCAGCAACAACACAGCAAAATTTGGCCGAAATGCACTAGACTGCCCTTCCACATCCACCCTACAGACCACACCTCTCACTATGTGACTTTTTCAGGTTTGGTACACTCAAATAAGCTCTTGGAGGACATCGTTTCTCAACCAATGAGGAGGTGAAAGACTTCGTGTACACGTCCTCGTACTTTTTTTGAAACTGGCATTAAAAACTGCCTGTCCGTTGGAACAAATGTATAGAAAATATGGGTGAATATGTAGAAAAGTAAAAAAAAGTGTTAATTTCAATTATTCTTCATGAATTCCCGCAAGGGAGGGGATTCGTCCCCTTCAGCTGCCGAGGTGCGGGCGCTGCAGATCTTTAGCAGTCGTCGTACCTCTGACGTTACTAGAGGAACCTCGGGCCGAACTGCCGAGCCCCTCCCGTAGGGGTTTTTCGGATTGTGTTGGACTCGAGGGGGCAGTGTGTTCCCGACACCCACGGGGAATTGGGTACCTCTGGCCAGGCTACGGCCGCCCGGAGGGGGTAGAGGGTTGCCTAATAAGTCCCGGGTACTAGCCTGCAGAGCTAGCAGAAGGTGTGCTATATCACCAGGTGGACCAATCGAGGTTATTCGGTAGTCTCCCTGCGGGGTTGACGCGCGTAAGTGGAGTATCCATTTCCGCCCGTCTTGACGTTGTAGTCGATGGGAGGCCTTTTACACTCAAGGTATTGCCCCATGGAAAGACCCCGGAGTTTTCATCGCTCTCGGGTAGAAGGAGGCCAGGTCCTTGGTCATACGGGTCCAGGACTAATAAGTCCGCGCCGTGGCTCAGTGGTTAGACCACTTGGCTCTCACCAAGGCGGCCCGGGTTCGATCCCAGGCGACCGCAAAGTGAGATTTGTGGTGGACAACACGGCGTTGGGGCGGCTTTTCTCCGGGATCTCCGGTTTCCCCCGCCATCTCATTCCACCGGTGCTCCATCTTCATCTCATGTATCATCAGTGTCACCGCCTGCGGTGCCGTATGTAGTAAAAGCGGGCGTTAAACACTACACATTTCATTTCATTTCCAGGACTAATGGTCCAGGACTGTCGTTAAATAAATATTCTTCCTGAATAAATTTTCTGGAACGAAAGGCCTGTTTATATTTGATTGCCCTAATAAGATTTATAATTTAAAAAGAAGTTACTATTACCAAAACTACATCCCCTCAATATTTAACACCACTTCAAAAAATATTAATTTTATTATAGGCTACAGTTCACTTAAGTGACCCATAATTTCTGTAACAAAGACACACGTTTTGCAGACAGGGAGATATGTTATTATGGTACAGTCTAATTTTGGTCAGCGGTATTAATTTTTGGACGTGAGTGTATCAATAAGAGTTTAACCAAGAGCTCTGCTTGTTATATTTATAACTTCTGAGAACTTTTCTTTTAATTGAATCTCATTACATTTTTCAGATTTTATATTCATCTCTTTTGCTTCGCTTCTCTCGCATTTCTTTAGTCAGGAAACTGGATTTCCTGCCGAGAGAACAAAACACAAACACACACCTGCAAATACCTCGTACCGCCTTCCTTACACAATCACAGTCTCTGTCTCCTTTTTTCCTTCCGCAAAGAGCACAGCCATCAAATTATTTTGGTAGATGGATGGGGTAGAATCTGTTTTTTTTATCTTACGTTTTTTCCCCCATAAATAGAACGGAGACTATTTCCTTTCGCGTTCTGTTTTCCTGGAGACAATAATAAAAGCCTTGCATATTCTTGCTTGCCAGCTGAATGCAGATTCTAGGTGCAATTTGTGGTACAGTGTACCGAACGACTGCAAAGCGTTCTCTGTCGATATATTTGAAGCTCTCATTAAAAATAATGAAAGGAGATGATATCACTGTTAAGATGTATACCTTTTAAATTATATTTATAGCAGCACTACTGTAGCTATATGCATTAAAGGATTCTAAATTAAAAGAATCTCTCCTCATTCTTTATAAAATAATTGCACAAGTTTTAAGAAAGATGAAATGGAGGCACGCTTGTGGGGATGATACAACGTTTTGAAGATATGGCAAAATAAATAAAGCCCTATCTCACAAAGTCTATAGGCTTTTTATTGCTAATCCTCCTTTAGTCCTATAGCTTCCAACAGCCTAATGACGAAAGAAAGATCTCCTGATAAGTTTTTGTACAAGCAAGCTCAACCTCCATCTCTAGAAATGCTCATAGTCTCTACCTACGTATAGAAAAGGTGGGATAGTTATCAATTGAAAAGGTAGATATCTCAGGCAGGGTTGTGAGGAGATTAATTACAGTAGGTGAAAGTTTTGAAGTATTGTTGCCATCTCTTTGGCCACGTAATTATTAAATATTGTAATAGCTACATAGTTTCACGTCCTGGGCCGTGGAATGGTCGGCTAAGGCGTCATGCTTTGGTTCCCTGCCACGGAATGCGAGAGTGCGGATTTTAAGTCCCAAGTATAAGGCCGGTGCCCACTCAGCATCGTGGTCTAACGTGAGCAAACGCGGCACCGAACGCGCGGACAACTTTCGCCTGTCTAAATGTTGATTTAACATGTGACAAACACGTTCTTTTGACATGTTCATAGTCTCTGCTACGTCTCTCTCACTTTAATTCGACGGTTGTCTAGTACCATTTGGTGCACTTTCGCGATGTTCTCGTCGGTAGTTGCAGTTCTGTACGTCCCGAAAGTTCGTCGTTTCCCAAGCTCTTACCGCCACATTTAAATTCAGCTGCCCAAAATTTTACTGTGGTAAATGATGATGCAGAGCCTCCAGACACAGAATCTAACTCATCTTTGTTTTGCGTAGGCGTATTGCCTTTCAAAAACAAATATTTATTGACAGCTCGATACTGCACTTTGTCCATTTTCATAAAAACTCTCACATCAACTCACTCAAACGACTGTGGAAGTCTAGAAAATATGAAATCATTAGAATTGTACAAAAAAATAAAGAGAAGCTGGCGACGAGAAGCACACCTAGATTACTGCAATGAGCAAGAGAGAGAGAAGGGCTAGCTTGGGTGAGAATAGGAACAATATTTATAAGACGGATAAGAGGCAGTTAAAGGGGAATTTGTGAATTGTGTGATGGAAAAAGAAGTATAGAACACTATGTAACAGAATGAGGAGGCTGCAATATGAAGACAAAAGGTGTGGGTGGAAAAATGGGAAAAAGTAGAGAAGAGGATGGCAGCTATAAAAATATTAACAGGAAAAGATAAACAGAAGGTAGGAGGTATTGGTGAGTTCTTACAGAAGGTAAAATAAAAATGGGCAAGAAATGTAAAGAATATAAGAAAGGAAGATGGGGGAGAAAGAAAGGGGCTAATTAAGTAACAAGTAGGTATGAAATTTAAGAGCTACCTAGCAGAGCAGAAGACCAGGATGTCATGTAAGCCTTGGTAGCAACAAGGTAACGACAAATAAATGTAGTCAAAAAATGTAAATTGTAAAAAATTGTATAATTTTTGAATATGCACAATAAGTAAATAAATGAATAAATGAAGGAATGAATAAGTGAATGAATAAATGAATGGATGAACTAATGGATGAACGAACGAAGGAAGGAAAAAAGGAACGAAGGAACCAAGGAACGAAGAAGGAACGAAGGAACGAAGGAACGAAGGAACTAAGGAACGAAGGAGGAACGAAGAAGGAACGAAGGAGGAACGAAGGGATGAAGGGACGAAGGAGGAACGAAGGAGGAACGAAGGGATGAAGGGACGAAGGAGGAACGAAGGAGGAACAAAGGAGGAACGAAGGGACGAAGGGGCGAAGGAGGAACGAAGGAGGGACAAAGGAGGGACGAAGGAGGAACAAAGGAGGAACAAAAGAGGAACGAAGGGACGGAGGAACGAAAGAGGAACGAAGGGACGAAGGAAGAACGAAGGAGGAACAAAGGAGGAACGAAGGAGGAACGAAGGAGGAACGAAGGAACCAAGGAGCGAATGTGGAACGAAGGAGGAACGACAGAGAAACGAAGAAGGAACCAAGGAACGAAGGAGGAACGAAAGAGGAACGAAGAAGGAACGAAGGAACCAAGGAACGAAGGAACGAAGGAGGAACGAAGGAGGGACGAAGGAGGAACGAAGAAGGAACGAAGGAACCAAGGAACGAAGGAGGAACGAAGGAACCAAGGAACGAAGGAGGAACGAAGGAACCAAGGAACGAAGGAGGAACGAAGGAGGAACGAAGGAACCAAGGAACGAAGGAAGAACGAAGGAACCAAGAAACGAAAGAGGAACGAAGGAGGAACGAAGGAAGAACGAAGGAGGAACGAAGGGACGAAGGAACGAAGGAACGAAGCATCGAAGGAACGAATAATCCATCCATAACAACTGAGCGTCCAAAATGGTTGAAACTTTGGTAACTGTCACTAGCTTTTATTTACGAGTGCTACCATCTTCACGTTGAGGTCGGAAACTTTTCAGATCACCCTCGTATGTTTGTTTCTTGTTATTCAGGTAACTTAAGAAAAATTGAACATCGGACTAAGACATCTATGAGTTAATCAATAGTCAAAGAGATTATGATATACTGTCTCAGACACTGTGTTAGAGTAGGCACTCATGGAGAATAATTTGTTTTTGTTTTGCAAATTTTAACATTTATATTGACTTTGTTAGAGATAATTCGAATCTTTGGAGAGATTACTCATGTGTAACATGTAAAAGACCTATTTTTCAGTAATAAAGGTATTGCGTAATAATGTGTTCTTTTCCTTATAATATCGGATAAATAAATGAGGTTAAAGAAGTGACAGGTTGTGATTCAAAGAGTCGGAGATAGTTGAGGCTTAAGCTAGGTGATCTAGTGAAATAGTAGTTTTTGTTTAATTTACAGCCGGAAAGGAAAAGTTGGCGGTAGTGCTAGAAAGTGCATGGTAACTTAATGACGGTTCACTGTTGTTAAGCCTGGAGTCCGTTCTTGTTTCAGCTGTCGAAATTAATGTTGCAATGGTTTTCAGAATGCCCAAATAGAGCACGAAAACTTATCCTCATCGATCCCGGGAAGCCTACAACCTTTAGTCTCTGTGTTCAAAGAGCTTAGAATTTCCTTTTAAAAGAAAGATTATGCCTCGAAAGGATTTGAAGCTCTTTGGCAAAATCTTTCTGATTCCTGCCGATGTGGGAAGCAAGGCTCTAATGGAGCAAACCTGAGGCAGGAAAAAGGGAACTTTTTGCTTCGCATTCTTTGTCTTCAAGTTTCTCACTTGAGTGGATAACCTAATGGATTCAGAGTAACGCCCATTCGATGGGAGGAATCGGACCTGACAAAATGAGGGATGACGTTAGAGGGTGCTGCGTCATCTCAAGGAATTAGACGTCATCGGGGTAATCTTCTTTGTTGTCAAAGAGGTGTTTAGATCCTTACCACGACAGAATCAGGTGCTTTGTCCATAGCTCACTTCACTGGCAGCTCACCTCCAATTAATTATAAGAGTTTCCTAAGTGATGGTGTAGGGGTGAGCTGTGAAAGTCACGTGCTCTGTTCCATTTACTATTTTTGAAACATTTACAAATTACGACTTAGTAAAGTGCAGTCAAATTTTTAAAGAACATTTCTCTTTGTGATGGATTGTAAATTTCATCCCTTTTGAAAAATAAATGAACTTCTTTCCTGCATAAAAAGAACAACTGGGAAATAGTTAAAGCTATAAAATATTTATTTGAAAAATTGCAGCCTTCAACGATATTTACAATTTTTATGCAGTAAGAGTTAGCTTATCAGTTATAGATTAATTACTTAACACGATGATAACCTCATGACAATTTCCAGAAAATTTAAAATGTACCTACTATTAATTTGTCCTGTAAATATGTCAAAATATATAGCACTTTAATAAAATATCTTTGAAGTATTTTTGCAAAAATCAAAATGATCAAAAGAATTTTCAAATACACGATAAGGAATACTTTTTTGAAATTATATATTGTGAATCAAACTTTATAGGCAGTTTTAGTTAATTGATGGAAATTAATAATTTCTCCACACTAGCCGTGTATTGGCTAAGGTTTTTGATGGATAGAGTCAACTTGCCAACGTGCCGTCCTGACATTAAATTCTCCAGTTGACTCATATATTTCCTCGCTAGACCACTAGGGGCTCTCGCATCCGAGATACACCGTTCGTGGCGACTTACTATCGTAAGTACTTGAGTCCCAGGCTTCATCATTTAACACTTATTATATTAGTTAATTGATGCAAATTAATCATTTCTCCACACTTGCCGTACATAGGCTAAGGTTTTTGATAGATAGTCAACATGAAAAATTCAATGCCATGGCCGGGATTTGAACCACGGATCTCCTGGTTTCCGTGCAGTCGCTCTTAACCTTTGAGCCATGGCATTGAATTTTTCAAGTTGACTCTATCAAAAACCTTAGCCTATATATGGCTAAGGATTGAAGAAATGATTAATTTCCATCAATTAACTAAAATAATAAGAGTTAAATGATGAAGCCTGGGACTCAAGTACTTACGACAGTAAGTCGCCACAAATGGTGTATCTCGGATGCCAGAGCCCCTAATGGTTTACCAGGAAAATATATGAGTCAACTGGAGAATTTAATGCCAGGACGGCACGTTGGTCATGATAGCTCAAAGGTTAAGAGCGACTGGACGGGAGCCAGGAGATCCGTGGTTCAAATCCCGGCCATGGCATTGAATTTTTCATGTTGACTCTGTCCATTTATAGGCTGTATTTTTCATAAAATGTTATTATATTACTTTTGTTAATTTATATGTCTGCTTAACAGGGGACAAAACCTCCAGAAATTCAAAGCAAGCTACAGTTTTAAAGTGAGCTTTTATGTGTGAATGAAGTAAATAACTAAATTCTACATGTACATTAGGAACATCAGATAACAGAGAAGTTTGCTGAAAACTAAAGCAGGAGAAACGTTCATTGTTTATAAAAATCTCGCTATGAAATCTAATTAAAAGCAATGTGAAAATTCTAAATATAATATGTACATTTACAAACTAGAATGATCAGGTTAGGAAATGAAAACACTGAGTAGAACTTTTAGCAATAACTAGAGTACAGATTTTTAAGCAAAATGCTTATGAATGTCATAAGTGCTTTTTGCTGAAATACGGCGTTTCCATGCTTTATTTTATGATTTTTAATTAAAATAGCTTATTTTATCCAAATCATATTAACTTAAAAGTAAACTTCCACTCCTAGCCATCATTGTCTCGCCAAAAGTGTCAGGAGGCGATATAAAAACGTGGATCTTTTGTCTCTAGCGTAAAGAAAGTGTACTGTCACCGATTAGAGTTAAAAAATTTCATGAATTCCTTCCAAATTTGTCTTTACCTCTTCAGCCAGTTTTAACTCGATCGGGTTCTTGGTTAAAGGCTGTGTCATTCTACCCAAAACATTTCAATGGATAAAACAAGTGTTGTAATTTTAGATGCAAAAGATACAAGAAACATCGCCGCAGCACAAGAATGGTTTGCTAATATTGGCATTCAAGATAAGATAGAGTACATCCATAACCGCTTCTCCAAAATACCTGCTACTTTAACACAGTTGGAAACTCGAAATAATACATTGAAGCATTCATTTTCTTTGATACACGAAATTTCAGTAACGTTGTCTTCAGAAATTAACAATATTGCTAAAACTGCCTTTAATAAACTCAGTAAGGTATAAATGAAAAATCCTAGTTACAAGATACTGTAAAATTTCTACAAAACTTACTGGTACAGAAACGTACATATATCTAAGGGAAATTCAATCAAAAAGAAATATGGTGCTTTTCGCATGTTCCAGTAACGTCATGCGACGTTGAGGGATCATTTTCACAGTATAAAGATATTTTTCACTGCAAAACGCAGGAGCTTCCCACAAGAAAATCTCAAAGGGGTCCCGGGTTCCATTCCCGATGGTGGGGGTGAGGTTTTCTCCGACCAAGATAATTCCTCATCTTCCCCAGAGTCTGGAAGTATAAATGAGAGTGTTGATGTGTGCGTGATCTAATGATTAAAACCAGTCGAATACAAGTTAACGCCTTTGATATGTTCCAAAAAAGAACGGCTGCCAATATGACCATTGCAATTAAAGGCGAGGTTAAAAAGATCTCAATATAGCTCTCTCGTGCTCTGTAACAAGCATAAGGTAAAAATTCTACCAAAAAATACGTTTATGATTAAAGTTTTATTTTTCATTTGTTTATTTCGGTGCTTATTTGTTTCATTTTTTCGTGCTTATTTGTTTGCTTACTTCATCATTTGATTTTGCTTACACATCCGGGCTCTAGCAATAATACAGTCTTCTGAATGAATCTATACCTTAAATAATCGTATAAATTATTAGTTTATTGTGCTAAAAGGGCCTTTGCTCATTATATTTTTTTAATCTTTGAGTGGATATTCAGAGACCTTTTAAACATATATTTCAAGTATAATTTCTATGTTGAATTTTTGTGCGGACTCTTAAGTACTGGTAGGAAGCGTTAAATAGACTAAGTATTTCAGAATTTAAACTAACAAATATAATAATATCTCATAAAATTGCCGATCTAAAATAAAAGTTATTTGAAATAACAGAAAGTTTCATTTTGTTCAGACCTATAGATTTTGTAAGGTAAAGTTTGTTCTATATTTTCATAGTTCACCAGCTGTCCAAAATGGTATAAAATTAGTCATGTTTGATTGAATATCCTCAGAAGTCCTCTTCATTCTGAATGGCCTTTCAATAACTAGTAAACTGTAACATCTAAACAAAGTTTTACACAATGATCACAAATGGTTAAAGCAAATCATCACATAGCGACTGGCTCTTAAAGGATTTTATTATGATTAACCCCACTGTAGTCCCAGATTCCCAATCTGCAATAAAGTAAGATATAAAAGATTTCAATACATGCTAACATCGGCTAACGTGAGGTAGAGAGAGGAGAAATCTTTCTAAGGAATAACTTGTTGAGGTTATGTAAATTAAACCTAATGTTTCTAAATATTCGTCTCTGGATTTTGGGTACCTCTAAACGATTATTCCAGTAAAATTTCTGTATTTTTTGTTGTTGTAAATGTTGGAGTAATTCCTCTATTAGCTCCAAGTAAAAAATAATGTTATGTTAGAAATATTATATGAACACAATTTAACTTTTGGTACAAGTTATGTATAAAAAGTAAATAACATTGTTTCAAATGGAATACTTCCTCTACCTTCGAGCGTATGGTAGAGAAATCGAACAGAGTGTTTGTCGCAGTGGAATTGTACATTCCCTTTGTTGCTGTAATGCGCTTGAAAAATCACATTTTTAGAGAGAATAAACGAGACAATTTGTTACTTGTATGTCGTTTGTGGGAGGTTCACAGCTGAATCAACAGTAATATATTCATAATTAGTCCTATGATTGTACACAAGGTTGCGCTGTGCGCTAATGGTTATGGCATCAGTGTAACCTGATTAAAGCGCTATTCAATTATCTATTTGTCTCCACAGTGAAAAATGAACAAGCAGGTTCATCTAGCTCGCCATCAGTGAAATCCTGATAAATAAAACCTATTTTAGCTTTAGTAGGGCAACAGCAACCCTCAAGTAACGAAAGATTCAAAAAGATAAACAGAACATGTGACAGTTTTTAACACGTTGGTAATGCCAACTTTGGTTTCTTGTAGAATGTGACAATCGCTTCATTCAAGAAGGCCGTGAATTTGATAATGCTTGTATAAAATGGCGGATCATTTGAACATAAATATAGCCTATACTAAACCTGTAGAAATTTTAAAAGTACAGATAGATGACGTAATGGGGAGGGTTAAAGAAAGCAATACCCATTGTCCGATAATAATGAACAAAGAGATTCCTGGTTTATTGTATGTAGATGATTTTGCGGTAGTAGCAATTTCCGTAATAGGTCCACAAAAATCGTTTGAGGCACTTCATAGGTTTTGCGCTGACTGGAGATAAAGAATAAACAGCCAAAGTAAAAAATAATGGTATTTAAAAGAGGATCGATACTGAGGAAAGCAGAGGAGTGCTACATAGGAGATCAAAAGTTAGAAGTGTTAAAGGAGTATGACTATTTAGGTGTAAGGGTGTGTAGCAGTGCAGGGTGGGCCGCACATACCAGAAAAGTAATAGACATGGCAGGTCGGCGCTGACAGGGGTAAGAATATGTAAACATAAACTGGAGATGTCAATTAGATGGTTAGAACGAATGTATGAAGCGGTCGTCGAATCCAGAACAATGTATGCAGTGAAGGTATGGGGCACATCAGTGATAGGAACACAATTAGGCCAGATGTGTGGATTATTTTGCAAAGAACTACTAGAGCTGGTTAATACAAAAGGGAAGGGAATAATAATAGAGGGAATACTGAAATTTTGGTATAAGTGTATTAAAAGGCACAAAGGAGAATTACTGAATCTGTGCATGAAGCACCAGAAAACCATATAGAACACAAATAGTTGGTGGTCGGAATTGGAAAGAATGGTATCGAAGATAGACATGGGAGATTTGTGGAGCAGAGGAGTCAAATCATAGTGGTTTTTGGAAGGAAGTGGAACTAGAGAACAAAACATGATCGGCAGGAGATATGAGAAAGTATAAAAGAAAAGAAATCTTTGAAAATTTATAAGCATTAAAGGCAAAACAGGGTAGGGAAAAATATGTAGATCAATGTGCCAAAACTGGAAGAGAAGACATAGCATGGATGAGAGTAGGAATAATATATCTAAAAGGGTTGAGAAGTAATGAATGTGAATTTTGTGGAGATGAAGAGAGCACTGTTCATTATCTGATAGAATATAAGGAGTTAACAAATTGCAGGAGAAAAATATGGGATAAGAAATGGGACAGTGTGAGCAAAGAGTAGGTGGCATTATGCATTTTAACGGGGATGGGTGAAAATAAAAATAGATGTATAGGAGAATTGTTATATAGGTTAAGAGAAAAGTGGGTTAGAGTAAAAGGAGCGAAGATCAGGAAGAAATGACACCAAGCTGATCAGGCAGGGGACCTGAGTCAGCGAGTAAATCCGGGGTCAGCAATTTCATGTATTTGTACAGGATATATAATAATGCATGTCCGATGTTAGCCATTGTACTGAAACTGTAATGAATATGTAAAAATAAAATATCTAAATAAATTATCATATCATACAAGTACAGAGAGAATGAAATGAAAATCATCACACGAAAAATCAAGAAATCAAGATGACATTGCATACAACAAGTTCTTGGACTGGTGCAAGGCAAAGCACATGCAAAATACGAGATTATGTTGAAAATATGTTTTAAGCATTCTTTGAAGAAAATGCTAAAATATGTACATATTCAACACTGTGGGCAAACTACTTAATGATAAACCGTATCTAAATATAAACAAGAATCACAATGACTACACGACTACAAACCTTTAGCATTTTTGAAACGTATGTATGAAATTTACAAGGCCAAAAGATCCACAATAACCAAAGAAAAAATCGACATACTTGACGAAAACTAATGATACATTTCCAAGGAATAACTACGGTATGGCGCATGTAATGTCATGCATTGAAATTGTGTAATAAATACGTTAATTGCAGTTTGACGACGTTGGAATTTTGTGACTATTAGCCTTAGTTCGTGCGTGGGTCAACAGAAGAAAGAAGTTGTCAATATCGCAAATGCGTGACTCCATCACTTCAGTTTAGTTAAATGGCGGACAGAGGTAGGTAGACGCTAGAGCAAAAAAAAAAAAAAAAAAAGTGAAAACTGTTCTTTTACGCGGAAACGAAGAGTGCAGTAGAGACGCAACGACGTGGACGTTCTCGTGTTCATTTTCGTACGAGGTGGCACCCCTGCCGCCAGACAGGGTATACAGTAACCACACAAACTGAAACCCACGGCTATAGTTTAGAGCAAAAGCGACGTCGTGTCAACACAAAGCTTACTACAGAGAATATAGAGACTGAGAGACTGGTTGTAACACGAAGTCCCAGGAAGTACACGAGACAAGCTTCAGCTGAATTGAGCATCTCACGTCGTTCGCTTCAAAGGAATATTGTAAATTATGGAGGAAAGTTAGTGTATGGTGTGCGATATCCAGCCATGGAATCATTAGACTAATCTTCAACGCCGCGCTACATGGACATGCTGTAGAACAGCTTTCTTCCTGAACTTTATGCAACAGGCTTACCAATGGAGACACAATCGTTCATGGAAGATGGAGCAAACGTTATTCTGGATTTCCTGCATCAATATTTCGGGCTCTGTGATGTCCCATCGATATTCAGAACGTTTACAGGTTGCTTCAATATGGCCGCCACACAGATTTGAAGGAGGCAGCCTACCGCAACAAACCACGCAATTCTACTGCAACTGCTAGCAGCTACAACCACATTTTTCCATGGAATAGCAGAAGAACTTAGTCGTAGAGCGGTAGGAAACGTCATAGTTCGTCTCGAAGGGGTTTTACGTCAACAAGGTGGACATATTGAACATGTACTGCACGCTCACTGAGCATACACTTTCTGATAATTAATGTAAGAAAGAAAAATGTAACCTGCTTTGTTTATTAAAATTTATATAAACAATTTTCAGTGTATGATATTTGGTGTGCCACACTGTATTTCAAACAGCAATAATTGCGCGATCAACATTTCAGTTTTCTCAAAAAATGATTAAGTTTTGAAAAAGTTGTAATCTGTTAACTTATTAAATTTTTGTTACGTTATTCTCATCGTTTATATTTTCACTGCCTCCCTTATGTATAATGTTGTGGTTTTCTAAGCGTTACGTTGTCAACACTGATGCTACGCAATGCAAATGAACATCGCAATCCGATGAATATCATGACCATGAGAAATGTAAAGCAATATCATATATTTATATGTAATTTATAATATCTCTATAAATATTCAGGATTCTAAAACTAGTGTATGATGCACGGGTTAAACGTATTTTATTTTATTCGTAGGACTCGGCCTGCGGCGGCCTCGTTTGGGAATCACACCCGCTCACAAAATGTAGTCTTCTATTTAACCATTGTATCATAAATAAGACTCCATATGCTTGACTATGAATAATATAACTCACGAATAGTTGATTATAAACTAATTGAAACTTAGGTTCACCATTTTCTAGAGATTTAGAAACAGGGGTGGCTGCTGCTTAGGAGCACAAGAGCACGTGAACCCCCAATATTTGTCTTGTAGAAGCCCTTTTCCTCTTTTCTTTCGTTATTTGTATTTACCGCGCTCGTTGCTTAATGTGTAGTAAGTAGAAGGCCATAGCATGAGTATATGGCAACGTTGTAGATGGCACACTTCTCTTGTGCTAGCACATAATGTAACGTTTAAAGCTCTGCGCATGCGTAGACGACAAATGCTACAGACAGGCATTGGTTGAGTACGCCCAGATCAGAGCACAGTTTCGATGTGCACGTTAATTTACATTGGCAACACCAGAGGAGTTCTTGGTCATCTCTGGGAGGTGCTACTGTCTATAGAGTGCAACTATCTCCAAACACAAATAATTTTTACAACTCCTGGCGCTATCAGCCTTTGCTTTGTTACTTTATGTTGCTTTGAATACGGCGTGTTTTTACAGTCCAGTTTCTAAACAGATGTTTTGTTTTAAACACTGTGATAAACTTGGAATTTGTAGATAATCAGTAGGTAAGACAATTGTGAGTTTCTTAGTACATCAAGTACAACCAGTGCTTTTGCGCAAAAAAATTACTCTTTGTGGTGTGCAGCGACCGATCGCGAGGTTTTTTGAATCTTTGTGACTATTGAACTTCTCTCAAGAGGTAGCTACGAACTCGGTGGATTCCATTTTAAGGAATAAAATAGATAAAGTGACTTGCGAACAAAAAATGTAATAAAGCGACTGGGACGTCCACAGCCCAGTTCGACAATTAAGCGTGTTACAAAACTCAGAAGCGGGATTATGGGTGCAAATTTAACAATGTATATGCAAGCTGTAAACGGCTATGCGGTTGCAGTATTAGAAATGCGCTTTTTAGCTTTTCGTGCCTTCTGTTTAGCTCTGAAGTGAGTTAAGTTAACCAATGGCACGACAGCCCTAACAGGACCAAGGCTTACCAACCCGACTGCCGGCCTCACGCCCACTTGCACACGGAAGATTTGAGCGATCATCCAAATGATGCGGGGAGGAGATGTGGTCAGCATTTCGGCATCCCCCAGCCGGAACATTGGTTTTCGGGAACAGGGTCGCTTACTTATCCTAAGTCTTTCACTTTCCTCACGATGCTGAGGGGCACTGGTCCTATACCCGGGACCTAAAATCCACACCCATGGGTGGAATCGAACCCGGGCCGCTTTCCGTGGCCAGGGACCAAGACATGCTGCCTTAGCCCGCTACGTCACGGCGCAGGACTAGTTCTGAAGTGAGTAATTGGACAAAAGTAGCATGTGCCGACTTGGTATATCTTAGTGAAAAGATAAAGAAGCACGCGAATTCACGCTGACGTAAAAATGCATGTATTTAGTTCGCCATGTTTGGTCGTGTGAATATTAATGATCAGCTTACAGATTGTCACTAAAGCGACACAATAAGTAATCTGATAGAAATAGATACATTCTTTCTATGCTAATAGATTGTATAAACATTTGTGGGGCATTTGAGTTAGCACTCATTAGTAGTAGCGGATAGTGCTATTGTGCATTTTAAGTGTAGGTCTTGTGAACACCAACTCTTTTATTCCACTAGCCGCTACTGTTTAAAAATATTTTCAAGAAAATCCCCCTTAAAACCAGCCTTCATGTGGACATTTTTTCAATATTTTTATTTTGGCTCAAACGATGTTCATTAAAATACCATATGTTTATAAAAGTTTAAAGACAAACGATTTTTATTTCTTAATAATGCAACTAGAGCAAGATGACTGTAAAGTGCTTAAAAATATGACTATCGCTATCTACCATATTCTCATCGTATTTATGAAGAAACTAGCTTGACCCGTCAAACTTCGTACGGCCAATAAGAGTTGTCTGAACTTAGATATATAAACAAAACTAATTCGGATTAGTTAGATATTTATTCTGCAATTGGGGGTGAAGTTTAACTAAATTATAATTGTGCTGTATTTAACCAATTTAAAGCTTTCTAATAAACAATTTTGTGTGGAAATTAATTGTACGTAATAGTGGTTCGAACTATAAAGCCCAGGCCTTAATGTACTTACACCATAGTAAGTCGTGGTTAAGGTAGTTGTCTCGAGTGTTTATGACAACTCCTAGTGGTTTACCGGGAGAAACACGAGTCAGTTGCAGAATTGAATGTAATGTTAGCGCGTTGGCCATAGTAGCTCAATGGTTTAGAGCGGCTGGACGAAGGCCAGAAGATCCGTGGTTCAAATCCCAGCTATGGCATTGAATTTTTCAGCCCGGCTCTACTCTTTCATTGAGCGTCCTACACACGGCTACTGTGAAAGAACACTTAATTTCCATTAATTGACCTAATAGTGGTCCGAACTATAAAGCCCGGGCCTTAAAGTACTTACAGCATAGTAAGTCGCCATTAAGGTAGTTGTCTCATGTGCTTAAGAGAACTCCTGGTGGTTTGCCAGGAAAAACACGAGTCAGTTGGAGGATTTAATGTAATTTTAGCACTTTGGTCATAGTAGCTCAATGGTTTAGAGCGGCTGGACGGAGACCAGAAGATCCGTGGTTCAAAACCTGGCTATGGCATTGAATTTTTCTGTCTGCCTCTGACCTTTCAATATTTTTTGTCCCTTTTGTGGCGCGTAAGTATAAAGATGATGCTTTTTCGACGCGCGAACACACGAGGTGTAATTTGTCCATGAGAGAAACATGGAAACTCCAAGTTGATTCCGTAAACCTCCCAACGATTGCGCTTGCAATTTATTTATGGTCATCGCAAAGGCCAACTGCACGGGAAATTGTAGATGTCTGAAATCAAAAGGCAAATCCGTTGGAATCAACGGAATACGTGGAATCAAGATATCCTTTATTTTGTACTTTCCCTTGATGACTGTTGCCACGATGACCTTATTGATTAGCTTTTCCACAGTTAATCTCTTTCCATTGGACAGTCGTGGTTGGTTAATGTTATGTAGCACGATCATTACTGATCTTACTTTTAATTTTAAATTGTGGGCTGGGATTCCAGGCAATTTTAATGAATTTAAAAACTCTATGGTATAGTTGACTACTTTATTCTGGTTTATAACTGTATTATAAACATCGTAGACGTTTACAGCAGTTGAGATTAGATTATACCACCAACGTTCCAGAGGCAGGAAGGAAAACACGAGGGCTGTTCAATAAAGCTGATAGCTTAATGTGAAACAAACAGGCCGTAGTAGTTTCATTGTTGGTACTCCTGGTTCCCGCCTGTGAGAACCAGGCAAGTTCAGACATGTTCAGTATCGCCTACCGCTGCATTGGAGGTAACATGTAGTTAAAGTTGATGTTAGAGGAAGACCCGGAGCTTATTTCAAACGCATTCACTGCTGATGAAACTTGGCTACATGATTTTGATCCTGAGAGCAAACAGCAACACTCAGTGTCAAAATCTCCTTCATCATCAACCTCCAAAAAAGCAAAAGTTGTTGCTTCTGCTGGGCAAGATATGGTCATCTCATTCTTTGATATTTATGGAATGGTTTATCAGCATGTTGTACCTGCACACACATCAGTAATCGGACAGTACTACAGGGATGTCCTCAAAACATTGCAAGTCCATATCAGGCACAAAAGACCACATTTCCGTGAAGCAGGCTGGATGCTGCACCACGATCATGCGCGGCCGCATATTGCCATTGTTGCCGCTGAATATCTTGCAAAAATCAACGTGAAATGTATCCCTCACCCTCCCTATAGTCCGGATTTAGCCCCATGTGACTTTTATCTATTCCCTAACTTGAACAAACGCCTTCATGGAAGGCATTATTCATCATCAGAAGCACTGGTGAAGGCTGCGGAGACGATTTTGAAGGATCTCTCAAAAATGTTTTCCAGCATGTCTATGGAGACTGGTAGAAACCCTGGGACAAATGCATCGCATTCAGGGGAGACTATTTTGAGAAGGACCTTCAAAATTATGAGGATGAGTAAAGGTACGTTGTCAGAAAAAAATTGTGATCAATTGAAAGCCCTCGTATTTTCATAAGTAGTTCCAAGATTGCAACAGGCGCTGGCACAAGTGTATCATATCTGAAGGAAGTTTCTTTGAAGGGAATAAAGTTGATGCTGAAGAACAAATAATGATTTTTTATGAAATAAGAAAATTCTCAGTATATTTTAATCACGCCTCATATACATAATTATAGTGTACGCATTTCCAAGTAAAGGATTTGGAATGGGGTGAGATCCTTGGAATTTACTAATTCTGGTGTTTATCCCACCTTCATTTCTACTTAAATCTCATATGGAACTGCCAAACTCCAATAATTTTTCTACATACTTATAATTCATAAATAGTAGAGAAAGAAGTTATTAAGTTTGTTAAAAAAAAAACAATCTATCAATGTCTTACTTTTTCTGGCTTCTTTAAAGATAGAAGGCGTATTTACTTCGGATAAAATTGTATTCCAGGATTTATTACTGAGCAAGTGGGGTTTTGCAAAACATTGTTTTAATATGTTTCTATAGGTAATAATAATGATGATGGAGATGATACATCATGTTTGGTTTTTTAAAGTCTAATGTAGGTATATATAATGTTTACAGCCGAGCAGTTCCGTTTGATAAACCCTGCGTGTGTTTACAATCGAAACTGTGCTACCGTTGATGGTATAAATTTCAGTGTTGTGAAAGAAGAAAAAAAGAATGGCGTTGCAACATTTTGCGAACCAGCCACTGGAAGTCCCTGATACGCGCCCTCATCCGGCGGCCTGCTCCCCTCTACGCCCGTTTGTGGTCATTACTGTATGGGGCATGTCAGCTGCACTTGATGGCTTTTTTTGTGATGTGCGCCAATCTCATGACGATAAACACTGATGTCCCGGAATCTTTCACTGGAAAAGGAACTCTTGAAGAGGGAGACATTATCTCGACTTCCCGGACATTGGAAGGGATGGAGGCAACCACGCGCATAAAATCATCATTTATAATGACATTTCTGGGAGGTTTGGCGTTTAGGTTTCAATATATATATATACAAGTGTATAATACGTCATCAAAAAATATACAACACCTGACATATGACTCTTTGTATGTCGAATGATTTAAGGAGAAACTAATGGCATATAATTTAGCCGAGTCAGTTAGTAACACGTGAGGCTAGTATTTACGGTTCATTTACCGTTGAGAGCACACTCTGAAATTACCGTTTCCGTAGTTTTTCGTTTGGCAAGCTACTTGTGTTCATTGATTATATTTCATAGAAGCAAGTGAGCATATCTTCCACTTTAATTGTTTGTAATACGTTCGTTTCTATATTTTCATTGTCACTTTTGTGAAAAACTTATCGATACAACTTTCAAACAAGTAGTTTTCTGGAGCACCAACGATCGCATAGTGTTTGCTGAAGGTTGATATTCAGATACACTGCAAATATTGTGGAAACGTAGAGTCAGACTAAAAAATGCAATGCCATAGCCGGGATTTGAAGCATGGATCTTCTGGTCTCCGTCCAGCCGCTCTAACCATTGAGCTACTATGGGTAACATGCCAGCATGACATTAAATTCTCCAGCTGGCTCGTAATTTTTTCCGGTACACCACTAGGAGTTCTCATAAACACATGAGACAACTACCTTAATGGCGACCTACAACATGTAAGTGCTTTAAGGCCCGGGCTTTATAGTTAACCACTATTAGGTCAATTAATGGAAATTAATTGTTCTTTCACACTGGCCGTGTGTAGGCTAAATTGTGGAAACGTAGAGTCAGACTGAAAAATTCGATGCCATAGCCGGGATTTGAACCACGGATTTTCTGGTCTCCGAAGGTCCGTAGAGACCAGAAGATCCATGTTTCAAATCCCGGCTATGGCATTGACATTTTCAGGGTGACTCTACGTTTTCACAATTTAGCTTACACACGGCCAGTATGAAAGAACAGTTATTTTCCATATTGCTAATACTGTCACATCGGTGATCACGCAGGTCAGCCGTGAGAAATTAGTACAACTTATGTCAGGAAGCGGGTTCTATTATTACTACTTCCTGACTGCAATTCCAATGGTTTCCATTTCCAGAAGCATCTCCCGCACCCGGAAGGTATATAAAAGCTTTGCAAGGCCTGGAGTCTGTCAGCAGCAGCAGCAGCAGCAACAGCGTTACGTTTGATGCTTAGGCCTTCAGATGAGTGCAGCTCCGTAGGGAGGGAGTCGGCACCATACAGCAGTTCACGAATCAGTATGTCAGTGAGCAGTGCAAGGAAGCGCAAGTTAAGTGATAAGGAGTCAGCAGGCCGTGAAACGGTACAGGAAGCAGTTCACGGGTCAGTGAGTGCGGCTCCTGATGAGGGATCTTTGAGTTCTAGAACGGCAGCGAAGTAGTTCTTTTGTTTTCATTATTATTTACAGTATATTACCACTACCGCTACTAAATATTGCACATGTTTCTATTGGGATGTTTAACAGGTTTCTTTTCTAAAGGCATAATTACACATGTTTTGGGTAATAACACTCTGGAAATGTGCATTTGAAAATAAACTAGGAATAGCACTTACTGGAAGAGATTTTTGAAACTGCATACTTGTGCGAGAGCTTGAAAGCAGCGGGAAGTAGTGGAGGAGAGTGTATGGAAGTTTGAATCGAATATGCAAAGAAGAAAAAAATAACTGAGAAAGGGTTAGAGAATTCAAAACAGAAATAAAAACCTGTGTTCAATTGTTTAATGAAGGTATGCACGACATGGCTGTAATGTTCTGTTTGTTAGCATTTAATATCAAAATACAACTGCCCGCCTCGGTAGCGTAGATGGTAGCGTGTCTGCCTCACGTTCAAGAGGTCCCGAGTTCGAATCTCGGTCAGGGTGAGTTACCTGGATAAGGTCTCTTCCGGGGTTTTTCCTTATCCTTCAAGACAAATGTCGGGTAACTCTAACTCTATGGACCCTGGGCTTATTTGAGTTTCATTCACCCAATTCATCCACCATCCGATATGACTTAACGTTGGAGGACGTAAATTACAACAAAAAAGTACTGCTTCTTGAAAGTTGGGATTTCTATTTTGTTCAACACTGTTTATTTGGCATTACAAAAGTAAACTGTCATTTATATCTAAAATTATTAAACATATTTGCACGAAATTTAATATGTGTGCTTGTGGATGAAGAGTATGTTATAACAGTATGTTATAAATATATAGCTAAACTATAAGATTCATAAATTTTAAACTTTTTGCTAACCATAGGTGAAAATTTTAAGTATTGAAGTTTCTGTCCATAGGTTTTCAAAATGTTGTTACATATAGATCTATCACAATTATAAATGGTTTGAATTCCCTGCATTTCATTTAATATTTTTGAGACAAAAGTTATATTTTATTTTTATTGTGTCCATTAAACAGCCGTTTTTTTTTTTTTTTTTTTTGTAATTCACGTCCTACAACGTTAAGCCATATCGGACGATGAATGGAACGGGTGAAATGCTCAAATGAGCCCAGGGTCCATAGAGCTCAGAGTTACCTGAGGATAAGGGAAAAACCCGGAAGAAACCTTATCCGGGTAACTCACCCTGACCAAGATTCTAATTTCGGACCTCTTGAATTTGAGGCAGACATGCTACCATCACGCAACCGAGGCGGGCTAAACAGCCATTGAGCAAAGTCAGAATCACGATTTTGAAGAAGTAAAATTTGTAATATTTGATGTTCAAATGTTAAATAACCAAGAGAGGTATACAGTTTGCTCATTGATACAGAAAACATTTAAATATTGTGACTTTGTGTGTTCGTAAAATTAAAATTCCAATTTGCCGAAATTCTAAATGATCTTTATTTGCGTGAAAATACTCTGCGTAGCAGCAGAATTACATCATATATCACATCTACAACACCAAGGTCGATGACAATAACAAACAGTTCACTCAACTTTCACTGTTGACTACACTCTTGTTACATGTGTTTACAACAAAACACTCTCAGTGTTCTCTGATTACTCACTCCCGTTTCACAGCTCGTCGCTTCCTTAAATACCTCATTCACAATTTGAGACTGTTCTGTACAATAACTAGGCGTTTCTAGAATAAACAAGGCATCTAATGACGTAATCCGAATATTCCATCACCTTCCAGAAGCATGAAACCCTATCTGGGTCGGCAAGTCCTTTATCTCTGTGATACACTAATCGTCTGTTTATTTGCCGGCTGTTTGTGTAAACAAGCCGCGCGACCGTAGATAGCGGCTTCGTGACAATATCATACGAGTCATGTTTTTTAAGTCAGTACCGTTTTGCGATTCCGCCGCCGCAACGCTACGGTCGGCGTTCCGCGCATGCGCGCTGGTTACCTACATCTCTTGTCTACGCACTGACGCCATTACAGTCTGATTATTCATTGTATACGTTGGTTACTAAGTGTGTAAAATGCCTCCGACAATCGTGAGTCCCACCGATTGTGAAGTACGGGCTGTTATACGATTTTTAGTGCTAAAGGCGTAAAACCGATCTATATTCATCGTGAGATCTGTGAAGCTTAATGGCAAAACATTATGAGTGATGGAATGGTATGGAAATGGGTGAGAGAATTTAAAGATGGCCGCACAAATGTGCATGATGAAGAACGGAGTGGGCGTCCTTCGGTCGTTACTGAAGATTTGGTGCAGAAAGTGGACGAAAAGGTGAAAGAAAACAGACGCTTTACAATTTCATCATTATGCGACTATTTTCCTCAATATTCTCGTAGTGTTTTGTATCGCATTGTGACCGAGAACTTGAAGTACCGAAAATTGTGTTCACGTTGGGTTCCGAAAATGTTGTCGGATTTGCAGAAAACTGAACGTTTAGGCAGTGCATTGACTTTCCTTGAGCAGTACCACAATGAAGGTGAAAATTTTTTAGACCAAATTGTTACTGTTGACGAAACATGGGTGGCCTACGTCACATCAGAATCGAAACAACAATCCATGGAATGGCGACATTCATCATCACCCACAAAAGTGAAGTTTAAGCAAACAATTACTGCCCGGAAAATCATGTGCACAGTTTTTTGGGACAGAAAATTAGTATTGCTAGTGGAGTTTCTGCCTCGTAATGAGACAATCAATGCAGTGTCTTATTGTGAGACATTGAACAATCTGCGCCGTGCAATCCAGAGCAAAAGACGTGGCAAGTTGAGTAAGGGTATCGTTTTGCTGCATGATAATGCCCGTCCACATGTGGCTAATCGGACCAAAGATCTCATCAAACCTTTTCAATGGGAAACTCTAGATCATCCTCCATACAGCTCTGATCTGGCGCCCAGCGACTACCATTTGTTCCTGCACTTGAAGAAACATCTGGGCGGTCAGCGTCTTCAAGACGATAACGAAGTCAAAGCAGTTGTAATACAGTGGTTAACACGTCAGGCGGCAGAATTTTATGAGGAGGATATTCAAAAACTGGTGCCACGTTATGACAAGTGCCTCAATATTCACGGAAATTATGTAGAAAAGTAGATTAAGGTACAGGCTTTCATTTAAAATTAAATTATTGCGATATCTATGCACGTCTTTTTTTAATTCCAAAACGGTACTGACTTAAAAAAACACGCCTCGTATTTTTGCATATTTGCATGCTTTGCAATCCTTTACCGATGTTTTGACAGATAGTTTGGGCGTGGTTTAGGATTTTGGTTATCCTATTTCATTAAAACATACACCTGTTCGTTCTCCGTCATACAGATTTATTCCTCCCAAATTGGTCATTTTTCGTGAGAAAATTGATTCATTGTTAGAGCAGGGTGTTATTGAAGTTGCACAAAGTCCTTTTGAACAACATATAGGTTTAGAAAAACCATATACCAGTTTCTAAGTTTGTACCGAAAATTTGAACAACATTGGTTATAAACTACGTAAAATGTAAAATTTGTAATGTATAAAATTATAATAAAATCATAATTAAGTAGAAATACGAAGTAAATACAGGTATCTGTATTTTGTTGGAAGTTCATGTACTCATGTCTTGAAGAGTTAGAGATTTGAGAGAAAATTCCTTGGTTTGTAACCAAAAATAAAGCTTAAAATTATTTGTTAATATTTTGAAAATGTTGGCCATAAATGCTGGCCTTGAGGGGATGCAGGACTGAAAACCCCATATCCAGCAATTTTCAACCAATCTTGATGAAATGTTTGTTACTTAGTTCTGATGCATAGTGAACACAGAATTCAAAATTTTATTTTTGTTATCTTTAATAGTTTTTAGTAAATAATATGTGAAATTCAAAATTTGGGCAAAATTCAAACCGCTCCACTTGATGAAAATTTTCAAAATTTTAGTTTTTCTATTTCTAGAAATATTCAGATGGTTATGAAGAAAAGATCTATCATATGAATTTCTTATACTGCCCTTAGTTCCAGAGGGTGAAAAAATAAGGTTTGGAGCATACAAAACTGCCAAAAATGATAAAACGTTTGACTTTATATATCAATAACTTTAAAACTATAATGAACATTAAAAATTCATGACATGAATCTTTGTTTGCTTTCTAAGAATATGTGTTGAACATTTTGGAGGGATTGAATCAAAATTGCATCCTGTGGAATATTTTGAATGACAAAAAATGTCTAAAAAACTATAACTGAGTAAATCAAATTTTAAAATCCAAATCATTTTCCTTCTCAGCTATATGCCTTGAAGCAGACTAAGATCCTCCAGGTAGGTAAGATGGACCATCCTGCCCCTTCCTTCTCTCTTCTGCAGCAGTTTTCTTCAATTTTAGTTTACTTCTGGATGTTTAAGAAGCTATCCTCGCAGAAATTTCTGAATGAAGTACGCGTAATTGGTCCTCCCTTGGCTAATTTTTGGAGATGCTGATGAAATCTCAGTATCCATTATGTCTGACTGCAGCTTGAGTGAGGCAGAACAACCAAAATTGAGTTCACTGATGGCTGATGTCACAGCAACCTGAAGTCTCTTCTTTGACACAAATAATTTTTTGGGGGACATTTACGCCATATCATGCTATGTAAACTTTCATTTGCATTTTGTGTCTTACCCAATGTACATCTTCTTAGAATTTCATCTGATGCCAGCCTTTGGTACACAGGCATTAGTTTTCTTACCACGTCAGGCCTCAAGTATGTTCTCATTGTTGTATTGTTATGTTTAGGTGTTTCTTCCCAAATATCTTTTAGCCTGTTCATGATTCTATGTACCCAGTCAACAAAGATTATTCATCAACGTATTTCTCATTTTTTGATCCATAATCAGATAATTCCGTCTTTTCAGTTTGGCTTTCGCCCGAAGCATGCTACCACTCACCAATTGCTCAGAATCACGCAGTCTATTATTCAAGGTTTCGAAAACAGGCAATACACCGTAGCAGCATTCCTAGATATCGCCCAGGCATTCGACAAGGTGTGGCACAGTGGACTACTACTTAAAGCATATCGCATTGGTCTCCCTTATTATCTGATACAAATCATAGCAAGTTTTCTCACCAATAGAACCTTTGTGGTGCGCATTGCTGGTTTCACATCCACCCGACGGCCTATTTTAGCAGGTGTACCTCAAGGTTCAGTACTTGCACCACTCCTCTTTAATATATTCACTTATGATCTTCCTGATATAGCTCCAGTTTGTACGGCGTTATACGCAGATGATACTGCTCTCTATTATTCTCACGCCAATATTCTTCATGCCATTCAGAAACTGCAAATTGCCCTAGATCAATTAGCTCATTGGTTCTCTCACTGGCGCATTTCCCTCAATACTAACAAGACAGAGGTTAAGATCTTCTCTTTACGACCTTATAGGGATCCTCCTTCACTACGGCTGCTGGGGGAACCGCTCTCATGGTTACCAAGCAATGTGCCAGTGAAATACCTTGGGGTGTTACTGGACACTCGACTTACTTGGAACGCCCACATCTGTCGGTCTGTTACGCTTGCGTTTGCCCGGCTATTAAAACTGTACCCTCTACTCAACAGGCGCACTTCACTTGGTTATGAATCCTCCCTGCTTCTTTACACATCTCTAGTCCGTCCCATTTTTACCTATGCAGCTCCAGTCTGGGGTGGCACCAGTAAGACTAATCTCCGCCGACTGCAGGTACTACAAAACAGGGTGCTTCGTACAGTTACAAACGCTCCATGGTTCATCCGAAACCAGCAGCTTCACCATGAGTTTGGTCTTCTACCCGTTCACCAATACATCCGACGCCTGGCACGTCCATTCTTTTACAATCTCCAGGAGGTCCCTGGAGCTGTGACCTACCGTCTCGGCTGTCGCACTCGCCAGCCAACTCGCCTGAAGCGCAGACTGCCCCCAAGATCTTCTCCTGAGTGACGTCTCCAGCACAGACTCAGACACGTGATTACTACTATCAGACTTTAAGTTCTCAATTTGTGTTACAGTTATCCTCCATATTTAGTTAGAGGAGTCGTTCATGGCTACCTCCATTGTTATGTGTCCTGTTCCTATATATCTTATACCAAACATCTGTAAAGCATAATTGCTGATCGATGGATAATAATAAAAAAAAAAAAGTCAACAAAAGGGTTTTTGTTTCAAAAAAGTTTTACCTATAACATATTTAACAGTTATATGCACGTTTAGATGTATAAAACGCGTTTATGAATGTTAAATGACACACAAAAGTTCATTAATTATATATGAACAGTATGTAGTTTAAAGACAAACACAATAAAATCACGACCAAGTTAGAAACTCACACAAGATCAAAATATAAACATTACTATTTGCTTTCAATGTTTGCAGCCAGTGTTTTGTTTCCATGGTGCCAGAAATTGTAAGAAATAACCATCATACCAACACATAAAATTCCACCAGAAACTTTGCCCGCTAATTTCAAATGTATTAATTTAGTACATTCAATCGAACTCAAATGACAGAATTTAGTTGGATTATGATACTATAAGGTTCAAAGTATTTTACTAGCTCAAAAAAGAAATATTTTTCCCCATATTTTTAGCCAATTTCGGAGCTGCATCCCCTTAAGATTTTAGCATAGGGAAGAATATTTGTATGTTTGACAACATATATGCAGCAGTTGGTACACAGGTATGTATATGTGACACAACTGTGTCACATGTACAAACAGATATTAATTTGGCAGGGACACACTCCCCCTGCATTGAAAAACATCCGTCCCTGACACTACCTGTTTTAATTCGGAGCTCTGCAACAGCGCTACTAATATCCCTCTGCCATAAATTTGGGTAACACGTAACAAAGTGCGCTCGGAAACAGCCTGACTTGATCCTAATGGAAACTGGGGATCTAGCAGGCGGTGAATGCGTACTCAGCCAGCGGTTTTTCTCTTGTTTCCACTGCAGCTACGATTCCTATGTTTAGCAACTTTAATTTCTAATGGAATATCTGCAAGTATTCCGCTGTGCTTCGCTTAGATAAACCACAACGTTAGTAGTGATTAAAATGAAGGTTCGTGGAACGGGAGATATGGCTGTAATTGAAATGGACGTTTGAACGCCATTGAGGTTTATTCTTAATCAGACAAAGCATGTTCAGTCAGTGATAAAGTAAATGCGAACTAAAACAATACGCCTAAGCAATGCGCGCTGCCCAGTTGTCTGACCTTACTATAGTTTAACGAGATCCCTCAGTGTACGGATTGCGGCAGTATTCAGGGGGGAGGCAAATCAACCCCACTCCGCCACACCCAGCTATTGAGTTATCCAATGAGGAGCTTTTATATACTCATTTTTTAAATTAATATCCTCCAACGTAAAAGTTATACAGAACGAGGAATGAAATTTTACTCAAATGAGTCCAGGGTCCATAGAGCTTAGAGTTACCCTATATACATTTTTCTTGATAAGGGAAATCCCCATTAAAAGCCATGGATTAGGAAGGTCGGCCAAGGGAACTGAACCCAAGCGGGTTACTGATGCTACCACTAAGCCATCCGCGCGGGCCACCACATTGAAGTGAACACAGCAACTTTATGGCATAGAAAAAAATTACTTTGACTTTGTTTACTTCCTCATATCTCAAAAACTACGAGGGCTGTTCAATAAAAAATGATCATAATTTTTTTCGGTCATAATTTTTCGCACTAAATGCCAATCTTATTTTAGCTCTTTTAGCTTAATATGAAACAAACACGCCGTAGTAGTCTCATTGTTGGTACTCCTGGTTCCCGCCCTTGAGAACCAGGCAAGTTCAGACATGTTCAGTATTGCCTACCGCTGTAATGGAGGTAAGATGCAGTTAAAGTTCATGTTAGAGGAAGATCCGGAGTTTCTTTCAAACGTAATCACTGCTGATGAAACTTGGCTACATCATTTTGATCCTGAGAGCAAGCAGCACAGCTCAGTGTGGAAATCTCCTTCATCACCAACCCCCAAAAAAGCAAAAGTGGTTGCTTCTGCTGGGAAAGTTATGGTCATCCCATTCTCTGATATTCATGGACTTGTTTATCAGCATGTTGTAACTGAACACACATCAGTAACGTGACAATACTACAGGGATATCTTGAAAACATTAAAAGTCCACATCTAGCGCAAAAGATCTCATTTCTATGAAGCAGGCTGGATGCTACACCACGATATTGCGCGACTGCATATTGCCAATATCGTTGCTGAATATCTTGCAAAAATCAACGTGAAGTGCATACCTCACCCTCCCTATAGTCAAGATTTAGCCCCATGTGACATATTTCTATCCCCTAACTTGAAGAAACGCCTTTGTGGGAGGCATTATCCATTCATCAGAAGCAGTGGTGAAGGCTGCGCAGGCGATTTTGAAGGATCTGTCAAAAGTGGATTCCAGCATGTCTTTGAAGACTGGCAGAAACGCTGGGAAAAGCTCATCCCAGTTCTACGAGGGTCGGCTGATAATTTCCAGACCTTACGTAGAGATGGCACCACTGAGCCAGTTTGACGGATAGCATCATATAGTTTAACTAGCTTGTATTCATAGTTACAGGTTAATAGCATGTTTAGCTCTTGAATGACAGCATTTTAGACCAGAAAAGTGTAGAGGTTTCACAAAATAGAGGATTTGCAAAAACTTGCAGTGATTAAATGCTTCCATTTGAAAGGCTTAATGCCTAAAGACATCAAGGAGGAAATGGACAGTACACTGAAAGACTCTGCCTCTTCATATACAATGATTAAAAGGTGAGTTGCGGAGCTTAAAATGGGACGTACGAGCAGTAGTGATGAGCCTCGCTTTGGATGCCCTGTGGAAGTCACAACTCCAGAGATCATTGAAGAAATTCATCATTGAACACTGGAGGACTGCAAATTAAAGTTGTTTGAGATACCAGAGGCTGTAAACATATTAAAACAACGTGCAGGTAATATTTTAAGTAATGTTTTGAGCTTTCACAAGGACTGTGTAATATGGGTGCCGCGTTTGTTGGCACCTGATAAAAAGTTGTAAAGAAAAACTGTTTTTGTAAAGAATTTGGAGCTCTGACGTAAAAATCTCAGTGAATTTTTGAGACGGCTTATTACTATGGATGAAACTTGGATACATCACTACACTCCAGAAAGTAAATCACAGTTAAAACAGAGGATTGCGTCAGAACAAACTCCAAAAAAGGCAAAGTCAATTTTGACAGCTAACAAGGTTGTGGCGAGTGTTTTCTGGAATGCACAGGGAATTACTTTTATGGATTACTTAGGAAAAAGCCAAGTATCACCGGTAACTACGCTTGATTGATGAGGTGAAAAGAAAAATACCTAATTTGGCAGTCATTGCAGTGGGGAAAATGTGCTAATTATAGTTTGAATTGCTTGAACATGCATCCTATTCGCCAGATGTAGCACCCAGTGAGTACCACCTGTTCCCGAACTTCAAAACATTTCTTGGAGAACGAAGATTTCACAGCTACGAGGAGGTAACTGATGCGGTAAAGAGCTATTTTGAGGACAATGATAAATTGTACTACAGAGGTAGTTTAATTAAACTAGAAAACGAATATGACAAATTTATTAGCCTTTCTTGAGATTATCTTGAAGAATAAAGAACAAAATGTAAGGTTTTTTATTGTGAAGTTCGGGACTTATCCGCCAAACGTCGTAGTATAAGAGGTATGTTAGATGATGATGATGATGATGATGATGATGATGATGATGATGATGATGATGAGTGATAGAAAAAAAGCTGAAGTGTTAATTTTCTCTGTAAAACTTCAGTTAAAATAATTTTTGTTTTAATAATCAAGAAGAAACTTTTTCTTTGAAGATATGTTAGAGTTAAAGCTATTAAATTTCCGGAATATATGAATTAACTTTCAGAAAATATTCGATGAGATGCTATCGCTAATTGCGTGGCCTGTTACAACAATATACAAACTCATAATTTTTGTTTCAGTTCACTTGTATTGTATAAGTCATGACTCTACTGTTAGATGGTGTGAGGATATTGAGATCGACTTAGTGACAATAATGTAAAAGAAACGATAAGTTAGCCGCGCTTCAAGACTGTCCAAGGGAATTAAAGAAAGGGAATAGTTAAACAGTTGAGTTGCTCCTCCTCAGCGCTTTTCTAAACTGCTGTACAATAAAATGTTATAATCATTTCACCATATGGAGAGCCCTAGACGAGTACAATAAGGTATATTCTAATTTAAATTCATAATACTAAAGTATTAAAATGATTTACAACAGTAGATCACAGTAGATACTTGTCTAAGACAAAGTTGATGGAAAAAATGCGAAGTTTAGAAATACACGCTGGTTTATTAACTTTATTCTACTTTCCTTACCACCCACTGTCAAATTTCCTGGATAGGTTTTCTAATTCGAAGTGCCGCCATGTATATCACACTATGTATCACAGAAGGCCGTGAGTTTTTGTTTCGACAGTTGTGTCTTTGAGGTTAAGTAAGGCTGAAGTAAAACGCTAAACACATCGCTCTTAGCGAACCTCCGTTAGGCATTTAGTACTTAAATCTACTGCTCAAGTTAAACACAAAAGTAAACGGATATGATAAAGTGAGAGAATAATAGCAATACAACGAAATGCACAAATAGTAACACTGAAGTGTGTACAACGATGTTCAGTTGTTACTTTAGCAAAGGAAATGCCTTCTTGACACGAATCGTTCGTAGCAATAGATTCCAAGGCTGAAGACAAAGTGTGCGAAGTCTAAACATAGTAGAAGGAAAGAAAATGATTACAGCTGTAGAGGGAATGTTTATATACTTTCTCGTAAATTCCCAAGCCAACATTTTCGTCAAGTAATTGCGTGTAAGAGGTGCTCTTTACCTTTGCATTCTTCCAACTGCAGAAGCGAATTCCAGTTCTAAATCAAGAGTTGGTAATTTCTACTAGAATTAAACTGTCGTGGAGCTGTAATTCGTTCCCACGTCTCTCGTCAAGCAATTAGGCGTGTTTACTGCTCTCTAGCGTGAGTAAAATTAATCACGCGTCACTTCTTTCACTCAAACCTCAAGCAAACACAGGTGGTACAATTACACGTAGACACGAATCTGATGCTAAGGTAAAGCTAGCCTTTGATCGCTAATTGGCTTGTTTCATCTGATGCTGACCTCTGTTCCCGTATTTTTGTCTCTACAAAGGCACGGAGTGTAGAGGGCACTATTGTACTGTGAGTGGAATAAGGGCGCTGTATTGACCAAGTTAAGAGCTGCTTAATATTGTCTTCCAAATGTGTTTTTCTCTAGAGGAGAAGTCTGTACATCTGAAGCTGTTTGAGTAGGGATTTCTCTTGAATGAACAACTGAGCCCTGCACTCCAGCGTCACTACTATACGAATCCATTTATCCCCTGCATAAGGCGAAACCATTCTTTAGTAAAGCAACTCTATGATATTTTAATAAGACTTGAGGACCAGGGATTAGCACCTCGACGTATAGAAGATCCTTTGTGTCTAATCCCTGATGGGTGTCCCCTCTCCCCCTCCCGGGAAAGAGCGCTGAGGTAAGAACACACAGTGGCCAGACCTGGGAAGCGAGGCATAGTGTACAAGATCTCCACCACTTTAACCCATAACCGGTATGGTGGGTTCAGGAGGACCCCGGCTAAAATTGTATACAATGTTAAGCCTATTTTCTTCGAAAAGTGGCCCTGCGGCTCTCAGTACCTTTGAGGCAGTAAAGTCTATCTAGTCAACGCGAGTGCATTTGCCTCACTAAGGAAACGGAACCTACCGCCCACTAATGACCGTCATAAATCTATCTCCACACTTCAGAAATGGAACACTGTCGTTGAGGACCAATAGCAACCCTGATTTTCTGGAAATTACAGTCGCATGTTTACTCCATGTGGAGTTTCAGTTGCCAAAGTTCCAACTTCCAGTTGATCTGTTTCATTACGTGCAGAAATTTGTTGTGTCTCACAATGTGGAGACCGTGGGAGAGAAGTACAGTGGTAAATGCAAATGAAGTAGTAGATAACTTTCAGTCAAGTGAAAATAATCATAGTAAAGACAATAGTGTAAATGAATTGGAAAGTGTTGCTGGGCTGAGTTATGTTACTGGCGAAGCATAAAAAAAGTTAAACGGGAACTCTAAGCAAATTCAATTGCTTGTTTTGAACACATATGAATATGTCGTGAAAAATAATCTTGGTAAGGGGTCATGCAATGAACCTGATAAAGTCTGGGTATTTACAGAAATACAGTAAGAAAAACTCTGAGGAAAGGAATACCAAAGACGCCGATCAAGTGTGAAAACAAAAGGAAACGTTTATCTAAAGTTTCACATGCGATTTAATTCGCCGCGAAAATTATAGATTCCATGCAAAAGGGACAGCGCCCACCTTAGATGAATTGTTTGCACATTTGCAAGAAATTGGTGATTTTGCTTATGGGCCCTGCACTTTGCGCGGCCTCCTAAAGGAGCTGGATTTCAAATACCGCACTTTGAATAAGATAAGGGTTATTATGGAATTCAGTACAATTTTAGCTTGGAGATATATATGTTAAAACTAGGGAAGTTTCGCAGTAATGGACATAAAATAATATATTTAGACGAAACCTCGTATGATATCGAACCCGAGACTCCTAGCACGGCAGGCAGGTGCTCTACCGACTGAGCTACGGGGCCAGCCAACGGTGTATACACTGTTTTCCCTGTTTCCTCCGTTTTTACTCCTTCCGTGTCTACACATGTTTCTACACATATAACAAAACACAAGCATCCATGCCCAAGGTGGGA
The DNA here is from genome assembly GCA_030765055.1 of Mantis religiosa. Classification (NCBI taxonomy): domain Eukaryota; kingdom Metazoa; phylum Arthropoda; class Insecta; order Mantodea; family Mantidae; genus Mantis; species Mantis religiosa. The sequence goes on from CM060951.1 coordinate 194,164,561, forward strand.
GGCGGAGCTGCGACACCCTACGCGGCGGAACGCTAGAGACTTGCAGAGGCCCACATAAGTATTCGAATGTGAACATATGTATTACTTATATTATTTCAAAGCTACGCAGAGTAAGCATACGTAAATACAACAGGTACAAAATAAACTTGAGTGCAACTGAAACTAATTTGCACTACAAGGAGAAATAAAACGGTTACTTTACATCTGGACATAAGTATTCGAACAGAGAACAGCTGGTATTTAGTTATCATCCCCTTTCTTTGAATTATTGCTGATAATCGTTTATGTGTTGTTTAGTGACTGCAGAGTCCATATGTCTCCACTCTTTTTGAAGAAGTTCTTTCAGATGTTCCTTGCTTCTGTTGTGTTGCTTCCTCACATGCTCCTCGAGTTCCTTCCAAATGTTCTCTATAGGATTTAAATCCGGAGATTGGGGCGGTGTCTTCAAAATGTGAGGAGTGTTGTACACGATCCAAAGCCTTACAATTTAAGTATGCTTCGGATTATTGTCCTGCTGGAAGTAATAATCATGCCCTATTCCCAACTTCTCTGCACTCTTTTTAAGATTGTTTTCAAGAATCCTCTTGTCCGTGATCCCATCTATGAACACCAGTTCCTAAAAGTGAGATGAAGCTATACAGCCCCACACCATCATACTACTGCCAACATGTCTCACTGTAGCTACCATGTTCTTAGTTTCTCATTCTGTATTTGGCAGTCTCCACACTCTGACGTCCATCACTCTTGTAAAAGCACAAATTGCTCTCGTCCGACCAGAGAACCTTATCCCAGAATTCTGTTGGTTTCACCACACACTGTTTAGCAAATTCTATACCGTTTTTCTTATTCACCTTATTAGCATATGGTTTCTTTCTAGGAACTCGAGCATTGTACCCAGTACTATTTAAAACCCGTTCAACTGTTCTGGTGTGAACCACATTGCCAGAATATTGCTTAAGGTATCCTCTAATCTCGGATGCACTGACTCTCAGATTCTGCTTCACTTTTTTATTATTTACCTCCTGTCTCTGGTGGCGAGTTTAGAAGGAGCGCCATTTCTAGGTTTATTTACAACAATATTTATCTGTTTGAAGCTTTGAATTATAGAGAACATTGTAGTTTTGTTTCTGTTAATGGTTTTGGCAATTTCAGAGAGTGATTTGTTTTGTTTGTACATATTTATCACGATATTCCTCTCTGCCACCGTTGTCTCCTGACCTTTACGTCCCATATTACCTGTAAATTCACAATCGGCTGAATAACTTTGAGCACACTGTCTGGAGGCATAGCATAAACACAACTGCTATGTGGTAGGGGCGTCTAGGGCACGTCCAACCACCTTTCTCTCTGTTCGTTTGGGTACGTTCGAATATTTATGTCGTCCTATAAGAGAGACAGTAAAATATACACAGATATTGTGTAATAAATACATGCAAAGTGATATTTTAAATATTGTTTCCGAGGCAGAAAAGGTTAATGTTTACAAGTTTAACAACTCAACGCTACCAAATAAATATTACAGTATTTATAGTACGTGCAATGTTACATGTTATATTATCAGAATACATCTGTCGGCCTCTGTATGTACACTCTATTAGCCACGTCTACCAGGGTCAGCCGAACACTTGCGACCGGGGAAACCCTCCAAAAATGCGTGAGTCAAGAAGATTGTTTACAGAATTGAACCGTGACCTCGCAAGCGCGGGCCACATGCATTACTGCTCGGTTAGTGGATAGTAAAAAAACACGGCAGACATGACAAGAAAAAGAAAAATGAGTTCTAAAGCCCAATATTTACTTGTACAAACACGGTTATTGGATTTAGTGTTGTCAGCCTCCTCTCAGACAACGTCACATTAAGGAGAAGTTTCATAAGGAGCGATACATCACTCAGGGTAGAAAAACCTTGCAATATTATAGACATTTGTCACAATAATCGTCCTTGAAAGTGGCACTGCTACGTTCAATCTGGAATAACGTGACAGTTATGTAACATACCGCGACTTTAACGAGCTCATTCTGCGCATGCGTACTTTACGATATTGCTGCACAATTACTTCCCAGCGAGACAGTTTCTCTTTTTCAGTGTTATTAAGGGAAATGTCTAGAATTTGCTCACCTTATAGGTTGTCCCAAAATATATGTACCGCAGCTACACAAAATACTCGTGAAATACGGAGGAAAAGAATTTTGATGTGGTACGTTCACTTAGTTGTGCAACTCATTTTTCTGCAGAATATTCTTAAACTATATTATTCTGCCTTCTACGTCATGAATTGTTTTTAACTTACGTCCTCTGTCGTTAAGTCATATTGGAAGATAAATGAAATGATACTCAAATTAGCCCAGGGTCCATAGGGTTCAAATTACCCGACATTTCCTAGAGGAATGGCTCAGGCGGTTTCGTCTGTGGCCCCCATTCCGGAGAACTGCGTTCAATTCTCGTGGCTGACCTACCTAGCCCAAGCGTTTTTCCGTTGTTTTCCCGGGACACCAAGATAATGCTAGGTATATTAATTACTTTCTTCGAATTTCCTGTCCCTCCATTGTCATTTCACATCATCTCTCATCTCAACTCTTTCAGGGTAGAACTTTCACTGGTTTACAATTCATAAGATTGTAAAGAAATTGGAAACTAATGTCTCTGTGCCAAACAAAAGAAGCGTAAAGTACAGAATTAGCAGCGGAAAATTTTGACGGTAATAGAGGCATGTTTCGAACAGTCACCAACCAAATTCATCCCAAGATAAGCACAACAGTTGGGAATTTCAGTCTTCTTCACAACAAGAGTACAACAAGATAAATATCTGGGGATACTCTTGGACGAGAAACTAACCTTTTCAAATTATGTTGATTATGAAAGAAATAAAGCACAAAGAGTGATGATGAAGTTAACATCAATTGCTCAGAAAAACTTCAGAGTACCTGCAGAGGCAATTAACATATACAACACAACCTAACAATAGGAATTGTTGGATATGGAGCGAGTAGCTGGGTACATAGGTTAAAATACAAGAAGTACATAACATTATTACGTAGATCTCAACGACAGATAATTATTAGAGGAGCAGCATTTGAGACAACAACTACAATGGAAGTTGTTGTAATTGTGGGGATGTGGCCAATTGATTATGTTATCAAACCACGTGCAGCAAATTATTGGTTAAAGATACAGAATATAACAGAAGTGTATGAATCGATCGGCGATCAATATAAATCTAAAACTGAAATTAGGTATAAAATGTTAAATGACTGGCAACAAGAGTGGAATAACGCGGATGAAGGAAGGAGAATTGACGAAATATTACCAAATACCAAGGAAAGAGGGGCCCAAATGACCTTGTTGTCGACGGGCCCTTAAACACCACACTCTCACCCCCCAAGGAAAGATTACGGATGAAGCATTTGAAACCGGGGAAGCGAATAATACATTACATATCAGGACATGGACCATATGATACATACTCCAATCGAATAGGCAAAAGACAAAATAGTAATTGTGATATCTGCAATGTTCCAGGCAACCCATAGTATTCTTTGTTTGAATGCAGTAAATATATACTCGAATTACAAGAAGGTAGAATAAAACTATAAGGAAAACAGATATGAGATATAGTGAGGAAAGTAGAAGATTATAAACAGATGGAGGTTATGACAGAACTAGTATCCAATTTAGCCATGGAAGACTACAACCAGAACAGAGTACAACTATGAAATAGAAGAAGAGGAGAGATAACACATCAAGATAATACCCTCATACAATTGAGGAGATCAACAAGATTTATACAAAGAGGTGACAAGTGACAGCAACATCTTTTACAAGAGGATAAACATTCATAGGTCCTTTATAAAGATATGGCATCGTTTAACATTAATATTTATTACATAGAGATCAACATTATTTTGCGGAGAAGAAAAAAAAAGCCAAGGACACTTCAAAAGGCACTCTAACATCGTCGAAGGTAACCAGGACCATGGAGTAAGAAGAAACAACTAAAGAAAATACCTGCAACTGTTAAGTAAATATTGGATGTCCAATCAGCATGGAGTTTGTGGTGATATAATTCTTCAGCTTAATCAGCCACACGTTTGGGCGAAATATTTGTGGCGTTTTCCTCCACTCGCAGCAGATAGGATGCACGATGACTGTTTGGAAGATCCAAGTCGAGATCTGATTAAATAAGAGTCATGAGATCTTATTTTCAAGTGTGAATTTTTAGTGACAGAAATAAAATTTTATATGACTCCGATTTCGTAATATATTATTTAATTGTATAATATGGATTACATTTTACTCGAACTTTCTTTCTTAATCAATCACTATATGTTACCTCCAACACATCGATAAATCCTTACTTTCAAGTTAATATAATTTATGTTAATTACTTAAAATTCCTCACTTTTGATTGTGTCTCTCATCACTATTACGAATACCGAATAATTCTTTTTTACTATTATTGATTTTCCGTTACAAAACTTTTATATTCACCGCGACATTTTTCCATCGTCATGAAACAAGATTACCGAACATATATCTATCTCAAGATCATTGATTTCTCGTAACTATCGTTACTTCTCTATTATTTTTATACTGTCATTACATGGCCTACTAAGTCATATCAGAAAACAATATTCATATAAAAAGTTCTAACTAAAACATATCGTTACAAAATTCAACGAAATTTAATGGACTTCAGGTACAAGGTTGGGAAGACTTCAGTTGCAGGTATCAGAATATTTACATAGCAATAAGGCTGCTATTAGGTCAGATATCCCCGTAGGGGTGGGGATCCATCCACTTCAGCTACCGTGGCGCGGGCACTGCAGACCCCTAGCACTCGTGGTACCTCTGACGTTACTAGAGGAACCTCGGGCCGAACATCTGAGCCCCTTCTTCGGGAGTTGTTCGGATTGGGTTGGTCTCGAGGGGGCAGTGATTCGCGATACCCGTGGGAGATCGGATACGTCTCCGGACGAGGTTGAGGGAAGCTATTAATATTCCCACGCACTAGCCAGCATAGCTAGTAGAAGGTGTGCTAGATCATCAAGCGGCCACACCGAGGTCATATCGGTGGCCTTCCAATTTTGGTGTTGGCACGCGTGAGTGGCGTATCCACTTCAATCCCGTCTTGAGTCCACAGGACCAGATAGGGGACTTGTTAGTCTCTAGGTCTTTCCCTATGGAAAGCCCCAGGGAGGCGCCGGGCGCCCTTTCGAAACAACTCCGTAAATCCCTGGTCGAAGGAGGTCCGGGTCCTTGGTCCTACGGGTCCAGGATGATGATGATGATGATGATGATGATGATGATGATGATGATGATGATGATGATGATGATGATGATGATGATGATGATGATGATGATGATGATGATGATGGATATAGGGGCGCTCAACTACAGCGATTATCAGCGCCCTTTTAAAAACTACTCATGGCAAAACCCAGAAATAAAAAGTTCCTAAAAAGTATGCTAATGTAAATTAACCTATTAAAACTACATGTACATAGAAAGGGGGGGGGAAATCAAAACCTACTGAAAATTATGTTCGCTATATCCTAAAGTGTAATCTAGAAAAGAATCTAAATACCTTCTCCACTACTGCGTTATCGTCCGCTAGCATTTCTGCAAAGCTGACCGGCAGCTGCAGAGACGTCCTAAGGTCTGCTAGGTGAAAACACTCTAGAAGCACGTGTCGTACAGATAACGCTTCTTTGCAAAACGGACACAGTGGAGAAGGCTCCTTTTTAAAAAGAAAACTATGGGTAAAAAAGCAGTGCCCAATACGTAACCGAGCCAAACTCACCTCCTCGCGACGAGATGACCGACAGGAGGTAACCCAGGGAATCGGAAGTTCTTTCACAGATCTAAGTTTATTATTGCGGAGAGCGGACCACTCTTCCTGCCAGCAGGTTTGCACAGCTCTCCGCAATACGGCCCTAAAATCTTCCGATGTCACAGATGGTACTCGAACCCTGGGCTTCATGGTAGCGGTCTTGGCTGCCGAATCCGCCATTTCATTCCCCCGCAAGCCTTCGTGACCAGGGATCCATGCACACACCACGTTAACGCCAGAAGCGTGTAAAACGTGGAGGACATCCTGTATACGCTGCACAATAGGGTGGCAGTTGTACAGCTGCCGTAGGCTTTGAAGTGCACTGAGGTAATCACTTAGGATTAAGCAGTCCCCCAACTTTCGTCGACGTACGTGTAAAATGGCCCGGTATATTGCATAGAGTTCTGCAGTAAAATGGAAGTGCTAGTGTGGAATCCGAATGTATACGGTTCGGTTCCACACACGTAAGCACAACCAACACCATTTGAGCTCTTGGTGCCATCAGTATAAATTACAAAATGGTCCTTAATGGGAGTAGAACCTCTGGGTTAACTGTTAACTGTTAGGTTAGATTTATTTGTAAGGCCATTGTCGACAGTGGCCATTAGGTTAGTTAATGTAGGCTTAAGTTCTGTCAGCAAAAAGAATATTGTCATTAAATAAATATAAATGATTTGTAATTTCTTAAATAATACAGAGCGCAGTATGTGCAGGTTTAGACTCTAGACACCTGGAGCTAAGCTCACAGATAAAAAAAGTCTTCTGCACATAGAGCAATTAAATTATTAAATCTAAAACAGTATAAGTATACAAGTGTCCATGCCTTAAAACTAGGTGATTCAATACGGAGTTCCCGCCTATATTCTTGGCAGTAAACTTAGTGTCACGTGAGCGATGTTCAGCGCATGCGCACGTTTACTGTAAACAGATAACCGATAACAGGACACCATTTAACGCGAGGCTTCACGGTTAGCATTTCTCTTACAAAATGACCCAAGAAAGATTACGCTTTACCATTGATGATGATCTAATATTGATGTGGGACGTAATTTCAACCAATCCGTATGAAGATCCAACTTTATAGAAAGAAATGGTTGCAAATGTGACAGGCGCAACTGAAAATGTTTTCCTTCCGTACGATAAAGAAGCACATGAATAAATAACCTTCTCAAGTTGTAACATTTACCAAAAAGGCCCAACAATTTGTTATGGGTGCTTCCCTTTAATGATACAGCATGTGTGTAATATTGCAATGTATTTCTGTCAAGCCATGCTAGGTTAGCCAGATTTGTTAATAGGTGACATTTATTTCTTTAATATGCGAAAATTACAGAGGTATTACACTTTTATCAATAGTGTATAACATACTCTCCAAAATCCTATTCCTAAGACTGTTACCATTCTCAGAGAAGATCATAGGTAATTATCAAGCAGGGTTTAGACAAGGAAAATCAACAATTAATCAGATTTTTCTATTAAGACAAATCCTGGAAAAAGCCAGGGAATACAAGCTTGAAACCCATCATCTGTTAATCGACTTCAGCTCAGCATATGACAGTATAAATAGACTGGAGCTGAATGAAGCCCTTAAAGAATTCAAAATACCTGGAAAACTTATAAATTTAATTAGAGCCACAATGAATAATAGTGTATGCCAAGTAAAGGTCCTATCAGACCTAACAGAACCATTTGAAGCCACCAAAGGAGCAAGACAAGGAGACTCACTCTCATGCTTATTATTTAATCTAGCATTGGAGAAAGTTATTAGGGATGCTGGCATCCAAACAAGAGGCGCAATATTTAATAAGTCCACACAATTACTGACATATGCGGACGATATAGATATAATCAGCAGAACTGAAAAGGACATGGTAAGGAAATTTTTAAACTTAGAACAGGCAGCAACTAAGATGGGTCTAAAAATAAATGAAGAGGAAACAAAGTATATGGTGACTAATGTCAAGAAGAAAATTAAAGAGCCTGAAAAATATATTCATATTTTCACCCGAGCGTCGTAACACCCTATAGACTGAGCGAGCAGCAGACAGGTCGGTGTTCGCCCCGCCCCTTCGTTTGTCTTATAGCGTTAAGAAGGGATGGCTGGGACAAAAAACATCACGGCGCTGTCTCTTTCTGTTCCACCTGTGTTCTCGAACTTACAGGAAATTTCCTCTAATCTGGAACCTTCCTGTGGAAACTAGAGAAGTCGAGAAGGCGGCGATATTCCTATAAAAAGGGACTGCAGTGAGCGAAGTTAGTTAGTGCTTGACGTGCTAGTGAGGTAGCGCCGTGTTAGTGGAAGAGAAGACCGTGCAACGGAAGAATTTACGTAATTGTGTACGTGCATCGGAACGATAACGGACGAACTGGTGAATCGTAATTGTGTGCATTACGTAATTTTGTGTAATTGGCAAGTGTTTAACTGTAAATCGGTGGAAATAAAGAACATTTTTGAGTGGTGAAATTGGACTTTTCATTTCACGAACCCACAGAGTCACAATTGGTGTCAGGAGTGCGACATAACACAATGGAGGCAGCATTAGAAAAGATTTTAGCGGAACTGAAAGAAATGAAGACGGCAAATGAAAACCTCGCTGCAAAAATAGAAGCGGCAAATGACAACCTGGCCGCGGAACTGAAACAAATGAAGACGGCCAACGACAACATCACCGGGAAGATGGAAGAAATAAAGAGCGAATTGACCACAGAAATCAGGGCAGCGAACGACAGTCTGGCCACGGAAATGAAGGAGGTGAACGAGGTCCTCGCCGCCAAGTTTGAGGAACGGTTGGCCGGCGTGAGAGATGACGTCACGAATCTGGGCAAGCGGGTGGGTCAAGTAGACGACCGCCTTAATGATTTAGAGGAAAAGGCCGACAACATCGCAAAACCCCTCACCCGCCTGACGGAGGAACACCGGCCTTATGTGTGGACAGAGGACGCCGAAAACGCTTTCCAGCACCTAAAGGAGACCCTGTGCAGTGCTCCAATTTTGGGTTTCCCACAACCGGGTGGCGCCTTCATTGTGGACACCGACGCTAGCGACCATTGCATTGGAGGTGTCCTATCGCAGATCCAGGACGGCCATGAGCGGGTAATAGCCTACTACAGCAAGACGCTATCCAAGGCAGAGAAGAACTACTGCGTCACCCGACGAGAATTATTGGCGGTAGTAAAGTCCGTGGAGCACTTCCATAAGCACCTGTACGGTCAGCCATTCCACCTGAGGACTGACCATTCCGCCCTAACCTGGCTATTGAGCTTTAAGAGCCTGGAAGGCCAGACGGCACGTTGGGACCAGAGGCTGCAGGAGTACGACTTCACCTCGGAACATCATAGAGGGAAGAGCCACGGTAACGCAGACGCCATGTCCCGAAGACCCTGTCCAGTAGAGTGCGGCCAGTGCACAAGAGTGGAAGAGAAGGAGCGTGCCGCAGCAGTCCGAGTAGTTGTGGCAGTGCCTGCGGACGGCTGGGATAGCGCAAGCCTGAGGAGGGAGCAGCTGGCGGACGCAGACTTGGGGCCACTCTTGAGGGAAGTGGAGGCAGGGACAAGACCAACCTGGCAGGACATCGCACCAAGGGGCGCCACCTACAAGTCGTACTGGGCCCAATGGGACTCGCTGAAGACCAGAGAGGGCGTGCTGTTCCGGGTATGGGAGTCACCCGATGTGAAGGCGCAGAGAGAACAGTTGGTACTTCCCCGGAGTAAGGTCCCGGAAGTCTTGGAGGAAGTGCACGCCGGTACTTCAGGAGGACACCTGGGAGCGAACCGAATGATTCACAAACTACGGCAGCGCTACTTCTGGCTGAGACTCCGAGCAGATGCTGCTGGTACACCTGGACCGCCTGGCACGCTACGATGGTGCTGTTCGGGACGACCAGCTTTGAGGAGGGAGCAGTGTCACCCGAGCGTCGGAACACCCTATAGACTGGGCGAGCAGCAGACAGATCGGTGTTCGCCCCGCTCCCTCGTTTGTCTTATAGCGTTAAGAAGGGATGGCTGGGACAAAAAACATCACGGCGCTGTCTCTTTCTGTTCCACCTGTGTTCTCGAACTTACAGGAAATTTCCTCTAATCTGGAACCTTCCTGTGGAAACTAGAGAAGTCGAGAAGGCGGCGATATTCCTATAAAAAGGGACTGCAGTGAGCGAAGTTAGTTAGTGCTTGACGTGCTAGTGAGGTAGCGCCGTGTTAGTGGAAGAGAAGACCGTGCAACGGAAGAATTTACGTAATTGTGTACGTGCATCGGAACGATAACGGACGAACTGGTGAATCGTAATTGTGTGCATTACGTAATTTTGTGTAATTGGAAAGTGTTTAACTGTAAATCGGTGGAAATAAAGAACATTTTTGAGTGGTGAAATTGGACTTTTCATTTCACGAACCCACAAAGTCACAATATTGTTAACTATAAATTTGAAGGAGTGAATAGATTCACATACCTAGGGTCTCCTGTGAATGAAAGGAATGACATGAAAGAGGAAATTAACCAAAGAATACGAAATGCCAACAGGGCATATTTGAATCTAATAAAACTCTTTAAATCAAAACTCTTAACATATAAAAAAATTAGAATTTATAAAACGTTAATAAAACCGGTGCTGATGTATGGGTGTGAAACATGGGTCATTACAAAAGAGGATATGGAAAGACTGAAAGTTTATGAAAGGAAGATACTGAGAAGAATTTATGGCCCAATTAAGGAGAAAGGGGAATGGCGAATCAGATATAACGATGAATTATATAAAATATATAAACACCCCAATATTATAAAATCAATTAAAATAGCAAGGTTAAGATGCGCAGGGCATGTCCAAGGACTGGATGCAGAGGACATACTTGCGAGAGTATTGGAGTGTAAACTGTATGGTGCAAGGAGAGTAGGGAGATCAAACTTGAGATGGATGGATGGAGTATTGGAGGATGTGGAAAGGCTGGAAATAAAAGAATTGGTGGATGGTAGACAGAAGAAGGGATGTCTGGAGGAGGATCCTGAGGGAAGCCGAGGCCCACTCTGGGCTGTAGGGCTAGAAATGATGAAATGATGATGACCTTCATTTCTATATATTATATTCATCATTACATTGGCTATTGCTGATAAATATGAAGAGGGCACGCCAAAAACTGCTTCCAAATCAGACAGCCTGTTGGGATCTGCTAGGCGCCAAAGATATATGCACAAAACTTCCACTCTTGAAATAGTAAATGTACTGTCAGTTCAACATAACCTAAAATATATCCTCCATAAGAACGATGTAAATTGTTTATTCAAGCTTACCGCTAGCAGAATATCGTTCTTATTACACTTCTAGGAGGTATATGTAAAACCTCCACTAGCTGTCGTAGAACCATTGTATCACAACGAAAATACAGTCAGGATTCTGTATCTGTAAAATGATTTAAAACTAGTCTCCGAATTGCCACGCCTCCTTGGGGGAAATTTCTTTGTTAATATTATGAATTATCATAACTTCCAATAACTCATCATCAATGCCACCGAACGCTGCGATATCAAGTATCCAATGACTCGTGCAAAAACTCTGACTCGGCAACATACGCTACAATATACAGAGTGTTTCAAAACGACCTGAACGAACATATAGAAGCAGTTGCTCAGATTCTGTTTTACACATATAGATAGTTTTTACCGCCAATAAAGCCACATAAAAATGCTCCAGAATGAGTGTGGATTAGACAGTGACAGGAACAACGACGCGTGCCTCACGCTGTCGGAGTTCGCAGGTATAGGTCACACGTCGTGTCGTGTGCTGTAAGTGTTTGTAAACATACCGTCATACTCCGCAGTAGATTGCTAACCTTAAGAATTTCTGTGGGTTATGAAACCACAATAAAGAAGCTGTTGCTTAATTATTGCTTATGAGTGTTTAACGTGTTTCAAAACTCCGTCATAGCACTCCATGATGGCAAATAAGCTGGTGGACACCTGCAACTTATACCTTTTAGAAGGAAGTTAATGTTAGTGAGGTTGAGGATGGAAGCATTAAATGATAAACAGAACAGAAAACAACATCAAAGAATTGTAGATAAATTAACGAAAACAAAATGGCTTATACAGTGAGACGAGCATTTTATTTAAGTTGTTTGATAATACTAAATAAAGCATTTGTAACTGAAAAGGAAGCTGTTGATATTTACAGTAAGTGGTTGAAAGTAATGTACAATTAAGATCATAACAAAATTCTCTGAAGTTAAACAAATAAATATTATCATTGATGTAACTATTTTTACAATTCATATTTTTAATGAAACTAAATTAACCGTGCGTTCGTTGAACTCCCTTCAGCTCTTCCATCCATCAAAACCATATTCATTATTTCGACGTTCGTATAGCGCTCCATATTGCTTGGATTTGCTATCTAAGTGCGCGCAGAATCCTCCCTGTTAGGACGGTATGTGTAGTTTTACACTGAAGAGCAACCTTACAACTGTCCGAGTTATTAGTCGACTTTTGCACAAGTAACTGCCCTTTGCCCCATTCCCTGAAAGCTAGGCTATGATCACTGATTAAGAGCAAGGAGCGGTGCTTTTGTTTTCGTGGCCGGTGCGTCCCAATAACTTTTGAGATTTGTACACCAGTGATTCCTGCGCTGCCTAATCACAAAATCACGTAATATTTAATGCTGCAGAATATTATACCCAACAGAACTTCCAAGCTGCAACACCGAAATTCGGTGTAGTTAAGTTATAAACTACGCAACCTGTATACCATATTCAAGCCAATGACAATAGCCGATATCGTATCAGAAAACGCTGTGTCAAAAACTCTCTAATATCACGAATGCTGGTTTCCAAAAGATTCTGTACTGGCCATGCAATAGAGGGGTACATGCATAAAATTAGGGAGGTGTTTGCAACAGAATGATTAGTAATGGTGTATGGTTCTCTCTCTCCCTGTATCTAACAGTGTGTGAGTTTTACTTTTGGGATAACCTGAAAGACAAAGTTTACGAGACAACTCCTTATAGGTACATTACAAGAACTAGAACACAGTATTAGAAATTAAATCAGAAAAATTACAGTGGCCCAAATTAATCTCGTGAATCAGAATGCATTCGCTCGATATAGTGCTTATTTAGTCCGAAGATGGACGACATTTCCAGCATCTTTTATGGAGGAGCGTCCTGCGCCGTGGCGTAGCGGGCTAAGGCAGAATGCCTTGGTCCCTGGCCACGGATAGCGGCCCGGGTTCAATCCCACCTATGTGGTGGGAATTTTAGGTCCCGGGTATAGGACCAGTGCCCACTCAGCATCGTGAGGAAAGTGAGGAGCTTACGCTAGGTAGGCGGCCCTGGTCACGGAAACCAACATTCCGGCTGGGGGATGCCGAGGATGATGACCACATCTCCTCCCCGTATCGGTTGGATGATCGTCCACCTCTGCCGTGCATAAGTGGGCGTGAGGCCGGCAGTCGGGTTGGTAGGCCTTGGCCCTCTAATGGCTGTCGCGCCATGGGTTATTTATGGAGGAGCAAAGACCGTGTGCCACACCCAGTCGCGCATATGGGAAATACCGTGCGTCCGTTAGGTTTTAAATGAAGAACCTGGATATTGTCGCTAGCATTGATGCTGCCGGCGCGCACCGAGAGACAGATAGTGCACCGCGGAGATAAAAGCTTGCCGAAACAGATAAAGAAAGAAACAGATAGCTCACTGGAATGTTCGCTTTATTGCTTGTTAGAGAAAATTTGATTAATGTCTAGAAAAATGAGTAGAGGTATAAAAGGAAGCTGCAGTTAGTTATTAGAGAATCTAAATCGGAACTTGTAATTGTGTGCGTATAGCTGAGACTTGAAAGTGAACTGTTTGTTTGTGGTCGACGAAATTCAAGGTTGTATTTGTGTATGTTACGTAATTCTGCTATTGGCAGGGCTGTGCAACGTGTTTCTACGGAAATAAAGCGCATTTTGAATTTCTGCAAAATTTACTTTTAATTTTAAGGACCCAAAAAGTCGCAATATATTCCAAAAATGCTGCTTATAAATTCAGGGTAATTCCGAACCTATTTATGTCGAAAATTTGGAACTATATTTTTAAAAATTATATAATACACTCCTGGAAATGGAAATAAGAACACATTGACGCCGGTGTGTCAGACCCACCATACTTGCTCCGGACACTGCGAGATGGCTGTATAAGCAATGATCACACGCACGGCACAGCGGACACACCAGGAACCGCGGTGTTGGCCGTCGAATGGCGCTAGCTGCGCAGCGTTTGGGCACCACCGCCGTCAGTGTCAGCCAGTTCGCCGTGGCATACGGAGCTCCATCGCAGTCTTTAACACTGGCAGCATGCCGCAACAGCGTGGACGTGAACCGTATGTGCATTTGACGGACTTTGAGCGAGGGCGTATAGTGGGCATGCGGGAGGCCGGGTGGACGTACCGCCGAATTGCTCAACACGTGGGGCGTGAGGTCTCCACAGTACATCGATGTTGTTGCCAGTGGTCGGCGGAAGGTGCACGTGCCCGTCTACCTGGGACCGGACCGCAGCGACGCACGGATGCACGCCAAGACCGTCGGATCCTACGCAGTGCCGTAGTGGACCGCACCGCCACTTCCCATTAAATTAGGGACACTGTTGCTCCTGGGTTATCGGCGAGGACCATTCGCAACCGTCTCCATGAAGCTGGGCTACGGTCCCGCGCACCTTTAGGCCGTCTTCCGCTCACGCCCCAACATCGTGCAGCCCGCCTCCAGTGGTGTCGCGACAGGCGTGAATGGAGGGACGAATGGAGACGTGTCGTCTTCAGCGATGAGAGTCGCTTCTGCCTTGGTGCCAATGATGGTCGTATGTGTGTTTGGCGCCGTGCAGGTGAGCGCCACAATCAGGACTGAATACGACCGAGGCACACAGGGCCAACACACGGCATCATGGTGTGGGGAGCGATCTCCTACACTGGCCGTACACCTCTGGTGATCGTCGAGGGGACACTGAATAGTGCACGGTACATCCAAACCGTCATCGAACCCATTGTTCTACCATTCCTAGACCGGCAAGGGAACTTGCTGTTCCAACAGGACAATGCACGTCCGCATGTATCCCGTGCCACCCAACGTGCTCTAGAAGGTGTAAGTCAACTACCCTGGCCAGCAAGATCTCCAGATCTGTTCCGCATTTAGCATGTTTGGGACTGGATGAAACGTCGTCTCACGCGGTCTGCACGTCCAGCACGAACGCCGGTCCAACTGAGGCGCCAGCTGGAAATGGCATGACAAGACGTTCCATAGGACTACATCCAGCATCTCTACGATCGTCTCCATGGGAGAATAGCAGCCTGCATTGCTGCGAAAGGTGGATATACACGGTACTAGTGCCGACATTGTGCATGCTCTGTTGCCTGTGTCTATGTGCCTATGGTTCTGTCAGTGTGATCATGTGATGTATCTGACCCCAGGAATGTGTCAATAAAGTTTCCCCTTCCTGGGACAATGAATTCACGGTGTTCTTATTTCAATTTCCAGGAGTGTATTTATTTACTATGGTATTACAGAAGAAAAATTGTGCTTAAATTTGCTTGCATATAATTTGTTTGAAATGCTTGTCACGTGTTTACTAGTATCCCGAGATGGTCGATAGATAATTCCTAGGGAGCCCTTTGTGCCGTTTCCCGGGGCCCCATCTCTTTAGGAAACATATCACGTGACTTTGGCACAGAAAGTGGGGCTGCTCCCCCTGTGGAACGCCCCCATGTTCGAGATTAAGTGAGCCCTTGAGCAGGGGGAGGCATCGAGAGGTTCCAACAGTCAATAAATTGCCACTACACAATCGGGAATCGCACCCACGAGCTATTGATTTACGAACCAACCCATGTACTTGAGAGCCCAACAAAGAATTAACTCAAATAGAGGGGAATTTAAACAATTGGAAATTCACTAGGGATGCAAATCCTTGGTGTGTGAATGGCTAACAAATTGAAACGAGAAATTAAAGTAATACCGATGTTATTAACGTTAATTTCATTCGGGATCATTCGCTAAACTGAAATTCAATTACACGCAAATGTGAAACAAATCAGCGAATATAATAGCGTTAAACATGCAGTGATACAAACATAAAGAAATAGTTCAAATATGATTCTATTGGCTTTCGCCTCAGCTCGTGTTTAAATTGCGTGTAATGTACAAACACTTTCCCTAGAGAAAATAAGAGACTTTTTACGCTTAATTTACCCTCATAAACCTTTTTTAAAACTAATCCATATGGTGAATTTAAAATTCGACATAAATTGCGGGACCTATTAATACTTAACTGGTACCATTTGTGCTTTTCTATCAAAATGGACAATGGTTGATTCCAAAAATGTCTTTAAGATCCCACTCACAAGATATTCTCAACAAACTTCCATTCAAACGACTCCTTTACACATCAACGCCTGTCTAATTTTATGCACGGTCTTTCAGCAACAAGGAATAATAAAAAAAAAAAAAATATTGCTTTAAAGTACTTGGAGAAATGAAATTTAGTAATTTAATACAGATATGTAAAAAACTGAAGCTGCTGACAGTGAAGTAAACTAGGTTATTAATAATAACTAAACACTAGTAACACAACTTCACTTATCTTATTTATATCCTGGTATTTTTTTGACCGGTTTCAAAGCAAACATCTGCTTTATCCTCAGCCACTCAGCTTGACACTCACCCACTAACTGACTGACTGACCTTGACCACTACCGGAGTTTGAAGAATAGCTCCTTATCTAACTGCCATCTACCGGGGACAACACAAACTTATTGATGATGTCTATAGGAGGGATATCAAAATTCATTACGCGATCCTTATTTTTCAAAATAAATATCTTCTCCCAAACCATTAAATCTATCGGTTCCTTCAATTGTTTCAATAATTTAACTTCTGGATTTACTTCATGATTATATGACCAAAAATGATCAGCCACTGCCGATTTCTCGGTTTGTCTATATTTAATATTTCTAAAATGTTCTTTCGCTCTGGTTTCTAAATTACGCTTGGTTCTGCCAATATAGATCTTATCGCATTCTAAACAGTTAACTTGATAAATACCAGATTTTTTGTTGTCTGAAATTTTGTCTTTTTTAGAAAACTGTAGCAAATTCTTTATACTGTAATTATTATAAGGTGCTAGTATTATTCCCACTTCTTTGAAAATTTTTTGGAACTTTTTATTTGCCCATGGATGATAAGTAAATTTTTTGAAAATATAAATAAGATAAGTGAAGTTGTGTTACTAGTGTTTAGTTATTATTAATAACTTAATACAGATATATTTATTTTTCAGACTTTATGTACAGATGTGTGCAAATTATTAGACTCAATGGTGAAATTTTGACATATGCCGTTTATTTTCTATTTATTTAACAGAAATAATATTAAAAATAGTTTTAGTATGCATTCCTTTAGCCTTTATTACCACAAGGGTGGAGCACTTTTCCTTTATTTCTTCATCTCTGCGCCAAATGCTTATCAGGCCCTCAATAAGCTGAACTTCTGTTGTTATTTCCAATTCTGTTCAGTCTCTGTTTAACAATACCCCACAGATTCTCTATTGGATTTTAATCAGGGCTATTCGCCGGCCATGGTAGTACTTTTACATTGTTTTCTTTGAGGAACTGGGTTACAGAGTTTGCTCTATGGCAGAGAGCACTGTGAGGCATGAACACAAAATCATTCTTTACTTTGCGGAAATAGTCTTGTTTCTAATACACTTTTATACTGTTTCTGCTCCATAGATCCCACAACTATGTAGACCGCCTCGGTAGCGTGGAGGTAGAGTGTCTGCCTCACGTTCAAGAGGTCGCGAGTTCGAATATCGGTCAGCGCGAGTTACGTGGATAAGGTTTTTCCGGGGGTTTCCCTTATCCAGAAAGACGAATGTCGGGTAACTCTAAGGTCTATGTACCTCGGAATCATTTGAGCATCATTTCACATATTCCATTCATCGTCCGATATGACTTAACGTTGGAGGACGTAAAATTACAACAACAACAAAATCCCACAACTATGTATAATCTTCCTGGTACATGGACAGACATACAGCTCCAGATCATTCTTGATGTTGGGTGCTTTACTCTTTGATCGACACACTGATGGGAAAATACTTCTTTATCTGTCCTTCTCACATATTGGCTACTCTCTTCACATACTTCAAACATGAATTCTTCTGAGAAAATTACCTGAGACAACAAAAACCTCTATTAATATTAAACAGTTTTAAAATTGTTCAAAGATAGTATAAGAAAACCAGCAATGAGAGAAATGAGGTTTAGGCTATTTATTTCACTTCCATAAAATTTACATGTACATATTTTAATTTTATGATATATACAATTTTCATACTATTTACCTTTCTCCAAAATTCCACTGGATGTTTCTGCATCTCTTTGGCCCATTCTAAACGTTTTTTCTTGCCATTGCAGGTGTCAATTTAGCCTTTTTACGAGGCCTGCGTGCTAGTAAACCTGCTTCACATAATCTTCTGCTAACAACTGAGGCTGATATTTCTGTACCGTACTGCTTTAGTTGATGACTGAGGTCAATGCTGGTTGCTCTTCTATTTTGTTTTGCCACCTGCACAAGGGTTTTTTTTTTTTTCATCCTTGGTGATAGCTCTCTTTTCCTCCCGCACCTTCCATCCCTTTGTGAGGTCAACGTCTCACAGAATTTTAAAGCTTGATTAATCCGACTAACAGATTTTTGTGAAATACACAATTTCTTAGCTATTTCACGTTGTGAATAAAGAGTTTCCTTCGAAAGACTCTCAGTTACAGCTACTTTCCTTGGGGATAAGTCGTCAGTTTTACCCATAACCTCACTTTTGGATCAATGTGAATGCTAAGGATGAGATACACGATGTTACCTGGCTTGAGATCAATTAATAATAAATACTGAGGATATATTATCCATAAAACACAATAAAGGCAAATATTAACAATCTTCAGTCATTACATTCACCAAGTGAAAGCAATATCACCAAACAGTTGGATAAACAGACATGAAGTAAATGGCTGCTGTTAATTCAGAGCTACCACCATATTACTATAAGTAAGAGAAAACTCCCCCAGCTATTATTAAGAGAGTTATTTTATTGAATATGCTTCATATTATAGCAAGGAAAAGAATTACGACAAATTGAAATAAGTTACGGTGGTAAATAACTATTATTTTGAATGTTAAACTTAAACAAAGTTAAAAAACAAAACATGAATGAGTCTAATAATTAGCACACGTCTATAGGTGTTAAAAGAACACACTAGACGTCAAATATGATTTTATGATACTTCTGTATTCGTTAGAGCTTTAAAATACTTTTATCTGCCACCAGAAGGAAAAAGCACTTCATTACGTGGTACTTTTGTAACCGAAAAGTAGCCTCTTTACTGTTAGACATCAATAATCTCTGCAAAGAGTCGAATTGTCTTTAACAGAGTCAATATAGCGGGTCAAACAGGGGAATAAAGTTAAAATTTGAGAGACAAAACACATATTCATCCAGAACTCCTTCACTAATATAGTGTCAAAGGCACACATTACATATTATAATCTCTTTGACCATTAATTACCTCGAAGGTGGCTTAGTCCGATGTTCAATTTTTCTTTAGTTACCTGAAAGACAATAAACAAACATACGACAACTACAATGTAAAGAAATATATTTTATTTTATTATGATTTCACTCTTATGTATTTACAAAAATCCACACCGTCTATAATCGACAATGCACATCTCAACAGCGAATACCTCGACCACAGACTACATTATTTTAGTACCTGTGATTTTTCTGAAGCGGTCAGAAGCAGAAGTTGCGAAGTCACTGTTTCAAAATTGTGCAGGAGAGCTGCACAAAAATAGTAAATACAAAATATTAATAAAAATGAAACAATTTTACGTGATGGGTCCGTTTGGAGGTACACAGTACTGTGTTGAAATGTTTCTCACGGTTTGACATACGTAGCATGTGTGACAGGATATATTATTAGGACATAATAACTTTTAATTTAAAGTGGATGAAAAGTTGTCAAGTCACTTAACAGCCTCTCATTCTTAATGTTAGAGTTTTTCCATTATACAATATTATAATATGTAGCCATGGATCAACTGTTACTTTATGGACTAATTCAGTATGCACTGGATTGACATACAACATTGTCATCAAAACATTACTCCATCTCTACCATATCATCTTCTGCATCATTTCCATATGTCATTGGGTCATAAAGTGTGGTACCTTCTAACAGAGTGACATGTTCCAGCATCGTAATAGTTTGCCTACTTAATCTGTCGAAGCCTATCTGGCGTGTTTTTCGCACTATCACATGCCTTGTGTATGGCTTGCAAACTCACTACTCTCCTCAAAAGACACTGGGGACGATAAAGTGAGGAAGACATTGTGTGACGAACTTGAGGTACACATCCTCCTTGGAAATACACCCTCCGGATTAAAGTGAATTCAGGAATACTTTTTACAAGAATATGGTCGAGGGCATCTTTGAAGTAAAAGACTTCAACAACTGGAGTGTCATCATGTTCCTCGTTTTCGGTCAGTGAATGTTTGATATGGATAACATCAATGGACTTCTTCTGTAGTGAATCTTTGATCAGTTTCACCCATGTGGGACTAAGACTTTATCCATTAATCGCTTTGAAGCAAGATTTTTATGCTGAAAGCACAATTCTTTCTCTTCTCGTGTGAGTTTTTGCGGCTATCAGTCTCTTCTGGTCACCAATTGTATCATCTTATTTTAAATAAGAGTCTCTCGTTTTCAGGTGTGAGTTTTTGCGGCTATCAGTCTCTTCTGGTCACCAATTGCATCATCTTATTTTAAATAAGAGTCTCTCGTTTTCAGGTTTTCAGGTTGTCTACGAATTTGTAACGAAAATGGACAAATGAAGATACAGAAGGTGCACTGTTCTCAAGTTTTAATTATTGTAGTTAATTTGTAATATAACATGGAACATCACATATTGTATACCTGGGGTATTTTCTGAACCTTTACAAGAAATTAAAATTTCTGTGTTACCGACTGTTATATTATCATAAATATTTTTATCATTTATAATAAAAAGTACATAAAAATCATATCTGGAGGATGAGAAGTCTAGGTTCACATTAAAACAGTTTCTACACAGTTAAAGCAGCCTTGGGATCTACAAAGACCCCAGACACCAAGTAAGGGTTAAAATGAATTACTTTATAATGGGGTTACGGCGTACGTATTTTACAGTGAAATTTGGACATGTGGGGTCTGAGAAATTAGGCGATAAATCACAATTACTGCAAGTATGTTCAAAATATATTACTCATACATAATACATATCAACCTGTTATTACTTACATTTAATTCTATATTATTTCTTCACTGTAAACCTGTACGACTATAGCTTCTGTAATGTCTTTGTATTCCCACACAACCCTGTAAGAAGGAAACTTGTGTAAACGAAAAACAAATGCCGGAACGATCGCGCTTTAGAGAGATTTTACTGTGTTACGAAATTTCTCTGATACATTAGCAAGAAGTACATAGACGAATAAGCCTCTATAGGATATTTGGAAGAGAAGCCCATCAGTTTTGTGCCAGAGATGAAACTCCACTGTTGCATTTCTCCAGGTTCTGTTTTCGAAACCGCAACGCATTTACATGTTACATTGTACCTACTACGTGTTCACAGAAATCTACTCGGAGCTTGGCTCGCCCATTGTTCCTTTAAAATACGCGCTTACGGAATTGTGCACTTAATGTCGGTCGATAAATGGCTCTGCATTTATAATGGCGGAGATAATGTGAGCTTTGTGGAAAGTCATCGATACGGAGGCTAATGTGCACTATACAAGATGCGGAAAAACCTGCCATTGTGACGTAATCCTTACGCACATAAGCGTAAACCTGCTTGGTTTATGCTCTAACCATTTTTATAATGATCCCTCATTGTTACGAGAAAAAGCGATACATTTCATTTAAATGGAATATTACAACGTTCTGGTTTTGCTTCCACCCACGTCAGGGCTACGCCTCGCTGAGAGACCCTAAAGGTTTATGAGAGTTATCTCAGTAGATACGCATTCTTATGCATTACTTTCTTTACTACATAGTTGCATACAAGTTAAAGTTTACTATGTCCAACGAGAGAGTAAAGTACCGCGTCACTCCGAGTGCACATGCGTTCGGAATGACAGTACTGTTACAGAATAGTTAAGAATAATATTAATATGTATTAATAATATCAATATGCATTTTCAACATAAAAATCACGCATATATTCAAGCCATCCGCTTAATCAATTCGTTAAGTATAATACGACAGCTGATCAATAAATAATGAACATAATTTTTTACAGTCATAATTTCTCGCACTAAAATTCAATCTTATATTCTGTTAGCTTAATGTGAAACAAACACGCCATAGTAGTTTCATTGTTGGTGCTCCCAGTTCCTGCCTGTGAGAACCAGGCAAGTTCCGACATATTCAGTATCGCCTAAAGCTGCAATGTAGGTAACACGCGAGGAACAATATGCGGCTTTGAATTCTGCTTTCGTCTCAACAAATCTTCAGTTGAGGCCTATACAATGTTACAGGAGGCCTATGGAGAGTCTGTTCTTCCCTACAGCACAGCTCGAATGTGGTTTAAAATATTTAAAGAGGGGAGACAATAAATTTCAAAGTAAAGTGGACCCGGTGCTCCAGTTACTGTTCTTACGGAAGAAAACATCAACACTGTTGCTGCCATTGTGAGACTGGATCTACGAATTACGTTAAGATCACTTTCTGACATACTGACAATTTCATTGGGTGCCTTCCACACGTTAGTGACGGAAATGTTACACATGAGACGTCTTTGTGCGAGATGGGTTCCAAGACTGTTTATTCCCGAACAAAAGGACATTCGCATCTCCATGCAGTTAAAGTTGATGTTAGAGGAAGATCCGGATCTTCTTTCAAACGTAATCACTGCTGGAAATTAATTGTTCTTTCACACTAGCCGTGTGTAGGATGCACTATGAAAGGGTAGAGCCAGAATGAAAAATTAAATGCCATAGCCGGGATTTGAACCACGGATCTTCTGGTTTCCGTCCAGCCGCTCTAACCATCTGAGCTACTGTGGCCAACGCGCCAACATAACATTAAATTCTCCAACTGACTCGTCATGTTGGTGCGTTGGCCATAAGAGCTCAAATGGTTAGAGCGGCTGTACGGAAACCAGAAGATCCGTGGTTCAAATCCCGGCTATGGCATTGAATTTTTCATACTGGCTCTACCCTTTAGTAATCACTGCTGATGAAACTTGGCTACATCATTTTCATCCTGAGAGCAAACAGCAAAGCTCAGTGTGGAAATCACCTTCATCACCAACTACTCCAAAAAGTAAAATTCGTTGCTTCTGCTGGAAAAGATATGGTCATCTCATTCTTTGATATTCATGGAATGGTTTATCAGCATGTTGTACCTGCACACACATCAGTAGCTGGACAATACTACAGGGATGTCCTGAAAACATTGAAAGTCCATATCAGGCACAATAGACCACATTTCCGCGAAGCAGGCTGGATGTGGCACCACGATAATGCGTGGCCACATATTGCCAATGTTTTTGTTGAATATCTTGCAAACTCAACGTGAAGTGTATTCCTCACCCTCTTTATAGTCCGGATTTAGTCACATGTGACTTTTTTTATTCGCTAATTTGAAGAAACGGCTTCGTGGGAGGCATTATCCATCATCAGAGACAGTGGTGGAGGCTGCGGAGGTGATTTTGAAGGATCTTTCAAAAAATGGTTTCCAGCATGTCTTTGAAAACCAGCAGAAACGCTGGGACAGGTGCATCGAATTCAGAGGAGAGTATTTTGAGAAGGACCATCAAAATTATGAAAATGAATAAAGGTACGTTGTCAAAAATAGTGACAATTCTTTATTTAACAGCCCTCGTATATACCTAGAGGACGACGTTTCATAGAGCGTCTCCAGAAAACATAGCTTCAACAAATAGCTATTCCTACTGCAAAGAAGAACAAGAAATACCATTGGAATTACACCTTTTGAAGTGCACTAAATCCCCATTAAAAGCATTTCTTTAAAACCGTCTTCAGTTGTTTATGTGCGTCTATATAACTCAAAAACAAAAGAACTTTAGAAACAACTTTCAAGAACGAAAGGAAACTATAGAGTTGAATGAATGAATGAAAATAAATGGGTCGAGCCCTTTCGGTCCCATGCACATTGGCCGCATATTGGGCCTATTGTGTCCCTCTTACTGGAGTGCTTATTCAAGTCCCGTGGCCTCCCAAAAGGACAGGATAAGTCTTGAATGAGCACTCCTTATATCATCTGGTCTCAGTTTTTCTTAGCCCAGAAAAAAGTGTCTAAATGCAGCAAATGCTTCGCATTCACACAAAGTATGTAGAGGAAACTCATCCTCTGCACCGCACTTCCTGTATGTGAAGTCTGTACTAAGCTTTGTCACATGTAGGTGTCTCTTTAGGATGTTGTGCCCTGTCAACAGGCCAACAACGATCTAAATTGAACCCGATTGAAGGTTAGCAGAATCCTGCTCTTCCTCTTGCTAGGTCCTGCGATCATAGACCGGCCTGCCTATGAAGTGCCATATTGAAGTGATACCCAATCAAGGATCCCACACAAGGCCCTTCTTGGGATAATACCAAGGCTAGGTTCTGGACCAATAAACGTGTTGGCCGATCCCTCCTTGGCTAACCTATCAGCTAGTTATTTCCTCTGATCCCAGCATGCCCAGGAACCCAGCAGAGCATAGCTTTCAGGATTCAAGGTCTCTTGGCACTCTTGTACCGACCTAGATCTTGTGCTAGCACATATTGCCCTTAGGGCAGCTTGGCTGTCAAAACAGATACTAATCCAACCATGCAGCCAAGGCATCCCTAAACACAAGCCAAAATAGCATATATTTCGTCCTGGAATACTGTAGAATAACCTTCCAGAGAGTACGATATCCTCGTCTTAGGCCAATAAATGCCATCCCCAGAGGCCACAGAAACACGGGGAAGTCCCTAAGTGCTAGAAGCTTGACATTCCGACACCGATACCCACGCGCAGTCACCAACACTTCAATTCGGTGTTGACAAGAATTCGGGAGGTCCCAGTTCGATTCTCGTGGCCGACGTGACCCACGGTTTCTTTTCCGGGTCTTCAGGCGAATGCTGGGTAGGTTAATTACATCCTTCGAATTCCCTGTACCTCCATTTCATCTCCATTATCATTTTCCATCATCTCTGGTCTGGTGATCTCTTTCAGGGTAGAAGTGTTGGCGGGAGTCTCGGCGCTGCATGGTAGGATCATATGTCCGTGGTAAAAACTTCCTCCTCCGGTAGGACTATATTAGGTC
This sequence comes from Mantis religiosa, assembly GCA_030765055.1. Lineage (NCBI taxonomy): Eukaryota > Metazoa > Arthropoda > Insecta > Mantodea > Mantidae > Mantis > Mantis religiosa. The sequence continues at coordinate 194,189,743 of CM060951.1, forward strand.
TTCGAACAGGTTGTTTCCGGACCACAGTAGGATAAGATGCCGGTTCCTGGCATGCCGGGGAGTTTCCAATTGTTAAAAGTGTAGGCACCCTGCCCTCTGCAGTATTACAGATGGAAAAAAACTGTGGTATGAAAGTAATCATTCACCCAAGTGTCAAAGGGAAACCTCATGTCAGATTTTAGGAATCGCAGGCACCACCAAGGACCAGGAAATGGCAATCGGAATGCCGATATTACCCAGCCGTGTCATTCCATGTTTCACCCTAAGCTATGACGTCAATTCGGCGCTGTATTAAAAACCGAAGTTAATTTTCCACAAAGTGGTAAATACCTGTCAGTCCGGAGCTGGCATACACTTCGATCCAAATACCTAGAGTGTTCCACATTTTGAAAATTCGATAGCTTGTGCATATTCGAGAGCACGTATATGCTCAGTCATGGAATTCCTTGAATAGCGGTAATTTAACACAATATTACCATCTGCTGCTGCGGCTAGTTGTCCCTTCCTGGCTCAAATCACGTCCCGTAGCATCCGCCCTCTCTGTGGCGTAGGTGGTACCGTGTCTTACCTCACGTTCAAGAGGTTCCGAGCTCGCTTCTCGATCACGGTGACTTTCCAGGATTTTCCCTGTCATGTAAGTCTAAGCTCTATGGACCCTGGGCTAATTTCAGCATTATCTTACCCATTTCATTCATATGCGATAGGAGTTAACGTTGAAAGACGTAAATTTAAAAAAAGAGAAGAGAGAAAGAAAGTCCAGTTGAACCCTTGAGAGGTAACCAACTTTTCTTATTGAATGTTCTAATGCTTAGTAAAGAACACAAAACATGAATGACCTAGCGGTGACTGTAGCCCACATTCGGGAAGGTCCTCGGCTCAAATCCCTTTGACTATCCAGTCTGATTCGGTTGTTTTCGTAATTTCCCTCATTGGCAAAGTTAAATGCTGAATTAGACCTTCATTCACTTATTTATTAAAAGCAAATTAGGGCATTAACTCAAATTGACCGTCAGTTTAGTTAATTGATGGAAATTAATCATTTCTTCACTTTAGCCATATATAGGCTAAGGCTTCTGATAGATTCAACATGAAAAATTCAATGCCATAGCCGGGATTTGAACCACGGATCTCCTGGTTTCCGTCCAGTCGCTCTAACCCACTGAGCTACCATGGCCAACGTGCCGTCCTGACATTAAATTCTCCATTTGACTGATATTTCCCCGGTAAACCACTAGGGGCTCTCACATTCGAGATACACCGTTTGTGGCGACTTACTATCGTAAGTACTTGAGTCCCAGGCTTCATCATTTAACTCTTATTATTTTAGTTAATTAATGGAAATTTATCATTTCTTCACACTAGCCGTATATAACCTAAGGATTTTGATAGAATTCAATACCATGGCTGGGATTTGAACCACGGATCTCTTGCTTTCCCTCCAGTAGCTCTAACCCACTGAGCTACCATGGCCAACGTGCCGTCTTGACATTAAATACTCCATTTGACTCATATTTCCCCAGTAAACCATTAGGGGTTCTCGCATTCAAGATACGCAGTTTGTGTTGACTTACTATCGTAAGTACTTGAGTCCCAGGCTTCATCATTTAACTCTTAATTTTTAGGTTAATTGATGGAAATTAATTATTTCTTCATACTAGTCGTATATAGGCTATGGTTTAGATAAATAGACTCAACATGAAAAATTTAATGCCACGGCCACGGCTTAATGCCACATCGGATCTCTTGGTTCCCGTCCAGTGATGAAGCCTGGAACTCAAGTACGAAGACTGTTCAATAAAGAATGATTATATTTTTTAGGGTCATCATTTTTCGCAATAAAATTAAATCTTATTCTATTCTGTTAGCTTAATGTAAAACAAACACGCCGTAGTAGTTTCATTGTTGGTACTCCTGGTTCCCGCATGGGAGAACAAGATAAGTTCAGACATGTTCAGTATCGCCTACCGTTGCAATGGAGGTAACATGCAGTTAAAGTTGATATTAGAGGAAGTCCGGAGTGTTTGCTTCTGCTAGGAAAGTTATGGTCATCTCATTCTTTGATATTCATGGAATGGTTTATCAGCATGTTGTACCTGCACGCACATTAGTAACTGGGCGATACTACAGGGATGTCCTGAAAACATTGCAAGTGCATATGAGGCGCAAAAGACCACATTTCCCTGAAGCACGCTGGATGCTGCAGTTCGATATTGCGCGGCCACATATTGACAGTGTTGTTGCTGAATATCTTGCAAATATCAACGTGAAGTACATCCCTCACACTCCCTATAGTCAGAATTTAGCCCCATGTGACTTTTGGTATTCCCTAACTTGAAGAAACGCCTTCGTGGGAGGCATTATCCAACGCCAAAAGCAGTGGTGAAGGCTGCGAAGGCGATTTTGAAGGATGTCTCAAAAAATGGTTTCCAGCATGTCTTTGAAGACTGGCAGAAACGTTGGGACAATTGCAACGCATTCAGGGGAGACTATTTTGAGAAGGACCATCAAAATTATAAGGACGAGTTAAGGTATATTGTCAAAAAATTTGTGATCATTCTTTTTTGAACAACCCTCGTACTTACTATAGCAAGTCGCCACAAACTGTGTATCTCGGATGAGAGAGCCTCTGGTGGCTTACCGGGAAAATATATGAGTCAATTGGAGAATTTAATGTCAGGATGGCACGTTGGCCATGGTAGCTCAATGAGTATGAGTGACTGGACGGAAACCATGAGATCCCTAGGTTCAAATCCTGGCCATGGCATTGAATTCTTCATTATGACTCTATCTATAGAAAATGCCCTTTTGGAGGTAAGGAGGACACATTCTGGAGTATACTTAAAGGCACGGGATATCGATTTCGTAAGAAAAAGAAACTATGCATCTTGCTAGGTACGCGGTGCTGATGTTTTGATGGTCAGACTGTACTGTAGTATATTCCCGCCTTCTCTGAACTCTCTAAACCGAGCCATGTTACGACAGCGACCTCCCCGAACCACTCGTTCGTCAGAGAGGCAAAACATTCCGATACGCTTGCTCGGTTCTTTGCGTAATACAACATGCGAGAAAAAAATATTCACTGGTTTTTCGAGTAGCACCAAGACACATCCAGTGAATTATACACGCAAATGATAGCTAAAGCGTTGACACTCCGTGTTTCTGTCAAACTTTTGGAGTTTAGCATTCCAGTTCTTTTAGACTTAATGTAGCTTTCAGGCAAGGAAACGTTTCACATGTACTTGCAACAGAATAAAGAAATCCAATGGAAGCTGTCGACTACTGCGGCTTTTAGACATCAAAACACGCTTTTTTTGTATTCGCCCTCTCACAAACACTTGACGTTAATGCAGGTAACGTTTGTCTTTTGCCGTACAAAGGACGCAGTTGTCAGACTTTCTCTGGCCAAGGAGAATATAATTTTCGAAATGGGCTGCGTGGGAGAGTTTCTCTTCTAATTATACCGTCTTTTGTTTACTGAATAAAACGGCTCGCTTTTGAGTCAGTCGATAAGAATTACAAGATAAATACCCGCACCTTCCCTAGCAAACAGAGGCATTCTGTCTTCAAGGCCTTCTAAATACTTCTGCCCATATCTTTATTTGTAAACCGAAATGATACTTTATAGATTGATCAATGGTATATTTCGTACTAAGAACTGTAAGTGATATTTATCAGGTCACGAATGTATATTGGGAATACGAGGCCCTTGGAGCGAGTAACTCCCAACCTTGCGATCTCTGTAACTTAAAATTCGTGGTCACCCAATTACTTTTTGCAATACTCGAAAAAAGACTAAAAATCAATAATAAATCATAATTGATTTCCATATTTTCCATAAAATTAAGAAAAAGTAATTAATTACATATAAATTACATGGGGGAAAGCCTTATACGAGGGGGCACCTAAAAGAAACCGGAATGTTGTCATGAAATCAAAATTTGATGAACCTTTTTACAAAATTATTTTAGTCACCTTCAAAGTTCTCTCCATTAGATGCAATGCACTTGTCAAGTCTCTTTTCCCACTGTTGGAAGCATGTTTGGAACTCTTCAAGTTTGATATTGTCCAGTGCCCTTTGCGAAGCTGTTTTAGCGCCTCCACATCGTGATAACGCTTCCCTTTTAGTGCTTTTTTCATTCGAGGAAATAGGAAAAAGTCGCACAGGGCTAGGTCCGGTGAATACGGAGCGTGGGGATCGACAGACCACCTCTGAGATGCCAAATAGTGGTTCACTCGTAAGGCCGTGTGTGCTGGAGCGTTGTCGTGATGCAGAAACCAAAGTTGCGGGCGTTTCCTCCTTACATCCTCTCGCAGACGCCTTAAAACATCCAAGTAAAAGTGCCGCTTAGCAGTCTGACCAGGGGGTACGACTTCCCGATGCAGTATTCCACGAACATAAAAATAGAAAATGATCATCGTCTTCACATTTGACCTCACTTGCCTTGCCTTTTTTTTTTTTTTTTTTTTTTTTTTTTTTTTTTTTTTTGTCTGTGAGTGTTGGGAGTCCTCCACTGGCTTGACGCTTGCTTGGTTTCTGTGTCATACCCGTAACACCAACTCTCATCCCCTGTAATGACTTTGTTCAAGAAGTTTGGATCACGTGCAATCTCTGTTATCAAGTCGTGACACACATTTATGCGGATGGTTTTGTGCTCCTGTGTGAGAAGGCGCGGAACAAATTTAGCAGCAACTCGTCTTATGTGCAAATCCTCTCTCAAAATCCTACTGGCACCAGCTCCAACTGATTCCTGTCACTGCTGAAATTAGGTGATCTTTTGGCGGCGATCCTCGTTGATCTTTTGGTGGACGTTTTCAATGTTCTTCTCATTTCGCGATGTTGAAGGGCGTCCAGAACGAGCTTGGTCTTCAACACACATCTCACCACGTTTAAAGCGCCCAAACCACTCGAAAACCTGTGTGCGGTTCATACCGTCATCCTGTAAAGCTTCTTGAAGCATTTGGTATGTCCCCGTTGCATGTTTTAAGCAGGAAACAAAATTTCACACACATTCTTTGTTATCTTAAAGTTGCCATAGCGACTTCGCAGAGGTAACCCACCAACAGTCAGAGAAACACAATACCACACTTGCACGTTCAGCTCTACACTGACGCCGTCTGCACAGCTGTTTCATCATGGTCTCTACTAACACCATCTAGCAAGTTAGTTTGGCACAGAACATAAATGACGGTAGATGTACAGCACGGTCATCAAATGCGCAAACGTCGAAAACAAGGTAACGAGAACACTGCGAACTGTGAAGCACTGCCTGTAAGTGTATACAGACGCAAGGTGGCCGCGCCGTGACTCAGTGGTTAGACGGCTTGGCTCCTACCAAGGCGACCCGGGTTCGATCCCAGGTGACCGCAAAGTGAGATTTGTGGTGGACAACATGGCGCTGGGGCGGGTTTTCTCCGGGACCTGCGATTTCCCCCGCCATCTCATTCCACCGGTGCTCCACGTTCATCTCATGTATCATCAGTGTCATCGCCTGCGGTGCCGTATGTAGGAAAAGCGGACGCTAAACACTGCACATTTCACAGACGCAAGGTCAAGGTATAGTATAACACGACTTTTTGTTCCCTCTTGCAATGAGCCGGTTGTCATGGTCAGGCTATACCTACCTCCAGTTCTTTAAAAGTGTGAAAAACGCACACACCGCAGGTTTTTATGAATTACCTGTTTCACACTTGCTGCCATGGCAACTGACAAAGAATTGTCAATTTAGCTTACACAACCAAATATCTGTATCAGTGTATACAAATATAACAAGTAACTTCTCCATGAACCCCGGACTCATTTGAGCATCATTTCACCCCTTTCATTCAACGTCCGATATGACATAACGTTGGAGGACTTAAATTACAAAAAATAATAATAAAGTAGCTTAAAACTTCACTTATCTTTCAAGAAATGATGACACTTTTCTTATAAAATGTTCGGGATCGCGATGTTATGGAAATTCTTCGTTGGGTTAATAAATATTTTCAAAAAAAAAAAAAAAGTTTGGTTTAATTTAGTTCCTCAAAATAAATATAGTATTAAAAATTTATCGCATTTCTCTAAAAAGAAGATAAAATTCCTAATAATAAATAATCTGGCATTTATCAATTTAATTGTTTCGATTGTTAAAAAGTTTATATTGGAAAGATGAAGCGTAATTTAGAAACCAGAACGAAAGAACATTTTCGTAACATTTAGTATAAACAGACAGATAAATTGGCCGTAGCAGATAATTTTTAGTCATTTAACCATGAAATAAATCCAGAAGTTAAATTATTAACACAATTAAACGGTCCGATACGGTCAAATACGTCACCTAAAATTTCTTCAAGTGCTAAGTTGTCATATTATTTGAATTTCTAAGCCAGTATATAGCAAACGATTTTTCAAACATTTACTTATAACGCTTAGGTTTTTAGTATCCCTTTTGAACCCATACTGAAATACGTGTTGTATTTTGTATAAATTTAGCTCAGTTAAAATGAGAATAAAGATATAAAAACCAACAACAGTGAGTAGAGAAAATCCTGTGAAATGTGTTATACGTGAGCTTTTACATCGTGGATTAGCAGCTCTTCGGATGCGCTTTTTCATTTCGGTTGAACAGTTTATTATTGAAAACCAATGGTTACCCACGCGACGAATTTATGTACTTGATATTACTAAAACCGGATAAATGACGTAAATGAAGATGGATGTGCTTCACCAAATGGGATAATATGCAAGTGTTGGATAGCGTAGGTGTGAATATTTTCAGCCATAAACCTTATCATGCAACATGCGCAAATACCACTAGTAAACCGATACAATGGTACTGCAGCCTCGTCTGGTATAGTGCTCTATCTTTGCGACGGGGTAACAATTTATAAATCATAAAATTTGCTAGCTTTTACCCAAGGCATTCAATTAAATTCATGCCAGAGGATCTACTTCCAAGAGTCCTGGACCCGTAGGATCAAGAACCCGGGACTCCTTCTACCAGGGAGTTACTGAGCTGTCCCAAAAGGGCGTCCGGCACCTCCGAGACTCTTTCCTGGGGCAACACCTAGAGACTAACAAGGGCTCCCCCCATCTGCCCTGTGGACTCAAGACGGGATGGAAGTGGATACGCCACTTACGCGCGCCAACACCAAAATGGGAAGGCTACCGATATGACCTTGGTGGGGGGGGGGCCACCTGGCGATCTAGCACACCTACTAGCTATGCTGGCTAGTACGCGGGAATATTGATGGCCTCCCTCAACCCCGTCCGGAGACGTACCCGATTTCCCACGGGTATCGGGAACTACTGCCGCTCGAGTCCAACCCAATCCGAACAACTCCCTATCAGGGAGGGGCTCGAATGTTCGGCCCGAGGTTCCTCTAGTAACGTCAGAGGTACCACGAGTGCTAGGGGTCCGCAGCGCCCACACCACGGCAGCTGTAGGGGACGGATCCCCCCCTTCGGGTTTACCCAAGGCATGGGAATTATTTAAACACTCTTTGACTCAATTTTGAAAAGTTAACTTTTCTCCCATTTCTGCGTATTTTCCTTTTCGCTCTCGCAGCCTCCTTTATCTTTATTCCTTCCCTTATCTGCATATCCTAGATGCATTATGAAAATGAACTACTAATTTTAGTTTGTTTAAAACTTTCATTTTTTCCATAAGCACTTGAAAGAAAGGCTGTATTGAAATTGGCTCATCAAGCAAAATATATAAGGTATAAAGTCAAGGGTAACAACCTAGCCTCTGGTTTCGAAGGGTTCTGGACTTTTCCGGGCATAAAAATCGTTAACATAACGTAAACAACTGTCCTTTCCTTCCTAAAGGAAGCAAAGCTGATGGTATCGTGACCTAAATTTCGGTAAGTAAAAGAATCTCAAGCCTGACAAAGAGACCTTTGAGCAAAATTAAGTGGTCCTTCTTCCCAAAATAGAACGGAATTCTGAAAACCACCTCGTGGTTCAGTCTAGGATTAGGACTACTGTGGAGGAGAATGGGCAGTGGGACCAATCTTGATATATAGTACCTATACCCAAAGTGGGGCAACTGTGAGAGGAAGGAGAGAGGGCGGCCGTTCCAAGGAGAGATGACAGTGCAGAGGGTAGGGTTCCTACATTTTACATAGATGGAAACCTCTCCCGATAGGCCTACACAACGGACGTTCCCCACTGCTGTGGTTCGGAAGTGGTCCCAGCGGCCAGTTTGGAGACTGGCAAGCTACCTACCAGAGTAGGAAGTAAGACTTGAAGCTTTTGCGGCGAGCGTTATTGATTAAGGCTTCACGAGTGATCAGACGCCGCAAATTTAAGAAGATCGAGCTTTCGCCCATGAAGGCCATGGAGTGTAAAATGGCCGAAAGCTCGATCTTCTTAAATTTGACGCGTCTGATCACTCGTGAAGCCTTAATCAGGGTAGGAAGTAGTTCATTCAGAACGTATCATCTTGTCATGCACCGCCGAGACTCCCTCCGACACTTCTACCGTGAAAGAGACCACCAGATGAGAAATAATAATGAAGATGAAATGGAGGGAGAGGAAATTCGGGGGATGTAATGAACCCACACAGCATTCGTCTGGCGACCGGGAGAAATCCTCCAAAAACCATGGGTCAGGTAGGACAGCCACGGCAATCGATCCCGTACCTCCCGAATACAGTCCACAGACGAAACTGCATGAGCCATTCCGCTCGATATGGTTCAGTCTAAGCATCGCCTCCTTAGCCACCTTCACGACGAACACCCACAGACTTACAACGCTCCAGAGGTAAGGTGTCGCCTTAGGCTTTCCAGCTTCATTCGTAACAACCACACGAACATATGGGTCTGAATTTCTTGTCCGTCCATTCCCGTCCAATAACATTTCCTATCATCTCTCATCAGGTGGTACCTTTCAGGGTAGAATTGTCGGTGGATGTCTCTGCGCCGCATGGCAGGATGTTATACTCCTGGTGAACACCTTCGTCCACGGGTGGGACAGTCTCCGGTCTCCGAGTTGACTAAGTGGGCCGTTTCAGAATCGCGGTCAGCGGGATGTCAGTTTTGCAAGACTGGCGGCCAACTCTGACGACAGCCTTCGGTCTCCAAGCCGGACTGTGGACTGATTCAGGTCCGCGATAGGAAGGATACTGTCATGGAGTTTCATTGCCGCGGCTCTTTGGGGTTGGGCGTCCTCTTTCTTTTCTCGCCTCATCCTTCCTCCCGGGGTTATCCCGTATGGGGCACACGTACAAGAGATCAGTCTGATAGCCGTGCCGAATCTTTTATCTGTCCTATCATGCCTATGCAAGGCATACAACGTCGCTCGGGGAGACAGCTCCTACCTGCCTCTTTATCACGCCGGCCCTTGTTCATTTGTTCCGTCTCGTCGACTTGGCCGTTGACAGTTCTTCACAACATCCCCAGCACCCACCACTTGACACCCTCAGACTGCTTGGTCGTATACGGCCTCTCCAACACACGCTCTGGAGAATCGCTCATGTCCTTTCTGCCTTCAAAGTGGAGGCAGCCTTCAGTTTGGCCGTTAGCTGCTCTCTCAAAGCTATTCTATCCACTTCATCTGCAGCCACCGCCCGCTGCTCGACTGCTTTCTTGGAAGATTAGCCGTCCACAGGTCCTCCACGTTAGCCAATATTTTCCTCCATTCCACCGAGCGTTTTCACATCTTTCTTCATGCCAACTGGCGGTTCATCAGTTTTTATGTATTCTTCTACATTTCGAATTTTTTTTAATCCTCTTCTCCACCTTCTTTACCCTGATTTCATTCAGATCGTCTTCTTCATTCAGGAATTTATAGAATGTCTTCCACTCTTCATTTGTGTTCATTACTTCTATGTCGGATTACGATTCGTATTTCATTTCACTCGATAGTTGCAGATGCATTTCCTTAACCGTGCCTGACCAGTGTGACACCATTAAGTTTTTGATTCTTACTTTATTGTTACAAAACCTATTAGCTCGACTGATTCATTAACTAAATGCTGTTCAACTAACTGGCTTCAGCGCTCCCTTATATGTCTATGCCGCGGTCACGGTAGAAGTGTTCTGGAGGTCTCGAAGTTGAAGTTTCTGGAAGCGACTGGAGGCAGAACAAAAGACGACGTATTTTGCCGGCCTTTGACGGCACGCAGCGATTGTTCGTGAACGACCCATAATAGCGTTTTGTGGCTGCAAATAACAAAAGCGATGAAATAGGTGACTCAGGAAGGCATTAACAGCCACCACGACGGTATCAAGCAAGATCTTTTAAGAAAGTTACTTCGCCTATCCAAATTTTCAATTCTGTGGAAATGTAATATAATTAATTTCACATTTTGTACACATATCTAATTAATGCCTTAATTTTCCTGTCTCATTTACGAAAGTGAAGTGACTGCATATGATTTTAATAATTAAAATATTTTTGCAAATATGGTTTGCCTTCTGTCGGTTTGATTTACGTGTTTTAGTAGTATTTTTCTTTTCTTTTGGTAAGATTGCTTGTGGTGATTCTCGACTATAGTTTGTTGCTCATTTTTTTTTAAAATTATCGTCCAACGATAAGTCATATCAGAGCATGAATGAATTTTGGAAATGTTCAACGGTCCATAGAGCTTAAAATTACCCGACATTCATCTTTCAGGATAAGGGAAAACCCCGGAAGAAACCTTATCCAGATAACTTACCCTGACGTGCTTTGAACTCCAGACCTCTTGAGCGAGAGGCAAATATGCTCACATCTACGCTACAGATGAGGCCTATTTTTGCCCTAAATCGCTACTTTGACCCCCTCAAGATTCGAACTATGAAGAAGAATAAGTGGTATAGGTACTAACTTGTTTATTAACCTTTAAAAACAAAATAAAATGTATGAAATGATTTCTTCCGCACTAGCCGTGTGTTGGCTAAGGTTTGGATGAGTAGGGTCAGACTGAAAAATCCAATGCCATAGCCGGGATTTGAACCACGGATCTCCTGCTCTCCGTGCGGTTGCTCTAAACCACTGGGCTACTATGGCCAATGTGTCGATATGACATTAAATTCTCCAACTGAGTCATATGTTTCCCGGTAGACCACTAGGGTTTCTCATATGCTATGAGACACACACCCTTTTTGTGGGGACTTGCTATGCTGTAAGTACTTAGTCCCAGGCTTCATAGTTAAACCACTATGCTATTTTTAGGTGAAATGATTGAAACTGAATTTTTAAGTCGGCCTCTACTCACCCAAACCTTAACGTACACACGGCTAGTGTGGAAGATATGAGCATACTACGCATCATTACTTGTCAAGCTGAAGGCAGAACTTAAGGAAAAACTGTTACATTTGCAGAAAAAAATTAAATCCTGTTTCACTAAGACAACACACCGTCTCACATCTCAGCGGTTTTAATGGTGAAAATCCACGAAATACGGTTTGAAATACTTAACCATGCGACTTACTCCCCAGATCTAGCCCAAAACGACTTCTTTTTATTACCTCATCTGAAAATTGCGCTTGAAGAACAGAGGTTTTCCTCAAATGAAAAGGCAATCACCTTCATGAGAGAAAAACTCAGAGTAGTATTTGGACGGGTTATAGAGATGGGAGCATCGCTGGGAGAAGTGTGTAGAGTTACAAGGAGTCTATGTTGGAAATTTATAAAAAAAAAAAAAAAAAAAAAAAAAAAAAAAAAAAAAAAAAGTCTGAAAAATGTCTTGTGCCTTTATTAGGTCGGAAATTTTTCAGACCACCTATGTATACACGGCTAATGTGGAAGAAATAATTATTTCCATCAATTTACATGAATAACATTGTGATTTAACTATGAAGCCTGGAATTTAACTACTTACAGCATAATAAGTCGTCACAAAAGGTGCGTGTCTTATAGCATATGAGAATCCCTAGTGGTCTACCGGGAGACATATGTGTCAGCGGAGAATTTAATGTCATGTCGGCATGTTGATCATGGTAGCTCAATTGGTTAGAGCAACCACACGGAGAGCGCAAGATCCGCGGTTCAAATCCCGGCAATTCATTCAAACCTTAGCCTACACATGGCTAGAGTGGAATAAATGCTTATTTCCATCAATTTACCTAAAAAAGCAGTGGTTTAGCTATGAAGCCTGGGTCTTAACTACTTACCTCACAGTAAGTCGCCAAAAAGGTGCATGTATCATAGCAAATGAGAACCCCTAGTGGTGTACCAGAAAACATACGACCCGCCTCGCTAGCGTGGTGGTAGTGTTCTGCCTCACCTCCAAGAGGTCGCGAGTTCGGATCTCGGTTAAGGTAAGTTTCTTTGATGAGGTTTTTCCGGGGTTTTCCGTTATCTTAAAAGACGAATGGACCTCTATGGACCCCGGGCTCATTTGACCGTCATTTCACTAATCCCATTCATCGTCCGATATGACTTAACGCTGGAGGATGTAAATTTAAAAAAAGGGAAACATACGACTCAGTTGGAGAATTTAATGTAATATCGGCATGTTGGCCATAGTAGCTCAGTGGTTTACAGCAACCGCACGGAGAGTGGGAGATCCGTGGTTCAAATCCCGACTATGGCATTGAATTTTTCAGTCTGGCTCTACTCATTCAAAATAATATGTACCTCATTTCGTGGTGTAAGGTAATTCCCACTTCCCTTTATTTGCAACTGTCATTTACCGCCTGCATGACGAAAAGCATAAATTAATCTTATTTTTCTTAATACTGCAGTGTTATTGAAAACAAATTCTTTACTGAATATATTGTAATGGCAATACATATTATTATTTATATGATTATTTTGTGATATAATTTAAAGCAGTGTGCCTATTTCCCTTTTTTCTCGCATTTGTTCGTAGTATTTAATAATGGAGTGTTATCTCAAAGCTTGCAGAGTGTATCCATAATTTTCATCCCTTCTCACAGAACGACTGGGGTTTCCAGGAGCATCTCCTGAAGTTTGAATCCCTAAGCTCAGCTATAGGGAGCGACTATGAAAAGTGAATATAGGAACCATTTCGCCGTCCCATTTCAATGTGCTTTAATCGTAAAAAGAGGCAGGTTTGTGGCGAGTTCCTGTTTGTTGTTTCACCACCGCCGCGGGGAGATAGCGCGCCTGCGCAGATTCATCGCTCACTTCCGCCATTATAACTGCAAGCCGACTGCCGAAGTTTTGCAGATAAAACGCTCACCTGAGAATGAGCACAGTAATTTAAGGTGTGGTTTATCTCTATTGCAGCCCCCCTGTGTTCGTATAAAACAGAATGGGTAACGCTAAACAACGCTTCTCTCTTCGCTTTGTCTCGTCGATTAACGTTCCTTATGGCTGGTACGGTACAATGTGCTCATACGAGCAGCGAAAGGTTCATACAGAGAAAGTCAACTAGAGCATCTTTTCTTATTGCTTTCTTTACTACGTAAGCAGAACTAGTATTGTATTAAAGAAAAATGAAAATGTAATATAAAAGTTCGTCGGAAATAACCTCTTTGGAGCCTACTTAAACAGTTAAAATATTAAAGATGAATATTTTTTTGTAAAAAAATTCGAATATATTTTAAAAATACCTCTAATGCCCGATTTCACCAATAGATGTTAAAATTGACGTTAACAAATGTAACGTAACTATTGTAACAGCGCTAACAATTTGTTGCATTTCACCTACCTGTTTTCTGAAAATGTTAACAAACACGTGCTAAAACCAAGAAACTTGTAAATATTACAGCTATAGAAGGCTGTGGATGACTGCGATGCACTTTTGTTTTCATTTTCGTCTGCACCGCAGTCTGCACACAGCTAAAAATGGCGGATAAACAAAATTGTAAACAAAAGCCATGAAAAAAGTTTCTCATAAATGGAGAAAGAATTGTTAATTGAATTGGTGACGAAGTATAACGATATAGTGGAAAATAGGACGGATGTGGTGAATGTAAAAAGAAAGATGTCACGTGGGAAAAAATTGGAAACAAACTTAATTCAAATGCATGTGTCATTACGAAACGTATTACGTAAATTTAAAACGAGGTGCGAAGAAGGACAAGTGACGAGTAACTTGAACGTTTCAAGACGGAAGGTGGACAGTGTGTTATCCACATTATTCAGTGAATTATAAAATCACAAAGCTATTAATACTTGATGCAAAGGCGAGATCCTCATATTCCTTTCGATGCATGTTCTAACTCAGTATTACGTAAATCAAAAGCGAGGAGCGAAGAAGGACAAGTTACAAGTTACTTGAACATTTCAAGACGGGAGGTGAATAATGTATTATCCAAATAATTCAGTGAATTATAAAATCGCAAGGTTATTAATACTTGAAGCAAAGGCGAGATCGCCATATTCCTTTCGATGCATGTTCTAACCTCTCTTGTACTTCCGCAGTAACCGTCATAACAACTTGTTTCGACAGTCTATACCTCTGTAGAAAATTTTCTTCGGATAGTTCCTCAAAATTATTTCTCCTCATAGGTCGTACTCTATTACGAATGCCAATTTAGACGGTCTTAAATATAGCAAATCGACAACAGCTGAGTTTATGCTCGCCATCTTGACTATTTACAGTTATTAAGGACTTAACATCAGAAATTTGACTTGTTAGTTTAACAAGAGATTTAACACGAGTGTTACGCTAACATTTGTTGGTGAAATGCAATTTTTGTTTTAACTATTGCTAAACTCGTGTTAAGTCTTAACGTCTGTTGGTGAAATCGGGCATAAAGGTTTTTATTAAAATACAAACTGAATAAGGTATTTTATGACAAATGAAGTACACACCTTGAATTTTCCCGGAATATTCTTGCTGCACAAAAATGTTGATCTCATCACAGCACGTAATTTATTTCTTGGTCAACCTCGGAAATTAATTGTTCTTCCACACTGGCCGCGTGTAAAGTGTAAAGTATGGAAAGATAAGAGTCAAACTGGAAAATTCAATGCCATAGCTGTGTCATGTCGGCACGTTGGCCATAGTAGCTCAAGGGTTAGAGTAGCTGGACGGCAACCAGAAGTTACGTGGTTCAAATCCCGGCTATGACATTGAATTTTTCAGTCTGTCTCTATCTTTCCAAGGACAACCTCGTTTGAATTTTCATAGTTTATACCTTTTACAAGTATAAAGTGAATATTTGAAAAGGAAAATATAAAATTATATTAAATTATATTAGAAAATGATAGAACCTGGAATGTAGACAGATTTTATGGCAACAATAAACAAAGAAGTAAGACAAGGGTGTCCACTTTCACCGTCAATTTTTAATATTTATAATGACAATGCCATATCTGTTTGGCTGACAAAATTAGATTCGGGTTTTATAATTAGAAAAAATATTTAGATTTATGTTAGGTAATTGATGGAAATTAATCGTTCCTTCACACTAGCAGTATATAGGCTAAGGTTTATGATTGATAGAGTCAACATGAAAAATTCAATGCCACGGCTGGGATTTGAACCATTGATCTCCTGATTTCCTTCCAGCCGTTCTAACATGGCCAACTTGCCGTCATGACATTGAATTTTTCATGTTGACTCTATCAAACACCTTAGCCTATATACGGCAAGTGTGAAGAAATTATTAATTTCCATAATTAACTAAAAAATAAGAGTTAAATGATGAAGCCTGGGACTCAAAGTACTTACGACAGTAACTCACCACAAATTGTGTATCTCGAATGCGAGAGCCCCTAGTGGTTTACCAGGGAAATATACGAGTCAAATGAAGAATTTAATGTCATGACGGCATGTTGGACATGGTAGCTCAATGGGTTAGAGCGACTGGACGGAAATCAGGAGATCCGTGTTTCAAATCCCAGCCGTGGCATTGAATTTTTCATGTTGTCTCTACCAAGATATTTTGATGCTTTATTCGCTCACTTTCTTCTAGGGCATCCAGCCAGGTGAAAAGATGATTAGATATCAACGTTTCGGGAGTGTGCATCTCTCCCATCATCAGGAAATTTATAAAATGTTATAACCACAAATGAAACACTGGATATAACAAAACACTATCAATATTCGCATTACTGAACAAAAGACTGTTTTCAGTAAATTAAATGCCAGGTCAGGAAATGGCGTGAGTATAGAAAATTGTTAAATTTATTGGGAGTCGATTAATGACAGCAAACAACACTTACTTTTAAACAATTAGAAAAATCAGCAGTTGCCACGCAATTTTGGGAAAAAAAAACACAACATAAATCCAGAACCAAAATCAACTAAAACATACAACAGGAAAACAAGAACTGTCCACATGGGAACAAATCTTTATTTCAAAAAATAGGAACAAAGTATTCAATTTCGACATCCCCCAGAAAGATTTGTTCAGCAAGTTCCTCGAACCGCCACCAGAGGAGACCTATGACAAAATATTGCCAGCTACACCAATGAGAACCAGTCGATGTCCGGCTGTAGATAGAGGGAAGGCCTCTGAAACTAGTTCCGGGAAAATTTAAAAGTAAGTGTTGTTTGGTGTCATTAATCGACTCCCAATAAATTTAATTTATGCAACAACACTGTTTTCAACACTTCCATCAAAGGATTTATAGAAAATTGTGTCAAAAAAACGTAACTACTTAACTTGATTATCAAACTGTATTGATCTTTGCTTCTTAAACCGACGGATTTCCATTTCCAAGAGGAGCTGAACTCAAATCCATCATCATGATTAAGCGTGCTCCTTTCAGAGGAAATCGCCGAAGCCTCCTTAATTCTCCGCTCCCAGTAACTGTTGCACCTTGCCAAGATGGTCGTCTCCCGAAAGTTGGCCGTATGGTCGTTATCAAAACAATGCTCTGCCAGTCCAGACTTCTCAGGTTGCATTAAACGAATGCTGCGTCCATGTTAAATAATTCTAGTAGCGATGGTCCTTCCGGTTTGTCCTATATACGTATTCTATCCGGCAGAATCAGCAGAATTCTCGCCAAATACAACATCTGGACCTTCCTCAAGCCACTCCGAAGATTAAACATCTGTTGAAACCAGTGAAAGACAAACTGGACTTACAAATTCCGGGAGTGTACCGCATTTCCTGTGAATGTGGGACACCGTATATAGGACAAACCGGAAGGACCATCGCTACTAGAATAATCGTACATGAACGGAGTATTCGTTTAATGCAGCCTGAGAAGTCTGGGCTGGCAGAGCATTGTTTTGATAACGACCATAGAGCCAATTTTCGGGAGACGACCATCTTGGCAAAATGCAACAGTTACTGGGAGCGGAGAATTAAGGAGGCTTTGGCGATTTCCTCTGAAAGGAGCACGTTTAATCGTGATGATGGATTTCAGTTCAGCTCCTCTTGGAAAACGGCCTTAAAAATGGAAATCCGTCGAATTAAGAAGCAAAGATCAATACAGCTTGATAATCAGGCTAAGTAGTTACGTTTCTTTGACACAATTTTCTATACTCACGCCATCTCCTGACATGGCATTTAATTTACTGAAAACAATATTTTGTTCAGTAACGCGAATTTTGATAGTGTTTTGTCTTTGTTTATAGTTGTGTTATATCCAGTATTTTATATGTGGTTGTAGCGTTTTATAAATATTCTGATGATGGGAGAGATGCACACTCTCGAAACGTTGATATCTAATCATCTTTTCACCTGGCTGGCTGCCCGAGAAGAAAGTAAGCGTATTCGTCGCCAGAAAAGCTTCAGGTCTTATTTTAGATGCTTTATTATTTGCAGACGACCAACTTCTCATATCTAGCTTAGAAAATGGTCTACAAAAAGTGTTACATATATTAAATGACACTGTCTGTCAATATAGTTTAACAATATCTATAAACAAAACTAAAGTTTTAGCGTTCAAGGTATCCAATACCATAAGAGCCAAAATTTTATTAGAAGGAAAACCCGTCGAACAAGTCAACTGCTTTAATTATCTGGGTAGCAATATATCTTATTTTAAAAATAGTGACATTTTAAATAAAATCAACAAATTTAATGGTATATGTGGCACCATAAAGAGAACCTTAAAAATATCAGAAGAGAGGCTACATTATGGTTTTATAAAGTAAAGGTAGTTCCTATATTATTATATGGTAGTGAATTTTGGACCTTAAAAAGAAGAACAAATGACTGAAACAGCTGAAATGAAGCTTTTAAGAAATGTAGCAAGGCATAATCTTTTAGATAAGCAAAGAAGTGAGGTCATTCGCAAAGAATTGAATACTTTAAAGCTAACAGATAGAATAAAACAATATAGAAATAACTAGGAAGAACATGTTGACAGAATGATAACCGCTTTCCAAAATTAGCTTTAGACTGCAAACCGTTAGGTAGAAGAAATATTGGCAGACCAAAAAACCCCCCCTCGGTAGCGTAGATTGTAGCATGTCTGCCTTACGCTCAAGAGGTCCCGAGTACGAATCTCGGTCAGGATAGGTTACCTGGATAAGTTTTTTCCGGGGTTTTCCCTCACCCTTACAGACAAATGTCGGTAGCTCTATTATTATTATTATTATTATTATTATTATTATTATTATTATTATTATTATTATTATTATTATTATTATTATTATTATTATTATTATTATTATTATTATTATTATTATTATTATTATTATTATTATTATTATTATTATTATTATTATTATTATTATTATTATTATTATTATTATTATTATTATTATTATTATTATTATTATTATTATTATTATTATTATTATTATTATTATTATTATTATTATTATTATTATTATTATTATTATTATTATTATTATTATTATTATTATTATTATTATTATTATTATTATTATTATTATTATTATTATTATTATTATTATTATTATTATTATTATTATTATTATTATTATTATTATTATTATTATTATTATTATTATTATTATTATTATTATTATTATTATTATTATTATTATTATTATTATTATTATTATTATTATTATTATTATTATTATTATTATTATTATTATTATTATTATTATTATTATTATTATTATTATTATTATTATTATTATTATTATTATTATTATTATTATTATTATTATTATTATTATTATTATTATTATTATTATTATTATTATTATTATTATTATTATTATTATTATTATTATTATTATTATTATTATTATTATTATTATTATTATTATTATTATTATTATTATTATTATTATTATTATTATTATTATTATTATTATTATTATTATTATTATTATTATTATTATTATTATTATTATTATTATTATTATTATTATTATTATTATTATTATTATTATTATTATTATTATTATTATTATTATTATTATTATTATTATTATTATTATTATTATTATTATTATTATTATTATTATTATTATTATTATTATTATTATTATTATTATTATTATTATTATTATTATTATTATTATTATTATTATTATTATTATTATTATTATTATTATTATTATTATTATTATTATTATTATTATTATTATTATTATTATTATTATTATTATTATTATTATTATTATTATTATTATTATTATTATTATTATTATTATTATTATTATTATTATTATTATTATTATTATTATTATTATTATTATTATTATTATTATTATTATTATTATTGTTATTATTGTTATTATTGTTATTATTGTTATTATTGTTATTATTGTTATTATTGTTATTATTGTTATTGTTGTTATTGTTGTTATTGTTGTTATTGTTGTTATTGTTGTTATTGTTGTTATTGTTGTTATTGTTGTTATTGTTGTTATTGTTGTTATTGTTGTTATTGTTGTTATTGTTGTTATTGTTGTTATTGTTGTTATTGTTGTTATTGTTGTTATTGTTGTTATTGTTGTTATTGTTGTTATTGTTGTTATTGTTGTTATTGTTGTTATTGTTGTTATTGTTATTATTGTTATTATTGTTATTGTTATTATTGTTATTGTTATTATTGTTATTATTGTTATTATTGTTATTATTGTTATTATTGTTATTATTGTTATTATTGTTATTATTGTTATTATTGTTATTATTGTTATTATTGTTATTATTGTTATTATTGTTATTATTGTTATTATTGTTATTATTGTTATTATTGTTATTATTGTTATTATTGTTATTATTATTATTATTATTATTATTATTATTTGTAATTTACGTCCTCCAACGTTAAGTCATATCGAACGGTGAATGAAATGGGTGAAATGATGCTCAAATGAGTCCAGGGTCCATGGAGCTTAGAGTTACCCGGCATTCGTCAGGGTAGCTCTGAGCTCCATGGACCCTGGGCACATTTGTGCATCATTTCAGCCATTTCATTCACCATCCGATATGCCTTAACGTGGTAGGACGTAAAATTAAAAAGAAAAAGACCAAGAAAAAAATAGATGCAACACCTTTAATTTAAAATTTATGAAACCGGAACGAGGCTTGATGGCTTAAACCGTGAAAAGTTAATGATGATGATGACGACGACGATGACGACGATGATGATGATGATGTGGATATTTGTAGTCATGCAAGTAATGTGGAACAACCTTTCGTAACAATATTTACGATGTAAGCAAAAATGGAATTTATTTGTACTTGACAGTTAATTTCTAATGCTTTCTAACTCCATTTATTATCCTTATTTAAATATTCTGTGTTCAGCCAAAAATAAATTCGACTGGAGAATTTTTCGGCTCTAACTTTTTACTGTTTTAAATTCTGTAGATCGGCTTAGAATTGCTTAGAAGCCTTACCATAGGAAATAATTTATTATTTGCACAACAAATTCAAGAAAGATCGGCTCTCTCCCTGTCACCCTCAGCGATGTATTTGTTTCACACCCAAGAACTTCTCTTACTGATGAAAATATTGCGAAGCAGGTAGTGTGTCTGCCTCACATTTAACAGTTCCTTAGGAATCTCTATCCCAGTGAGTTCCTGAAGAACACCTTATAGAGGTGTTTTCCTTTATCCTGAAAGATGAATGTAGAGCAACTCTAAGCTCTATGGTCCCTGCGTTCATTTCAGCATCATTTCACCCATTTCGTTTATTGTCCGATGTGACTTAATGTCTTAGGAGGTTAAAGAGAAAGAGGTTTTTAGTTAGAATCTGTGCCAGGGTCAGTTATCTGGTGCTCTTCTCCATGAAGAAACACAAGGACATACTTGCCTCTCTGCAACGGAAGATGCACCTAGTGGAGAGCCAACACAGTGACACCCTGCCAGCCACAGGACTCTGCCAGCCTCAACAGCAGACTAGACCAGCTCCACTCTCAAATTTCAAAAATGGACACCAGTCTTCACATACGCCTGGACGTAGTGAAGTCAGCAGAACAAGTCATCGCCGGCTATGACTTAAAAACCAAACAGAGGATCCAATCTCACTTCCCTAATGCCTGGAAGCCAACTTGACCGCAGACTCGCACTTGACGCATCACCATCACTTCCCCCCATGGAGCTAGACGCCGGAACGTATGCCCTCCAATATTGACTGTTTTTCAATAGACTTACCATTCAACTCCTCACCTTGGAACACCTTCCTACACCTTCACCTTTACTGCGCAGTGCGTCGTTCACGGCCTATCGGTCATATTCGGGGCCCAGCATAGCAACTCAGGGGCCCAGCATAGCAACTCACACCCGCCGACCGTTATTGACAGCCGGCTCTTCACTTGCACCCAGAGTAATAGGAACCCCATCACGTTGAGATAAAGCCACTTCTACTACCTTTCCGTCACCTTCTAACCCTTGTTAGTAGTTAGTAAAAAAAATTCTATATGCCCTGGACTCATTTTAACACAATTTCAGCCATTTCACTCATCGTCCGATATGACAAAGTTGGGATAACTCAAGCCGTTTCGTCTGTGACCCGTATTCGGGAAGCCCGGATTCGATTCCTGTGGCCGACCTGCCTGACCAATGTTTTTTTCGAGGGGTTTCCTGGGTCGCCACGTGAATGCTGGGTATGCTGATTACATCCACTGAATTTTTCTATTATTTCACATAATATCTCCTCTGCTGGTCTCTTTCAGGGTAGAAGTGTCGGTGGGTTCCTCGGCGTTGCATGACAGGATGATATGCCTTTGGTAAAACTTCCTCCCATGGTAAGATCGTCTCCGGTCTCCGAATCCGGTCTGGTGGGGCCTTTTTCGGAAAACAGCAGGGTGGGATGCCGGTTGTTCTGGCCAACCGGGAAGTTTGCAACTGGTAAAGTGTGGGGACCCTGCTTCTGCACTATTTAGGGACGGCCACTTTCATCTCCTCTCGTCTCATCTTTCCTCCTTTTTTTAATTTTACGTACCCCAAGTTTAAGTCATTTTGGACGATGAATGGAATGGATCAAATGATGCTCAAATGAGTCCGGGATCCATGGAGCTTAGAGTTAGCCGGCATTCATCTAACACGATAAGGGAAATCCCGGGTAAAAACTTATCCAGGTAACTCACCCTGACCGAGCTTCGAACTCGGGACCTCTTGAACGTGCTCCCACCACGCTACCAAGGTGGGCCCTCCCATTTCTGAGGCATAGATATAATAGAGGAAGTTAGGATCTCCATGCCGAATCTCCTCCGTAGCGTAGTCCAGTCCACCTTTAACTCTGACGTAGCATCCTGTGATTTGCTTTTGTTTCCTAACAGTAGGTATAAAGTAAATGGCATCAGTTTTCACATCAGATGAAGCAGTGGAAGAATATATAAACACTTGGTACCGAATGGCCTCATTGCATCATGGCTTTGTTAAATGTAGAAATGTACACATATAAACAGGGATATTTTGAAGAACAAAAAAAAATCTAATTTCTTAAAACTAATCCTTGTTTTATTTTCCCAAAATGTCCACTTTCGCTCTAGAGAGGTGACTATAGCAAGTCGCGTTACTGACGTACAACTGATTTTTCTGGAATAGCTCCCAGTCCTCGGTAACAAGAGCACGTCAGAGAACGATGTTAGAGTTTAAGTTACTGGTTGCATTAGACACAACTGCTTCTGTTAGAACTTGCTTGTTTGCTTGCCTGATGTTTCCCAGTCGCAACACTGAGAACATCTGAAAACAGATGTTGCTTCAGTTTCACACAAGTTGCAGGATAGTAAACTGTCATCTGTTTATAAAGTTTCATCTTTAATCTAGCTTTGAAACGGACCGCTAAATTTCTCATACTACTGTGTCTATGATAATTAATTACTAAATAATCACCAAACATTTCAGTGACATCCCTTTACAGGATGGAAGGTAAATCCTATCGTTCTCTAGCTAATGTCATTTTTTCTTACATCTCCTTTACAAACTTCATACAAAATGTTATATTTCCACCTATTTCATGTTAAGCTAGATGCATTACCAAAAAGCTTTTGTGACAAATTTCGTGGCAGAAATAAAAGGTATATAAGAGATTAAAGCAATGATCCAATCTTTAAAATGTTGGTGGCTTTATTTTTCGTATTGTATGCAAGAAACAAGCAACAACGATATTGCGATTTGATTTAATACAAGGCAAGCGCGGTTGAATCGGATAAATATTTTGAAACTCTTTCACAAAAGCCCTATTTGTCATGTAGCGTTTATAAAAGCGTTTACTCTATGGACCCTGAGCTCATTTGAGCATTATTTCATCCGTTCCATTCATCGTCCGATATGACAACGTTTGAGGACGTAAATTTGAACAATAATAATAATAATAATAATAATAATAATAATAATAATAATAATAATAATAATAATAATAATAATAATAATAATAATAATAATAATAATAATAATAATAATAATAATAATAATAATAATAATAATAATAATAATAATAATAATAATAATAATAATAATAATAATAATAATAATAATAATAATAATAATAATAATAATAATAATAATAATAATAATAATAATAATAATAATAATAATAATAATAATAATAATAATAATAATAATAATAATAATAATAATAATAATAATAATAATAATAATAATAATAATAATAATAATAATAATAATAATAATAATAATAATAATAATAATAATAATAATAATAATAATAATAATAATAATAATAATAATAATAATAATAATAATAATAATAATAATAATAATAATAATAATAATAATAATAATAATAATAATAATAATAATAATAATAATAATAATAATAATGCTGATGATGATAACCAACAGCAATAACCAACAAACAACAGTAACTAAATAAATCAACAAATCAATAAATAAATAATAAAATAAATAATAAAATTAATAAACAATAAAATAAATAAGTAAAATAAAAAAGCGTTTACCTTTTATTTTAGGCCTGGACAGTCCAGATTACGTTAAATGTTAAGTTTTTCATTGAAAAATTTGCCGTATATTTTCTTTTTCAGTTTGATACTGAAATTAATTAAAGGTTGAGTCAGATATGACGTCATCAGTAGAATGATACATTCTGAGTAATAACATTCTAGAGACATAGTAAAAGAATAAGAGAGATTAATAACAAGGGTATTAATGGTTAATGGGCCCCGAGGAAGCGCAGTAGTTTCCTTCGTGTCTCCCGTGCAAAGAGTCCGGAGTTCGATTCCCGGCTCTTAAGTTGGCCCTATTCACGCCTTCACTTCTGTCAACCACATGTGAAGTGTCCCCTATGCCCAACGTGGTTCGGAGTCCACGGTATAAGCTGTAAGTCCTCTCGCCTCACCGTCATCTTCACTATCACCCTAACATTGCAGATAATGGACCCGCCCTCTGGGTGCCTCCGTCTGAGAAATGGGTCCGGTCATCACGTGGTGAAGTGAGGTTACTCCGAAAGCCGAGGTTGCCATATGAGGAGTGTTGGAACACGCACGCACACACACACACAAGTACTAAATAACAGTTAAAATAAGAAAGGAGTAAAACACAATTGAATTGAAAGCAGTGGCTGTCTAACAAAGTTTCAAATTAAGTACTGTCGCGAAACTGTATCTGCGATTTACACAAAAGGAACTGATAGGCAGGCAGTGTGAAAACCAAGTGCCGGCAGACAAGATAACATGCAGATAAAGGTCTGCCGAAACAAACAACCAGAGATAAAAGGAAATTTCTAGTTACTTCTGGACTGATTGAGATAATTTGGTTTCTGGTTTATTTTAGAATGATCTAGAAATTATCAGAAGATATATAAGCGATTGTGACACGGGTTTGCGACACTTGGTGTCAGGAGTGGGATGGCTGACAACATCACCGAGAAGATGGAAAGAAATGAAGATCGAATTAACAACGAAGACGGAAGCTGCAAATAGCAACTTGGTCGCGACGATGACCGTGAAGATGACAGACACCAGGAAGAGCAGCCGGAAGTACGAGTAAGGCCCGGCGTGGCAAGGAGCACGTCGACGACGTCTACACCATATCCTCGAGTGACACTGCACGCCGTCAGCTGACGGATGGATGACAGCCTCATCGCATCCAGAAGGTGCCCCGAGGGAAGATGTTGGTGGTACATCTGGATCGTCCGGTCCACTGCGATGGTGCTGTTCGGTACGACCAGCCTTGAGGAGGGATCAGTGTCGCGAAACCGTAACTTCGATCGCCCGGCTTGTTTACACAAAAGGAACTGATAGGCGGGCAGTATGAAAATCAAGTGCCGGCAGACAAGATAACATGCGGAGGAGGACTGCCTTCAGTCATAGACTTCGCCATCACAAAGCATCTACCATTTCATATCGCCCTAACATCCTTAAACGCATTACATTCAGACCATAATCCAGTGTTGACAGAGATCAACACCAGGGTTGCCAGTCATGACATCTCGCTTCAGATGCAAAAAGTCGATTGGGAAGGCGTCAGGAATTGTCTCCGCACTTCCATCCCGCCAAATCCAAGGATCACTAACATACCCACCCTGGAGAATGCTATCTCATCCTTCACTTCCATCGTGAAGCGGACTACCCACAATCTGACAGTCCACTCCTCGGCTCCTCTCCACCCTGATGTCCTTCCTTTGGACATCATCCTTCTCATCAGAAGATCCTGGGCTGCACGGAGACTTTACCAGCGTCACCGCACGCCACATAATCGAGCGCTTCTAAGACGCTTGCGTCGTGAGGTCAGTGCCCGACTGCGCGTGCACAAGGTGCAAGCGTGGGAGGACAAAATGGCCAGATTGCGCGTCGAGGATGGTGACGTGTGGAGGATAGCCAGAGCCCTCAGAAATCACAGAGGCCAATACAACTCCCCCATCCATGGCACCCAAGGTCTGGCTTACGATCCCCAAGCCAAAGCCGATGCTTTCGCTGACTACCTTGAACGTACCTTATGTCCAAGAGATGACCCCCAGGACGATAACTTTTCCGAACGCGTTCGTCGGGAGGTGCGTCGTTTCCTACGTCGCCCTCCTGAGGACGCGGTTCGTCTCCCCATCATTCGTCCCAGTGAAGTCCAGGGCGCACTTCAGCGTCTCAAAGCAAAAAAGGCGGCGGGGCCGGACGGGCTGACCCCCCTAATGCTCCGCCATCTCCCCTTCAACGCGGTTCTATTCCTCACTAGGATTTTCAACATGTGCCTCACCCTTGGGTACTTTCCACGAGAGTGGAGAGAGGCCCGGGTGATTTGCATATTGAAACCTGGGAAAGATCCGGTTCACCCCTCCAGCTACCGATCCATCAGCCTCCTTTCCACCCTCTCGAAAGTTCTCGAGAGGTTGATTCTCATCCGCTTGTCCCCAATATTGGGAGACCTTCAAGCCATTCCCGCACATCAGTTTGGTTTTCGTCCTGGGCACTCGACAATCCAACAGTTGCTGCGGGTGGTGGAGACTGCTGCCCTGGGTTTCCAGGAAGGCGCCTTCACTGCTGCAGTTTCTTTGGATGTCGAGAAGGCCTTCTCCACGACATGGCACGCCGGGCTCCTCTACAAATTGATCCATCTGGGGCTACCAACACAATTAGTCAACATTATACACAGCTTCTTGCGACACCGCACATTCAAAGTCACAGTCGCGGGCAAAACATCTACACTCAGACCAGTGAGAGGCGGAGTCCCCGAAGGCTCTGTACTATCCCCCACCCTATTCAACGTCTTTATGGCAGACTTCCCAACAGAGCCACGAGTCGAAATGGCACAATACGCTGACGACGTGCTTCTGTTCTGCAAAGACAAACACATCCTCAGAGCCTTCAATCCCCTACAAAGACATCTCCGTCTCACACAGCAGTGGTGTAGGCGTTGGCGGATGTCCGTTAATCCGGACAAAAACCACGCCATACTTTTCACAAAGCGCCACACCCCCGCAGACTGCCCCAATTTCAGCTACCGAGGTCGAAGGATAGAGTGGACTAACTCTGTCCAGTACCTAGGCGTTAACTTGGACAAAGGTCTAGCCTTTCGCCAACACATCAGGGACCGAGCGACGAAGGTACAGGGAGCAATTGCTTCCCTGTATCCAATGCTGGGGTCAACCTCGATGCCAGTTGGCATGAAGTTATACCTTTTCCGAGCGCTGGTAATCCCGGTTATGCTGTGTGCCTGTGAGATCTGGGGCATGGCCGCAGACAGCGTGCTAGCATGGCTCCAACGTGCACAGAATAGAGGGCTCAGGTCTATATATTCTGTGGGTCCTTATTTTCCTACCAGGTTGCTACACGAGGCCTCGAGTCTCCCATACGTGGAGGATGAAATCAGGCGCCGGGCATCAAAATTATACGCAAGTTTACCATCTCATAGAAGCGCCCTTGTCAGATCCCTGGGAGATTATGACCCCACTAGACGTCGCTCTAGTCAGCACCGATTACCCCGCATGGCTTGCGGGCATCCGAGATAACCAAGGAGATAATCCGAACAGCAGCTAAAGCTGAGCTCCACATAATCCTTCCAAGCTGCTTGGCATCAAAATTATACACCCAAAATTTAAATAAATAAAACACCAGGGTGCAAGGTGTTGCATCCTGTCCTTCAACCCCGAGGTACAAACTAGTAACCTCAGAAAAATTCATCATCCTAAAAATCAACATTTCATCCTACAACATCCCGATATTTACCTTACCTGCGGTAAAACCCTTAAAAACGGGTGTGCACGCAGCAAAAACCTTCTGGCTTTATACAGCCAGCCAGCACCATATGGCATGGCAAGATAACATGCAGATAAAGGTCTGCCGAAACAAACAAACTGAGATAAATGGAAATTTATAGTTACTTCTGGAC
This sequence comes from Mantis religiosa, assembly GCA_030765055.1. NCBI lineage: Eukaryota > Metazoa > Arthropoda > Insecta > Mantodea > Mantidae > Mantis > Mantis religiosa. Next base: position 194,217,762 of record CM060951.1, read on the forward strand.
TGATCGAGTAAATTCGGTTTCTGGTTTATTTTAGAGTTATCTAGAAATTACCCTGAGATATATAAGCGATTGTGACACGGGTTCGCGACACTACTGTGACTTTGTGGGTTCGTAGAATTAAAAACCTTGTTTGCAGAAATTTAAAATGCTCTTTATTGCAGTAAAATGACGTTTTGTGCACCCCTTGCAACAACAAAATTACATAACATACACAAACGCAGGCTCTCGTTGCTTCACCACACGTAAACAAACGAAAGAATTCACTTTCGGTACACTTCAAATAGCTACACACACAAATTAACAATTCAACTCGTAACTCCATTAACTACTGACTCGCGACTGACAACCGCGGTGCTTTTATACCTCCAATCACTGTTTCTAGAAATTAGTGGAACGCTCGATAAAAATTAAGACGGCATCAGAAAAGACGAAAATTACAGATATCTATCTGTCACTTTCATTCTATCTTCCAGCAAGTGTTTAGCTCCGCGCCGCACTGTCTCTTTCGCACGCGCCGGCCGCTTCCCGCCGCAAAACAATGCTTCGCGGCAATATTATAACAATTTGACGAATATTCCTTAAATTGGATATTTTTAAACTTCCTTATTCGTTGGATGGATAGAGTCAACATGAAAACTTCAATGCCATGGCCGGGATTTGAAGAACGGATTTCCTGGTTTCCGTCCAGTCGCTCTTATCCTTTGAGCTACCATGGCCAACGTGTCGTCCTGATATTAAATTCTCCAGTTGACTCGTAGCTCAAAGGTTAAGAGCGACTGGACGGAAACCAGGAGATCCGTGGTTCAAATACCGGCCATGGCATTGAATTTTTCATGTTGACTCCATCCATCAAAAACCTTAGCCTATATACGGCTAGCGTGGAGAAATGATTAATTTCCATCAATTAACTAAAATTCCTTATTCGTGTTTAAAATTGTCATTGTTTTAGTTCTACCCCAAACCTCCCTTTTCATAGAAAAAGTTTAGAAAATCTTGATCTATTAAAAAGCCCTTCGAACAATTATGATTAAAGTGGCATATGCTTAAGATATCTTCACGATAAATGAAATGTTTGTCTTGAATTTTGTGAGAATATCTTCTGAAGCGCTCGTCACCATGAAGGACTTTAAAATAACTGGTAAAACATAAAAATATTACAAAAATGTCACTACACACATGAAAAAATGCAAATCTCGTTAACACAAACAATTTAAGTGAAATAATATTTTGTGATTCTAATATTATTTCCAAGGTAATCCTTGTTATTTTCTTGAATGTTAAAATACTTGAACTTTTGTAAAATATATTTCATTATTCGTCTTTACAATATCTTGCCATGCACTAAGAATAAAATATCACAGAGATCACATGGCGTATATCTTTTAAAAGCTTGACATTAGCTTAAAACCTACTCTATTCCCTTATTTTAATTGTAATTACAAGAAAATATGAAATAAGGCAACTTGCAACATGTTTTTTGGGTACATCTACATTATCCCATAACCGGTATGTTGGGGTCTGGAGGACCCCGGTTAAAACTGTTTACTATGTGAAACCTATTTTCTTCTCAGTGAGGCAGCCCGCCTTGGTAGCGTGGTGGTAGCATATCTGCCTCACGTTCAAGAGGTCCCGTGTTCGAATCTCGGTCAGGGTGAGTTACCTGTATAAGGTTTTTCCGGGGGCTTCCCTTATCGTCAAAGGCGAATGTAGGGTAACTCTAAGCTCTATCCCCCCAGGGGCCTACTTCGGTAGGTACGGGTTTGGCGCACCTGGGGTCCCGAGCCAACAGTCTCCTTCGTGTGGGCTCCTCTTCGTGGTTGAGGGAGACGGTCAACAGGCCCACCCACGTGTAGGCCGTGCGAGAAGGTTTTTAGGTTCTTGTCTAGTTTAGAGTTTAGGATTTAGTGAACGAAATTTTTAGTAGGTTTTGATTGATGTTTTTTATGTACGTATATTTTTAATAGGTTTTGTTACACTTGTATAGTTTTAGAACGTTTTATATCTGGCTTTTGCCATGACTAGTTTTTTAAAGGGCGCTGATGACCGCCGTAGTTGAGCGCCCTTATATATCAACATTTAAGCTCTATGGACCCTGGGCTCATTTGAGCATCATTTCACCCATTCCATTCATCGTTCGGATATGACTTAACGTTGGAGGACGTAAATTACAAATAAAAAAGATCTCAGTGAGGCGCTGCGGCTCTCAGTACCTTTCAGGCAGTATGCTTTGAGCTGTTGGGCATTGAGGTTGTGGTGAAAAGAGTACTTACACATCATTAGCAGTTGTTTTTCTTCTTAGCGGGGTCAGGGTGACCCCACCATACTGATAACGTAAGTATATCATATCGTATTGCGGTGTGTTTTAGGAGGAAATGTGAACAGCTTACCCAAACAAAATGCATTGTAATGCATGGCATGTTGTTACAGAGAGATGGCGTCAATTTTACACAAGTAAATGAAAGCCGATGACCCACAGTTTGAGGAATGGATGCTATCCATTGTAAATGAGTTAGATAGTGACTTTAGTGATTTTGATGATTCACAACATGACCCAGACTATGAAAGTGTTCATGATAGTGATTCAGAGCTAGAAGAATTACAAAATGGGGATGAAGAAGTGGTAATTGAGTACGACAATGCCAAAAAGGAGGTATAGATGCACTGATGACAAATGCACTGTTTATAGAAGGTGGCCTCTTGCTATTTTCTACACAATGCTGAACATTTCCATGCTGAATGCATTTTTATTATATTCATCAATAATGGAAAACTATAAAAAATCACGCTTCGGGTTCAGCAGGTCTCTCACATGGCAGCTAGTCGAACCGCTTCTACAGAGGAGGATGAGTATCTCACACCTCCTTCGAGGGTTAAAAATAACATTGCCAAGATGTTCAAATGCGAAATCCCCAAGTAATTAGGAGTCATAATAAAACGGGTTAGATGTGCCAAGTGTCCTAGAACAAAACATAGGAAAACAAAAGTATTGCGTGTAACTTGCAGCAGGGGCGGTTCCTCCATAAGGTTGCAGGTTTGCGTTACACCCACTGATTCTGAATTTACAACAGGTGCATTTTGCACATTAAAGCTGTACTTGTTTGCATTGTTTTATATACAAACATGTTTCAGTTACGCTTATTGTCTGTAGCTGCCCATGACCGCAGAAGTCGAAATAAACAGTGATTAGCTGTAGGAGCCGCAGGTTTGCAGCGAAGTGTTAACCTAAGATTTCGCCCAAATGTGGGTTCCCTGAGGGGGTTGCGGGAAGGTGAAGAGATTGAAGTGGCTTCTTATACATTGCTTAAATGGAGGTTTATAAACTTAGTTCCTCCTAATCTTAGCAACGGCTATAGCGTGGCCTTCAGGCTTAGCTTCTGTGTGCTCTGCTTTTCGAACACAGGGAGAATTTAATTAAATGCATGGAGGTTATTCAGAAGAGAACTCTGTTAAACAACAACGCCACACTTGTTCAGGCTTCTGGGTTTATGGCCACTTTTAAAGATTATAATTTTGTATTCTGGCTGTCTTTCTTCTACAAGATCATGCCCCATTGGACATTTTGTACAATCAGCTGCAGAAACGAGACTGCAATGCAACATTTGCCTTCACCCAGCTAAACGCATTTGAAAGGGAAGTGCAAAAGGTAAGAAATAGCGTGGATATCGAGGAACACGAAGAAACTGCAATTAAGAGGAGAAGAATAGAAGATCATGGTGTGAAAATAAGAGAAGCTCTTGAAGTATGTGACATTCTTAGAGAAGCAAAAGACAGATTTAGCTTCACGGGGCATCTGGTAGCCTCAACTTTGTTTCATCAAGAAAATTTCTAACACATTTCCAGAGGATTCCCTTAGAGAAACAATAAGGTTCTATCCTTTTATCATTGGAACAAAAATTCGTAGAGAACTGACTGTAATTTGCAGTCGAGAGGAATTTCGTGGAATGTCCGGCGCTTTGTGCTTGATGGACTTCAATAAGGAAAACAATTTATGTGCTACATTCAGCGAATATGTCAAACTCCTCCGAGTACTGTTAACTATGCCGATGTGTACCGCTGAAGCAGAATGCTGTTTCTCAACTTTAAAAAGAATAAAAACTTTCCTTAGGAACACAATGTCACAGGACCGATTGACAGCATTAGCAATGTTTTCAATTGAGAGAGATTTTGTTATGAAGATCAGCGACTTCAACGCAAAAGTTATCGATAGATTCGCCAGGTCTAGGGAGAGTAGAGCAGAGAATCTGTATAAATAGGTTAGTCATTACTACTCTGTATTTTATTTTTCATTTGTGCACCACCAATAATTTAACCCACCAGCCGCCACTGACTTGCAGTACACCATTATGTAGCGAATGCGCAAAAGTATTTGTGAAGATTGCTTGTAAACACCTACTGTGTTTTTGTCCAATTGCTATATCCATTTCATTTTAAATGATTTTATTAAATACAATTCATCTTTTGTTTCATACCTCAATCCTTGTTTCCAGAGTAAAGCATGTAATTTGATTCAAAATAGCTCTTTCTTAAAACTATCATCATTCGAAATATGAGCTGAATCTTTCCTGGCGGCGTATATGTTCTAGAAGTCCTCGGGCTTCGAGCCAGGTAAGCAAATGTTGTGACATCAGCATCATCATTCGACTAATGGATATTACATATATGGCAAAAAGACATTGTAGACATGTATGCAGGGGCTTACAACGTAGTTTATGCCTAATTAATCTCCAAATATAACTGAATCTTAAATTTATATTTAGTTTATTACGATCTATCATCGCTCATCCTCCATAAATGTCAAAAATGAAATGGGATCCTCCTGACCCCACCATAGCATTTGTGTTACAAAAAGTACACCAAACTTGTTATGGGTTAAGGCAGTGTGACAATTTCAGAAGATCTTTTTATGCTGGTGATTCATGTCATAGGCTTAAGTTGGAACATAATGGAGACCATGCTGAACTCGAACCAAGGACTGTCTTTTGAAGATGCTAGCACCACCTGTTAGAGCCTTTCATTACGTAGGCAGGCAGGCAGTTCCCTGGAGATTAGCAAGCAACAGGCAATGAACCCTTCTTTTTGCACATGAGAGGTTTGAAGAATAACAGCTGCTCTTAAACATCGATTTTCTTTAGCCTCGCCGTTTTCCAAAGAAAAATACGAACTGACACTGTGTTAATGTTCCAGCGGCACTTTCCCATATATTTTGTCACCCTCATACGGCTTTCTTTGTGGTCAGATGCAGGAAAAGTGCTACTGGCTTTAACATTGCGTTAACGTCTGTTGGGTTTAATCTTTACGATGGCTTAGGTAATGGTGCATTCGGGAGATTCTGGGTTCGGTTGCCGGTGATCGACCCTGTATTCCTTAGTCACTGGACAAATGCTGGGTTGATTACCTTGTTTAAACCAACTCCCGTCCTTTTGTTTAATTTCCACCTATCTTCATTGAAGTCCTTCAGGATTGATATTAGTGCAGTGCTGATCAATGGATCTTTACGCCCGGATGAAGAACTTCCAGCACATGTCGGCGGCACACCTTAAAACTGATGATATTCTTTTGTGGGAAGTTGAAGCAGTAATATTTTCTTTTCACGTTAGCAGAGAAACCCATATCAGGGTATATGTAAATGTGTATTATTCAAAGGGAGCATGACACTGGTTGTCACTTCGAAACTTTCAATGAACTGTCTACACATCAATGGAGAATTTTCCGATCAATGGAAACTGCTCTATGCATGTCCCCTGTTAATGTGTTTCAATCCTCTACCAGGGATAACACGTGGTTCTGCTATTGAGGCAAGAATAAGGCTTATCCGTCCACCAGCTACGTCTTGTTCCACCAGCGATTGGCTCAGAAGTGTCTTAGATTACACCCAAGATGGAGCACTGTACAGTGCATAGAACTCTAGTGCCAGCGACAGAGTTAGGACTGTTTTTGATTCTTAAAATGGCGACGTTTTCATTGCAAGAATAGCTTGTAATCATTCGTTTTCCCCGTTTTCGTGGTGTGATACCTATTGAAGTTCATCGCCAGTTGAGTGAGGCATGTGGTGATGGTACCATGGATGTGTCATATTCATTCCTGGGTGCGACAGTTCAATGAAGGCAGAACATTGTGTGACGGCCTCACACCAGCCGGTCTGACGACATGATCCACCGAGTGGGGAGCGTTGTTTTAGAGGATCGCCGATGGAGCGTTGCAGACATCGCCTTCAAAGTAGGCATTTCCATGGTATTGTTGCGTGCATGGGCTTAGCAATATCGGGAAATTACTATAATCATTATTATGTAACATTTATTTCCGGTGCCTTGAATTTGGGCAAAGCTATTTATCTATGATTAAGCGTAAATTCTGCTGACTGGCAAAACATGTACTTTGGACTGGTGAATCATACATCCTGCTGGTGAAGGGAAATAATGCACAGGTGGCCTCTAACAGGCCTCAACTTGTTCTCCATGTTGTAAACAATGAATCACACATCCTGCTGATCAAGGGAAATAATGCACAGGTGGTCAGTAACAGGTCTAAACATGTTCTCAATGATGTAAACAATGATTGCATAATATGGTACAATAGTTGGGAGGAAATTAACAGTTAGCGTGGGAATCGCTGAGTTGGCTTTTGGGTAGGACCACTGTTTAAGCTTGGTTGCGTTAGCACCCGCGGGGGGGACTTGCTGATGGTCGCTGTAAAGATTAACAAGAGTTTATTTTATAGTGCTGCTACGAGTAAGTTCGTTAACAGGGAGCACCAGGCCATACATCTATTGCCAGTCGCACAAGGTTCAGCCATACAAAAAACGCATCTCTAAAGGTATAGTTGCATTATGTTATTATGTATTTAACTGTTATCAAACCGCCCCTGATCTCATCCAGATCCAGGGAGTGCCCTGTAGAAATGTTAGGCATCTCTGAAGTACAGTTAATAAGTTCATTTTGAATTAGATGTTTCTTCTGCTCTACGTTATTCATAGTTACGCTCCCAGCTACATGCGGTTTAAGGTTAAAGCCCCTTACTGATAGTTTTGTTAGGTAGCACATGATCTCGGCACCGGATTCCAAACCCTGTACCTTTGCACCTCTCGCAATTCCTATAACCCCCCCCCCCCAAAACCGGCCTGTAACAGTATCTATGCACAAAATCCTGCATGACGATCTGAAAATGCGAAAAGTCATCTGGTAAATGTCTAAATTTGCTCTGTTGCACATATGCTCCAAGTGGGGCCCCCATGGGAGGAAGGTTGAGGCAAGAGGGGACAGAGAATGGCCAACCCAAAAAGCCAGGACAGTGCAGAGGGAAGGGTCCCTACACTTTACCAGTTGGAAACTTCTCGGCAGGCCAGAACAACTGTATCAAACCTTACTGTGGTCCGAAAACGGCCCCAACAGACAGGGTTCGGAGACCAGAGACCGTCCTACAAGAGAAGGAAGCTTTATCAAAGACATATCATCCTGCCATGCAGCGCCGAGACACCCGCCGATACTTCTACCCTGAGAGAGACCACCAGATGATAGATGACATGAAATGATAATGGAGATGAAATGGAGGGACAGGAAATTCGGGGGAAGTAATTAACCTACCTAACATTCGTCTGGTGACCCGGGAAAACCCCGAAAATCCTATGGGTCAGGTAGGTCGGCGACGGGAATCGAACTCAGACCTCCCGAATGCAGGCCACAGACGAAGTTGCCTGAGCAATCCCGCACGGTATAAGAAGTAAAAGAGATATTTTATGAGTTTTCTGGAACATTAAATCACTATAGGGTTCAACTAGAGAGAGAACTGTGGGGCATTGGAGGATGAGAGACTGAAAATTGAGGAGTTGGAGTGAAAGACTGAAAGAAGAAAAGAATACTTAATGCAATAACGTTATTAGTATTTATTTTCTTGTGCTTTATGTAATGACAGAGTGAAATGTGTAAACACCTGTACTAATATTTGCGGGTAACATCTACGCATCAGTTAGGAACTGCTCATTAATTTCTGAGAAGTTGGTATTTCCGGATGCTCGTTAGCAGCCCTTTCAACTTCCTCAACGTTTGGTACATGCTCGGCAACTTGTAATGCATGACTGCTTCTAAATATAACTCCGCAAACGCATTGGTCTTCTCTCCAGAAAGCAAGAAAAAAATTATGCGTTACACCCATGCAGCTTTCTATAAACCGTTCTTAAAAATGTATTGTTCCTTTATTACGTAGTTGCAGTAAGTAAAGGCACTGCACTCTTTCCCAAAATTTCATATTAAAACTTTACTGCATCTGTTTTGAGACTCCGTAAGCATAAAGTCTACAATTTAACTCAACACATTTTTCTGTTTGTGGAGTTAATCATTTACGAGATATTCTTTATTATTGGTTTAGATTTTAAAGTATCTGTTTAAACAGTTTATATTAGAAGTGGGCCGTTTGTTGTTGTTTTTAGGTTATTTTTAAGACGCTACTGCCAGCCTATTCAGACGGCTACTGCGTCTGAATATAACGTTGAATCCAGGAAGCTCTGATTTCCGTGGTGTAAATACATAAAGGCAGTGTTATCTTACTACAGCTTCATTCTTGTCCTCGTTGTAAATCGGAATAACGCCTCCCATATTGGCCCTGAGTAAGGTATTAGGAGTGATGGGAGCTGATATGGTCCCATAGGGTAAATGCGGGTTATATCATGTAGTAATTTCAAGGTGTCGGCACGTCTTACTGGGCAAGCGAAGAAGAGGTGATTAAGATCACCTCTTCTTCCACATTCACATAGGTCGTTATCTCGTCGCCCTATGCGTAGGAGGTACACCGGTGTTAATGCCACTTGAAATAGAATTCTGAAATATAATGATAACGCCTTCCTTGTTAAATACAGCGTGTTAATGAAAGTACTCAAGGCGTTACTACCCTGTCCGGCTGAGCAGGTTGTATTTGTGTTATTGTATGTAATATTCCTCGCTATGTCGGTTGGTGGTATGAGGTATTTGATACCGGTTTATTGATAGTGGCTTCCCGCACTGCCTCATCCACTCTCTCGTTTCCAAGAATTCCTACATGGCTCAGCAGCAAGTCGTGTGGTCGTTGAAGGAGGTTCCTCCTCCGTGGAGGAGGGTCCTTCGACCCAAGCCATACCGGGAACTAGTCCCTTACTGGCATGGGGAAAGTTATTCGATGATGGTGGTTTAACGGTAGTGATCAGGGTAGGATGTGGTTTTATGGGTTGTAGATAAATTTGTTGTTTTGGAGATATAATTAAGGTGGTCCTAGAACAAGTCTGGGTTTTTTTGTATCGTTCTCCGGGGTCAATGTCGTATTCTCCAAGTCCGCGGATGAGGTTATTGAAACTGTTAGGAAGTTGTGAGTAAAAGTTGTGGGATAGATGGAGGATGTAGTCATATAATTTAGGGAAGGATAAGTCTTGATGGATGTTTTCGTTTGGGATGTACCAGTCGGCTGCAACTGCAGACCGGAGATATCGGTCTTGTACGACTTGGAGTTTGGAGAGATGTGCCCAGACTTGGCATGCGTAGGTCAATGCTGGCCTTAGTATCTGTTTATAAAGCAGGAGCTTGTTTCACAAGGCCAATAGAGAGTTTCGGTTGTACAGTGGGTACAACATGGCCATCCTTCTATTGACTTTATTAGCCAGTGACGTGATGTGTGCCTTCCAGGTAAGGCGCATGTCCAAGATAACACCAAGGTATGTTGCCTGCGATGACCATGGCACATCTGTGTCTCCCAGACGGAGGTTTGGGACATCTTGTATAGCTCTCCGTGTGAAAGTGACGGCTTGGGACTTAGTGGCATTGAGTTTTAATCGCCTTGTGGCGAACCAGGTATACAGCATATTTGCAAAGTTCTGCGACCTGCGCACTGCGATGTCATGTTTGCAAGATGCTGTTGTTATGGCTGTGTCGTCAGCAAACAGGTAAAGGTTGCAGCCTATCAAGGTGGGAAGTGTATTGATGTATGCCAGGAAAAGTAGGGGTCCTAGGACGCTACCCCGGGGTACACCTGCGTTTATGGCGTAAGGTTGGGAAAGGATGTCGTCTTTCACTACTACAAAGGATCGATTTTGGAGGTAATGATGCAACAGATGAATGAGAAAGGAAGGAATGTTATAGTGTATGAGTCGGTGCAGGAGGCCTTCGTGCACATGGCTCGGAATCCAAATAAGTTCGATCTCTGTCGTCGGCGGTAAAATTTCCAACAGGTTTCGTATAATTATCTCATATATGGGTCGTTTTACCCCCTTCACTGGTCTTTGTAGTGCCGTTAGCAAGCTAAAGGAGTCGGAGTGTATAAATACTTTTGTTGATCCTTGACTTTGCACATATTTCAGTGCGCCGTATACAGCTATGGTTTCTGCCGTATATATCGATGTATCCGTATGCAGTCGCCATGTCATTTTGTGTCCTGAATTGCATATATAGGTACCTGCACTTGTACCTGTTGTCGTTTCTGATCCGTCTGTGAATATGACAACTGGCGACTGTGTACGCCTGCTAGATAAGACTGGTGATATAAATTCCCGCCATGCCTGTTCGTAATCTGTCGTTATTCTCTTAAAATACTGCGTGTCTACTTTTATGTTGGGTGGTAGTTCGTACGGTGGCTTATGTAATAAGTATATGGGCCACGTCGGTGTCTGGTAGATGTATGTATGAGTTTGAAATGCCATTATACAACGTGTCAGTGGACGGTGAAGATGTCCAACCTCTTCCCGGTCCTGTCTCATTAGTTCTGTTAGGCGAGTCAGCTTGGGGAACAGTATATTCTGCGTGTGTGTAAGCAGAACATCCGTTCTTCCACGACCTTTCTTCGACAAAAATAGAAAATTCCTTCGCTAAATGCTAAAAATCAGCTAATGCCAACTTTGGTTTCTTGAGGAATGTGACGATTGCCTCATTCAAGAAGGCTGTGAATCTTATAATACTTCTATAAAATGGTGGGACATTTGAATGTAGATATGGACCATACTAAACCTGTCATAATTTTAGAAGCAGCGGAAAGTGAAATTAGAATTATGACCCAAAAAATTAAGAACCCAATACGACATTTCATACAAGTTCCTGGACTGGTGCAAGGTAAAGAGCATACAAAATAATTATACTGAAAATGTATTGTTAGAGATCTTTGAAGAAAAAGCTAAAACATTGTGGGCAAACTATTCAGTGATAAAGCTGTGCCTTAATGTTCGAGATCTTCTGGAGAAACAAGCCTGGCGAAAAGACGATTAGTAATCAACCTTTCGGGAGTGTGCATCTCTCCCATCATCAGGATATTTTAATAAATTTTATAACCAGAAATGTATCACTGAATATAACACAAATATAAACAAGGACAAAACACTATCAGTACTCGCATTACTGAACAAAAGACTGTTTTCGGTAAATTAAATGACAGGTCAGGAGATGGCGTGAGTATAGAAAATTATGTCAAAGAAACGTAAATACTTGATTATCAAGCTGTATTGATCTTTGCTTCTTACATTGACGGATTTCCACTTTTAAGGCCGGTTTCCAAGAGGAGCTGAACTAAAATCCAGCATCACGACTAAGCCTGCTCCTCTCATAGCAAATGGGCCGCGCCATGGCTCAGTGGTTGAACCGCTTGGCTCTCACCAAGGTGGCCCGGGTTCGATCCCAGGCGACCGTAAAGTGAGATTTGTGGTGGACAACACGTCGCTGGGGCGGATTTTCTCCGGGACCTCCGGTTTCTCCCGCCATCTCATTCCACCGGTGCTCCATCTTCATCTCATGTACCATCAGTCGCCGCCTGCGGTGCCGTATGTAGTAAAAGCGGGCGTTAAACACTACAAATTTCATTTCACTTTTCTCGAAGGAAATGACCAAAGCCTCCTTAACTCTCCGCTCCCACTGTTGCATTTGCCAAGATGGTCGTCTTCCGAAAGTTAATGGTGATGCTGGATTTCGGTTCCGCTCCACTTGGAAACCGGCCTTAAAATAGAAATCCGTCGACATAAGAAGCACAGATCTATACAGCTTGGTAATCAAGTTAAGTAGTTAAGTTTCTTTGACCTAATTAATTCTACACTCATGCCATCTCCAGACCTTGCATTTAATTTACTGAAAACAGTTTTTTTTCAGTGATGCGAGGATTGATAGTGTTTTGTCTTTGTTTATATTTTGTTATATACAGTAATACATTCGAGGTTATAACATTTATTTAAATATCCTGATGGGAGCAACGTACACTCTGGAAACATCGTTTTCTAATCGTCTTTTCACCAGCTTGTTTCTCGAACATATTTATCCCCAAAAAATCTTCAGGTATAATCTGTGTCTTAATGTAAAAAAGAACCACAATGGCTAGCCCCGTAGCTCAGGCGGTAGAGCACATGCCTGCGTGCAAGGGGTCCTGGGCTCGATTCCCGGCTGGGGTGGGGATTTTTCTCCAAACAAGATGATTTCCCATCTTCCCCACAGTCTGTAAGTATCAATGGTGTAAATGTGTACTTGATCTAACGACTAAAATACAAAGTACAAGCAACCCGACGTTTACGAGTTAACACCATCGATATGTTCCAAAGGAGAACGGACGCAGATATGACCATTGTAGTTAAAGGCGGGATATAAATTAAAACAAGAACCACAACATACAAATCTAAAGCATTTTTGAAACGCATTTCTTAAGTTTACTAGATAAAAAGAAGCCTTAAAGTCTAACCTCAGAACAAGTGGACATGAATACAGAATCCAACAAAAACTACCTAATGTAAAGGTTGTTTTGATTAATTAATTAAATTTTTCTATCAGTTAATTAAATTTTTGTTTACCTATTTTCATTGTTTTGTTGTTTCCACGGCTTCCCTTTTGTAGATTGTTGTGGTTTTCTGAAAGCCATGTTGGCAACACTGATGCTGCGCAAGGCAAATGAACATCGCAGACATCATTTTTGTCACGAAATATCTTTAAAATATAGGTACACTCTTTTGTCATGAAATACTTTGGTATATTAATCAAAAGCTTTAAAGACATTTTTGAGCAAATCAAAATTTTCGAAATCATCTGCACGTAAAGTGTAGTTTGGGGAACCGAGCAGGTTGATCACACGGAAGTGTTTGCGACTTGCATTCTGAAAGTCCTGCGTTAGATTTCCCTGGCCGACCTTCTTGACTTGCGGGTTTCTCCAGCGTTTCTCCAGGTGTTCTCCCGAATTTCCCGCTCTTACATTTCATCCATTCCCCTGGTTCACGCCCGCCTCGGTTGCGTAGATGGTAGCATGTCTGCCTCACTTTCAAGAGGTCCCGAGTTCGAATCTCGGTCAGGGTGAATTACCTGGATAAGGTTTTACCGGGGATTCCCTTATCCTAAAAGACGAATGTCGGGTAATTCTCTGCTCCATGGACCTTGGGCTCATTTGAGCATCATTCACCCTTCCATTCATCGTCCGATATGACTTAACGTTGGAGGACGTAAATTACAAAAAGAAAGAACGAAAGGAAGAAAGGAGGGAAGGAGGGAAGGAGGGAAGGAGGGAAGGAGGGAAGGAGGGAAGGAGGGAAGGAGGTTCGCTATATCATGGGTCTTATCTCCGAATTCTGGACCTTCCAAGGGATATTTCGCCAATTTTTCATTTTGGGTTACCCTTTTGAGATAGGCCAAACTTCTTCTAAAAGGGGACCTAAAGTGTGTACTTCAATGTAATACAGTACCTTTTCCATCTAATATTACGTACTATAGAGTTAAAAATGGTATAAAAATTATATTTTCCACAGAATTTGCCTACGTACACTATTAAGTAAGCAATTTGCTTTAATTAATTGGAGTCAACTGAAAAATCCAATTGCACGGCCGGGATTTGAACCATGAATTGAACTTTTCAGTTGATTTAATTAATTAAATTAAAAAACTGTTTTAATTAATTAAATTAAAACATTCATATACAGGAGTTGTATTTAGAAAGTTTAATGCTGAATGTAATAATTCCTCAATATAAATTAAACATTGACAGTTCAATGATAAAACTCCTGGTATTTAAGTACTTACAATAGTAAGTCACTACAAATGTGTATCTCGAATTTGATGACTCTAGGTGGTTTAACGGTTAAATATAAATGAGTCAATTGGAGAGTTTAGTGTCGCGTCGCCATGTTGGCCATGGTAGCTCAAGGGGTTACAGCGATTGGACCGAAACCCGGAGAGCCGTAGGTGAAATCTCGGTCGTGGCATTGAATTCTTCAGTTGACTCTCGTTAATTACCACCATATACATGAGCTGTATTTAAAATAATTAATTCTGAATGGATTGATTCCTCAATATAAATTTAATACGATTTAATGCGATTCCGCCGCCGCAGCGCTACGGTCGGCGTTCCGCCTCTTGTCTACGCACTGACGCCATTTCAGTGTGATTCTTCATTGTATACCTTGGTTACTGGGTGTTTAGGATGCCTCCGACAGTTGTGAGTCCCGCCGATTGTGAAGTACGGGCTGTTATACGATTTCTTAGTGCTAAAGGCTTAAAACCGATCGATATTCATCGTGGGGTATGTGACGTTTACGGACAAAACATTATGATTGATGGAATGGTAAGGAAATGGGTGAGAGCATTTAAAGATGGCCGCACAAATGTGCATGATGAAGAACGAAGTGGGCGTCCTTCGGTCGTTACTGAAGATTTGGTGCAGAAAGTGGACGAAAAGGTGACAGAAAACAGACGCTTTACAATTTCATCATTGTGCGACTATTTTCCTCAATATTCTCGTAGTGTTTTGTATCGCATTGTTCCCGAGAACTTGAAGTTCCGGAAATTGTGTTCGCGTTGGGTTCCGAAAATGTTGACGGATTTGCACAAAACCCAACGTTTAGGCAGTGCATTGACCTTCCTTGAGCGGTACCATAATGAAGGTGAAGATTTTTTTAGACCAAATTGTTACTGGTGACGAAACATGGGTGGCCTACGTCACACCAGAATCGAAACAACAATCCATGGAATGGCGACATTCATCATGACCCACAAAAGTGAAGTTTAAGCAAACAATTTCTGCCCGGAAAATCATGTGCACAGTTTTTTGGGACAGAAAAGGAGTATTACTAGTGGAGTTTCTGCCTCGTAATGAGACAATCAATGCGGCGTCTTATTGTGAGACATTGAACAATCTGCGCCGTGCAATCCAGAACAAAAGACGTGGCAAGTTGAGTAAGGGTATCGTTTTGCTGCATGACAATGCCCGTCCACATTTGGCTAATCGGACCAAAGATCTCATCAAATCTTTTCAATGGGAAACTCTAGATCATCCTCCATACAGCCCTGATCTGGCGCCCAGTGACTACCATTTGTTTCTGCAATTGAAGAAACATCTGGGCGGTCAGCGTCTTCAAGACGATAACGAAGTCAAAACAGTTGTGATACAGTGGTTAACACGTCAGGCGGCAGAATTTTATGAGGAGGGTATTCAAAAACTGGTGGCACGTTAGAGCAAGTGCGTCAATGTTCACGGAAATTAAGCAGAAAAGTAGATTAAGCTACAAGCTTTCATGTAAACATAAAATTATTGCGATATCTATGCACGTCTTTTTTAAATCCCAAAACGGTATTGACTTAAAAAACATGCCTCGTCTTAAGCAAATTGTTGCTGATGTAATAGAATAGGATAGAATTCTATAGAGGGAATTCGGCACGTCGGCCAGACCTACATTTTGTACCTATGCACCAAGTGCCTTTCCCGGATGGAAGGATGAGGCGCGAGGAGACAGAAGGTGGTCAAATCCAATGAGTGACCACATTACAGAGGGGAGGTTCCTTATTATTTACCTGCTTGGAATACCCGTAAATGCAGTACAAACGGCGTTTCACCTGTCATGGTTCGAATCAGTCCACAGAGACCGAGTAAGCCATGTCAGAGCTCGGAAAACTCCAGGCAGGCCTGCACAACCAACATCCGGCCGACTGTGTTCATAAAAGGCCAGCATGGAATGATAATGAATATGAAATGGAAGGACAGGAAATCCGGGGGATGTAATTAACTGACCCGGGGAAACCACGAGAAGAACCATTGATCCTGTAGGTCTGCTACGGGAAACGAACCTAAACCTCCCGAAAGAGGGCCACAGACGAAACCGCCTGGGCCATTCCACTCGGTCGATGTAACTATTATAAATAGCAGAATGTTAGCTGTCTGAGTTTGTGAGGTCGCTGTTAAACAATGCGGTATTACAGGTGTATGAAACCCACAGAGATTTCACAACAACAAAGGAGACGCCGGCAACAAACTCCGCGACTCGTGAAATCGCGTTTCCATTTACAAGGTTTCTCAAGCAGAATACCACAGCAATACCTTCTTTCGTTTCACAGCGTCAATTATCTGCGCCGACGTTAGTCACTTCCGCTCGAAATATCCGCTCAAACATGCAGAATGACGTGTTTTATTCCACGAACACGTCAGCACGCAGGGAACCAATACCTTTCTTGCTGACACAGGTTTAAGAAAGGAAATGTGAATGTCGTAGGCTGCAGCTGTCATGTCAACGTGATATCACGTCACGTCACGGTCCTACTGAATCATGCAAGAGCTGATTATACCAAACTATGGTTATGAATCTTCGATCTGGAATCAGTCATGGAAGATTAATCTCGTTGACTCTAGCGGAAGGACCGGGAACCTTCCTAAGACCTCGTTAGGATTGGTATTTCCAAGATTGGAAGCACTGCACTGTCACAACAACTGCCAATCGTAATCTTTATTAAGCTTTGCCACGTAAGCGTGACACATTTCACGGTTTTCAGGAAGAAGTTCGCAGCTTCCTCACCAGGCAGCGCCAGAGAGAACAAATCGTCTAAACTAGGACTCTTGTTCATAAATGTTTTCTCTTGTGGCTTTCAAATGGGATGATTATTTTGTTTTGTAATTTACGACCTCCAACGTTAAGTCATATCGTACGGTGAATGAATTAGGTGAAATGATGCCCAAATGAGCCCAGGGTCCATGGAGCTTAGAGTTACCTGACATTCGTCTTGAAGGACAAGGGAAAACCCCGTAAAAACCTTATCCAGGTAACTCACTCTGACCGAGATTTGAACTCGGGGCCTCTTGAACGTGAGGCAGATATGCCACCATCTACGCTACCGAGGCGGGCAAATGGGATGATGTTTGTCCTTGAACCCACTAGGCCAGCAACCAATCAGGCGCCTTGGTAGCGTATATGGTAGCATGTCTGCCTCACGTTCAAGAGGTCCCGAGTTCGAATATCAGTCAGGGTGGGTTATCTGGCTAAGGTTTTTACGGGGTTTTCC
Organism: Mantis religiosa; assembly: GCA_030765055.1. Lineage (NCBI taxonomy): Eukaryota > Metazoa > Arthropoda > Insecta > Mantodea > Mantidae > Mantis > Mantis religiosa. The sequence goes on from CM060951.1 coordinate 194,234,993, forward strand.
CTTATCCTTAAAGACGAATGTCGGATAGCTCTAAGCTCCACGGACCCTGGACACATTTGAGCATCATTTCACCCATTTCATTCACCGGCCGATATGACTTAACGTTGAAGGACGTAAAATTACAAAAGAAAAACAAGCAACCAATCAGATTCCTGCGGTGTTGTCATATTGCATTCCCCGTATTACTCGACAGAGCGCTGAGCCGTAACAGCCTTCAGGTGACCAGCGCTGCGATCGTCCTTTATCGGGTTCTATCTGGTCGACTTTTTTTTAATTTTACGTCCTCCAACGTTGTCATATCCGACGGTGAATGAAATGGGTGAAATGATGCTCAAATGTTTCCAGGGTCCATGGAGCTTAGAGCTACCCGACATTCGTCTGTAAGGATAAGGAAAAAGCTGGAAAAAACCTTATCCAGGTAACTCACCGTGACAGAGATTCGAACTCGGGACCTCTTGAACGTGAGGCAGACACGCTACCATCTATACTACTGAGGCGGGCTCTAATCTGGTCGATTAGAAGAGTGAAATATGAGTCAGCTGATGTACAGTAAGTTACGAAGTACAAATAGAGCGATTGGAAGCTGTGTGTGTCTATGCTCTATCTCAGGCAAGTTTAATTATGCTGTAAACAAGAAGGCGGAGCTGACTCAATTCGCTACGTGTTAGACACTAGATGCACGCACAAAGTTTTGCAACACTAGCATATATATATATATATATATATATATATATATATATATATATATATATAGCAGCGCTAATTTCTAGACAATAAATAAATAGAATTGGGAAACGTAGAGTCAGACTGAAAAATTCAATGCCATAGCCGGGATTTGAACCACCGGCTATGGCATTGAATTTTTCAGTCTGACTCTACGTTTCCACAATTTAGCTTACACACGGCTAGTGTGAAAGAATAATTAATTTCCATGAATTAACCAAATAGAATTGGGTTGCACATTAACTTATTAAATCTATGAGTTGGTCCATTTCTGAAAAAATAATCATGAACTTTACTGCGTATAGCACTTTTCGTAAAATCGTCGTATTTGTCCAAGTTCTGTTGGAATTTACTCGATTTTTCCGATGTTCTTAGACATCCGGATGCTTGCTGTTGCATTCTAACACTATGTACAATACTTGCGGAAACACCAAGGAGATTTACTTGTTTCTTTCTCAATTATTTTATATACGATTCCGAGTTTCTTTCTTTAAGCACCCCGGAACAATGCGCGATCATTCGCCTCTTGGCACTTTTTAAAGGTTTGCCTGGATTGTGTTTCATTTCGGCTGAAGCACCGGCCTTCCCCATGATGAAAACCTTATTGATTTTAAATTGCATATACATAAGTGTCCTTCGGCTTGTGAGGTACGCGAGATGCACAGGAAACACAGTGTTAAATATCAGAAGCAACTCCACACTATAAACAGTAACATCTTAATCAGCATTCAGCTCGATACAGACCTCGTTGTGGGTGAGCTGCCTGGTATAGGAATGCAAAAATATGATATAATAGCAGTGTCCTATAGTAATTGTTAAATAAAGTGCACCTTAATTTAACATAAGTTAATAATGTACATATTTTCAACCGTCTTTTGTCTAACTGTATATAGTATATAGAGAACTCATCTATGTGGTATGTGAAGCAGAAAGATAAAATGTGGGGCTATTACGTTTATAAGAATCGAAACATTTGCATACTTTTCTCTCTCTGAAATCAGCTCACACAGAGCAGTGTACAGTACTGTACTTAAAAGAAAGGTTTATCGTACGCATGCTTATACAAGAAAACGCCCATTAACTTTGCTAAACCAATCAACAGCTCAACGTTTTCTGTACCAATATCTCTGTCTCTCTTCCCACCCAGATGTCTACAGGAGGATTAAACTAGGTTGAGATACATTATATACGATATGTTTTCTCGCGCCTGCCGATGTATGACACATTTCTGTCCAGAAGACATTATTATATATGAACAGACCATACATACACGGTTCTCGTGCGATACGCTGAGGTAAACATCTCTGTGTTGGGAATTTTTGTCGATACACTTTCTCACTTTGCCATGTAGTAAGTCGTTTGTGACGAGCGTCAACTGAATCCATCTGTAATAAGTACTATTTGCGCTAAGACAAATATTTAAATGTTGCAAAAATGTAATCCACGAGGAAGGTAGGGAGTAATGTCTCTAAAATCACTTAAAAACCCGTACTTTTAGCCCAAATAGCTTTACTGATACAAATAATTAAAATACCAATATACTGTAACAATGCATTGTGACGTAAGCACTGTAATGAACACCACTATCGGTTGGCATGTATGCGTGTAAGCATATTTGCAATTATTCAGAACTGAAATGTAAAGTTTGTCATGAAGTCTTTCAATAAGTTAGCTGGCCTAACACAATGCTGCATTGCACAAATTGAGTTGTCACATTATATGTTTGTTTATGAACGGTTCCTAATCTCTATTTGTTATAGAGAGTTCAAATCAGTATTGTTAAGTTCTTCTTCCGTTTAAAAACCAGGGAAAAGTGTATTAGTTGGATCAACTTGCAGTTGAAATGGGACACGAAGTAATCCGCCTTCCCCCTTACCACTGCCAGTATAATCCAAGTGAATTAATTGGGCTGTATTATGTTGCAAACAGATATAATAGTATTAAACTGACTGACGTTGAACGACTTTTTACGAAGAGATTGACAAGGTAAGACATCCGCGTGAGACATGCAGAAAAACTACAAGACGACTTTTGAAAATAAATAGCATGTGACGAGATTTTGGAGCTTAAAATCATAAATTTGCTTACTCTGGCGCTGAAGACAATGCCAATAACGAATTGTCCCTTGACGTAAGGGACATTCACAGCTCTATGGGTGAGCCAATGGCAGTTTCTTTACCACGTAGTCCAGTATGTTTTACTATTTCTTTTAGCCTTCAGTTTAGGGCATCTGTGTAGAAGCTTGTCTTGTATGTTGAAACCTCTTACGTGATAATCATCGTAGGTTTACTGATGTCGACTGTTGTACCAGCAGGTCAATGTGCAATAAAGTATGGCACACGTAGAGGCCTCCAATCGAAGTTGCAGACCAGTGAATACCACTATTGCAATAAGGGACATTTAAATTATGTCACACAATTTTGGTGTATATGTGTTTGTTCGAGCCCAAGTACTTTCCTGTTGACTGCGTTCACCAGAGCCTTACTATGTGTTTCAAATGGAAAGAGTTCTAGCCTGTGGCGAATCAGATGCGTTAGAGCCTTCAGGGTTACCACCCCGTTACCCCCACTCTCTTTATATTTCCGTCTCTCTCTCGCACGGCCACGCCGTGGCTCAGCGGTTGGACCGCTTGGCTCTCACCAAAGCGGCCCGGGTTCGATCCCAGGCGACCGCAAAGTGAGATTTGTGGTGGACAACACGGCGTTGGGGCGGGTTTTCTCCGGGACCTCCGGTTTCCCCCACCATCTCATTCCACCGGTGCTCCATCTTCATCTCATGTATCACCAGTGTCACCGCCTGCGGTGCCGTATGTAGTAAAAGCGGGCGTTAAACACTACACATTTCATTTCTCTCTCGCACACTTGCAAGTCGTCTTGGCGCTAGACGTAAGGGAACGCAAACTGAATTTTCTAAAGCTTTATAATAATGCACTTGTTCAAATAACAATTGCAACATAGATATTCCAATATTACGCCCAGTGTTTAAATATACAATTTAAAATAATTATATTTTATAAATCACCCATTTTTCTAATCCAACAAAACTGCCAGTGGCGCGTCCATATAGCTATGAATGTCACTTCCGTTAAATGACAATTCGTCATTATCTCTTCATCGTATGAGTGTTGCAAGCTTATAATGATAGGCTCCAAAATCTCGTGCTATTTCTTTCCAAAAGCAGTGTTCTTGTAATTTATCTGCATGTGTCATGCAGGTTTTCCAGTCTTGTGCAACCTTGTCAATTTATTGGTGAATAAATCGTTCAGCGTCAGTCAGTTTAAAAGTATCATTTCTGTTTGCAACATATTCTGAGTCCACATTAACTTAATTGGATTGTTCTGGCAGTGGTAAGAGGCAAGGTGGTTTATAATACCTCATTCCTCATTTCAATTGCAAGCTGATCCAGCTGATACACTTTCCCTGGTTTTTAAACGGAAGAACAACTGAATAATACTACTTTGAACTCTCTAGAGTAAATAGAGATTACGTACGATTCATAAACAAGCATATAGTGTGACAAGTCACGTTCTGCCGATTCCCCATTCTACAAGCCAGTAGGGAGAGTATTGTTGTTCTCGCTCGAATTTAACAAACACCGTGGCTTATTCAAAGTAATTCTTTTATCACGTCAGGTCAAACGTTTATTTTTAGTTCTCAGTAATTGAAAATTACGTACACGCATACATGCCAACCAATAATGAAATTCATTACAATGCTTACGTCGTGATGCATTATTATAATATAATAGTGGTTTATTTATTTGTATTAGGAAAACTGCTTGAGCTAAAACATGGGTTTTTGCGGTTATGTTAGATGCATTACTCTCTACATTCCTCATGGATCAGTTTTTGCAAAATCGAATTATTGTATTAGCGTGGATAATATTTATTATAGATTGATTAGGTTGGCGCTCGTCATACACCATTTGGGGGGAATTCCCTACGACAACACTGTAGGATTCCGATTTGTTGCTCGTCTAGGAGCGGTCAAGACAAACATCATCCCATTTAAAACACCAAATAATTGCTGCAGCTGCATATAGATCTATTGAGCCTAAACATTGTGTTATCTTTTAATAATTTATTAAATCAAATTAGATGGTGTATTATAGTCTCATGTACGTGGAAGGAGGGGCCTTAATGGTAAATCCCACGGAAGCTATATTTGCCCTCATCTAGAAGGGGAGTCACGAGCCTGGTTAGCCCTCCTCCCAAAAAAAAACCTTACTTAACAGTCCAGCAATTCTGTAATAGATCTTAACCTACAGTCAAAACAGATTAGTTTCACTGTAAATGCCATTCTAATATTTCTAATAAATGTCATGCAACTTTTTTGCATGGGACAAATGCGATTTTTTTGTATCTACTCGAACGAGCACTCACGTATGTATTCTCCGATCATAACACGCACACAGATTGTATGATCACAGACTCGCATTTACGAATGAGCGGACCTACATGGGGGACAGCTCACACAAATGTTGGCAGTACGTTTATACATTTAGATATTTCTGCTTCAGTTCCCAGGGCGCTAAATGAAATCCCATGTTTGCCCTCAAGGATTGAATGTACTCGTTTTACATATTACCTGAGCGGTATCACCTGTTTTATCCCCCCTCTCTTCTGAAATGCATATTCAACGAGAAGTGGTTTTATATCAGTCTCTGAAGTTCTATCAAAGCAGGATTGATTTTCAATAACACTTAATATACATTAAAATTCCTTTGCTGTAGAGAGTTTTCTAGTTTAAATACACTTATGGCTTGATATTGAATTTTATTAACTTGTGTATTTAGTAGTTTTTTAAAGGAGAGATAGCGAGATATATAAATAATCCAACTAAGAGCTAATGAAAGGACAAATGAGTATAGAAAAGACAATTTACCTTCCAATCGATTACCTTCGTTCAGAAGTTGGGACTTTCAGAAACTCACGTAGACAAGGGAGCATAATTATTAGAATTTAGCAAGTCACAGAGTAAAAAGTTGTGTTTCGTGAGCAAATGAGAGGCTTCAAATTTGGCTACGAAATGCAGGAACTTTAGTGGGAGATCAAGAAGCAGGCAAACTTCTGTTGATAAAAGAACGTGTATTTCTTAAGTCGTAGGTTTCCTTTGTACTGTTCGTAACTTACAGAAGTATTTTACTACAACGCCTTAAACCACACTCAGGTTATACATATTTGACGGTCAACTCAGCATTTCAGCGAATCACGGCAACTTACGCTTATACGAGAGCTATCCAGAAAGTAGATTACGTTTTCGTATGTTTCCGCTAGGGGTGGGGCTAGCGCGGCCATCTTGGGGTCAGAGCGTTGCGCAGCTCAGTCGGCATCTAGCCGTGCTAGTGAGAGGTTCGTGCTGTGCTCCGTTCAGATACTGTGACGGTTTGAAATGTCTGCGTTAATTGAAAATCCCGCGAGCTGCGAGGTGCGTGCAGTAATAAGGTTTCTGACTGCAAAAAACTGTAAACCGATAGAAATCTATCGGCAGCTTTGTGAAGTGTATGGGGACAACATTATCACTGAAGGTGGAGTGCTTCAGTGGGTCATCAGATTTAAAAATGGCCGAACCACTGTTCACGACGAAGATCGAAGTGGGTGACCCAGCATAGTGACTGCCGAACTTGTCGAAAAAGTCGATGCTAAAGTCCGTGAAAATCGAAGGTTCACAATAACGGAACTTTCTTTGAGGTTTCCACAAATTTCGCGAAGTTTGTTGCACGAAATCATCAGCGAAAAGCTTGGTTACCACAAGTTTTGTGCAAGATGGATTCCAAAAATCTTGACAGAGGACCACAAAAATCAGCGAATGGCTGCAGCGTTGAACTTTTTGGACGTTTACCATAAGGATGGTGACTCTTTACTCGATCGCATCGTTACTGGTGACGAAACATGGGTGAAACACGTGAACTGTGAAACGAAATTGCAATCAATGCAGTGGGGGCACACAAGTTCTCCCCAAAAACCCAAGAAATGCATGCAAACAATGTCGGCAAGGAAGATGATGGCAACTGTTTTTTGGGACAGAAAATGTGTGATTTTGGTGGACTTCCTGGAAAGAGGCACTACAATAAACTCTCAAAGGTATTGCCAAACTCTCCAAAAACTCAGAAGAGCCATTCAAAACAAGCGCAGAGGAATGTTGAGCTCTAAGATCTTGTTGATTCACGACAACGCCCGGCCCCACACGGCAAATGTCACTCGTGAAGTTCTTGAATCTTTTAAGTGGGAGTTGTTTCCTCATCCGCCGTACAGTCCCGACCTGGCACCGAGCGACTTCCACCTATTCCCAGCAATGAAGAAGTGGCTGGCTATGCAGCGTTTTGATGACGACGCACAGCTGCAAGAAGAGGTAACGAAGTGGTTGAAGGCGCAGGCGGCCGAATTTTTCGACGAAGAAATTTCCAAGCTCGTACATCGCTACGATAAATGCCTTAATTTGAATGGTGACTATGTCGAAAAGTAGTATTTGAGTGTGGCTTTCATCTGTATATAATAAAATTTGTTTCCTATACTTTGTTTACTTTTTATTCCAAAACGTAATCTACTTTCTGGATAGCCCTCGTACATGGCTGGTCTGAAAGGTTTCCGACTTAATAAAGATACAAGACATTTTTTCAGATTTTTTTTATTTTATTTTTCAACATAGTCTCCTTGTAGCTCTACACACTTCTCCCAGCGAAGCTCCCATCTGTGTAACCCGTCCAAATAGTACTAGGCTTCTTTCTCTGTAAAATAATTGTTCACGAATGTGATTTCCTCTTCATTTGATGGAAATCTTTGTGCTCCGAGCGCAGTTTTCAGATGAGGGAACAAAAAGCAGTCGCTTAGGGCTAGATCTAGTGAGTAAGGCGGATGGTCAAGCATTTCAAACCGTAATTCGTGGATTTTCGCTATTAAAACCGCTGAGTTGTGAGACGGGAGTTGTCTTGGTGAAACAGGATTTTCTTTTTCTGCAAATGCGGTAACTTCTGCCTTTATCTTATCAAGTAATGATACGTAGTATGCACCTGTATGCGTAGCATGCTTTTCCATTTTGAAGATAATCGATTAAAATAACTCCATGGCTATCCCAGAAAAACAGACGCCATTACTTTCCCACCCGAAAGAACAGTTTTTGCTTTTTCGGAGCAAGTTCCTCCTTTTCAGTCCACTGTTTGGACTGTATTTTTGTTTCGGGCGTACAATAATGTATCCAAGTTTCATCTACAGTAATTAATCGGTGCCAAAACTGGATTTATTGCGCCTAAACTGCGTCACAGAGTGTTGTAAATGTTCATTGAAATATATTTTTGGTCTAATGTGAGCAAACGCGGCACCCATCGCGCGGACAGCTTTCTGATATCTAAATGTTGAAATATGTTACAAACACATTCTTTTTACATGTTCATAGACTCTGCTATCTCTCTCACTTTAATTTGGCGGTCGTGTAGCACTATTTGGTAAACTTTGGTGATATTTTCGTCGGTAGTTACAATTTTTGGACGTCTCGAACGTTCATCGCCTCCCAAGCTCTTACGGCCACGTTTAAATTCAGCTTTCCAAAATTTCACTTTAGTAATTGATGGTGCAGAGTCCCCATACACAGAATCCAGCTCATCTTTGATTTGCGTAGGCGTATTGTCTTTCAAAAACAAATATTTAATGCCAGCTCGATACTCGATTTTGTCCAGTTTCATAAAAACACTCATATCAACTCACTAAAATGACTGTTACATAACAACTGAGCCTCCAAACTGGCTTCAAATGTGGTGAGTAGCTGTAAACAGATGAACAACGTAATTGACTAGCTTTTATTTACGGGTGATTGAGGTCAGAAACATTTTAGACCACCCTCGTATGGTTAGTACTAAAATACCTACTTTTTAAGTGTAATGTATTAATACTTCAGAAGTTATTAGATGTAATTACAGTTTCTAGTGCTAAGATAAAGAAACAGTTTAGTTCTATATCCTCAGACAATCTGACCTCACTTCCAGTTGCTTACTTATCATTTTAATTACAAAATATACAGAAAATGAATTAAGTTTAAAGTGTTTTGTTAGCGACACTATCAAATGTCATGATTTCAGCGCTGCCAGAATTTCCTAAAGCAGTATTTCTTTTACAAACCACCAAATCTACTGACATTAACCTCCAGGTTTCAAGCACACTTAAGAGCCATGATCTGAATCCACGACCTTGGGTTCAGTAAGTCAACACCTAACCAACTGAGCCAATCAGATCAACAGTGTTCTTTAAATCCTTTGTAGCCTTTTAGCAGTTTATGAAATTTAATTAGATGGTGTATTATAGTCCAAAGTCCGCCTGAATGAATAGGGCTTTTCAATGTTGAAATATTTTCAAAATCAGTTGAGCGGTTCTTCATACTACCCTACACAAACAAACTTTCTCTCCCCATAATACTCATGTAGATGAGAAAACGGCGATCAAAGTTCTGAATTCATAACTCGCATTAAAATCCATAGATTGGTATGTTGGAACTTCAGTTTGCTTCCCAGCCCCCCTCTCTGTTTATCTGGTTCTTAGTTCTTGGCTTTCTTCTAGAGAAGTTTCTTCGCATTTTGTAAGATGCGAGTCAAGTCTCACTGTATTGACGTTTATTGGCTAAATCCTTAGACAGGTTTAGTCTTCATCATCTTCAATTTCATCGTGATAGACCTTTGTGCTAATGTTTTTATTACAATTTACTTTCAATTTTAAAATGGAAATAGATATCTTCAGTAGGGTTCAAGTGAATGTCAGATGTTTTAAGAGCTGGTCGCTATCTGATTCCTTTTGCATTACTGGGAAAAAGGAAACGAATAATACCCTTCCATTCAAGCAACATAGTTGGACATTGGAGAAGAGGAAGTTTCACAATTGGAGTACAAGTAATAACGCCGCTGTATGTGCATATACAATTGTGGAAGTATGGAATTTGGAAACGATAATGCTAAAGATAATTTTTTGTGTAAGTGATGTAACATATTACTTCACGTTGTAGCATGTCTTATTTATTACTAGGCAATACACTTAATTTTAAGAGCCAGACGTGTAAAGTGTAAATTTAATATCATATATGGATGGGTTGTAATATACGAGGGCTGTCCAATAAAGAATGATCATAATTTTTTTACGGTCATAATTTTTCGCACAAAAATTCAGTCTTATTATATTCTGTTAACCTAATGTGAAACAAACACGCCATATTAGTTTCATTGTGGTACTCCTGGTTCCCGCCTGTGAGAACCAGGAAAGTTCAGACATGTTCAGTATCGCCTAACGCTGCAATTAAGGTAACACACCAGGAACAATACGCGGCTTTGAAATTCTCTTTCGTCTCAACAAATCTTCAGCTGAGGCCTATAAAATGTTACACAGACCTTTGGAGAGTCTGTGCTTCCCTACAGCATAGCACGAAGGTGGTTTAAAATGTTGAAGGGGGACAATCAATTCCAAAGAATGATGGATCCGGTGCTCCAGTTACTGCTCTTACGGAAGAAAACATCAACACTGCTGCTGCCATTGTGAGAGAGGATCGACGAATTACCTTAAGATCACTTTCTGAAATACTGAACATTTCATTGGGTGCCACCCTAGTGTTGGTGACTGAAACATTACACATGATACGTGTTTGTGCGCGATGGGTTCCAAGACTGTTGATTCCCGAACAAAAGGACTTTCGCACGCGGGTCTGCATGCAGTTAAAGTTGATGTTCGAGGAAGAGCCGGAGTCTCTTTCAAACGTAATCACTGCTGATGAAACTTGGCTACATCATTTTGATCCTGAGAGCAAACAGCAAAGCTCAGTATGGAAATCTCCTTCATCACAAGGCAAAACTGGTTGCTTCTGCTGGAAATGTTATGGTCATTTCATTCTTTGATATTCATGGAATGGTTTATCAGCATGTTGTACCTGCACACACAACAATAACTGCACAATACCACAGGGATATCCCGAAAGCATTTCAAGTCCATATCAGGTGCAAAAGATCACATTTCCTTGATGTAGGGTGGATACTACACAACGATAGTGCACGGCCCATATTGCCAATGTTGTTGCTGAATATCTTGCAAAAGTCAACGTGAAGTGCATCCCTCACCTCCCTATAGTCCGGATTTAGCCCCATGTGTCCTTTTCTGTTCCCTAACTTGAAGAAACGCCTTCTTGGGAGACATTATCCATCATCAGAAGCAGTGGTGAAGGCTGCAGAGGTGATTTTGAAGGATTTCTCAAAAATGATTTCCAGCATGTCTTTGAAGACTGTCAGAAACCCTGGGACTAGTTTATCGTATTCAGGAGAGACTATTTTGAGAAGAAACATCAAAATTATGAGTATACGTAAATGTACGTTGTCAAAAAAGTTGTTGATCATTCTTTATTGAACAGCCCTTTTTTAATAATTTCTCAAAGAAAACAACAAGAAATGCTGGAAAAACAGTTACTTAATTCTGGGTATTTTAAAACCCATGAAAACTTGAAAGATTATCAAAATAAGAATGTAAACAAGTACAACGAAGCTCCCTTCTCTAATTTACTTCCCCCAAAGTTAAGTCATATCGGACGATGCATAAAATGGATAAAATGACATTCAAATGAACCCAGAGTCTATATAACTTATACCCGACATTTATCTTTCAGGATGAGGGAAAGCCCCACAAAAAGCATTATCCAGATAACTCACCACTATCGAGAACCGTACTTGGGACCTGTTAAACCTCAGGCAGATATGCCACTATTTACATGGCGGGGTTAGAAGCTCTAGGTAAGTTAATTTCAAATATCTCAAAATAAAATATAAGGTACTTGGTGACAAATAAAACATTATATATTTTAAATACTTTTACTTCTCTAATGTTTGAAGACCAATAAAATATAAAAGTTTACCACAAACATTTGATAATCGAATGATTGCGTTATTTTTTAAAGTAAACAGTTTCGACGCCTTTCTATTAGGCAACTTCTTCAGCACTACTTCGCTGCAGGAACACTTCAACTGGCGCTGGTTATCCTTACCGGGTGTCGACATGGCTTTACTCCAAGCCGTACACATTCCTAAATTATATCTGGTAACTGTACATGATACGTCGGTAGCAGCGGCGGTTCCTCCATAAGGTTGCAGGTTTGAACTACACCCACTGATTCTGAATATACAACAGTTGCATTTTGCACATTAAAGCTGTACTTGTTTGCATTGTTTTATACACAAACATGTTTCAATTACGCTTATCATCTGTAGCTGCCCATGACCGCAGAAGTCGAAATAAACAGAGGTTAGCTGTAGGAGCCGCCAGGTTTGCAGTGAAGAGTTAACCTAAGATTTCGCCCAAATGTTGGCTCTCTGAGGGGGTTGCGGGAAGGTTAAGAGATGGCAGGGGCTTCTTATACTTTGCTTAAATGGAGGTTTATAAACCTAGCTCCTCCTACTCTTAGCAACGGCTATAGCGTGACCTTCAGGCCTAGCTTCTGTGTGTTCTGCTTTTCGAACACAGGGAGAACTTAATTAAATGCATGGAGGTTATTCAGAAGAGAGCTCTGTTAAACAACAACGCCACACTTGTTCAGGCTTCTGGGTTTATGGCAACTTTGAAAAATTATAATTTTTTATTCTGGCTGTCTTTCTTCTACAACATCATGCCACATGTGGACTTTTTATACAATCAGCTGCAGAAACGAGACTGCAATGCAACGTTTGCCATCGCCCAGTTAAACGCATTTAAAAGGGACGTGCAAAAGGTAAGAAATAGCGTGGATATCGAGGAACACGAAGAAACTGCAATTAAGAGGAGAAGAATAGAAGATCATGATGTGAAAAGAAGAGAAGCTCTTGAAATGTGTGACATTCTTAGAGAAGCAAAGGACAGATTTAGCTTCACGGGGCATCTGGTAGCCTCAACTTTGTTTCATCAAGAAAATTTCTAAGACATTTCCAGAGGATTCCGTTAGAGAAACAATAAGGTTCTATCCTTTTATCATTGGAACAAAAATTCGTAGAGAATTGACTGTAATTTACAGTCGAGAGGAATTTCGTGGAATGTCCGGCGCTTTGTGCTTGATGGACTTCATTAAGGAAAACGATTTATGTACTACATTCAGCGAATATGTCAAACTCCTCCGAGTACTGTTAACTATGCCAATGTCTACCGCTGAAGCAGAATGTTGTTTCTCAACTTTAAAAAGAATAAAAACTTTCCTTAGGAACACAATGGCACAGGACCGATTGACAGCATTAGCAATGTTTTCAATTGAGAGAGATTTTGTTATGAAGATCAGTGACTTCAACGCAAAAGTTATCGATAGATTCGCCAGGTCTAAGGAGGGTACAGGAGAGAATCTGTATAAATAGGTGAGTCATTACTACTCTGTATTTTATTTTTCATTTGTGCACCACCAATAATTTAACCCACCAGCCACTGGTCGGTAGTGCTTGTCATATGTAGTAGAAACTAGAGATGCTTAAAATTGTAATCAATTTCGAGTTGTTGTATGCGTAACCCTTCAGCTCGATTCGAACTGGAAACTTTTGCTCTGATGATGATGATGATGATGATGATGATGATGATGATGATGATGATGATGATGATGATGATGATGATGATGATGATGATGATGATGATGATGATGATGATGATGATGATGATGATGATGATGATGATGATGATGATGATGATGATGATGATGATGATGATGATGATGATGATGATGATGATGATGATGATGATGATGATGATGTCACCAGGCATTCTTTTGCTGTTGCCGACTCGTGTGTAGGTGAATGCCGAGAGAGAGGGAAGCGGGGAAAGAAAGAGACAGAATGTGCCCCAAGCCACGCCCCCGCGCTGAACGCTTGCCGAGAGCGAAGGAGACTGAGATAGTCAGGAATTTCTTGCTGCATTTTGAAAGGCCGTGAGGCTTCGGCAACTTTCGATAAAGAATGACTCCAGCATAAAGTAAACGACAAGGAGTTTTGCTAGTCAGTTTGTGGATTCAGTGTGCATCTGTATGGACGTGTGGCAACGACCTTCATGATTGCGTTTGTGTATATTACGTAATTCTGCTGCTGACAGGGCTGCACAAAGTGTGTTTTACTTGTAATAAAGATCATTTTGAATTTCTGCGAACTAGACTTTTAATTTTGCGAACCCACAAAGCCACAATAATAATGATAATGATAATAGTAATACGTGTAACGGCGACAGCGATTACCTACCGCAGAGGGATTAATTGTGACACACCATTCTCCCACTCTCCTGGATTTTGTTAGCCGTCAACAGGATCAAAAATGTAACATCTAAGGATATCCACTGCAGATGTCACGATCTTGAGGTACGTGCCTCTTGGTTGCGCCGCACTAATATTTCAAACTCTTCTAATTCGAGAAACTTTGGACCCCAGAATATTTCTCCCGCTATCCGCTGAATATAAAAGGGAGTGCAAAAGCTGGCCTGGTAGTTCAGTTCAGTTATTTGTGAGTGAGTTGGCCAGAGTCAGGTGAGAGAGTTGACAAGAAATATATTAAAGTGAGTGTTAAAGTTTGCGAGCAGTGAACGTCGAGAAGTTTCGAGCAGTATGTTTTGGTATGTTCAAAAGAAATATTAGCGCTGATACGTTTGTTCTTTGTATTTGCAAATGCAAATAAAGTGACAAAAAAGTGACAAATAAAGTGGGGTTAGTACAAATTTATGCTCTTATTTTGCCCAACAATAATTTATGTGAATTTAGCTATTTCCGAAATACCCCTTGTTATTCTTTGAATCTTCCAACTATTGTATGTTCACAAACGGTAAGTCCAATTTTTATTTTTATTGTTTCTCTATTTTTTCTTTCTTTATTTCTTCCGTCCTTTCTTGTTCAAGTCATGCAACATTTGGTGCAAATAAATGGACTTCAAAGTCCAATAACACAAAGGTAATAAAATACCTACCTTTATTTGTTGCTTCATATAACTTGAGCATGTGATATATGGATAAAAATCGTTACACTCTTTCTCAGAAAATAAAAAAAAAAAAAAAATATACTAAAAAATATTCCCATTTAAGGTTCGGTCTTTATTCCTTCCTTAAAATCTTCGTTTCCTAGCTTTGAAGCATGGCAAATTTGGTATTTACTTTATATATCCTGTTCACATATATTCACTCGACTTGCCTCTGTAGCGCATGAGCGTGTATGCCTCAGGTTCAAAAGGTCCCGTGTTCAAATCTCGGTCAGAGTGAGTTATCAGTATAAGGTCTCTTTTTTGTGCTGTCCCTAATCTTGAAAGACTAATGTCTGGTATCTCTAAGTTCTATAAACCATGGATTTACGTGAATATAATGTCATCCATTTTATTTATCGTCCGATGTGACTTAACGTCACATGTAGGACGTAAATTAAGACCTGAAAAGAATATCCAAACTTGGGTGTGCAGAGGAATACGAACTTTTGATTATTAGGGAATCTCAAAAGTTCATTTTTGGTGACATTTGAATATCGAAGGTAGCTGGAAAGTTTTGGTCGACCAATATACAAACATGCATTTATATTTGGCCGGTGATATGACAGACGCCAGTGACGTCCATCACAGACGAGGATGAACCGTCAAATATTAATGCACGATCGCGTCAACGGTGACCTTCATGTATGGGAAACATGCACCTTTTATTTGAATTCTGGCTCCAGTTTTGAATAAATAATCAATAGAATATAGCAGTAGGTAGTCCGTAAGTTATCACAAATTTCACTTTACTTTCTATGAACTGCAATCCGCTTTTACTGTCTCTTTAACATATATGACCACTTAATGGAGATCCCGGTTTCGATTTGAACTCTGATTTGTGTTATTTCTGAGGTTTCCTGGGCTGATTTTTCAACTAGCAACAGAAAGCTGTCCGCGCGTTGGCTGCCGCGTTTGCTCACGTTAGAGCAAAAACGTGCTCGAATGAACACGCTTGATGGCGCAGTTTAGGCGCAATAAATCAGAGTTTTGGCGCCGATTAATTACTGTAGATGAAACTTTGATACACCATTATACGCCCGAAGCAAAAATACAGTCCAAACAGTGAACTGTAAATGGGAGAAAGGATAAAAAAAGCAAAAACTGTTTTGTTTTTTGCTGGGAGAGTAATGGCGACTGATTTTTGGGATAGTCATGGAGTTATTTTAATCGATTATCTTCAAAAAGGAGAAACCATTGCACGAGCATACTACACATCATCACTTGAAAAGCTGGAGACGGAACTTGCGGAAAAACGGCCATATTTTCAGAAAAAGAAAATCCTGTTTCACCAAGACAACGCACCGTCTCACACCTCAGCGGTTGCAGTGGCGAAAATCTACGAATTAAGGTTTGAGCTGTTTGAACATCCGCCTTACTCAACAGATGTAGCCCAAAGCGACTTCTTTTTGTTCCCTTATCTGAAAATTGCGCTTGGACGACAAATATTTTCGTCAAATGAAGAGGCAGTCACCTTCGTGAACAATTACGTTACAGAGAAAAAGGTCGAGTACTTTTTGGATGGGTTACAGAGATGGGAGCATAGCTAGGAGAAGTGTGTGGAGTTAAAAGAACATGTTGAAAAATAAAAAATAAAAAATTCTGTTAAAATGTCTTGTCTCTTTATTAGGTGGGAAACTTTTCAGACCACCTACGTAAATATATTGTCACTCAATTATCGGTAGCACGACCAACTGGAGTTGGGAAGGGGACAGGAGGCGTTTAGGCAACGCCCACCCATTTATCTTGTAGCGCTAACATAGGGGATGGTTAGGAAAGTGTCACTAGGCACTGTGCCGTCTCTTTCCCCTCCCCCTGACGTCGTGGAATAATCGGGTATGATGTTCCGAGCCGGGAAGCTTCCAGAAACAGCGATCTTGCTATATAAGGGCTGCAGTGGACGAATCAGTGAGTTCCTGGCGAGCAGCCGTGAAGAGCGCAGTGCTACCGAACGGACTGGAAGATTGTGTACGGTATCAGAGGAGGTATACGTAATTGCGAGTGTGGAGTTGACCTGTGACAGACGAACTGGTGGTTTGTAATTGTGTGCGCTATGTATTTCTATGTAATCGGCAAGTGTTCCAACTGTAATCGGTGGAAATAAAGAACACTTTGAGTTTGTGCAATTTGACTTTTAATTCTACGAACCCATAAAGTCACAATATCAAACGTTAGATAATTTAATATAGCTCACGCAAATAGATACCTAAAGTATCTATGTAGGTTATGTTACCAGTACTGATTGCAGGAAGAGGATTAAAACGCCATTGTTTGAAAACATGTAAATAAGTCACTCTTTATTTAAAATACGCATTCCCTTTTCACTTTGTTATTACTTGTTTACAAGCTTTGGAGCTCTCCATGAAAGCTGTATTTGTACTGGGTGAGTCGTCTATGGAGCGCTGACGCTTATTCACAATGGAAATAGACGCTGGAATTTTTATACGCTGCATTACTGTGATCTGCGTAGCAAATGGAACGTGGAGCGTCCAACGAAAATATTCCTCGATCCTCAATTATTTTAATACACATTTTTCTTCATTTGCGTTTACCAGTTTGATATACACAGAGCAATGACAAATATCTACACAGAGCGCTTTATAGCCTTTTGCTGTCAGTCTGTGTACACAACGTCATGTAATTTCCTTCATCCATGTTTACAAATTTCCTGCGTTTTGCTGGCTGTGAATTATATACCGACTTCCCGCGATCGGAAAACCAACTGCACCGATTTCATTCTGCACGCGGCATCACACGAGTCACTTCCTGGACTTTATGCGCTGCACCAAATAATTTTCTGTCACTTTTAATTTAACTTCACGTTTATTGATAGATTTATTCCCCGAACAGTGTTTTCAATCAAAATTTGAATTCGCGGTGACGTTACTGTCATAAATCGTTGATTTTGTCAAAAGGATTTTGGCAGCCTCGCTTGGTGGTATCCTGGATAATATATAAATTTTGTTACAATAATTCAGTGTGACGTATGTCTTAGTTTCTGTTGTAATCCCAATGTTCTTTTTTTACTTAAAACTTCATTAACTACATCATGGTCGATGACATATCACTTAAATGTGTCTCCTGATTTTACTTATGCCCGATTTCACCATCAGATGTTAAAACTGACTTTAAAAAATGTAACATAACAAAGCTGTTAAATTTCTTGCAATTCACCAACCTGTTTTCTGAAAATGTTAACAAACACGTGTTGACGCTAAGAAACTTTTAAATATTACAGCTATAGATTTGTATCTGTATTTGTATTTATTCATCCTTTTGATCATAGTACGTGATATAGGACACGTCAAGTACTTATAACTAAAAATTATACAATAAACATATACACAACACAAGTTTAGAAATGAAAATTCAGAAACCGTATGTACAATATAATAACAATTTATCTGTAGTTGACATATTCAAAAAATTCACCTATACTATAAAAACAATGTTCTAACAGGAACTTTTTCACACAGCATTTAAATTTAGGAAGTGCAGATATGCTCTTTAGGTGTTCAGGTAGGCCGTTATAAAGGCAAAGTCCAGTATATATAAAGCTTTTACCAAACAAACTGGTGTTATGGGGGATTATACTTATTTGCTCTTTTCTTCGAGTATCATGATTATGTGTTTGTGTATTAGTGGAGTATAAATGGATATTTAATTCAACAAAGGTTACTAGAAGGCTATAGATGAATCATATTATTTTCTGAACGTACTGCGATGCGCTTTTGTTTTCATTTTCGTCTGCATACAGCTAAAAATGGTGGATAAACAAAATCGTAAACAAAAATCGTGAAACAAATTTCTCATCGATGGAGAAAGAATTGTTAATTGAATTGGTGACGAAGTGTAAGGATATTGTGGAAAATAAGAGGACGGATGCGGTGAATGTAAAAGACAAAGATGTTACGTGGGAAAATATTGGAAACGAATTTAACTCAAATGCATGTGTCATTACTAGAAACACGAAACATCTTCTTCAGTAATGCGTAAATTAAAACGAGGTGCGAAGAAGTACAAGTGACGAGTGACTTGAACTTTCAAGACGGGAGGTGGACAGTTTATTATTCACATAATTCAGTAATTATAAAATCGCAAAATTATTAATACTTGAAGCAAAGCCGAGATCGGCATATTCCTTTCAATGCATGTTCTAACTCAGTATTACGTACATCTAAAACGAGAAGCGAAGGACAAGTGGCAAGTGATTTGAACGTTTCAAGACGAGAGGTGGATAGTCTATTACCCACAAAATTCAGTGAATTATAAAATCGCAAAGTTATTAATACTTGAAGCAAAGGCGACATGCATGTTCGATGCATGTTCTAACTCAGTATTACTTAAATGTGAAACGAAGGGCGAAGGACAAGTGACTTGAACGTTTCAAGACGGGAGGTGCACAATGTATTATCCATACAATTCAGTGAATTATTAAGTCGCAAAGTTAATACTTGAAGCAAAGGTGAGATCGGCATATTCCTTTCGATGAATGTTCTAACCTCTCTTGTACTTTCGCAGTAACCTTCATACCAACTTGTATGGACAGTCTATACCTCTGTAGTAAATTGTCCTCTGATAGCTTCTCAAAATAATTTCTCTTCATCGACCGTACTCTATTACGAATGTCATTTAGGCGGTCTTACATATAGCAAATCAACATCAACAGCTGAGTTCATGTCCGCCATCTTGACCTTTTACAATTGTAAAGGACTGAAACGATTTAACTAGCTATTTTACGTTTATTTTTTAATTAAAATTAGTAAAACAGTTATTATTTAAATCGTTAAAGTTATGCTAAGAAAATTTATTTAAAAAGAATGGCGATATTTATAGGAAAGTTGAAGGATGTTTAGTTGTTGGCATGGCAACGGCATAATTGTAAAAGCTGAGGCACTTAACGTCATTTTGTTCTTCTGCAAATGGACATGATAGTGTGAGGGTGTGCTTTATGTGTGTTTGTGCTTGCATTGAAAAAGTATAATAAATGATTGGAAAAGTTTCCTTTTAATTGAAATACAAATTTTATAGAGCAAAGGAGGAGCTGCCCCTAAAAGTAAGATCTTGTGCGAATGCCGGAGCGGCCGTGGAGCTTCTGGAGTCCAACAACTATATTTTCAGCGAGGTTCACCATTAACTTTTCCACTTGGTGTCGCTGAAAGTGAGCTGTGGAGTGTGTGTGTGGTGTTTAAGGGCCCGTCGACAACAAGGCCCAAATGACCTTGTTGTCGACGGGCCCTTAAACACCACACACACTCCACAGCTCACTTTCAGCGACACCAAGTCTTCACAAATGTCACCACAACGTGGGGATCGTAGCTGAATAAAAATACGTTACAGGTCTTAACATCAGAAATTTGACTTCTTAGTTTAACAAGAGATTTAACGTGAGTGTTAAGCTGACAGTTGTTGGTAAAATGCAATTTTTGTTATAACTATTGTTAAACCCGTGTTAAGTCTTAATATCTGTTGGTGAAATCGGGCATTAGTATCTAAAATATACGTTGTGGGTTCGTTTCCAGGAGAGCACATGTGAGATTTGTGGTGGACAAAGCTGCCTCTGGGTGGATTTTCTGCGTATTCTCTGGTATCCCCGCCATTCATTCTAACTGCTGCTCCATAACCAACTTCTATCTTCGTCATTCCATGTCAGCCTCATATTGATCTCTTATTCTGGATATTCCCTCAAACCAAGTTCCTCTGCTTCTAATAACAGCTGCTTACTTGTAACCTTTTCTTTTTTCTTCTACAATAACTACAACTAAGTTTTAGTCTTATCTAATTGTTAAGTCTTCATTGTATATTATCACGTTTATTAGGCATTACTCAAATGAGTATTCTATTACAACAGTTCCATTACACTGGTTTTAAAACACTAGGTCCAAGCAAGGGCTTGGTTCCTTTCAGTCTTGGTAACGCCTTGCTATTTTCATATGCATGTAACCGGCTTTCATGCTTAACCGCAGTAGCTTTAATTTCTTCACTGATAAATTCTATATTGAAGTCCCTGTGGATATTGTCATTGCGTACATATACCCAGGTGCCTTTACTATAGCGCTTAGTACCTTATTCTGAAATCTATGAATGATTTTTGACATTTGTTTACTTGGTGCCATCCCATAAGGGTATGCCATATAACCATAGAGTTTCCACTTGTTTGTTGTGTTGACTTAATTATTAGTAATGTCCAAGTAGCCAATACAGTTTTATAAATCTTAGATCTAGTTTACTTCATTTCCGTTCTACTTGCGATTTCCAGTTAATGTTTTCCTCTAGTACCAGATCTAAATATTTTACCTGTTCTTCGTAGGGAACAGTTTGTCAATTTATTTCATTTGGTATTTTTACTGTTTTCCTGTTTGTGAAGTTTATATGGACTGAATTTTTTTCATTTAATTTTATTTGGCATTTGTTTTATCCAAATACTGACTTTGTTGATTTTTTTAAAGTTTTTCTAGCCTCTTCAACAGTGTCACCCACTGACATAACTGCTGTTTCGCAAAAGTCGCCATCCCAGTTTCCTCATCTTGTGGGACGTCTCGTGTATACGACAAGTATAATCTTGGTCCAGGTATACTACCCTGTGGCACTCCCGCAGTGATATCTTTAAATGCAAAGTATTCACATTCCACTCGGAATGTTCTATCTTTGCGATAAGATTGTATGATTGCACTGAATTCTCCAGGTAGATCGCTCTTTAATTTAAAAAGAAGACCTTATTCCATACTTTATGAAATTCCTGACATACGTCTAAAAACCGCTTGCGCACACTTTCTTTGGGAAAATATAATTTGTACATATTTGTTGACGTAAAGGACGAATATGGGTGGTGATCAGAGGTGGCTTCTCAATGGGGTAGCATGTTTACGCTATAACCAAAATGTTGGGTCTCCCTTTAATGCAAGGGCATGTTCCATTTGGAGATCCCGGAGAATACCCGCCACAGCGCCGTGTTGTCCACCACTAATCTCACTTTGCAAAGCAGATGGACAGTGCATATCGGAGAACAATTGAAGAACATAGCCAGAAAGTGACTCAAAATAGGTATGTTTAAACATTATTGTTAACTGCATTAGGTTTTGTGGAACTTTTGAGTTAGCTCTACGAGAACACGATGATTCAGCTACGTCAAGCAATCCTGGTATTCTTCGAGGACTGATAAACTTCAGTGCAGAGCTAGATTATGTTCTGAAAAACCTATCTGGAGAATGCTACAGTGTTTAAGGGGACCTCCAATACAATCCAGAACGAAATCTTGCAATGTACACTTGAAGTCTACCATGAAGAGATATCAAGTCCATTTTTAGCTACATAAATAGAAGAGTGTTATGCTCTAGAGTGTTTCTGAAATACGCATGTTGTGTTATACGCTGTGAATCACCGTTAACTTGTGTATACAGCAGTCTATAGTGGTAGGCTTAAACAACCGTTTGTTACTTTAAAAAAATTAAATTGCTTGGATACATTTGTGAACCACCGATTTTCAGAGCCACCAGCCACCCCTGGTGATGATATTTATTTTAATATGCGTATCGAATTATTGCTGTACATAAATACAAAGTTGAGTATTTAACAGGCTTTTTTTTTAGTTTTACTGGGATGAATAATTGACAAACAAGTGGTTAGAAGGAATGTATGAAGTGGAATCCAAAATACTATATTCATTAGAGATCGGGTGGAGGGCGCAGAGGTAAAAAAGACAGTACACCAAAACTAGATAGGATTTTGTAAAGAGCTACTAGGCTTACCAAGATCAGCACCTAAGAAAGTAGCTTTAGTAGAATTAGGAAAAACAAGAAGAAATGGAATAATAATAATGGAAATAATAATAACATTTTTTGTTTAGGTGGGCAGAGATAAGAGGAATTATGGAAAAAAATTATGAATGGGAGATATATGAAGATTAGAGGAAAGGAATACAAGCGATATGGGTAAATTGGTAGAATGCAGAATAGAAGATAAAGAAAGACAGGAAATATAGGGAAGTCTATAAAATGTTAAATCATTTCAAATTTACAAACAAATAAAAATAAACTGGGGACGGGAAGCATACGAAGATTACTGAAATAGGCAAGAGAGAGAAGGGCTAGCTTGGATGAGAACAGAAACAATATTTCTAAGAGGGATAAAAGGTAGGGAAAAGGGAATTTGTGAATTGTGTGTGGGAAAAGAAAGCATATAACACTATGTAACAGAATGCGAGGAGGTTGCAATGCGGAGAAACATAGGTTTGGGAAGAAAAATAGAAGAAAGCAGAGAAGAGGAAAGTAGCTATAAAATGTTAACGGGAAAGGAGGAGAAGAAGGTAGGATGTATTGGTGAGCTCTTACAGAAAGTAAGAGAGAAATGGGACAGAAATATTAAAAATATAAGAAAGGCAGATGAGGTGGGAAGATTGGGGCTAATTAAGTAATAAGGAGACATGTAGGTAAAGAGATACTTGGCAGAGCAGAAGACCAAAGTGGCATGTTAAGCCAAGGTAGCAAAAGGTAAAAACAAATGAATGTAGCCTAAAGTTGTAAATTGTAAAAAATTGTAAAAATTTGAAATATGCACAGTAAATAATTCATTCATTCAATCATATTTACTTTAAAGTAGGGGAACTTGGGGTAAGAGGACCCTAAGTAAACATGGACAAGACATTGCTACTGTAAGATATTTAATATCATAAATTATGTTAAATGAACAATCGAGTAACGTAATGCATAGTCAACAAATCAGTATTTTGTTTCATATTCTGTTTAATGAAAATAGCAATACACTTTATAAAATACGGTTTGTTGCACTCGGATCAGAATTGGATTGTCAATGAGACAATACCGGGTAGAATTAGTCTTTGTTTCTAAGACATGGTACGCATGTGTACAGGTCCAGTTCATCACCCTTCCATCCCGTGCCGCCTTCATGGACCCATCTGAAGCACTTCGTGCATCTGATCCAATCATCCGTCCTATTTATAAATGCATATGATTCATTAAAATGAAGACTTGAGGAATTGTTATCATCCAGCAATTCAGTCTCTGAGTCACTACCCGAATTAATCATTTCTAGGACTTCAGATTTGTTTGTGTAGAACATTTTTCTTTTAGGTTTCTTGTTGCTTTCCTTTTCGATGAGATTGTTCCTAAAAGGAGAATCAGCTATTATAACAGTCTTTCCTCTTGATGCTTTGGAAATTGGTTGCTGATATCCCGGAATTGGGACAATATCTCTTAGTGACACGCTAAAGAAGAAGGACAGGATTTTAAGATTTGTTTTACTAATGTAAATCCTTGAAATATTGAGAATGCAACTTACTATGTGTTTCAATAGGCAGAGTTTTAGCTTGTGCCGAATCAGATACGTTAGAGCCTTCAGCGTTGCCACCTCGTTATCCCCACAATTTTTATATTTCCCTATCTATTTCTTTTATATAGAGAAATATATGGTTGAAATCAAGTTTTTTGCATTTTAATATAATTTTCAGTGCTATGAATCTAATTTATCTACCTTATTCTGATCAGAATTTTTTACTTTTCTATTTATTTTTTAATAAACGATCAGGATCACTAAGGGAAATGTAGAGTGGGAGGTCTGGTTTTACTTTATGTATTAATGTTTAGTTACATTTTGTTGCAACATTTTAAAAAGAAACTGCGTGCACATCCGCGCAAAAGTTAGCAAGTGAGATCCAGCTGATCATTTAACTCGGTCCACACATCACGAAATCTGTGCATTTTGTATCGCTCTGCTCTGAGCTACTTTCTGAATGCAAATAAATTAGGATATTTGGCACTCAGGTAATAATGGTAGTAAGTTATTATCAACCACATATGAATCCGTGCAGTTTTGCCTTTCTTAATATTTCAGGAGAGAGTTACTGACACTGTCGTATATTCCGCCCTGCTTCCAACCAGCACGCCGATTTTACTTTTAGTCCATTTCCAGATATCATATACATTTTTGCAGGTGGTATCTGTCTGTCCACTTTTCCACAACGTTAACTACATGGAAATGTTGTTAAATTGTGTTTGCATTTCTTTAATTACGTGGGGATTATTTCATTCAGAAAGAAGTACATGGACACCTTCCAATCAAGTGGAACGTAGGTGATTCGAAAAACTTTCCATATGCGATACCATGTAGTATTTGGATATTTTGCAACAATTGCTGGCACAGACAAATACTCCCTTATCAACACATTGTACAAGTGTTTGGTCTTAAAGCATCCTGACTCCGTTGTGTCTCGCATTCTTCCGAGTCTTCTTAGCGCTAGACGTAAGGGAACGTAAACTGAATTTTCCAAAGCTTTATAATAATGCAGTTATTCAAATCACAATTGCAACATGGATACTGGTATATTACGCACATTTTAAATATATGCGCAAGTTTTAAACATATAGTTTAAAAATAATTATACTTTATGAATTACCAAGGTTTCTAATCCAACGAAACTGCCACCGGCGCATCCATATAGCTATGTCACTTCCGTTAAGAGACAATTCGTCATTGCCATTGTCTTCAACGTCTGAGTGTTGCAAGTTTATGAGGATAGGTTCCAAAATCTCGTCACGTGCTATTTCTTTCCAAAAGCAGTGTTCTTGTAGTTTATCTGCATTTCTCATGTAGTTTTCCCAGTCTTGTGCAACTTTGCCAAATTCTTGGTGAGTAAGTGGTTCAACGTCAGTCAGCTTAAAACTATTATTTCTGTTTGCAACATAATTTGAGCCCACATTAACTCAATTGGATTTTTCTGGCAGTATTAAGGGGGGAGATGGATTATAATAATATAGTGTAATGTTTTTTTCTCGCTCGAATTTAACAAATACCTTGGCTTATTAAAAGTAATTCTTTTATCACGTCAGGTCAAACGTTTATGCTTCAGTTCTTAGTAATTACAAATATACGTACATGCATATATGCCAACCAATAATGACGCCCGTTGCAATGCTTATTTCGCGTTTCATTGTTATAATATAATAGTAGAACTATTTGAGCTAAAAATATCGGGCTTCTGCGGTTATATTAGATACATTATTCTCTACCTTCCTCATAGAAAAGCTTTTGAAAAATCGAATTTTTGTCTTAGGGTGAATAGTATTTATTAGAGATTGATTATGTCGGCACTCGTCACAAACCACTTAGGAGGAATGCAATACGACAACAACGCAGGAATCCGATTGTTTGCTCATCTAGTAGCGCTCAACGACAAACTTCATCCCATTTGTAACATATAATATAATAAAAGCGGTATGAAAATACACCCAAAATCACATTGACTTCTATTACAATAGTCAGTTACCATCTTTGAATCGACGATAAAATATCTAAATACATGGAGGCTTAAGCGATTCTACCGCACCCCACCCTACCCCCATTGTTACATTTTAAAATACTGTGCATTTCTTTCGAACTGCACTCAATAAATTACTTTCAAGGTATGCATTTAAAAGCTTGACACTAAGACTAGCCGGCCCTCGTAGCCATGGTCGCGAAAGGGTATGTCTCCAGCGTTCCACCGCGTAGAGGGTCGCGGTTTCGAGTCCCACCTTGGTCATGGGTGTTTATGTGTACAGTGAATATGTGTGAAACTAAGGAAAACAGATAATAAAATAAACGGGAATAATGAAAATACGGTTAAATAGGGAATAAAGGAAAAGTATATATAATATATAAATTATATATAATGTATTACAAAAAAACTAAGTGACACTTACCTGCAAAACACACTGACACAACTTTCACTGTTTGCAATCGTAGGTTCGATGAATAGATCACAAACTGGGTTTTTCTTCAACATGCTAATAAATCAGTTAAATCACGCGAGGAGCTGTACGAACACGCTATACGTTGCAGATAAGGATGAAAGAAGTTACATATGTCGGTGGCAGACGGCACCATACTTCAGTAAAAATAAGTGCGTACGCGGTTACCCCTTTGTACCCGGTCTTACCCCTTGCTCCCCTACCTAAAAAGTAATAATAAAAACTGTGATAAAAATTACTAATTTGATTTCAATGTTCAGAAGTTCAAAATTTCAGTACAGAATGCCCATAATATACTAAATATAAAATCGAAATTTCCACATCTTATTGCTAATAAAATGTGTGGCTTATTTACTCAGCTATAGTTGATGACACTTTAAGTAGCTGATTTTAGTAAAGAAATAGATGTGTACAACCTATTTGGCTGTCAGTTATCGTGGTGCAGCCGGATATTAAATCCGTACCCATTACCCGCGACATAGATTTCCTAACATCGTTATCCTCGCCTGAGTAGTTAAATCTGGCGATTTGTAGAAGTTGTAACGTGCTCATCCCTAGTGAAGGTTCGACCACAAACACCGCCCGAGCATTCTACAAACCCGCAACACAGCTGCGATAGAGAAGTTGCCCAACGATTACGGGTAACTATGGCAATCGATAACCTCAGCCTAATTTAATTCCATTGTGCACTTGCATGTACAACCTCTTTTTCTCTTTAGTTCATAGAAAAAGTACCACATTCCACTGAAATTTCTAAACAATTATTTTTTCCAGGATGATACAAGCTTTGTGGGCCTCTGAGCCAAAACAAATTAATTTTACTTCCTTGGCTCCTGTTTTAATCCATTAAAAACCATATTTTACCGAAATTACAGATGTATTATTTTATTTTGACAGAGACGAGTAGCAAATGTGGCGTACCTATCGCTACAGTACGTCACACTCGTAACATTACGTGAGGGGAGTATGCTGCACAAGCTGTATAAAAATAAATGTCACTCCCAGCCAGTATTGCAGCTCTTATAAATTAATTTTTAATTCTTACTATCGTAGTAATCTCCACGCTTTTTTTTGGATTTTAAATAGTAAATATTACATAGGAACAAAACCCTGTTCTCCTCCAGCAGGCATGATAACCAACTTTAGGCCTTTCGAAATCGCTACAGAGTCTATGTACTGAGTCACACTCCAAGCATATGGTCCAGTATGTGCTGTACTGATGTAAGTTTCATCCATATAAACTATATAAACTTCACTACGATATCTCTGAATATTTAGTTAATACTTAAGCCCTTTTGCCCGTATGATACGATGTCTGTCGCGCTTGGTTTTCTTCTATATAAATCTTAGCTTGAAAAAACTCTTCTTAATGTTGAGACACTCCCTTGTAAGTCAATAGAATTTTGAAGCTTCATGAGAACATTCTTCACAGTTGGTCTTTGTTTTCCTGTTCGCCTAGCTACTTCTGAATTAATTCCACCCAAATTAGTTTTTGTGCACGTTATTAATCTTTGTTTAGATTCTATTATTTATTGTGCATATTCCAAAATTTTACAATTTACAACTTTAGGCTACATTTATTTGTCTTTACCTTGTTGCTACCTTGGGAGCTGACTGCGTGGGTGGCAACATGGGAGGCAGACCTTCTTCGTACTTTGGACGAGGTGAAGGAGGCCGCCCAAGCTTCGCTGCGCGGTACCCAGGAGGCTGCCGGCACTTCAGACTCGCTTGAACACTGTAAGGCCAAACTGGAGAACATTGTTGGCTACATTAACGACACTCGCTTCTTCACGTCGTCCAAGCTCGAGGTAGCTCTCCACGTTCTTCAGAACTTCATAACTGATAGCATACGAGACCTCGCGACAGCACTGGCACATATGCGAGGTGCCCCATCGCCACACTTCCAGCCCGCCGAGACACCCGCGGCCGAAGAACGCCACCACCTGACCTGCCCCACCGATACCCTTCTGATCCCAACTTACCATGACAACTGCCATGATAATTACTGAGTAAGCAGTCACCGCTGCTCAACAAAGTTCACCACTGCTCCTAGGTCGTAGTCAGGGTCCTGCGGATCATGGCTGCTACCTCTTCACCACAGCGGTTTACCGCAAAGCCTAAGTAATCACCTGCGAACATCCGGACACCACCTTTACCAAGAAAGCCCAATTTCAATTAGCACCACTAAGTCCCAATAAATAGTATCACCTCAGAACAATATCCCTCTCATGCCCCATCCTTCTTCCTACCCACATACCTTATAAACCTTGTTGTTTTTCCTGTTACCTTTATTCCCTTCCCCGAGAAAAACTTACAACCAGTTCGCTGATGATGACGACAGAGTGCGTCGTCGAAAGCTTGGACAGCGATTTAGCGCTTACCTGGCTGATCTTCTGAGAAGAAATCATTCATAATCAACGCCGGGAAAGATTCAAGTCTCTGATTATTTTTAATTAGTATGAATCAATCACAGAATTAACTGCCTTTAGTTGGTATTCAAACTATAGAACAGTTTAAACGACTAGCCAACATCGATTCTCCCATATTAGGTATTAACCAACAGTGTTTGTGACACACATCCAGCTGGCCTTGGTCAAAATACCCCTACATTCCAGCAAATGAAATTACAAGTATTTTTTCTATTTTATTAATGTTTAATTAAAAGTAAGTAACGATTAAGTTAAAAGTTGGATAAAATACTTGGTCTGTTCAAAACGTATCGCGAATTTTGAGTTTTTTCAGGCTACATATATCCGATTTTCGATTCTTTGGTGGTGTTATGTGCGTACGTATGTCCCTCACTTATGTTGACAAGCTCGGTCATTTTGATTGTTCAGTTAATTTCTGACAGCTATTTTGCTTGGGCGTGTTTTTTGCTCGTCTTCAGCTTTTGTCTATTCCAAACAATGGAATAAAGAATCTGTATCAAAGTTTGTGTGAGAATCAAAATTAATTGCGCGGATGCATTCCGAATGTTGATTGTGGCACATGTTGAAGCTACGTTGGACCAAAGCAACCCTTACAGTTGGTTCTCAGAAGGTCGAGAAGATGTGGACGAAGGGCGTCCCGGACCCCCGAGCTCAACAACAGAATACAACTTGAACATGTGAAGAAAATAACATTGACCAATCGTTGAATCAGAGTTAGAGAAGTTTCTGGGGACCTAGACATATCGAATGGCTCGTACTATTCGATTTTGATCAATGATTTGGACGTGAAACGGGACGTCGCAAAATTCGTACCAATGTTGCTCAATTTCGACCAAAAACACCATCGCATTAACGTTGCTAAGGAGCTGCTGAACTCTGTCCGCGACGACCAAATTTGCTGCAGAACTGGTGCCGAATCATGGGTTTATGGTTATCACATGGAAACTAAAGCTCAATCATCCCAATGGATTCTGCCAAACCAGACAACACCAAACAAGCGCTCCAAGTTGGGCCGATTTGGTTTTGCTTACAGTTTTCTTGAGTTGTAAGGGTGTGGTGCAACATGAGTTCTTGCACAGGGTAGAAAGGACAATAAGAAATATTACCTACAAGTTAAGCGCAATTTGCGTGAAGCAATCTGCCAAAAATGCCTGGTGGGCGAACAAAATTTGGTTTTTTCACCATTATAACCCCCTGCTCACACATCCCCAGCTTGTGTGCGAACTTTTGGCCAAAAGCAACACACTTATGATGCTGTAGCCACCATACTTACCAGACCTGCCCCCCAGGGACTTTTTTGTATCCAAAACTGAAAAGGTCCATGAAAGGACGACGCTACTCCACTATTGAGGAGGTAAAAGCGGCATCGAATGAGGAGGTGAACAAGATCACAAAAAGAAAAAGAAAGTAAAAAAGATTTTTTAAACTAGTCCGAGGATTGAAAAAAACGTTGGCAAAAGTATCTGGTGGGAATTAATTTGAATGGGACAAAATAGGTATTCACGAATAAATAAATTCTTTCTTAAAAATTTCAAAATTCGCGTTACTTTTGAACACATCGGTACTATGGTACTATTGAATTAAGACTTGCTTATACACTTGCGGAAATTAGCACGCTACTCGACTTGATAAACCTTCCACTCGTGAATAAAGTACGTCTTGATTCACTGGTACTATAAATAACTATTTTTTGTAATTTATATACCTTATTTTCCACGTGATATATTAAATTCCACTCTCATTTTGATTTTCTCCGGATAAATCCAGTGTACTAGCGAGATTACTTTAAAAAAATGTTAATTTTATAGTTTTATCATATTTGGTCAGATTTCACAGGTGTATCACCTTAAAAAGTTACAGTTCTTAACCTCTTATGAGAAAATGTGTTAGATTTAGCATGCATAATCTGCAAAATGTAGTACAAATTATGGTGATAATGGTGTTCTTGGAGTCTGCGGTGATCATGTGGAAAGGGATTATTCTCACTTGATGTCGTCCCACGTTGTGACTGATGTTCTGGGTTGTATTCAACCCTCCGGGATGGTGACGATGAAGCCACGAGCTGCTACTTCTCCCCGATCTGAATCATTGGTTCAGATCTGGCACTCAGATATATCGATGTATATAAAAATCTCCGTATCTGCTTCAGTCTGAGCTAAGGATGTTTAATTTAATTTGTATTATTTACATAATTTTTCGTATAAAACTTGACAATAATATTGTATACTTTGATTACAATTAACAGAAAACGGATAATAACACTTTTACAACTCTTTTACTCTTACGTGACACTGAATTTACGTCGGTTCAACATAACGTTCTTCCATCAAAAGACGCTTTCTTTTCTCGCTGTTTTATCAAAATTATTGATTTTACATTCTTTCGTTGCCATCGCTACTTACAATGTTGCGTCATCTCATGACCTACATAATTTTAACAATTTTCTTTCTTATTCAGTTTAAGATGTCCATGTCGATTTTTAAACCACATATCTACACATTTTTCAACTCTCGTAGCCTAAACCAAAACAACCATTACAGATATATATTACTGTCTAACAATCCAAGTTAGAAATACGTTGGGTGATTTTGATGAGATTCTGTGAAGACTGCGGAACACTCCTTTCTCAGGATGCAAATGTTGGTACGGCTGTCAAACAGTTTTAGATTCTAGTCTCCCTGACTGACTTTTGTTTTTGTTTGCCGCGAGTGTTTATTGTTCCGAACATATCGGACGCCCGACATGTGAAAGACGGGATTCCTCTCTCATAACCTTTTCCGTGACTTCATCGGAACAAAAGGTTTTGACGCTGCTGATATCTGCTCGTCACTAAGGCATTCAACTTTGTAGAGTTCGTGATTATCGAGGAAAGAATACAGTCGATGCTTTTGCTCCTTGTACTCTCGGTGGAAAGTGTCACTTTTTTGTTTTAGTACAGTTCACCTAGAAATCCGCAGTTTTTAAGGAGAAACCAAATGATAAAAGTAGCATATTATTAATTGCATTCCTCTTTAATTTGATATACCAAGTAAGCCTCTATTTATTCTTAACTGTGCAACCCGCAGTTTATAGTCTAATGACAAAACATTAACCCTTTAAGCACAACAACCGATATTGCAGCTCTGCCTTTCTATTCGGTAATATACGCATCCAGTATTAATACTTACAGCCCTGAATGAGGACCAAGAAGCTACGAACGACGTCTTTTTACGCATATAATACTAACAAGGTGGTAAACGAATGCTTTCCCAAAGAGCGACGGCAGGCTAAGTGGGTTAGTTTGCTGGAATATGATGATGTAAAGAGTAGGTTCAAAAATGTATCAAATTGGGCTTTTTCCCTTCCTTTTTCCAGGTCCTATTGACTGTATTTTAATCCTTGTTTCACATAAGCTTGCCCCGTATCTCTTAACGGTCACGTGACCTTATCACATCTCATTGGCTGCTGTTGTGGTGCAGACTGTTGTCCGGTAAAAATTAGTTCGTCATTTAACATGGTGATATATCTTTATATGTTGGAAGAGAATTGTCAAATTTATATTTTCTTAACTGTTTTCATGAAATATATTACGCAACAGAGTTGATTTATCTGAAATGCATGTTAATTCTTAAACGAAGTAAAGAGGAAGTTCCTTTGCTCTCAAGCACATGGCACGATAGCACGTGATTTAGCGGTAGTGATGACATATTTGTTTATATGACTTTTATCACTGACCTTGTTTACAACTGGATTAGTTATATATCGCCATTCAACGGTGTGCTATGACGAATGCGAGAGTTAAATTATTTTATTGATCGTTCATTGCGCGTGTACTTATTATATGTATAATGGCAGAGTCTAGCGCCAGTTTCTCGCTGAAGCATCGCAAGGGAAAACCTTTACAAAGCGGCAAAAAAGGAATTGTGTTGCATGTGTTTAATGCACTCACAGAGAAGAATCCGTCTATATCAGTGAGAGAAGTCGAACAGCTGTGCCCTGAACTTACAGGTGTAGGAACATCGCGACATAAAATTGGGACAACAGGAAAACTTACCACTCTAGGGGCGATATTGCTGTGTGGCGAAGACGTTATTTAAGGACAATCAGACTGTACCAAGACACAAGTCGCAAAATATACTACCTTGACGAGACTTGGGTGAATGAAGGACACACGACAAGTATGGCGTGACCCGACTTTTCAGACCGAAAGACAAGCATTTTTGCAAAGTATGTGTGCTGGATTTAAAAAAAAACCAGTGGAAAAGGCCGCAGGCCTTTCATTATAAACTTCTTTCAGTTTCATTGCTCATTCATTCAGTTTCAACTTGCTCAGTATCATTATAAACTTCATTTTTTTTTTCATGCCTTCATATTCTTATTTGTATGATTTTATCTATCTTCCTGGCAATTATTACGACGTTTACTGCAGTTTTAAATGCGACAGAAAGGCACCGCCTATGGCCTACGGCGCGAAAGCACTAGCTAATTAGAATGAGGGGGAAGGTAGTTGCACGCGGAGTGATACTTATCAGCGGGGAAAAGTTATATGAAGCAGAGATTAGTTACTAATTTATTTATTGTTGCTATTGATGCTCTTGTGAGCCAAAGACACAATAATTACAATCCGATAATTAGGGATCTACAGGATTAGCTCACCACGTAAGTCGCGCAAGCTCAGGTAGAAGAGGCCCTTGCCCTTTAAGGGTAACTAGGGCTATCTTTATATTTATCTTTTATTAGGTATCATGTTTAACTTTGTGAACCTTATAATCTGTACCTTATCTGGTGTTGTAAACCATGTTACGTCATTGGCTTTCATTTTTAGGAGTGTGTCGGTGACATTAAATTTAATGCTTTCATTCTTAAATATTATGTTTAACTTTGCATTCGTTGCATTCAATGTTTGAAACTTGGTTGAATGGATCTAGCACAATACCGACCATAATAACGATCTGCGAGTGGAAAACATGGTTATTGTATTTTTAAACACCTATAATGTTATGAAATATTATTTGTATTATAGTATCAAACGTTTAGTCCCCAAGAGAAAAAAAGGGTAATAAAATTTTTGAGCTGGGCACGAAGCATTTGAACACAAAGTAAAGCGGTGGAATGGTTAATTAACCTGTATAATATCATTTAGCCAACGCTATCTTGGGAGGGAGGGTTCTTTTACGAATAAATAACTGCAGACTTCCCACCTCCACCTCGAATCTCTACACGCTTTTTACAGCTTCATACGGTGTTTTGAGCTCGTTTTGATTGTTTTAACACAAATAAAAAACTGCATCCGCGATTGCATTTACTGTATGAGCTAAAAGCTGCCGTAATTTGTGACAGAAACGAAAACACTCTACCTAAAACTTAGCATTTTGACATGGCTGTACAACCAACACACGTGTTGGTTGAAGAATTAAATCCAATTGGCCCTACTATGTAGATCTGCCATTTTGTGGTCCAATGTTATTGTCAACTGATGCATGTGATAGGTTGTTCCTGCAGGGGCGTGATTAAAGGTGTGTGCGAATATATGCTAATGAATAAAAGTTTGTAAACTCGTCTAAAATTACTGCATTCTCTGTGTCTGGATATGACGTTTTTGGAATCGACGTGCAAGGTTATTGCTTTCTGTCCCATATGACACCTATGCACTATGTTATCCACCCCTTCTCTATAAACTGTTCTACAAATCATCCATTAGAAGGCATTCACATGTCACTTAGAACGTTGCATGAGTTCAAAAATAAATAGGGGTAGCTGACTCTATCTATTAAAACCTTAGCACGTATACGGCTAGTGTGGAGAAATGATTAATTTTCATCAATTAACTAAAATAATAAGAGTTAAATGATGAAGCCTGGGACTCAAGTACTTACGATAGTAAGTCGCCACAAAGGGTGTATCTCGGATGCGAGAGCCCCTAGTGGTCTACCGGGGAAATATATGAGTCAAATGGAGAATTTAATGTCAGGAAGGCACGTTGGCCATGGTAGCTCAAAGGTTGAGAGCGATTGGACGGAAACCAGATTCATATCCCGACCATGGCATTGAATTTTTCATGTTAACTCTATCTATTAAAAACCTTAGCATGTATACGGCTAGTGTGGGGAAATGATTAATTTCCATCAATTAACTACAATAGGACATTTTAATGAAGAACGTTAACCATTTTTGAGAAATTCAAACTTTCTGAAGAATATTTCATGAGGGGAATATTTTGGGACTGGGAAATTGTAAGAGTGGTTCCCTGTCTAGCACAAATTTCCAGATGTAGGAGCAGGCAACGGTGGTTGGTGCATGCATCAAGTTGGTGAATTTGAGCTATGCAAGATTTCTTCATAACAGGCATCTTTCTGTTCTGAAAGTTCTCGTCTACACTGTTGCAAGTCGCTAAAACAGGGATAACAGCTCAGAATCGGTTTCACATTAGAATCGTTAGAGACCCCGAAATTGACAGTACAAATTATCCTTGTGTGGACGCTCTTCTGCTCTTACTTTCATCCTTTTCTTAAAGGGATCGCGTAAAAATCCAAATGACCCAATTGGTTCTGTGCTACGGTCCCTCCGTCTGACCACTGCTAACTTCTACTCCTCTAAAGTTCTACAACAGGGGAAGACAGGTGGTGGTGGTGTGACGTCAGTCCGTCAGCTCTAACCGCCAAATATGCCCCCGAACGAAAGGCAAGTTAGCGTGTGACGTCACCGCGCTGATTTCTGCTGTCCATGAGGAAGGAAATAGTTTGATGTGTTTGGTGTAGGAAAGACAGCAAACGTATCGGGCATTAATAATATGTACAACTTACATCTTGAGTGTTGTAATATTAATTATGACTGCTTTAACTACACAATTGGTCACAGTTTATAAACAATTACATTTTGGCTCTTTGCCCTGAGAAAATATATAAAATTTCAATTCGTAGTTTATCTGAAGGTCAGGCACGTTATAAAGTAAATAAAATAAAATAAAATAAAAAATAATTTTCTCTGCAAATTAGAGGAAACCCATTCAGAGCAAAATTACGTGGACATTTTCCGACACTTTCTGTTGCGTTTTTCTTTAACTTTGTTATCACTGTCAGGATTTAATGTCTGGAAAATTTTTAATCGAAGGCTACATGTTAGATTGTGAACCGACAAGGTACTTCGGGTTTGGACTTCGCTACTTTCATAACAGAAAAAAAAAATTGTTCGCACACATATGTCAAGTCAAAAATGCACAATGTCCTTGCGGCAAGTGAATAGAAAATCGGAAATCTAGTTTGGGGGACATTCTTGTAAAAATCAGCCAAGTCTTTCTTGTGTGTATATTTGTCCTTCAATGAATCGTTACATTGAACATTTAACAGTTCCATTTGGTACGTGGCAGCTACGTTATTATCATCGAGTGCGCTAAACCTGATTGAACCCTCCTATTCTGTACTCACAGCGCCTTTTATATAGGCAAATTGTTACTGACGGCCCTTGTTCGGCGTCACACGCACTGCAGGCCTCGCTCCCGGCTGAAGTACGTCACAACTCCCGAAGCGGTCTTCCTCTGGTCTAGAAATGTGAATGTGTGTTGCATGTTAAACGTGAGGAAAACAAATGAGTGCCATCGTCCTCAAAACAACTGCGGTTCAACGAGCAAGTCAAAGAGCTCATTGTGGCGATAGACCTTATACAGGGCTATGCAAATGGAACAGTTTTGAAAGATATATAGTGTGGAGAGGACTATTATATTTCTCCCAAAGTAGGATAAAATGTACACATTTGAGATACAGAAAGTATATATTTTTAAAAACATATGTGTGTGTAAACATCAAAACTGAAAAAGGAAGCAAACTTGGCTATGCGAATTTTCCACAGACCTCATGTTAGTCCAAGAAATTTAAACCGAAGATAAGTGTACCTTACGTGGCTGCACACCTGCAGCACCTCGGGGACAGAGAAGTTGCCGCACTACCAGGGGTATAAGTAATTGAGAAAAGTCTGCGAACTACATTTCACCGAATATCAGCTTTCAGCAAACTGAAATTAGCATTATTACACATCTTTTATTATTTAATCAATTTTATTGTCTCTTGTTTTGTGAACTGCATTTGACATCATTGCCAAAAAATGAACTTTATAGTAATATCTGAGTATTAATTTGACTCTCGATTTTTGTACATTCATTATTAATTTTATAAACAAGTGATTACGAAATAAATAACTACACAAAATAATTTCCATGTGTTAAAGCAGTATATGAATTAAAAAGGGCAAGTTAAAATGTATCAGAGAATAGAAGTAATCAGCAAGTTCTGTGTTGAGAAAAATCAGTAAGGTAAGTCAGTTTAGCTAAGGCAATTACCTGAAAGTCCTCTGGGAAATCAGTTACGTTCATACAACTGAAAACGTCAGAGAGAATAACTTTCATTTCAGATACGAATTATCAACACATAGGTAGGAACTTTGATGGGGATCATAGAGGTGGGTTCTCATTGTTATTTCGAAAACAGCTATTTTAAAGCGTAAAGTATTGATAGAAATTGGCAATATAACACTTCAATAGTTACTGTTTTTCGTGTTAACGTTCAGAAATATTGATCGAAGACTGAAATAGTGAGGATGCAGTTTGCCTAATCTGCAAGGTCGAGCCACTAATCTTGCATTCAGCTGTCTCACCCATAGATGTCTACACCAATCAGAGTAGAATTAGCAAAAGAAGCTATTTGACGCATTCTTTAGTTAAGCATCGCTTATTGGTTCGTGTTTATTCCTTTGTCTGTGTTTCTAGTTAATCGTAGATGGGTATAAGAGCGGGATGGAAAACTAACACCGATTCTTCTTCTTCCTCTTCTTCTCCAAGACGGTTTAGGCCATTTAGCTTATTCCGGCTTGAAAGTCTTGCTCCTTCCATCGTTTCATCGGTCTTCCTAGGCTTCTCCGTCCTTCTCCATGGTTGGTAACTATATGCTATTTTAGGAATTCTATTTTCTTCCATTCTATTTAGATGCTGCTTCTAGTAGGTTCTATATTATATTATTGTTTTGTTTAATTCTTCTACTTTTAATCGTCGTATTTCATCACTTTGTTTCTTGTCTAGTCTTGCATAAGCAGTTCTGCTTCCAAGGAACTCAATTTCTGTTGTTTGTATATTTCTATGTCGTGCCATCATTGTCCATGTTTCTGAACCATACGTTACAATTGGAACAGCCATTGCTTTATAGTGTCGCGAGGCATTGTTGCGACGGGCGCGGCCGTCGCGCGCAAAAGACAGATAGTGCAGCGCGGAGATAAAAGCTTGCCGAAACAGAGATAGAAAGAGATATATGTCTGGAGGCCCTCGTCGCCAAATTTGAGGAGCAGTGGGCCAGCGTGATGGAGGACGTCACGGAGTTGGGCGAGCACGCCGAAGACCTGGCGAACAGTGTTTACGACCTAGAGTGAAAGGCCGACAACAACACCAAGTCCCTGAACGCCATGGTGGAGGACATCGTCGGCAAAAGATTAAAGGATCTGAAGCCTTCCGCCACCAATTCGACACAGTAGCCAAGAACAACAAGTAGTCACCAGAATAGGCGGCACAACTAATAGCCTCCAGGGACGGGCCGCAGAGGTTCTCAACGCGGTCCAGACAGGGGCGGTGCCCAAGGACATCTGTGAGGCCCTGGGGAACAGATTCGGAAACCAGCACTTAACCGCAGCCTACCGCAACCAGCTGAAATTTAGGTCGCAGCAGATATGGGAGACGCTGCAAGACTTCACCCTGGCAATTGAACAGCTAGCCAGCAAAGCCTTGGTCGACCTCCCACCCGAGTTCGTATCCCGGGAAGCCGCCTACACCTTCGTTGGTGGGGTACGAGACGTCGAGATACGTCAGTGACTAATGCTTGGCGACTACAAAACCATCCACGAGGCGTTAACGGCCGCATTGTGGATGGAGGCGGCCAAGGTGACGACTACCCCGACGTCGAGAACAATGAGTATCCACTGCACTGGAGACCGAAGACCAGCCGAGGGACGCCGGCGAAAACTAACTGGTGTGTGTTGGGGGTGTGACCGACCGGGACACCTGGAGAGAGACTGCCGACACCAGGGAGAGCAGCCGGAAAACGAGTAAGGGTCACGAGTCACTTAATATTGAATCTGTTTTGCTTTATTCTTTAGGGTTCTGTAATTGTACCTCTCATATAGTTAAATTTGTTCAATTTTTTATTGATCTCTGTTTCCAATATGTATGATATTTCACAACCGAGAAAATTAAATTTTGACACTTTTGCAGTAGTTTTATTTTTTTTTTTTTTTGGCTAAATTGGGTGAATACCTCTAAATGCCGTAGTTTTTGTTTTGCTTATAGATATGGATATTTCTAATTTATATGCTATTTGATATAACTTAT
This sequence comes from Mantis religiosa, assembly GCA_030765055.1. NCBI lineage: Eukaryota > Metazoa > Arthropoda > Insecta > Mantodea > Mantidae > Mantis > Mantis religiosa. The sequence continues at coordinate 194,274,184 of CM060951.1, forward strand.
ATGCCATTCTTAGAAGATCATTCTTGCTTTTTGCTATTAATATTTGATCATTCATGAAAATAATATTTTTACTGTTCTTATTCCTAGATTGATTCTCCATGAGGTTTGCTGTTTCCATGATTTGATCATGTCGTCTATATATAAAATAAAAAATAAAACTAAAACGCTGATTAGTTAAATGTGTAAACATCGCGACAAAAAATAGCATTTCAGTCTGAAGAAATTGGACTGAGGAAGAGGGCTCCGCGTTAACGTGTAGGTCTGGTATTTAATAAGTTCGGGCTCTATTCCGGGACCACGGACTTTCTTCAAGGTTTCCTTTTGTTGGTTGGGAACTGCTAGGATGAGCCCTATTTTATTAATAATTTTATGTCCAACATTTTTCTCCCCTTTAAAAGCTTTCAACTGTTTCAGGATTGAAGGAGTGGCCACGGCGGCTGGTATGTTGTGGCTGGGTGGTGTAGTGTGCGCGTTGGAAGGGCTTTTCACTGACGTTTAATGGACCTTATAGGGAACTCGTCCTGTTAGCTTACCTCCTTGACACCGGGGCCTCATAAGGCCATAAGGATAGTAGTAAGCGAAAGGATGCGCTTCATCTGCAATCGTTAAAAAACCCATCCTTGGAAACAGGAACAGCCTTTGTGGCCTGTAGCTTGTGCTACAGTTTCTAGGACCCTTTGTCTGTCTAATTCTAATTCCAGTCTTGCTCTTAGAGGCCACTCCTGCTCTAAGGAGAATGGGACAAATCAGCTGCTCCCAAATGTATTCATGTATTTTGTCATCTATTTCTTTCTTGAGATATACGCTAATAAACACACAAACACACATTAAATTTCACTTTGGTTTTACATTAGCCGTCAAGCATTATAACATAATTTATTCAAATATAAAATGCATGAAACATAAAGGTTTGTTCAGCACTCGGCTACTTTTTGCTTGTGGTTACTATTTTGAAGTTTCAGGCTCTTGACTTGAAAGAGCTGCAGTGTTTTGTTTCCTCTAGTTACCCGGCTTTCTCTCTGATTTGTTGTCTTTCATTCTCTTCTACTTCCAACTCCAAGAAAACAAACCAACGTGGAGTTTAAATTTACTGACTACGGTCGCAGAGTTTCTGACAAATAAGACTTTATTTACGCACAGGGTCTCGCATTGTCACCACGTATTAAAGGCGATATTTCAAAACAAAGTTATCCCGACAACCTTTGTTTCTTACTCCAGTTTTGTAGCGTAACTTATCGAAGAAAGGAACTTAATATGCAAACTACATTTAGAATTTGTGAAATGTTTTAGCACTCTAAAACGATGTATCGGATACATTAAGCTCTGGATCACTTGGAACCTTGTTTGGAAGGTAAACTGTTTTATTAATAAAACTCCTTTTTATAGAATTGATAGCAAAATAGGGCATTTTAATAGTTCACGACTGTGAAATTCTATCGCTCAGTGCTCGAGAGCTTTCCACATGTCGGTAATGCCAACTTTGTTTCTTGTTGAATGTGACAATCCCGGGGACAACACGCAGGGATAGTGGGGTTCGCATCACGTAGCTTTAGTTTCATTACAACTACCGCTCGCCACGCAGGTAGATGTGTCTTCCAGGGAGTGCAAGGTGTTTGATATATTGCATTAATAGCATTACTTTCACAACAATTTTTGGATAACCTTCATATTATAAATCAAATTTTTTTTTTTTTGTAATTTACGTTCTCTAACGTTAAGTCATATCGGACGCTGAATGAATTGGGTGAAATGATGCTCAAATGAGTGCAGGGTCCATGGAGCTTAGAGTTACGCGACATTCATCTTGAAGGTTAAGGGAAAACACCGGAAAAACCTTATCCAGGCAACTCACCTTGACCGAGATTCGAACTCGGGACCTCTTGAACTTGAGGCAGACATGCTACCACCACGCTACCGAGGTGGGCATTAAACAGCTTGAAGAATCTAATTTCGAGCTGTGTAAAACCAGTCGAGGTGTCAAAAAATAAATTGTCGAGTATCCTACACAAAAACTGGATTTTCAGTACTGCGTAATATAGGAAATAAACTAAGCCTCGGAAAAATATTGTGATTTTGTGGGTTCGTGAAATTAAAAAGTTCAATTACACCACTCAAAATGTTCTTTATTTCCACCTTATTCCAATATCACAATTACAATTTAATGCACACAATTACATTTTTGCCCATTCGTCTTTACACGTACGCTCTGCGCGACTTACACACCGCACGCCACAACAACATTACTCTCAACTGACTCGCTTCCGGTATTGATCGGCCCGAAGTTTCCCGAATCTCCTTTTATGGAGGGGGAAAACATTCTCGAAGCTTCGTGTCACTTCGAGTGGCAGGAGGAGGGGTAAACGAAGACTCAGCTACCCCTCCTGTCTCCCCTCTCTCCACCGGCCATCATTTATTGATCGGCATCGCGAGTCTGCCGCCTGGGTAACAATATATTAAAATGATTTGTACTACTCATATGCACCATTAACGTCATGTGACATTGAACGAACTTTCTCCCAATATTTTTATACTGTTTCGGCGAGAGGTGCCGAAAATTCACATTCGACAATTTACGAGTGTACATGGTTGTTCACTGTAATTCTCACATCGAAAGCAATGAGAAGGATGGTACATTGTAACGTAGCATACACTTTGTATCCGTACCGGACTGTACACACACAGCGCTTCGGTATACTTGTTGTCACAGACGTTTGTTGATGTCTCGCTTGACCTTGTATAGTACCTGTACGCGTACATTGTACATTGATTGCTAAAATGTACGCGATCCGATGTCTGATCACACTGCGCAACAATGAAAATGTGTCGTTCTTAAAAATAAAGAATTTTATGTATTTATATCTGCTGAATTAAAAAATCACACATAAAAATGATAGATTAGCTCTTGTTTTGAAGATAAAGTGACATTTCAATTTTTGGAGTGAAGATTTTAAATTTGGGGAATTTTTTTTTTTGGGGGGGGGGTTGGCTGTTTAGCTGTTTGTAAGTCATAGATACTGTTGCTGTGACTGTGAATTACATGTAGTTTCTATTCAAATTCGCAGAAATACTGACCCTTGGATGCAACATGTCCCTTAAGATCCAGTTTCTCCACTCCCACCTAGACTTTTTCCCTCCTAGTTGTGAAGCTGTTAGTGATGAACATGGGGAGAGGTTCAGGACATTTGTGTTATGGAACATAGATATCAGGGCCGTTGGAATGAAGTAATGCTTGCGGATTACTGTTGGTCTTTGTATAGGGATTCTGCGGAACTCCATCACAAGAGGCAAGCTAAAAGACGACGAAGTCAGTAGGCCACCACATGATTCTCTTCAAACACGACAATCTGCAAAGTATTTTTCCAGCAATTTAGGAGTCTTAGGATGTAATTACCAGTTAAAAAAAATCAAATGCACTTTCATTGTTGCTAGCATGTATGTACCTAAAATGTATCCTTTTCTCTCAATCCGTTAATATGTAATACTTCCACCTTGTGTATATCATAGAAACTAGAGCTAATAAAAAATTCTCAGTGTCATATTTGTTTTTCTCAACCCAAAATTAATAGGAATTGCCTCATGAAGTGCTCGAAGCATTCAAAAATTATTTTTTGCTGCCCAGTGTCATCAGTGTCGTGTGTAGTGAAAGTGGAGGTTAAACACTGCATACGTTACATTTCGGGACTAAAAGGGCTAAGCATGTTGTCTGGGTCATACAGACCTTCTCGCAGACTTTGGTGGAGGAAACATGTTGGAGCAAAACTTACCAATAAATTTGCACCATTTGATAACGATCAACACTAACACTTTCTACTATGGTTCTTCGCATCTCATTCTATATGAAAGAGCTTCTTTATCAGACTTGAGATTCTTAGACGTAAATCTACGACAGGGTCAGTTTTACTCACTGTCCGGCCGCGCCGTGGCTCAGTGGTTAGACCGCTTGGCTCTCACCAAGGCGGCCCGGGTTCGATTCCAGGCGACCTCAAAGTGAGATTTATGGTGGACAACACGGCGCTGGGGCGGGTTTTCTCCGGGCCTCCGGTTTCCCCCGCCATCTCATTCCACCGGTGCTCCATCTTCATCTCATGTATCATCAGTGTCACCGCCTGCGGTGCCGTATGTAGTAAAAGCGGGCGTTAAACACTACACACATTACTCACTGTCCGAAAGGAGCAATGCTGATAAATTTTACACAGCTCTTAAGCCCATATGAAGCATAAAAGAGGAACCGAAATAATAGGAAATGAGTAATAAGAAACGTGTAACAGAACAACGACATCCCAGCGTTCTGACGTAACCAGGGAAACCCATGAAGAGTGACCGACTCCAAGACCTCGTGAATAAGAGCACCATCTCCCCCGATTATCCCCAGCATCTCATTATAACCATGTGATTGAAAGTTACCTCATGTGTTGCTCCGACCACGGGAGAAAATGTTGAGGTAACAATTTTAAAATTTCTCCTGCAAGTGACGTGATGTGTAAGTACGTAGTACACCTGCAGGCAGCTGCTATAGCCTCCCCCTTTTTTAAACGCGCCCTTAATGAAGCTCCTATCCAGCCTGCCGGAATACATTATGACCTAACGGTTATTACTCGGCTAACTGCCATGCAGACCATAAAGAATTTTTCCCTTCGTATGTGAAGGGCAAATTTCTCGTCATTTGTATTCCATAAGCTTGTACACTGTTTGCTGTGGGAGAGTAGTACAAATAAAAATAGCTGATATGTGGCGTTCATATCATTTGATAGCACAAACCTTAACCTTACAAAAGCTGTTTTTATGTCTACGTTTTGTTAAACTGCATACAAATATCAGTATAAATACATAATTTTTGTTTATAGGTTGTCGTATGTAAAATAAGTCAGAAATTAAAGGCGCATTGTTATGAGATCCCCTTTGAAATTACATGCTCTGCGAATAACCCAAAAAAGAATTAATACCGACGAGTAATAGCTATATTTTTATATTTATAAAAAGCGTTTGATTGTGTGGATATAGATATACTTACAAGTAAATTAGAAAATCATGGGATTCGAGGATTAGCGCAAAAGTGGATAGTATCATATTTGAAAAACAGAACACAGTGTGTGGAAATAAACCATAGAAATGGCTCGGGTATGATAAAGAAAGTTAGATCACATTTTCAGTCAGTTAAACAAGGAGTACCACAGGATTCTAAACTATGACCATTTTTATTTTTAGCCTATGTGAATGATATTTTTGAAATAATACTTAGAAATGGAGGTTTGGGAATGGGATATGCAGATGACATGACAATAATAATTAGAGGCAAGTCAGCAATGGAGGTGAAAAAGAAAGCAATGAAATTAATTAAAATAATAAAACAGCACTATTTAAGCCTAAATATGATTCTAAACGCAGACAAAACAGCATGGATAAATTTTGAATTAGGAAATTATAGTAAAAATGATATAAACAGTACAATAGATGGTGAAACAATACCGGCAGTTCAGCACACTAAAATTTTAGGTGTAATAATAGACAAACAATTAAACTGGAAGCCATATATCTCATATAACTAAAAAGTTAAATAAAGGTATATTTATAATGAAACAAGTAGGAAAAAATATGGATTATGAAACTTTAAAACAAGTATACTATGCATATATATACTCACACATAAAATATGGGATACCTTTATGGGGAAACATCACAGCAACAGAAGTAAGAAAAGTATCCAAACTACAAAAAAAGCAATTCGAATAATGGCAAAAATAAATAGCAGACAGACATGCAAATTAAAGTTTCAAGAGTTTGGTATTTCAACTGTTCCATGCATATATGAAACAATAAAAATTATTTTGCAAGGAAAAGAAGAACCAAAAAATCATGGTATACATAATTATACTCTAAGAAATAATTACGACTATTTTTGATCAGTGTATAGGGGAACTCTAAACAACCTCTGCAGTAAAAGCATGGGTAAACAACGATATAATAAGTTACCAGAAGAAATTAAAATAATTAATAAAATGGAATATAAACTGAAGGCAATAAAAGAATACTTAATAACAAATGCATTCTATAGTTTGGAAGAATTTAAGTATAGAGATATGTAAAAAGATAAAACTGTCTATGTATATATCTATATAAAATTGGAATTGACGTGTCCTTGAAATCATTGTATTCAAAGGATAAATAAAAGTATCTTATCTTATCTTCAATTTCAGAAAAAAATGTATACGTAACTACAGTTTCCGGCCGTTCTCCGGCTCTGACATTTTTCGACAGCAGGAAGTGGGATGTTGCCACCTCTTTAGGATAAGGATTTTATTACTGAGGGGATTCGGTACGCAAGCCACCATGCTGGGCCCATTGATCCTATGCTACCAAGTGGGGCACCCACGGGAGGAAGGATGAGGCGAAGGAGACAGAGGGCAGCCGACCCAAGGAGACACGACAGTACAGAGGGAAGGGTCTCTACAGTTTACTTGGACAGAGACTTCCCACGACAGGCCAGGCCAACAGACACGCTCCCCAACTGCGGGAGGGTAACGAGACCAGCAGCGGAGCCCCAAAGGTCCCAGGCAGGTGGTCCCGAAATGTCCCCAGCAGGGGAGCGGAGACCGGCAACCGACCTACCGGAGGACGAAGTAGCTTTCCTCAGAGCTTATCAACCTGCTGAAGCAAATTTTACTGTGGGTGTCACACAGTTCCGCGTTGTGGACGCCAATTTGAAACAAAATGATTGGCAAACAAAGGGTTCTACGTTGAGGCTACCGTTTGAAGCAATTTTGTTTAGCTCAGGGTAAAACAATGAGGTTTCTCACAGGTTATTCGTGGATGTGTGTGAGAAGGTTATTTTAATGACACTAGAATGCCCGTTTCAAACTTATTTATTTACTGCTTCTTTTTTTTTTTTAAACATCGAAATTGAAGTTGCCGACCAAGGGTTACCAATATCCCTGTTTAGAGTTACTGACGGCAGAATGCTTATTACTCGATAAGCTTTATTCGTTCCTCACGTATACATGAACCGACAAATATATTCTCACAGTTCTGGTATGCCTGGCCCAAGAAAGAACAAGAGGACTGCCCTAATCGCCCTCACGCCTCAGACTGTTTCAATGGCTGGTCAGCCACGAAGTGCTTTAATCGGCTCCACGCTGAAGACTGTTTGAATGACCACAGATGCGCGTGGGTGTACATGTGTCACTTTCACTTTCTGAAAGCCCTCTTCACACAAAGATTTCCTTTGTGGCTATTTTGTCGCCATTATGAATGATCCAAAGAATACCCTATTCAACAAGTCAAGTGAGCCCCTTTAGAAATCTGCTAAGGACACTGTTTCTTACATTGCTTTTGTTATAACAACTCCCCCCCTCCCCAACTGCTATTCGACTCAACTGCCCTTGCACGTGTTGTAACAAGGACCCACATTCCTTTGAAATCCATCATGATTCTTTACTTATGGCAATCCTTAATTTCGGTATCACTGCCATGCACCGCCGAGACTCCCGCCGACACTTCTACCCTGAAAACGATCACCAGATGAGAGATGATGTAAAATGATAATGGAGATGAAATGGAGGGACAGAAAGTTCGGAGGATGTAATGAACCAACCCAGCATTCGCCTAGCGACCCGGGAAAACCCCGAAAATACCATGGGTCAGGTATGTCGGCAACAGGAATTGAACCCGGGCCTTCCGAATGCGGGCCAAGATGAAGGCCACTTTAGTGTAAATTTCATGCAGAGGGACATACTCATTTTAAATATTTCACGCATTTGCATACTTCACGAACCAGCAGCCGTATAGTAATAGGACTTGCAGGTACTAAAAATCGGAATTAATGCACGCAAAAGATAGCAAAGCCATTTCACCAGTGCAAGCACCAAAAGCAACTGAAGCCACGTGGTCCAAACAAAATTAAACTGGCGACACCGTGTTATATTCGGAAGACATGTCTAGCAGCGACAATGCTGATTGATGCTAGCAGACAGTATTAGCTTCCTGACCACGACACCGGATGTACAGATATCCAGTACTAAACAACATCCGCCAAAACAACGTTTTCCACTCGCTGGAGCATGTCGTCAGACCGGCTGGTGCAAGGCCGTGACTATCTTGGTTTGTTGTCACACGATGCTCTGCCTTCATTGAGCTGTCGCACTCAGGAGCACACATTAGAGACATCCATGGTAAAGTCTGTTTAGTTAATGCATGTGCAGTTCAGAGTCAAAGGAACCTGAGCCTCCCGCCCACTAATTACCGTCATAAATCTATCTCCACACTTCTGAAATGGAATACTGTCGTTGAGGACCAATATCAACCCTGATTTTCTCGAAGTGACAGTCGCATGTCTACTCCACATGGAGTCTCATTTGGCGAAGTTCCAACTTCCAGTTCATCTGTTTCAGTACGTGCAGAAATTCGTTGTGCGTCACGATGTGGAGACCGTAGGAGGGAAATGCAGTGGTAAATGCAAATGAAGTAGTAGATAACTTTCAGTCAAGTGAAAATAATCAAAGTAATGACAATAGTGTGGATAACTGGGTGGAGTTATATTACTGGAAAAGCCTCAAAAAACAAAGTTATAACGGGAACTGCTTCTAAGCAAATTCAAGCGCTTGTTTTGAACACATAAATATGTGCTGACAAATAATCTTGGTAAGGGGTCGTGCAATGAACCTGATGATAAATTCTGGATATTCACAGAAATACAGTAAGAAATATTGTGACGAAAGGAATACCAAAGACGCCGATCAAGTGTGAAAACAAAAGGAAACGTTTCTCTAAAGTAGGTAATTTCACACGCGATTTAATTCGTCGAGAAATTTATGGATTCTATGCAAAAGTGAGAGCGCCCACCTTAGACGAATTGGTTGCACATTTGCAAGAAATTTGTGATTTTCCTTATGGGCACTGCACTTTGCGCGGTCTTCTAAAGGAGCTGGCTTTCAAATACCGCACTTATGGAATACAGTAGAATTCTACTGAATTCCATAATAACCCTTATCTTATTCAAAGTGCAGTGTTTGAAACACAGCTCCTTTAGAAGACCGCGCAAAGTGAAGCGCCCATAAGGAAAATCACAAATTTCTTGCAAATGTGCAACCAATTCGTCTAAGGTGGGCGCTCTATATTGGCGATATATATCTCAAAACTAAGGAAGTTTCGCAGTAATGGAAATAAGATAATTTATTTAGACGAAACCTCGTACGATACCCATGACGTATCGAGAAAGGTGGCAACCTTGCAGAGCAGTCTGGGAGGAGGGCCGGGGTTGTAAAACGATTATAAGGGTTCGTCAAAGGAGTCGGCCGACTTGCACAGAGTTAACTAAACAGAACTTACCAACAGAAGCAGTTAGTGCACGTAAAAGGTATGAAAGAGATATTCGAATAGAGTGGTGTTGTAATGAATATCTTGCATGATAATGAAATTGCAAGTTGGATTTCAAAGTTTTAAAGCTAATATAGTCCTATAGCTTCGTTCTAAAGATAATTTTGAGAACATGTTTTCGATTGCTTATTAATGTTACTATTAACATTCCCCCTCCGCCTCCTGCAACACCAAAACGTCAGAACGGATATCCAACGGTCATACTGTAGTAGCAACCGAGCGGGATACCTCAGGGGTTTCATCTGTGACCTGCATTCAGGAGGCCAGGATTCGATTCCCGTAGTCGACCTACCTGACCTATGGATTTTTTCGGCGTTTCCCGGGTCGCGAGGCGAATGCTGGGCAAGTTACTTACATCCCACGAATATCCTGTCCCTTCATTTCATCTCCATTATCATCTCTCATCTGGTGTTCTCTTTCAGGGTAGAAGTGTCGGTGGTGTCTCGGCACTGCATGACAGGATGATATGCTCTTGGTAAACACTTCCTCCTTCGGTAGGACGATATCCCGTCCCCGAGCCCACTCCGGTGCGGCCATTTCCGGACCGCAATCGGGTGAGATGCCGGTCATTCTTGTCTACCGGGGAGTTTCCAACTGGTAAAGTATAGGGATCTGCCCTCTGCACTGTAGTGGCTCCTTAGAACGACCGCCCTCTGTGTACTCTCACCTCATCCTTCCTCCTGGGGATACCCAACTTGAGACGTGGGTACAATACATCAAGACCCTCGCAGTACCAAGATCCCTCCACACCGTTATCCAATCCAATAGATAAGGTAGCATTAGAGTAAGTAGGAACACTAATGTAAATTAATTGTTCTTTCACACTATCCGTGTATCGGACGCACTATGGAAGGGTAGAGCCAGACTGAAAAATTCAATGTCATAGCCTGGATTTGAGCCACGGACCTTCTGGTTTCCGTCCAGCCGCTCTAAACCATTGAGCTACTATGGCCAACATGACATTAAATTCTCCAACTGACTCGTGTTTTTCCCAGTAAACCACTAGGAGTTCTCATAAACACATGAGACAACTACCTTAATGGCGTCTTACTATGCTGTAAGTACTTTAAGGTCCGGGCTTTATTGTTCGGACCACTATTAGGTACAATTAATGGAAATTAACTGTTCTTTCACACTAGCCGTGTGTAGGACGCACTATGAAAGGGTAGAGCCAGACTGAAAAATTCAATGCTACAGCCGGGATTTGAATCACGGATATTCTGGTCTCCGTCCAGCCGCTCTAAACCACTAAGCTACTATGGCCAACGTGCCAACATGACATTAAATTCTCCAACTGGCCATAGTAGCTCAATGGTTTAGAGCGGCTGGACGGAGACCATAAAATGCCTGGTTCAAATCCCGGCAATGGCATTGAATTTTTTCAGTCTGGCTCTACCCTTCCAAAGAACGCTAATGCTATTTAAATTCGGAACTGTCCCGAGTTCTAATCTCGGTCAGGGTGAGTTACCTGGATAAAGTTTTATCCGGGGTTTTCCCTTAACCTAAATGACGAATGTCGGGTAACTATAAGCTCCATGGACCCTGGGCCCATATGAGCATCATTTCACCCATCCCATTCATCGTCCGATATGACTTAAAAAAGTTTAAGGGCGTATATTTAAGAAAATCCGAACTGTCCAACGATTTAAAAGAAGGATCACCTACTCCAGCCCAACATTTACGCGGAACATTTTTCAAAGGTTTTGATTTTCCCAAAAATACTTCTAAGAATTTTTATTAAAATCCCATATGGTTCAAATACTTTCATAATAAATTAATTGCATACATTGAATTTTATGCGAGTGTTCTTAGAAGTCCCCTCATTTCAAACGACTTTTGCATATCTGGTAGCCCGTAAAATAGTAGCTCTCGTTATGACATAAAATTTATGTCGAACACATTTTGTTAAGCGTGGAGTGGACCATTTTTTAAGTATTCTTTGTCATTTGTTTGAGTTTTACAATACTAATACCTTTCTTAGATTGGAAAGTCACTATTACATTTTTTTTCTCTTGGCCATGTAAAAAGAATAGACTTTCATTGCCACCAGCTGTGCACTGAAAACATTTGACCATCACTTAAGGGGATGCAGCACCGAAAACCGCAAATTCAGCAATTGCTGAAATTTTGACCACTTAGTTCTGATGCATAGTAGACACTGAATTCAAAATGTGGTTTTTATATCTTTAATAGTTTTTGAGTAATTAATTTGTGAAGTTCAAAATTTGGGCAAAATTCAAATGGCTCCACGTAATGAAAATTTTCAAAATTTTAATGTTTCTTTTCCTAAAAATATTCAAATGGTTATGAAGAAAAGATCTGTCATATGAATTTCTTATACTGCCTTTAGTTCCAGAGGAAAATAATTAGGTATGGAGCAAACAAAAAATGATTAAACCTTTGTCTTTTTATATCAATAACTTTAAAAATATAATGAATATTAAAAATGTATATAACAGAAACCTTTGTTTACTTTCTAAGAACATGTGTTGAAAATGTTAGAGGGACTGAATCAAAATTGCATCGTGTGGAACATTTTGAATGACAAAAAATGTTGAAAAAACTATAACTGAATAAATCAAATTTTAAAATCCAAAAACATTTTCCTTCTCAGCTACATGCCTTGAAGGAGACTAAAACCCTCCAGATAGAAAAGTTGGACTATCCTGCCTCTTCCCTCTCTCTTCTGCAGCAGTTTTCTTCAATTTTAGTTTCCTTCTGGATATTTTATAAGTTACCTTCGCAGAAAAAGCAGAATGAAGTAAGCGTAATTGGTCTTTCTCTTGGTTAATTTTTAGAGATGCTGGTGAAATCTGTGTCCATTATGTCTGACTGCAGCTTGAGTGAGATAGAACAACCAAAATTGAATTCACTGATGGTTGATGTCACTGCAACCAGAAGTCTCTTCTTTGAAACAAATATTTCTTTTATGACAATTATGCCATATCATGTTATGTAAATTTTCATTTGCATTTTGTGTCTTACCCAATATACATCTCCTTAGGATTTCATCTGATACCAGCCGTTGGTACACAGGCATTATTTTTCTTACCACATCAGGCTTCAAGTATGTTCCCATTGTGTTATGTTTAGGTTTTTCTTCCCATGTATCGTTTAGCTTATTCATGATCCTATGTACACAGTCACCAGAAGGTCAGTTGTTTCAAAGAATGATTTCCCTATAACCTATATAACAGTTATATGCACGTTTTGATGTATAAAACGCCTTTATAAATGTTAAATGTCATACTAAAACTCATCAATTATATATAAACAGTATGTAGTTTAACGAGAAACACAAGAAAATCCCGACCGTTACAAACTCACACAAAAGCAAAATATAAACGTTACTATTTGCTTTCAATGCTTGTAGACAGTGTTTTGCTTCCATGGTGCCACATATTGTAAGAAATAACCATCATACCAACACACGAAATTTCACCAGAAACTTTGCCCGCTAATTTCAAAGTATACATTTAGTACATTCAATCGAACTCAAATGACATAATTTTGTGAATCCAAAGGCCAGCATGCACGTGCGCATGGGCATTTAAATTGTCATGTGATTGTATTTAAATGTCTGAAACTCATATATTTAGTTGGATTATGATACTATAAGGTTCAAAGTATTTTATTAGCCCAAAAACAAAAAGAATACTTTTTCCCATATTTTTAGCCAATTTCGGTGCTGCATTCGCTTAAGTCAGGAGAAGACAGGTAGTGAGGCTGTGACGTCAGCTTTAGCCGCCAAATATGCTCCCGAACGAAAGACAGGTTAGCGTGCGACGTCACAGCGCTGATTTCTGCTGCCCAAGAGGAAGGAAATAGTTTGATGTATTGGGGTTCCGACAGCGTAGAAAAGACAAGAAACGTATCGGGTGTTAATAATATGTAGAACTTACATCTTGGGTTTTGTAATATTAATGCTGACTGCTTTAATTACATAATTGGTCACAAATTATAAGCAATTACATTTTGACTCTGTGCTATGAGAAAATATATAAAACCAACTCTGTCTATCTGAAGGGCAGGCATGTTATAAAGTAAATAAAATAAAACAAAACATAACGTAATATTCTCTGCAAATTAGAGGAGACCCATCCAGAACAAAATTACGTGGACATTTTCCGACAGCTTCTGTTTCGTTTTTCTTTTACACATAATGTCTGGGAAATTTGTAATCGAAGACTGCATGTTAGATTGTGATCCGACAAGGTACCTCGGGGTTTGGACTTAGCTAATTTCATAACAGAAAAAAAAAATGTTCGCACACATATGTCGAGCCAAACATACACAATGTCCTGCGGCAAGTGAATACAGCCTCGGAAATCTGGTTTGGGGGACGTTCTTGTAAAAATCAGCCAAGTCTTTCTTGTGTGTATATTTGTCCTTCAATAAATCACCACATTGTAACTATAACAGTTCCATTAGTTACGTGGCAGCTACATTGTTGTCATCGAGTGTGCTACATCTGACTGAACCCTCAGATTCTGTTCTCACAGCGCCATTTATATAGGCAACTTGGCTCTTGTCTGACGTCACACGCACTGCAGGCCTCGCTCCCGGCGGAAATACGTCACAACTCTCGAAGCTGTCTTCTTCTGGACTAAGCCTACTCTATTCCCATATTTTTCTTTCGCCTATAAGAAAATTAGCCATAAGATAAACATTATCTCAATAGTAAATACACAAATAAGTGTTTCTAAGAATAATTTTTACAAGAGTAGAGAAGGTCGTGTGTGTGCAGCACATATTTTTAAACATTTTGAGATACTGAACAATTGCCAGATCCGTATTTACATAGAAGTACATTTTCGGAGCATTTATTATAAATGCACGAGCATGTATTATAAACAAATAAGGTGTAACGTATTGTTTCGCTTATTTAGCATTAATTTGGGAGACAAATAGCGGAGCGATCTACTGCTACTCCACAAACGGATTTGTAAGAGCGGCGGGCTGCCAGTTGCGTCATTCAGGAGAAGACCTGTACTAAACTCTGACGTAGCAACCACGTCATTCCTTGGTCAATAAAATAAAGCAGGTCATGATAACATATTCATGTGATTGGCTGTGTCTGAAAGCGAAAGTAGAGACAGAAACGAACACTCGTAGAATTGCAGGTTAGAAGAATCAAACGTGGTTTCCAAATGTTAACCCTGAAAGATTAAACAAGTAGGGTGTGTTGTAAAAGCTTCCCTCTTAAGGGATGCACTCGGAGAGACCGGATTTGTGCCCTTTTCTATGCCCATAAGAGTAAAGAGAAGACAGGTTGGTCGATAATCTGGTCTGTTCGTGTTTTGCGTGAAGTGGTACAAACCGATCTGGCACGCAACCCATGCTGCCGTGCCTGGCACTGGTTCTGCTTAACAGGAACGCTGTCTACTTCCCACTTATTCACATCTAGATTCTCCGCTTCTCTCATCACTGCCGCTGTTTCCACCTAATGAAGCTTCACAGGGTAATAAAGCACAAATGCAAAATAAAAGTGAAGTCGTGCACCTTTATTATTTACCGAAAGCATTCTCATGTTGGTTTGCACCAGCTGTCGTTAAAGCTTTTCATGATAAGTCAAGTTGATGACGGTCCATTAAAAGCGGATGTTCATAGGCGCCAGTTTGTTACACGTCTTGCCGTGACAAAGTTAGATATGAATAAAGTGTTTAGTTCAGTTACTAAAATAAAAGATATTTATAACAGTAAACCGAAAGAAATAGCTCTGACGATTTCATCTTTGACCCGCATTCGGAAGGTCCATTACCTTGGCTGACCTACTCTTTACGGCTACTGATTAAAGGTAAGCCCATAAGGGTCTTTATTATAATATTGTATCACTATTGTTACCCCTAATTGTACTACTATTCAGCCACTAGATTATAGTAAATGGTTTTAATATGGAATTATATATTCTTTCTCCGACCTTTGCCCTACCACCTACCTTCCTGATACCTCCTAGTTATGTTTCTAGTTACGGGGTGGATTGTGAACCGTAGGACCCCACTTTTACCAACCTACCCATACATAACCATATGTTCCTGGTAAAGACTTTCTCCTCCTGTATAACGTCTCCGGTCTCCGGGCCGTCCTGTTAGGCCGTTTCAGGACCACAGTGTGTGGGACACTGGCTGTTCTGGCCTTCCGGGGAGATTCCAACTGGTAAAGTTAGGGACCCCGTCCTGTGCACTGTTGTAGCTCCTTGCGACCACCTACCTCTTTTTCCTCTCACCCCATTCTTGCTCCACTTGAGGTCAAAGGTACAATAGACCAAGGCTGGAACTCCGTGCCGAGTCTCCTCCGCAGCGTAATTCAAGATATGTTTTATTTGTCATGTACAGACATCGGAGCTCGTACACCTTTAAAGGGATATGAAGTTTACGGGTCTCGCAGTATATAACTGCTGACGTCAGTCTCGGGGACAACACGCAGGGATAGTCTGGTTCGTAACACGTAGCTTTAGTTTCATTACAACTACTGCTCGCCACGCAGGTAGATCTGCCTTCCAGGGAGTGCAAGGTGTTTGGCATATTGCATTAATAGCATTACCTTCACAACAATTATTGGGCAATCTTCATTTTATAAACCAAAAGTTTTGGGTATTAACAACTACCATTAAACCGCTTGAAGAATGTACTTTCAATCTGTCTAAAAGCAGTCGAGGAGGTGTTTGCAAAAATTAACAATATTGAGAATGCACCACTTACTAAACGAAAAAAAAAATCCAGTGTTCAACCCCAAAATACTGGATTTTCAATGCTGCGTAATATAAGAAATAAACTAAGTCTCGGACAAATGTATGAAAATGATTTGTACTACTCATGCACTATTAACGTCATTTGACACTGCACTTATATTGTTTCAGTTAGAGACGCAGAAAATTCACATTCGACAATTTACTAATGAGCATGGTTGTTCACTGTAATTCCCGCATAGAAAGCAATGAGAAGGATGACATGCAACGTAGTTTATGACATGCAACGTAGTTTACACTTTGTATCCTTACCGGACTGTACACACAGCGCTTCGGGTATACTTATTGACACAGACGTTTGTTGATGTCTCGCTGGGCCTTGTATAGTATCTGTGCGCGTACATTGATTGCTAAGGTGCACGGTATCCGATGTCTGGTCATGTAAATACCTTTAACTTATTTTTTTTCTCCCCTTCTCGTCAATTCTGACGTTAGGAGGCGCTTGGGTTCCCTCAGAGCGAGGGAGCCGAAGCCTCTGACCTGAGTTAAAATCTTGGTTGAAGGGTCGACCCAACGCCTGAGATGAATGATTGATGGAGCAGTTGATGGAATGATGGTGGAGGAAAACGGAGGACCTGGAGGAAACCCACCCCAGCGCTATGTT